>OZ012737.1:166639272-167839272 GCA_963859935.3 Lathyrus sativus
TATATATATATATATATATATATATATATATATATATATATATATATATATATATATATATATATATATATATATATATATATATATATATATATATATATATATATATATATATATATATATATATATATGATTGAATTGTGATGAATTTGGTGAGAATGGAGGTATGTGTATTATTATGTTAATATATAATTATATGCATTGATTATTATGATAATATTTCTCACCCTTCTGCTGTTTTATGATGCTCTATGAGGCATTGCAGAGTAGGATTGCTGGAGGTCTTTTTGTGAAGCGTGACTTCATTCTTTTTGGTCGGTTGGCTCTAATATGTAGCACCGGGTAGTTAGGACTGTATAGAATTCTTTTGTGATAAATTTGTATATGTATCTGATGATGAATGTTTATGAAAACATGTTGAATGATGATGTGAATCAAACTGGATTATATATATATATATATATATATATATATATATATATATATATATATATATATATATATATATATATATATATATATATATATATATATATATATATATATATATATATATATATATATATATATGTTTGAAGTGAATGCTATGTTTAGATTTTCCGCTTTTATTCTAAATATTGAGATGTGGGTGTAAGGACTGAGTTCCTCTGTTTTGAAAGTTACCCCACTGTTGCATATCTGGTAGAGCAGGTGTTGTATGTTTTAATTTCATGGATAATGTGACATACCTCTTTTATACCATGTTTTAAATATACTCTGATAAATGAATTTTTATTAAGTGCTTAAATGATTTAATTAATTATTTGGGAGTATAGAAAGTGGGTGTTACAGAAACCACCATGCTTCAATTAGGACTTTTGAAGGTTGTAACTTGGTCAGGTTCATGGTTTGAAAGAAAGGATAAAGGCTCAAAATTTATTTTAACCCACCCATTCTCCTTGATGTTCTCCAATCCTACATTCAGCTAATTCGACACTAGCGCTCACTTTTCAAAGGTAGAACGACAGAAGTGATGATTCAGAAACCACAAGTTTTGGGAGTGACAGTCACTCGCTTTTCGTCTTTTGGTGCCTGGAGTCGCACGACTTATTTGTTCGAGGATTTTTCTTTTGTAATCCTTTTCATTTTTCTGCTTTTTCCCTAACTTTTGCCTGGACTGGCTCTTTTGAGCTTCTTTTTTTTTATTTGGAAGTCCAGCGGGATGCCCTAATTTTTGCTTAAGTCGCTTGTTTTCAAGTTTCGACTTAACGTGCTTCTTCTTTTGAATCTCTTTCTTTTTACTTTTTTTTGTTTGAACAAATCGTGTGACACCGGCTTGTCTGACTTATTAAAGGGATTGTGACTATTTCACTCTTTGGTCGGTAAGGGATAACCACTGTGGTTTTTTAGGCACGACCTGCACAGGTGTGATTGGTCCTCGAACGAGAACACTCCCTTTTGCAATTTGGACGCTCGGTCAAACTAGCTGACACCCACCCCGCCCCGGGTTAAGATTGAGGGTTTTTTCGTTTTCAGAAAGAAACTCCTACTACTAGGCTCAAAGGGGTTAACAAGGGATTATCATCCTTATATCTCCGGTGTTTAGGAATTTGAAAAAAATGCATGTACATCATCAGCAGGTTTTATTCAAAAGCATACAATCGGAAGTTCGTCTTTCAGTTTCGTCATCCTCCCCGGACTCCGCTTAAACAAGCGTTAAACATCAATTAAAAACATAAGTGAACACTGTTGCGGTGAAAATTGGATATCAAGCTATTATATTAACTTGAACCTTAATTCTTTTACAACTGAACTTTAATTTATCCAAAGGAAAGGTCTAAAGAAAGAAAAACCTTTTTCGCGATGTAACGACAACGCTTAAGAGATTCGGGGATCGGGGGTTGGTTATGCCTAGGGAAGGTGTTAGCACCCTAAGCATCTGTAGTACCCTACAGAAACCTTTTGTTTGTTGCTTGCTAAGTTTGTGAAATGTGCTATGAATTGGGAAAAGGTATAAGTTGAAACCTAAATTTATATACACTAAGTTTTCTCGCAAAGACGTCGCGTCTTCTGCCTACGTATCCTAACTAGGATAGAATCAGAGCAATCGTAGTTCACCTCACAAGGGATGAAGAACACTTGATTATGATCAAGGTTCAAGGGGGAACAAACATGACAATGTTTGTGTGGAGTTTGAATATATTGGTAACCTTGTCACCTTAGCGCCTTGTACCAGCTGAACCTGGTAGTCAATTCTCAAACACAATGAAAAGCTCATTAAAATATTGCTAAGGTGAATATATTGGTAACCCCATTAAAATATATTGGTAATATTCAAAACAGGCTGGGCACAAAACATGAATAAAACTTGGATTTGCGTTTTGTATCATAACTCAGTCAATTCTCAATAGTTTTCAACAAACTTTAGGTCTAAATTGCATAGAAAATCACAAGGAACATGATGGCACTGTTGGATTTTTGAAATTCCCCCTCCATTTGAAAACCCGATAGTGTGTACTTTGTGAACATGTGAAATGCATTTTGAGATGAATCCCACACACCAGTCAGTTTCAGATCAAAGTAATCATGTACACACACCTCATAAATGATAATGAGTGAATCTAAACCACCCTTATGGATCAAAACAGTCTGGGATGAGAAATGATGTGTAAGTTGCAAAACTGTCATGAGAAATGCAAGTTGATGTCTAGTTTTGGTTCCAAATGTTTTCAGGTCAATTGAAACATACACACACCTCATAAAAATGCCAATGAATGATTTCCAACACAAATTTAGGTAAAAAACAAACAGTTGTGAAAAAATGTGTTCAAATTGCAAATTGTTATGAATATGAGGCATGATGATGTTCAATTCAAGTTCTAGACATATTTTGATCAAGGTAAGCATACATACACATCACATACATGGTATTGAGTGGCATCAAACACAATGAAAAGCTCAAACAGGTCTGTCATGGAGAATTGCATATAAGCTGCAGTTTTATGCTTTATGCATACATGAAAATGTTCAAAATAGATTCTAGGCATGTTTAAACAAAACTAAATGCACACACAAGTCACATACATGAAAATGGTGGTGTTCATGCTCCAAAATTAGTTATACTTCAGTCAGAATAGGTTTTGGTATGGTTTAAGGCATATTGGCTTGAACAATGCATTTTGAAAGTGAAAATGTGTACCAGATGAAAACAGGCCCTATAACTTATACCTATACCTCACAAACATGAAACTGAACATGCTCACACTCAAGAATTAGGCACAAAAGCAACTAGGCAAAGTTTGACATGTTGATGTGGTGCTAGAACTGTTTGTGGCAGCAGACAGTGCAGTATGTGGTTTTTTCAAAAATAATGAAGCTTACATCAAGACAAAGATGTGCACATACCATATAAATGCTCGTGAGTGAATCCATACACACATTCAGGTTGAAAACAAAATGTTATGAGAAACAGTGCTCAAGTTGCAAATGTCATGAACAGGATGCATAATGGTGTTCAGTTTCAATTTCATGCACATACAAGTCAAGTAAGTCATGTACACAAGTCATATATGTGAAGATAAGTGTGTTAAAACATAAAATGGAATTCAAATCATGTTGTAGTGAAAACTGGATGTCTTGTTGCAAAGTTAGGTTGTGAAATGCATGAAGATGTTCAAATTCAATTCCAAGCATTTTTAGACTAAACCAACCATATACACACACCACACATACATGATATTGAATGAGTTCAAACACAATTTGAAGCTAAGAGAGGACTGTCATGAAAAATGAGGGTGCTGCAAGTTTTGGTATTTTGATGCAATATGAAAAAGTGCAGTTCAGCATTTTAAGCAAAATTTGATCAAGTTAACCTCACACACATATTGAATACATGATTTTGGATGAATTTGAGTACAAATTTAAACACCTCTAGGCCTGAGATCACAACTGGTGTGTTCATGACAGAATTTTGATACAAGACATACACATGACACATTTTTAACTTGATGAACTCAAAATGCCAAAACATGAAATTATGGTGTAAAGCAAAGATGGAGTGTTTACGTACCTCTAGTAGACTGTGTTGAGCAGGTTTGATCAATAAGAAACCCAGAGAAACTTCAAATGCACCTAGCTTTGGAGATTTCTTCTTTTTGAAGCAAGAATGCAAATTTCAAGACAGTTGGAGAAATAAACTCCACCAATGATCCTTAATACTTTAGACAGTTGAGAAATGATATAGGTGAGGTGTTAGAGTGATTAGAACATCAAGCAAATGCCTAGAACAAGTTTTGACTGATTTTGTGCATTGTGGTCAAAGTAACTTGGTATGGAATTTGACTTTTTGAATGAGGAGGTTTTTGAGTGGTTCAATGGTTGGAACACCTTCTATATCATATTTATGGGCTGTGGGGATGATGTTTGGTGAGTTTGAGTGTGGGGAAATGGTTTTGGCAGCAATTGTAGCAAGGCAAATTTTTGAAGCTTTTTGGCAATTTTGTGATTTTGGAGAAAAGTGTGAAAGGGTAGATGCTTGAGTTTTCTCTGGTTTTTAGAAGAGTTATTGTGTACGGGATGAGGTGGGGAGTGCCTCTATTTATAGGCAAATGGGGGTATTGGGCAGATTTGGAGATTTCCTTCTTAGGAGGGAAAAGTTACTTTTTGGATCCAACCTCCCAAAAAAGCTTTCTTGGCTTGGAGGTAAGCTTGAAGTCAAGTATCATGATGAGTTTAGAGTGGCTAAATGCAGGCTAGAGTGTGTAGGTTCATGGCTGGTTCAGATTTCACTTTCCACCTCTTGCTTGCTTTATGATATTTTAATGCAAGTTGCAAGGCAACTTGCAAGTCCACTTGCAAGCTTGGAAAATTCACTTTCCTCTGCATTTCCTTTGTACTTCCATGCTACAAAGTCTCTACATATCAGATAAAACATGATTCAAAAGCTGATATTGGTCCAATTGATGAAAGAATGGATTTTTGAAACATTGTCAATGTGGGACTCAAGTGTGAAAACACCAACTTGCCAAATCCATAACTCTCATCTCACAAATCCTTTTGAGATGTTCTAGTACTTTTTAGAAAGCCTTCAAATAGCTCTGAAACATTCATGTTTTCATGAGTTTCGAATTCCCAAAGGAACTTGGCCAAAAAATCTCTCAAAGTTGCTAAAAAAAATAGCTTAAAAGTGAAAATTTTCTAAGTCTTTTTCCTTTCTCAAAATGAATTTGGTCATAACTCCAAATATATGCATTTTCTGATCATGGACCACTTAGGGACTTTTGTAGGATTTTTCAAGATCTTTCCAATGAGCTTTGAACCACTTCATTTGGATGTGTGGTTAAGGAGTTATGGTTTAGCCCCTTTCAAAACCCTAATTCTCCGATTTTTCGATTACTCCTTCATCCTTGATCCAATGGTCATGAAAATTTATAGGCAAGTGCAATATGACATAAGGATCATTTTTTATTCACAATTTGAAGTCCAATTCCTTAAATTTGAAGGGTTGACTTTTCGGTCAACCATACGATCGATCGGTGACTACCGAGTCGTCTGTTGACACTCTGGCCCTCCTGAGACTTTGAAACTTCTTGAATGAACTTTAATAAGCTATATGAACTTCATGGATCATGATCCCACCATTAAAACACCTTCCAACACCAAAGTCAAACTACAGTTGACTTTTACTAGTCAAAAACCCTAATCGGGTGCCCTGAAATGCACTGTTCTTGATTCTGGGGTAACAACCTCAAATTGGATTCTCAGTTAACCTCATATAACATCCTTGATCTTGTTTCATGATTGAATTAGCCTAAAACTTTGATTGATCACAAACCCTGAAGCTTCGATTTGACTGTACAAAACCCTGATTCATTTGTAACTTGACAAAGACAAACTTGCACTGGGTTAAGGTTAGATAATTCATGAGTATGCTCCTAAAATGATAATGAGAATCTAAGGGGTCAAAATTTAGGGTGCAACAAACACAAATGGATTTAATCAAAATATGCATATTCATTTCATTGTCAATATCAATCGAAAACAATACAGTTTTACAAATGAGATTTGCATCCTAACAGGAAAGAAACTACAAATGCAAAGAAATGACATGATAAAAAAGAGATTTCCAGCTTCGCGAAACCGGGCTTTCAGATCTTGACTTGCTGCTGGATCAGCCATCTTCAAACTCAATCAGATGAGAGGTCGACGTGCACAACAAAATTTCCTTCGGGAAAGGAAATGTACTCTTTATCCATCAACTGCTTCACTTTAGCTTGAAAGGCTTGGCAGTCTTCAGTTGCATGCCCCATGGATCCTACATGGTATCCGCATCGAGCGTTGGGATCATACCCGGGAGGGTATGGCTCTGGCAACGGTTTGAGAGCCTTAGGCTCCACCAAAGAGTTCTGAATCAACTGTGGAAGAATGTTAATGTACGACATAGGTACCTGATGGAAAAGAGCATTCCTTCTTTCCAAATTATTGCGCGGCCTATTCTGATTTTGGCGCTGACGGTTTTGCTGCCGAGGAGCATGAGGTTGTTGGAGACAGGCTGACTGTTGAGCCGCTGCTGGAGCATACACAACATTAGTTTCTTCTTCTTTCCCAACATAAGGCTTCTTTGTATATTTATAAGAACCAGGAGCAACTTGGATCTTTCCCAGTTTGATACTGCTTTCGACCGTTTCTCCTGCTGTCACCAGATCTGAAAAACTTGCAGACATGCAACCTATCAGCTTCTCATAATACATTCCGGGAAGTGTGGCCATGAACATGTCGGTCAACTCTCTCTCCACCATGGGAGGTTGCACTCTAGCAGCTAGATCTCGCCGTCTCTGGACGTACTCTTTAAAGCTCTCAGTACTCTTTTGTGACAGACTCTGCAATTGTATCATGTTTGGTGCCAGATCACTGTTATACTGATAGTGACGCATGAAAGCTTCGACCAATTCTCTCCAGCTACGAATATGGGTCCTCTCGAACCCCATATACCATTCCAAAGATGCTCCAGTCAGACTGTCCTGGAAGCAATGCATCAACAACTTTTCATCCTCAGAGTAAGCAGACATCTTCCAGAAATATGCTCGGATGTGTACTCTAGGACAAGATGTCCCTTTGTACTTTTCAAAATCTGGTACCTTGAGCTTAGGAGGAATCCTAACCCTAGGAACCAAACCAAGATCTGACATGTCAAGGCCCAACGAGTTCTGATTCTCGAAGGATTTCATCTTCTCCTCGATCAATTTGAACCTTTGGTCAACTTTAGTCGGCAAACCACCCTCCATATCATTCATGGAAAAGATATCACTCTGGTGATCTTCCTGTTGCACCCTAATTTTGACCACAAGAGACCACCTCCTTTTACGTGCTTTCTATTATTAATTGGTTTTTTTATCTATTTATGTTTTACGGCTAACTAGTTTGTGTAGATGCATAATTTCGAAGATAAGCAATATTGAAATATGTTCGGAAGGAAGTAGTCCAAGGTCTTAAATCCCGAATTCGCCAATAAAAAGTTCGAGGCCCCGCTCATATTTTGGTATCATATAAGTTATGGACTCAAGAAGATGTGAATTAGAAGTCCGCATTCTTAAGTCAACCTCAAGTCTATAAGAGAATTTATTATAAATTCAAAGACATGAGCTCAGGTTAACAATCCCAAATTATAAGAACAGGGGGGTTCTTATGCAAGTATTCAAGCCTATCCATGTTATTTATAAGGGTCCTAGTTGAGAGTAGAAGACTCATTCAAGCATGTTTATATTTCAACATTTGCGATTTACCGGGGGAGCATAACTTGATTCAACCTGATTTATGATTTTCCTATTCAACTGTAAGATCATAAAACAATATACATGAATTACAAGCCGTTTGAGAAAACTCAGCTATTGCATTCTCGCTACAAGGGTTTAAATGATTAATATCAAAGTACCAGTAATCCACTAGGATGTTTTCATTCGCAAATGATTACTGCTGGTGCAATTTCTTACAAAGTAAACTCAAACAAAACCTGCTTAAAAAGGGACTGCTACTATCAATCATCATTCGGTATATGCAGCCGTCGTTTATTCCAGACGCCACCCCAATGATAGGTACATATGGATAATTACATCAATAAACATGAAACAGTGACGTAGAGGCACTAATAATAGTGGGATTGTTCTTTGTCATGGACCTGTGAGCCAAAGTCTCATTTACTTACAAATATCCGCATGCCTACAGGATTTTTGTTAACTCCCATTCACAAATTACATGAAAGCCCATAACAGAACTGTTGCCTCTTGGAAATCTCCAACTAATTTCAAAGATTTCAAAGAGCTTCCGTATCGATAATGTCTCGTCTACCCTCGCAATTTCTTCTAAAGCCTGGTACAGAGCAGCAGTACCATGTCGGCATCAGTCAAAACACCAGCAGACCACCCGGGATCTCGGTTTCGACCTGCCAGAATCATAACCAACTTCATACTTCTAAAATGGATGTTACAGAGATAATAGAAGTAATGGCAACTCATGTAGCGTGCGCCTCGACAACCTCGCTCCAGTTTGCTCAATTCCATCCATTTATTCTCGTGGCAGCATGGCATGAGAAGAGGCATCCGCTTCTGAACCGTATCCCCGTAAAAGAAGTCAAGATGTCAAGTGCCTTCAACAAAGAGCAAGTTCCGAATTAATCATAACAAGTAATCATAATGGTTAAGAGCTTTCACAACTGAGTTGAACCACAGAGTTACGAAGATAACAAATCAAGATTCATCTCACCAATTATGGAGCAGCAATCTCCTCTCGCAATGTTCCAATCATTCATGGTTGATTCAGCAGAGTTTGCGTAGTTGAGTTCAAACCACCATTAGAAACAGACCTTACTGGAAGTGCTACCAATTGCATCCCTACTGCCCCAAGTTACTGCAGAACATGGAAATTAAGTTCAAATTCAGAATTAACCGCATACAAATACAGAGTTTGTTCGTCATACAACTGCGTTCGCCAACAGTTGGACACAATCTCAAAGTGATGGCTTACCTGGTGGAATACCATAACTGTACATAAGTTTCCATTGACTAATTCGCCTTTTGCATATGCTACCGCCACCGTATTCCTTTCCCGTCGTGCACATCATACCAAACCTGCAACAGTTTTCGGTTACGGTTAAATTCCACAATAGAAGAATTAGCAGATACCACAGGAACACCCTTTGGGCTAACTGACTCGAAGCTCTAAACCACCAAAATCCACAAATCCTAGAACGCCGTCATCAACACGCAATTCACGCCAGCACCTGCAGAACACAACAGAGCCGTGAATTCTGGCTGCTTAATGGCTCGCTAGAATCTCCCTGTTTTATTTTGAAGCCAAATTGCCTTTATGCCATATGTTGAGTCTTCTTTGTGGTAATTGTTTTTCGGTTTGCTTCAGTACGGCCACTGATCTTGTGGTCCTTGTAGTGCAGTTTTGTAATAACCATAACTTGGTTGTGTACCTGCCACAAATGAATTCAAGTCTAAGCTGCAGTAACGCATTTCATAACCATCCATAAAGTATATATTGCCAACATAAAAAAAGCAGTGTACACAATCAATTATTGAATAGAAGAAGAAAGTACGAACATCAGCAACTTCCGGTCACAGTTCAAATCCGCATCGAACCTTCAGTTTAGTAGTAAGCAACCAACACTTTCCTACAGAGCCTCGTAAACTAGGCAAGCTCGGCTTGACGGCACAACCTGCAGTGTGCAAACCGATTAGCTTAACCAGAATTCGGTCCTCAAAACGAAAGTTCGGTCATATTGTTACTAACCCTGCCTTCCAATCTTCGAAGTACACATTTGAACAAACAAGTTGAATCCGTTTTCACCTCTCCAAGCCCCACAATGTCCTGTAATTGCGCACCATCACAATTGACCAACCTGTGAGGAACAAACAAGTAGGAACTTGAGAGGTACAACTCCAGCCTTCACCGACACGTTTCGAGCATATCTGCGCAAACTGCATTCATGATATCAGTCAAGCTTAGAGCAACATATAACAACCTTCATGATGAATTGAGGAAGAGAACCAAAGCTAAACACCTAACAGATTTTGAAAGGATCACCTGCAAGATTCAGAGTTCGCACCAAAATATGAGACAGGCAATGCAAGCATCGCGCGTTTCCTCCTTTCCTTCTGCACCCTCACCAAAACGTAACAGTTGCAAGCTTTTCCTTCTGGGCTGCTAAGTCCTCCCCTGGCCCAAGGCAAACCACTATCCACACCTGTCAGAAATCACCAATTCGAAGTTAGTAATACCCGAGGGAATATACCTAAAAGATCCATCTAAGACAGCTAGCAAATCTCCAAATTGATGAACCTAGACAATCCAAGTTTTAAACGAGATTGACATATCATATAGGAGAAGATTTTATTATCAACAGACATTAATACAATATCACCAAAACAGGAAGGTTTTCGTTTGATCCGGCCCCAAATAGGAAACCCCAAATCAGTCATCAATCTGCATTCAAATGAATTCAACACAGGAAATCTCGATCTAGACCTATAAAAGGAGGATGAGGGCAAAGAAATAAAGGGAACAAAATCCTACGAAAAACATAGACAAAATCCATAACAATTCGCAAAGCAAGTTCCCGTTCAGAAACCTAAAATCAAAAGAATTAAAAACTCATCTTTGCAGAACCTCCATCGGCGAAGCCCGTCCCAACCACCGCAAAATCAAAACCTCCGCGAAGCCACTCCGTCGCCCCAACGCCGTCACTCAGCCTTCGGTAATCTCTCGTTCGAACGAAGTCCGTGAATCATTAATGTTTTGATGTTGTTTCAGGTGCAGGGAATCACGCAGGATGGAAAAGTATGAGGAAAGGGAGATGGAAGCGAGTCAGAGAGGGTGAGGTTGAGAACGCGATGAAGACGATCAGAGAGAAAGCGAGAAAGCGAGGGGGGGAAATTGGGGAATCTAGGGTTTCCATGTCTTTTTTTTTTCTGTTTTATTTTTTTATTATTTGTTATGTAACCTTAATCACACTCACCACATATCACACACTAATTAACCCTTAATCACCGTTAATTATTTCTAATTCTCTAATTAACCCTTAAATTAATTTCCTAATTAATTTTCTCTAAGTCAGCACATAATCCTTTCATTAAAAATAATTAAACACTTTTAGCTAATTATTTTCTGTCTGGTAAATTTCAAATCTAAAAACAAACTCTTTTATTAATTCAACTTAATACTCTTTTTGGATTACCAATATAATGATTCAATTTCATAATTCGATTATAATCAACCTTTTATTCAAAATAATACTTTCTAAACCTTTGTTAACCTTTTTATTTATTCCATCTACTATTAAAATTAACCTTTATTTAAATCTGCTTTTATTTAAAAAATAAAAAACTAAAACCTTTTATTCTAATGAACTTACACTTTAATAATTTAATAGAAACTTTCATTTAATAAAACGTGACCATTTAAAATAATTTCTATCAAATTTATTATATCTAATAAAAATCAATTCAACTTCGTTTTTTAAAATTAATCCAGCCTACTAATCTAATATTTTCTTAAAACCAAAACCTCTCACAATTAATCAAATCCGCCTAAAATCAATCAACATCGTAAAACTCGAGCACTTCACGACACATCTACTCACATACATCTTAGCGCTTTCATGCATATATATTATTTATCTTTATCTGCTTTATCTTATTCACAATGCACACACACTCACTTAGCGCTTTCATGCGTTCGTGTATGGTTTATCCTTCTGCAATTTACTCTTCTGCAAGTTACTCTATCGCATTTACATTACCGCATTTACATCTACCGCATCGCATTCCGTCCAAAGGAAAAACCTACACATAATTCAACGTTGTGTGTAGTTGCACATCATTTGCATCATATTCCCCTCGATCCTTGATTCTTCAAGTTGATCATTTAAGTTTAAGACCTACCCCATAAGAAGGACCTTGTCTTTAATCTTTACAACATAGAAACAAAACAATCAAAAACAATACAATCTTACAAACACAATAGAGAAAAGATGTTAATCATCTTAAGTGAGATATAATCTCCACCCCCACAACAATACAATCAAACATGTAGGAACTTTGCCTTAAGAGCGATAAAGCATACTTGGCGACCATCTGAGTATGTAAGACCTTTTCTTAAGACGATGCAAAGACCATTTCCTACAAACCCCCCTTTACATTTGTGGTGGTTATCTCTCCCTTAAAATGAAGACTCGTCTCTTCTCCTAAACCCAATCAAAACAACTACCCTAAACCCGTAGGAACTTTGACCACAGTCAAAGAACTCCTCTAACCCTTTAGGGTGAACTACAACATACTCTGATTCCACTCCCGTAAGGATATGTAGGCATAAGATGCGACATCTTATCGAGTATACTTAGAAATAAACCACTAGGTCTTTCAACCATTAAGCAGATAACACTTAGCAATAAACAAACATAAAATAAGAGGTTCCTGTAGAGTACTACAGAAACTTAGGATGCTAGTACCTTCCCTAAGTTTAACCAACCCCCGAACCTAAACAATCTAGCTTTCATTTGCATTGCATTGTGGGAATTTCGATCTTTATCCCTTCCTTTGGACAAATCAAAGTTTGGTTGCAAAATGAATTAACGATTCAAACTAATCAATAGTTTGGTATCCGATTTTCACCGCGACAGAAATGGCGACTTCACTGGGGACCTCTAGTGGGTTTCCCTATCTTATTTTGTTTTGTTTACTGCTTTATATATCTGCCTACTTGATTATATGTTTACATGCTTTCTATTGTATTTCTTTTGGGATTGTTGTCCTTGAGTGGTGAGATAAAGTTCTACACCCGAACTTGAGAGAAATTAAGATAGGATGGTGATATATTCGATAAGGCTTATAGGGAGTGGAATCCCTACTAAGTTGAATCGAGAATCCCGCTCAGTTGAGGCCCTTTCGAAATAGTACTGTTGAACGATCAATCGTGAAGACACTCACTACCTTCGACTTTGGAGCCTATGATATTGAGGACCGTAGTTACCTTAACCCAACTTTGGCCTTTATTAGGACGTAGTGCGAGACTATGAGGAAGTACTTCCGAAATAGTGCTACGCGAAGCTACACTCAAAAGAAGTTCTCTTGAGAATATTATTAATCCTCGAGTAATTGGGAAAATTGATAATATCCGATAGATGGGCTGATGATTCTGAGTCCCATTAGAACCTTGTTCTGCAGGTACAAACAACCTTTAGTCCTTAAACCTTTGGAATGGGTATACCTTTGCCCCATGCTCGTTGCAAACCTAGGGTGCCCCTTGTTTGTTTATCTTTATGTCCTTATGTGAATATTTGTGTTTGCTGCATTCATATAGCATCATTTTTGCATTGGACTTCATAGGATTTACTTTCGTTTATGGACATTGTAGGTCACTATGGCTTCAGATAAAAGACATACTGTGAAATATACTTTTAAGAGTCCCAAATTGGACGACCTAAAAAAGTTGTGGGGTTTCATCAAAGATCAAGAAGAATTCAAGAACAAGTATGGGAAGCTGATATCTTTATTGGGTTGCTCAGTGAATGAAGGACTTCTTGCCACTCTGCTACAGTTCTATGATCCTCTCTACCATTGTTTCACCTTTCCAGATTTCCAGTTGCTACCTACATTGGAAGAGTATTCCTTTTTGGTTGGTCTACCTGTCCTTGAGGAATCTCCTTTTCCCTTCTTGGAAAAGGACCCTGATGAGAAAGATATTGCTAAAGCTCTCCGTTTGAAGGTATCTGACGTCAAAGCCAACCTAGTTACTAAGGATGGAATTCTTGGTTTAAAGACAGGTTTCCTAATCGAGAAGGCTTCATTCTATGCTGATTATTCTCATAAGGCTCCGTTTGAGGCGATCTTTGCTTTGCTTGTTTATGGGCTGTTCTTATTCCCAAGTTTCGAAGGTTTCATCGATCTCAAAGCATTCAAGATCTTTATGAAGAACAACCCAGTGCCAACTCTGTTGGGAAATACATATCACTCTATACATCTCCGAAACCTCCGTGGTGGAGGGATGATTACTTGCTGTGTACCTTTACTTTACAAGTGGTTTATTTCGCACTTGCCGAAGTCTAGCTCTTTTACAAACATTGGCAAAGAGCATTGGTCTTCGAGAGTTATGGCTTTGACCCATTCTGACATTGATTGGTACAATCGAGTGTATGATGGAGTATTAATCATTGATAGCTGCGGTGACTTTGCTAATGTACCATTGCTCAGCTTTGATGGAGGAATCAGCTACAATCCTATTTTAGCTCGCCGACAGTTGGGATACCCGTTGAAGGAACCTCCCAAAAGTGTTCAAGTAGAGGGTATATTCTTCAAAGATGATATGGAACTCCGAGGAAAGATTCTACATGCATGGCGTAGTGTACACAAGAAAGGGAAGAGAAGTCTAGGGAAGCCTAACTGTGTGTCTTTAGAACCATACCTCCAGTGGGTCAGAAAAGGGCAACCAATCTAAAGATGCCCTATTCCCTTCAGGATCCCATAGCTCCAAAGAGAGAGCCCACTTATGTCTTTATGTCTAAAGCCGAGGAGTTAGAGGTGTCTTTAAAGAAGTCTCAACATGAGCTGGAGTCTTGGAAGAACAAGTACCATGTAGCAGTGGCAGAAAATGATGAGTGTCAAAAGCAGAATGCTGAACTTCAAAAGCAGAATGCTGAACTTCAAGAGGAGAAGGATGAACTTCAGAAACAGCTACAATTGAAGGATGAAGAGCTACTCCCCTGCAAGAAGAGGAAAGTCATGGAGGATTTATTTTCCTCCGACCCACAATGCACTATTTGGAAAATAATTGTGGACAACCTTATCCGTGAGAAGGCGCAACTAGAAGAGCAGCTCAAGCAGCAGCATTTAAAGCTTCTTTAGTGTCTTTACTAGCTTTTATTTAGCTTTTATTTGGGACTCTTTAAAAGAATATTTACGTAGTCTGTTTCAAATTTAATAAAACGTTTTCTTTTACCGCAATGCCTATAAATAGAGGAATCCCATGAAGTCCTAATCATCTTGCATTGCATTCTTTTCCATTGTTCACTTCAAGAAACTCAAATTCGTTCTGTAGGTGTTGTAATCATGGATTTCAGAAGAGAAACCCTGAAGTACACTTTTCAGAGTCCCAACCTCGAAAGCTTGAGAGAACTAGCCGAACTCGTCGAGGATCGCTTTGCCTTCGCAGCAGAATATGGAGGAGTCTTTCGTTTCCTTGAGCTAAGGATGAAAGAAGGATTGTTGGAAACATTGGTTCAATTTTACGACCCGATGTATCACTGCTTCACTTTTCCAGACTACCAATTGATGCCGACCTTGGAAGAGTACTCAGAACTCTTGAGGATGCCTGTGATTGTCCGACCTCTATTCACCGGAAGGGAAGACACGCCTAGTCACCAAGAAATTGCAAACGCCATTCATCTCAGCCTTGAAGATGTTCAAGCGCACCTGATCACCAAGGAAGGAGTCCTTGGGTTCCCCGCCGACTTTTTGATCGAAAAAGTCCGTTACCATGCTGAAAGAAAGGAGGCTCTCATCTTGGAAGCCAATTTTGCTTTGTTGGTCTATGGGACTTTCTGGTTCCCTAAAATTGACAATTTTGTTGATGTGGATGCGATCAAGCTGTTCATACTCAAGAATCCAGTACCCACCTTGCTCGCTGATACGTACTTCTCGATTCACTCAGTGAACGCCGAAGGAGGAGGACACATTGTATGTTGTACCGCCTTGCTGCACTCATGATTCATCGCTCGTTTGACCTGGTATCCGTCCCTTTGGGACGAAGCAGCAACACCTCGATGGTCCGAGATACTTATGGCCCTCACCCATTCGGACATTGTTTGGTATGATCCCGCCTATGGAGGCGCGCCTATGATTCCTAGCATCGGAGGATTCCCTAACGTACCGCTTATTGGAAGAGAGGGATGTATAAGTTACAATCCCGCTTTGGCCCGTAGACAGTTTGGACACCCTATGATCCAAGTGCCTGACCCAGTTTCGTTGGAAGAGATATATTTCAAAGGAGAAGAGGACTAGATCTCAAGACTGTCATCATTTATGCATGGAAATATATTGATAGGGAAGGAACAGCTGCTTCAGGATACCCCAACTGTGTTGTTTCCGAGGATTATCTGCATTGGGCGCGAGAAAGGGCTCTCGATCTCAAGATGCCTTTTCCTTTTCACGAACCTATGGTATTATCTCCTCATGACCCCGACTGGTTCGAAGAAGAGGAAATAGAACAAGTAAGGATTGCTTTAGATGAAGCCCAGAAGTTGAAAACTGCCTGGAAGAACAAGTTCCTCACCCTCAAAGTAGAGAAGGAAAGACTTCAGAAGACTCCAGAATTAGAAGTTGCCAGGAAGAGAAAGGCACAAGGGGATTTATTTTCTCCTCATGCCTCTTCAAGTGCTATCACCAATGATGATCTCCCCTCAACTACCATGGCTTGGAAGGAGTGTGTGGAACGACTCATCATCGAGAAAGCAGCGTTGCAGGATCGCATTGACCAGCTGACCGAGGAGCTCCGTACAAAGGAGAGGACTGTGGGATAGAGTTCTAAGTTTTCTTTTGCTTTCGTTGTAATAAACTCTTGAAAGAGTACTTTGTTTTCATTGTTTCTCAAAAATAAAAAGTTTTTCAATTATCCTACATTATAACACTGAAAAACACTTTGAGTTTCTTGAAGTCTCCTCCTGCATCTGTATTATGCATTAACATTCTGCATGGCATTTTTTACATTTTCTGCACGTGTCTTTCCTTTGTTGTGGCTCATTTCGGTTTTCCATCTTTGCTGTCAGTCGCCGTCTCTACCATCTGACCAAGCCGGAAGTATCATTAAAGGATAGTGAGGAGAACAAAGACACGGATCGCATGACTAGCTTCGGAGTAAGGTCTAATCCAACACTTCGCCGTCCCTCCGACAACTTTGTTCCTATGCAACTTCAGCCTATGCAAGAAAAGGAAATGGACGATCCAGAGCTTACAGCATTCAAGAATGAATTTCGTGACTTCGAGGAACGATGGAAAATGATGAAGAGGAACCGTGCGCCTGATTTTCATGCTCATGACCCGCACCTAGTTCCAAACTTAGTTATCCCCCCAGGATTCCAGATGCCCGCCTTTGAAGTGTACAAAGGTACAATTTGTCCAAGGTATCATTTGATGATGTTTTGTCAGAAGATGACCGCCTATCTGGGGAACGACCAACTATTGATTCACTGCTTCCAAGAGAGTTTGGGTAGAGCACCGTTAACATGGTATATGAAGCTACAAGTGAATCACATTCAGTATTGGGAAGACTTAACTTTTGCTTTTGTGAAGCAATACCATCATAACTTGGGTATAGCCCCAGACAATAAAGATGGTTGTGGACCTTCCAGAGAATTCGTAGCTCTGGTACCCCATCCTCAACACCAATATGCGATGCCCGCTCAGCGTGAACAACAACCACATCCTAGGCAGAGGTTGGCCTCTCCAGATCAACCACAACATCGACAATTTCGTAAAAGGTATCAAAGGATGACTCCAGATGCACCAAGGGAAGCAATTCACCAGTTTGATCCCATCCCGGTGAAGTACGCTGATTTGTTTCCAGCTCTAATTCAAAGAGGGCATATCCAGACTAAAGCCCCACCCAAGGTACCTAAGAAGTTTCCATACTGGTACAAAGCCGACAAATTTTGCCTGTATCATCAAGGTGCTCCGGGGCACGACATTGAGAGCTGTTACGGTATGAAGGCGGACGTTCAACATTTGGTCAAAGATGGAGTCTTGTTCTTTGAGGGTTCCGTCCCTTATGTACGAGATAGCCCCCTATCTCGACAAGGTTCATCCTCCCCAGGCATGATTCAAGGTCGTCAACGCCGTGTCTGAAAGCTGCGCACCAGACATTTCTGCATGTCTTTCCCGTCTACATAAAAGCACAATAAAGATCCTGGAAAGGACTCTCCGAAGAAGTTCATTTCATTTTGTTCATGTTTATTTCTTTGATTGAAAGCATATTTTGCATGTAAGAACTTTCTGTTTTGAATAAGTAATGCAATAACTGTTTGTCTTGAAGAAATCCATTCGTTTTCACTCAAATAGTTTTTCAAAATTATTTATAACGCCGACTTTTACCCGTTCTCTTGCTCTGACAGAGAATTGGAAGGAGGATGATGAAGTAAAACACATGATCTCTTGTTGTATGCTTCGAATGAAAACCCTACTGATGATGTAAGGCATTATTTTAAACCTCCTGAACGCCAACATAGTCAACCCTTTCTTTTAAACCTTGATTGAGGATCCGTCCTCTTTCTCCCAAACCGAAACATCATTTTCTTAACCTGGGGCAGGGTAATATAAAAAATGATGAACATCTTTCAAAATTGGGCGGGCACAACTATACTAACCCTTTCTACCTCCATTTTATCAGTCACAAATTAAACCTATATACGTCCCTCAAAGTCCTAATTGAAGTAAGGTTTAATTTGAAAGCATACTCGATGAGATATTGTTTCCTGACTCCTTGAGCTATGCTCAAATTTAAATCGACTTTATAAATAATGTTCAATTTGTATCCTAACTAGTGGTTTCGATCACAAGTTATCGCGATACCCCTTTTCAAAACTTCAAGACAAACGTGTGTTGCATTAACCATTTCAAAATGGATATTTCAAATGTGCTAAATACGCTGGACATCTTAGAAAGACCACATACAAACACCGACAATGATATTTGAAGACTTTGCTGACTTGGGGCAAGTCATTCTTCCCAAGACAATTCCACCCGCGCAAGTCTTGGGTTCAACTAGAAGAAATTCAAGGACTCACTTATCGCCAATCAGGGGCAGTTACGTCGAGATTCAGCGAATCTCTAGAGAGTTTGAAAACAGTGGGGCATTTGGACGTCATGTTTTCTATAAAATCCTCTCGAGACGTTTTTCTCTTAAACTATGTGACTTGGGGCATTTGAAGATTGGAGCAAAAGACGTATATTCTATCCTCAGGAAGCTCAACCCTAACATGTCCAACAACTACGACGATCCAGGATATTTATTTGATCCCCTATGAAACTTCGGTTTGGGTACCTCCGTCTACAATTTCATACCACATTTCAAACTTATCAAGATGTTACATCCCCAAATGGATTGATCACCCTTTCCCAAGAGAAATCGGGAAGTTTTGAAGCAGGATTGGAATCCTATGTTTAGTTCTTCATTTATCCCCAGTGATACTTCTATCTTTGAAGATTGGTCGGATGTTTGTTTCGAGACGTTTATCCCGTATTCGGTCGTTGCTTTCGTCTGTCTTGTCGGCACAAACATAAGCATACTCATATCATATAAGTAGATAACATACTCATTTGCATTTGTGCATCCTTTGTTTGTTTTACTCTATCTCTTCGATTGCGTTTACCCTTGGGTATTTGGGCGTGTCTTACTCCTTCCAAATAGAATTGTCAGCCCTAAGCAGAAAAAACTCAATATTTCTATTTCCCCATGAAGTTCGATCCTCGTGGAAGACAGTTATTTTAGTACATTCCCATTGGAGTTTATGCCTCTATGGTTGAGTCTTGCTTGACAGTTTCTCTTCGGTTGTTTCCCGAATTGAACTTCGGTCTTTGACAATCACACTATGAACATCTCCAGCATTTGAGCATGGATCAAAAGTGCATTTACTTTGTGCTTTGACATTATGAGGACCACCATTGAAGACGTGATGCTTCCTCGGAAACATTACAAGACCTCCTCAACAACTTACAGTCGAAAAGCAGGAGAACTCTTCATTTGAGCAACTCGTTTGGGCAGATCTATTCTCAAAGCGACAAACAACAATTTCCTCAAGACAATCTGTCCTTCCCCAGTGGACTATTGCAAGATTATCGAGTCAAAGCAAAGGACATTACAAATATTTCCCCATTTGAGGATTTCTGCTACAACAATCTTACATATCTTACAATTACAACAAAGATACTCCTCAAAAATGATCTTCCCCAGAGAGTTCATTATGAGTACAATCAATGACATATCTCCTCACAAGAGGACACTCCACGTATCAACCGGTTTACAACTCTTTTGAAGATCCCCGGTGCATGCTATACAAATTGCATCTACAATTACAAATACAAGATCACATCTACAAAATTCTACAATTACAAGATTACATCGACAACATTTACATCAACAATCCTACAGTTCTACAATTTACAACATACAATCTACAATCAACAAATTTACAACCCCTCTTTGAAGACGCTCTCACGAGTTTCCATCATTTTGGGTAGGAACCAAGACCAGCTCATGGTTCCCATACCATGGTGCAAGGGGAAGTTCGACTTCAGGAACCGAGACCAGCTCATGGTTCCCATACCATGGAGCAAGGGGAAGTTCGGCATCAGAAACCGAGACCAGCTCATGGTTCCCAAACCATAGAGCAAGGGGAAGTTTGACATCAGAAACCGAGACCAGCTCATGGTTCCCATACCATGGTGCAAGGGGAAGTTCGACATCAGAGACCGAGACCGGCGCATGACTCCCATATCATGATGCTCGGGGAAGCTCAACAACATCTACAACTACAATGACATCAAAGACCGAGACCAGCTCATGGTCCCCGTACCATGATGCCAGGAGAGGTTATACATTTTACCGTTTCAGCTGAGTTACAAAATATAAAATAATAAAAAAGGGATCCATTTTGAGGTACTATTGACCACCACCTTGGTAGTAAAAGTATCTTTCGATCACAAATCGTCAAGATCACCGCATCCCTGACGCATGAGTTACCGTTACACGTTTGGAGATTTCCCATGGGTGATTGTTCCTATCCTCGTAGGATCCCGCCTTGTTGGATCTGTTGCTCTTCTGTCTAGCATGCCGTGCCCAGTTCATCCCCTGTCACCTCTTTCTCACAGATTTGTCCGTCTTGCATTCTCATATCATTACATATCATTTGCATTCGGTGGTGTCTTACGGCCAAAAATTCGTGCAATGTTTGTATTTAAGTCCCTCCTATCTCGTCGAGACGGAAATTTCGATCTCCATATCTCCGAATAGGAGTAACTTAAATAGGGGCATCTGTTGCACCCTAATTTTGACCACAAGAGACCACCTCCTTTTACGTGCTTTCTATTATTAATTGGTTTATTTATTTATTTATGTTTTACGGCTAACTAGTTTGTGTAGATGCATAATTTCGAAGATAAGCAATATTGAAATATGTTCGGAAGGAAGTAGTCCAAGGTCTTAAATCCCGAATTCGCCAATAAAAAGTTCGAGGCCCCGCTCATATTTTGGTATCATATAAGTTATGGACTCAAGAAGATGTGAATTAGAAGTCCGCATTCTTAAGTCAACCTCAAGTCTATAAGAGAATTTATTATAAATTCAAAGACATGAGCTCAGGTTAACAATCCCAAATTATAAGAACAGGGGGGTTCTTATGCAAGTATTCAAGCCTATCCATGTTATTTATAAGGGTCCTAGTTGAGAGTAGAAGACTCATTCAAGCATGTTTATATTTCAACATTTGCGATTTACCGGGGGAGCATAACTTGATTCAACCTGATTTATGATTTTCCTATTCAACTGTAAGATCATAAAACAATATACATGAATTGCAAGCCGTTTGAGAAAACTCAGTTATTGCATTCTCGCTACAAGGGTTTAAATGATTAATATCAAAGTACCAGTAATCCACTAGGATGTTTTCATTCGCAAATGATTACTGCTGGTGCAATTTCTTACAAAGTAAACTCAAACAAAACCTGCTTAAAAAGGGACTGCTACTATCAATCATCATTCGGTATATGCAGCCGTCGTTTATTCCGGACGCCACCCCAATGATAGGTACATATGGATAATTACATCAATAAACATGAAACAGTGACGTAGAGGCACTAATAATAGTGGGATTGTTCTTTGTCATGGACCTGTGAGCCAAAGTCTCATTTACTTACAAATATCCGCATGCCTACAGGATTTTTGTTAACTCCCATTCACAAATTACATGAAAGCCCATAACAGAACTGTTGCCTCTTGGAAATCTCCAACTAATTTCAAAGATTTCAAAGAGCTTCCGTATCGATAATGTCTCGTCTACCCTTGCAATTTCTTCTAAAGCCTGGTACAGAGCAGCAGTACCATGTCGGCATCAGTCAAAACACCAGCAGACCACCCGGGATCTCGGTTTCGACCTGCCAGAATCATAACCAACTTCATACTTCTAAAATGGATGTTACAGAGATAATAGAAGTAATGGCAACTCATGTAGCGTGCGCCTCGACAACCTCGCTCCAGTTTGCTCAATTCCATCCATTTATTCTCGTGGCAGCATGGCATGAGAAGAGGCATCCGCTTCTGAACCGTATCCCCGTAAAAGAAGTCAAGATGTCAAGTGCCTTCAACAAAGAGCAAGTTCCGAATTAATCATAACAAGTAATCATAATGGTTAAGAGCTTTCACAACTGAGTTGAACCACAGAGTTACGAAGATAACAAATCAAGATTCATCTCACCAATTATGGAGCAACAGTCTCCTCTCGCAATGTTCCAATCATTCATGGTTGATTCAGCAGAGTTTGCGTAGTTGAGTTCAAACCACCATTAGAAACAGACCTTACTGGAAGTGCTACCAATTGCATCCCTACCGCCCCAAGTTACTGCAGAACATGGAAATTAAGTTCAAATTCAGAATTAACCGCATACAAATACAGCGTTTGTTCGTCATACAACTGCGTTCGCCAACAGTTGGACACAATCTCAAAGTGATGGCTTACCTGGTGGAATACCATAACTGTACATAAGTTTCCATTGACTAATTCGCCTTTTGCATATGATACCGCCACCGTATTCCTTGCCCGTCGTGCACATCATACCAAACCTGCAACAGTTTTCGGTTACGGTTAAATTCCACAATAGAAGAATTAGCAGATACCACAGGAACACCCTTTGGGCTAACTGACTCGAAGCTCTAAACCACCAAAATCCACAAATCCTAGAACGCCGTCATCAACACGCAATTCACGCCAGCACCTGCAGAACACAACAGAGCCGTGAATTCTGGCTGCTTAATGGCTCGCTAGAATCTCCCTGTTTTATTTTGAAGCCAAATTGCCTTTATGCCACATGTTGAGTCTTCTTTGTGGTAATTGTTTTTCGGTTTGCTTCAGTACAGCCACTGATCTTGTGGTCCTTGTAGTGCAGTTTTGTAATAACCATAACTTGGTTGTGTACCTGCCACAAATGAATTCAAGTCTAAGCTGCAGTAACGCATTTCATAACCATCCATAAAGTATATATTGCCAACATAAAAAAAGCAGTGTACACAATCAATTATTGAATAGAAGAAGAAAGTACGAACATCAGCAACTTCCGGTCACAGTTCAAATCCGCATCGAACCTTCGGTTTAGTAGTAAGCAACCAACACTTTCCTACAGAGCCTCGTAAACTAGGCAAGCTCGGCTTGACGGCACAACCTGCAGTGTGCAAACCGATTAGCTTAACCAGAATTCGGTCCTCAAAACGAAAGTTCGGTCATATTGTTACTAACCCTGCCTTCCAATCTTCGAAGTACACATTTGAACAAACAAGTTGAATCCGTTTTCACCTCTCCAAGCCCCACAATGTCCTGTAATTGCGCGCCATCACAATTGACCAACCTGTGAGGAACAAACAAGTAGGAACTTGAGAGGTACAACTCCAGCCTTCACCGACACGTTTCGAGCATATCTGCGCAACCTGCATTCATGATATCAGTCAAGCTTAGAGCAACATATAACAACCTTCATGATGAATTGAGGAAGAGAACCAAAGCTAAACACCTAACAGATTTTGAAAGGATCACCTGCAAGATTCAGAGTTCGCACCAAAATATGAGACAGGCAATGCAAGCATCGCGCGTTTCCTCCTTTCCTTCTGCACCCTCACCAAAACGTAACAGTTGCAAGCTTTTCCTTCTGGGCTGCTAAGTCCTCCCCTGGCCCAAGGCAAACCACTATCCACACCTGTCAGAAATCACCAATTCGAAGTTAGTAATACCCGAGGGAATATACCTAAAAGATCCATCTAAGACAGCTAGCAAATCTCCAAATTGATGAACCTAGACAATCCAAGTTTTAAACGAGATTGACATATCATATAGGAGAAGATTTTATTATCAACAGACATTAATACAATATCACCAAAACAGGAAGGTTTTCGTTTGATCCGGCCCCAAATAGGAAACCCCAAATCAGTCATCAATCCGCATTCAAATGAATTCAACACAGGAAATCTCGATCTAGACCTATAAAAGGAGGATGAGGGCAAAGAAATAAAGGGAAAAAAATCCTACGAAAAACATAGACAAAATCCATAACAATTCGCAAAGCAAGTTCCCGTTCAGAAACCTAAAATCAAAAGAATTAAAAACTCATCTTTGCAGAACCTCCATCGGCGAAGCCCGTCCCAACCACCGCAAAATCAAAACCTCCGCGAAGCCACTCCGTCGCCCCAACGCCGTCACTCAGCCTTCGGTAATCTCTCGTTCGAACGAAGTCCGTGAATCATTAATGTTTTGATGTTGTTTCAGGTGCAGGGAATCACGCAGGATGGAAAAGTATGAGGAAAGGGAGATGGAAGCGAGTCAGAGAGGGTGAGGTTGAGAACGCGATGAAGACGATCAGAGAGAAAGCGAGAAAGCGAGGGGGGGAAATTGGGGAATCTAGGGTTTCCATGTCTTTTTTTTTCTGTTTTATTTTTTTATTATTTGTTATGTAACCTTAATCACACTCACCACATATCACACACTAATTAACCCTTAATCACCGTTAATTATTTCTAATTCTCTAATTAACCCTTAAATTAATTTCCTAATTAATTTTCTCTAAGTCAGCACATAATCCTTTCATTAAAAATAATTAAACACTTTTAGCTAATTATTTTCTGTCTGGTAAATTTCAAATCTAAAAACAAACTCTTTTATTAATTCAACTTAATACTCTTTTTGGATTACCAATATAATGATTCAATTTCATAATTCGATTATAATCAACCTTTTATTCAAAATAATACTTTCTAAACCTTTGTTAACCTTTTTATTTATTCCATCTACTATTAAAATTAACCTTTATTTAAATCTGCTTTTATTTAAAAAATAAAAAACTAAAACCTTTTATTCTAATGAACTTACACCTTAATAATTTAATAGAAACTTTCATTTAATAAAACGTGACCATTTAAAATAATTTCTATCAAATTTATTATATCTAATAAAAATCAATTCAACTTCGTTTTTTAAAATTAATCCAGCCTACTAATCTAATATTTTCTTAAAACCAAAACCTCTTACAATTAATCAAATCCGCCTAAAATCAATCAACATCGTAAAACTCGAGCACTTCACGACACATCTACTCACATACATCTTAGCGCTTTCATGCGTATATATTATTTATCTTTATCTGCTTTATCTTATTCACAATGCACACACACTCACTTAGCGCTTTCATGCGTTCGTGTATGGTTTATCCTTCTGCAATTTACTCTTCTGCAAGTTACTCTATCGCATTTACATTACCGCATTTACATCTACCGCATCGCATTCCGTCCAAAGGAAAAACCTACACATAATTCAACGTTGTGTGTAGTTGCACATCATTTGCATCATATTCCCCTCGATCCTTGATTCTTCAAGTTGATCATTTAAGTTTAAGACCTACCCCATAAGAAGGACCTTGTCTTTAATCTTTACAACATAGAAACAAAACAATCAAAAACAATACAATCTTACAAACACAATAGAGAAAAGATGTTAATCATCTTAAGTGAGATATAATCTCCACCCCCACAATAATACAATCAAACATGTAGGAACTTTGCCTTAAGAGCGATAAAGGCATACTTGGCGACCATCCGAGTATGTAAGACCTTTTCTTAAGACGATGCAAAGACCATTTCCTACAAACCCCCCTTTACATTTGTGGTGGTTATCTCTCCCTTAAAATGAAGACTCGTCTCTTCTCCTAAACCCAATCAAAACAACTACCCTAAACCCGTAGGAACTTTGACCACAGTCAAAGAACTCCTCTAACCCTTTAGGGTGAACTACAACATACTCCTATTCCACTCCCGTAAGGATATGTAGGCATAAGATGCGACATCTTATCGAGTATACTTAGAAATAAACCCCTAGGTCTTTCAACCATTAAGCAGATAACACTTAGCAATAAACAAACATAAAATAAGAGGTTCCTGTAGAGTACTACAGAAACTTAGGATGCTAGTACCTTCCCTAAGTTTAACCAACCCCCGAACCTAAACAATCTAGCTTGCATTTGCATTGCATTGTGGGAATTTCGATCTTTATCCCTTCCTTTGGACAAATCAAAGTTCGGTTGCAAAATGAATTAACGATTCAAACTAATCAATAGTTTGGTATCTGATTTTCACCGCGACACTTCCCACTGAGGGCCAGCAGCCCGGTGCACAACGCCCATACTCCCACCAGCAACACTACCATTTCCATTCGCAGCACCTCCGCCCGGAGGTATGATAACAGTAGGAATACCCTGTGGAACAAATCCTCCAACTGGAGGGACGACACCAGCAACTCCATTATTATTGACTTGGGGAGCGTCGATGAGAGGCTGAACTAGAGTTCTCAGATGCTTTTGTCCACTGGCAACATTCTGCATTAACTCCATGAACTGGGACATGCGAGTTCTGAATTCCTGCAATTCTGCCTGAACCTGATCCATCACCTTCTGCTGATTCCCTCGAGTAGAATACATATGGAAACTGAACTCCTCAATCCTGAACTTAAGAAAATCGAGCAGAGATAAGAACACAAGGCCACCAAGAAAAACCTGCAATGCAAATGAGAGTGCAAGAATTCATAGGGAGATCTCCCCCTTGATTCCAGTTTCAATAACAAGAACAACAAGGATGGATACGAGCACGACAATAATCTTCTCCCACATCAGGTAAAAATCTCTCTGAAGATTTCAAAGACGCCAAGCTCATCCATGGAGATCAAACCAAATAAAGGCCCTAACTCGGGTGCCAGAAACGTGTATACAACACCCTCTATTCAGAAAACCAGTACCAAAACCAAAGGAGAGACGAGAACCTTTGAACACATAGACATGCAATGTTACATGCAGGATGATTATGCAAATGCAAATGCAACAGTGGATCAAGGCATCCAATGCTCAAACTTTGCTCCTGTTCCGTTGATTGAATTCAACCAGAGCTCCGCTCTAATCAGAACACTGAGATAACACACTGGATGGAACACTCAGGACCAAAATTCCGCACTGACGAGAAAACCAGGGTTGGTTGAAGGCCAGGTTTCCTGCAAAAACCCATCCCTCTCACATGTGGGTTCTAGTCTTGAAAGGTACGACATCCTATGCGGGTGGTCAGCGTCACAGACTTTCGAGAAATGATTATACGTTCACCATTTCCGGTTTGGCATCATAGTCTAATGAAGCGGCCTCACTTAGCTGACTCCCCAAATGAACGGTCTCCAGAGTCGACAGTCTCTCTAAGTCAATATTCCCTCAACTGCACCAGACGCGCAGGATAGAATATTTCCAAAGAAAAACCTCGTCTGAATGTGAATTTCACACGAGCTATTGCGCAGGAAAATGCTACACAAACTCCCTCTAATCTCCACTCTAATCTTATGTATATACTCAAGCCCAGGTCCGACTTATCTCTCAATAGAACAACCCAACCCACAGCACAGCAGCAACAAGAATGCAATGTAATAATATACAACAGATAATGTACATAAAGCAAAATAACTGCACAAAAGTAAACACCCAAAGACGCAACAGACAAGCGCTAGGAGTGACTCGCATAGGGAACCAGACTCCCCAGCAGAGTCGCCAGCTGTCGCAACTGCGAAAAACACCCGGCGGAAAACAGAAGAGTCGACACCTTTCGTTATTTATCCCAACGAGAGGGAAAGGAAACGATCGGGAAAACCTGAAGAAAAAGGAAAAGACAAGGTCATCGCAACCAAGTCCTGGATTCGGGAGTCGGTTATGCAAGGGGAAGGTATTAGCACCCCTCACGTCCGTCGTACTCGACGGGATCCACTCTTGTTGTTTATCTAAGGGTGTATTTAAACTATCTACGCTACAGGCTTGCGGGACAAAAAGAAAAGAAAAGAGAGGAGACTCGGCAGAGCATCGCAGCTCTGTACCTACATCTGGTATGAAAGATCAGAGTCAACGTAGTTCGACTAACTACGGGAGAGAAGGGGGGAAGGTTTCTCGCCAAGACATCGCGTCTTGTGCCTACGTACTTTCATCGGGTATGAAAGATCAGAGCAAACATAGTTTGGGCTGACACGAAACCACAGGTTGATTAAGTGTTTTATCCGAGTAGGGTTAAACCTTCGTTCCAGCAGTTAGGGACTAAGCCTGTTTGTGGTAGAACCGAAGTTTAACACCACTCTTTTCTGAAAAAAGTTCCCCGATTAATCCCGAAGGAAAAAGGTTTGAATTTTGTTTTGTTTTTCTTTAGTGAAGTGATTTAATTCGAATTGTGATTCAAGTTGCACTAAAGACTATGACATGGAGACGAATGCGTCGTATATCTCCCCCAAACGGGATGTATACTAAACACCCTAGATAAGCGAGAGGAGACCCCTCACTCATCATTCCCCATGTAGCTTAAGGCTCGTAGCGTGCAACGTTTATCGCCTTTATTATATGAGTTAGCATGATTTTGAGATGAGAAGAGAGACGCACGAAAGGTCTAAGGGAAACTCGGCCCTAACGTTGTCATGCAAAGTGATCCTAAAGTTTGGATGAAAAAGGGGAACATCTACCCTAATGTTAGCATGCTTGGATCGAACATCCTAATTTCTCTCCTACTCCCATCCTAAACGGAGGGACTAGGAATCCTATGGGGATCATCGCAAAAAGCACAAGAAGAACAAAGGAAGAATCAATCACAAGTAGAAAAATGCAAACATGAAAATGCAACACTTAGAATGGTGGGAGGGAGGAAATATGTGTGGGGCAGCAGCCGTCACAAGCGTGTCTCGACCTCAACAGCGATGCAAGAATTGAAGGTGAGAAAAACACTTAGAAAGGGGGGGTGAATAAGAGTTTTTAAGAAATATGGCTATAAAAGGAACTCAATATTTTTATCCTGGTTCGTTGAACTCAACTACTCCAGTCCACCTTATCAAAGATGATTTGCCTTTCTCTGCAAGGACTTAATCCACTATTAATCAACTGATTACAATAGAAAGCACTAAGAACAACTGTCTTAGTCTTCTCAAGAACTACTGACCACACCTTGGTCTTCTTAAGGAACTTCTTACAATTTAATGTAAACTAACAAGTGTTTGAATGCTTTTAATAAGCTGTATCACAACTGTGATGTTTACACTTAAGATTAAGTACAACAAAAACTATGTGGTTTTATGAAAGATTAAATGAGTGAAATCTTGAGAGATTTTCTCTTTTATGAATTAAGCTTGTATTTCTTTCTGAGTGATCTAGCAATGAGCAAAGGATGAGTAGTGAATTAGCAACTTTAAAATGTTGAAGTAGTTCTCCTTTTATAGCTTTTTCAAATGCCTTGAGTGATGTGCAACTGAATATAATATTTTGATTGTATGACTTTTCATCACCAAAAGTATGGGCAGAGATATGCTTTATGTAAAAAGGTATAGTTGTAGAAGCCTTGGGATTTGCACCAAGTCACTTCTTTGGACAAATTAGCTGTTGGTTACTTTGGAAGTAGCACCACGTCTAATCAAGTTTACAGCTTCTTCAACAAGCTTCCTTCAAGATGAAGTCTTCACAATCTGTATTTCAGAACTTGTAGTGAGCTTAAAAGGTATGGAATGCTTTAAGATGATCAGAGCTTAAGATGAATGATAAGTCCAGAATCTTGATAGATGATCAGATCTTTAATGTATCAGAGTCTTCATCAGAGTCTTCATCAGAGTATGCAACTGTATGTGCTTTGAGCGTGAATATTAATGATAAGAGTTTGGTTATCAAGGCCTCTGAGTTTGCAGTGAAAAGAACTTCAGAGTCTGATAAGATCAGAGCTTTCAGCTTTTATATACTTCTTTCATTAACGCTTCAGATCATTTTGTAGCTTCTGCTTCAGATCCTCTTGGCAGTGCTTCAGAATCTTTGCATAGTTTCTTTGTACTTATGTATTTTGCTTCTTTAAGAGTATTTAATATTATACCTGAAACAATAATACTTGAACAAATTTTAGAGTGTATGTTTTCTCATTACAAAATTCTATAAAGTTATCATCAAAACATAGAGATATAAGAACCACCAATCTGTGTTCTACAATCTCCCCCTTTTTGATGATGACAAAACATAGGGAATTTTGTTTAATAAAGGAAGAAGGGGAAAAAAATACTCCCCCTGAGATTAAGAATCTCCCCCTGAAATGAATACTTTAATAGAAAAGAACCCTTCCCTTTTTGCTTGAGTATATTTCAGGCTTGTCACTAGCATCAGAGGTTTTCCTCTTGGGCTGTGCAAAAGATCCTTCCTCAACCTTTCTTTTCCTGCGCCTTTCTCTCATAAGATTTGGCAATACTTCTCCTTCCTTCTGTACTATGTTAGCAGGCATAGGAATACCATCTCTTAAACATTCAGCAATGAATGTCAGAATGATGTGCCTAGGTTCATCAGCACTGAACATAGGAAAATCTGCTAAAGGAATTCTCCTTCTGCTGACGTCTTCAGATTGAAATTTCTTGGGTTTTCTAGCAAGCTCTGAAATAACCTTCATTCTCTTCAGAGTGTTCCCATTTATGACAGATCCTATAACATAGGACAGATCCTCTGTCACCCCAGCATCAAACAGATATTTCACAAGACCATTCTCTGTTAGAATGTCTGATATCAGTCTTCCCATAGGGATCCAAGTTCTGATTTTTCCAGATTTAACCCTAACTTCTTCTCTTGTTTCTTTGATATGGTTCAGAAGATGACTGAACAGAAGATAAGGTAAATCCACCTTCTTTCCTTTCCTCATACAGTACATGAAGTACATTTGTTCTGAATTTACATAATCTGGTGAGTTAGAAGATTTCCTATGAAAGATTGAACTCATGAAGATCTTAGCCCAGATTCTGTAAACAGGTTTCAGATCTCTGACCTTGTTAGATGGTTCCCCAGAAACACAAACTTCTTGAAAAATGTCAGCCAAATCCACACGATCAATAGCCATACTTGTGATTCCCTCAGTTTCCTTATACTCAAGTAGTTGTCTGATTAATTTTTCAGTAATGACAATTTCCTTTCCAAGAACAGATGAATGAATAAACTTAGGGCACACTTGAGCGTGTATCTAGAATTCTTTTACCAAAGCTGGATAAACAGGACCCATCATCCTGTCAAAATACTTTTCCCAGTTCTGAGCTTTGATAGTTGAAAGGAGATTAAAACCATTTTCTTTGATGGATTCAAAATCCACAAATTTCTCACACAGAACCTCAAGTTCTTTGATTGGAGTGAGAAGCGTTCTTACTGGTGCTTTGTACACAACAGCTGTTTGGGATGAACCAGCAGCATTAGGAGATGATGCATCAACAGTTGAAGTTTTCATCTGAGCAGGTGTTGATGAAGGTGAAGCCATTGAATTTCTTGATATGCGTCTGGGTTTACGAAGATTTTTGGGTTTTGAAATAAGATGGAAACAATAGAGAAGGCAGAAATGCATATGAGAGATGATAAGTGTAAAGTGTGATTTGTGAAGAGTTGAGAGAATTTATAAGAGAAAATTTTTAGGGCATGCAAAAAGACACACACACTCAAGCGTGCACAAACATTGAATGAAGTGAACCATAATCAAATCAAGCAATTAATGCAAAGAATAAAATCATATCAAACATTTAAGATTTTGACAGAAGGGGGGAAATCAAGAGATTTTGGATTTTCAAAGCAATACCTCAAATGTCACTTCAGTATGGTGCACTCTATCTTTCCAGATTCTGAGCTACACGTGTTTGCTTGCATGTGCCTCTGGAACTCTTTTGAGAAATGACACGTTAGGCAACTTTCAGATCTTTTGAGCCTTGTTAGTTCAGATTTACACACAAATAAATAACCATAGAATTGAACAGACGAAATACTTCAGAGTTTAGACATTTATCATAAAATTTCATCTGATGAATATTTTATTCTGGACAAAAGTCCATACTAATATTTTTCAGAATAAATTTAAATCTATCTTCAGCAAGGGTTTTGTAAAGATATCATCCCTTGATGATCAGTATCTACAAAGTTTAAATTGATAATTCCCTTCTGAATATAGTCTCTGATGAAATGATGTTTAATCTCTATATGCTTAGCTTTAGAGTGTAAAATAGGGTTTTTAGATAAGCATATAGCAGAAGTATTATCACAGAAAATAGAAATGTTACTCTCAAAGATCTGATAATCTTCTAGTTGACTTTTCATCCAGAGCATCTGAGTGCTACATCCAGCAGCAGCAATATATTCTGCCTCTGTTGTTGAAAGTGCAATTGTGGGTTGCTTCTTGCTGAACCAAGAGATCAGATGACTTCCAAGAAATTGACAACTTCCAGAAGTACTTTTACGTTCTATTTTGTCTCCAGCATAGTCAGCATCACAGAATCCAACTAATTTATACTCATCAGATCTTCTGTAACACAGACCCACATTAGTAGTACCTTTCAGATACCTTAGAATCCTCTTAACAACTGTTAAGTGTGATTCTCTGGGATCTGATTGGAATCTAGCACACAGACACACACTGAATAAATATCAGGTCTTGAAGAAGTCAAATATAAGAGAGATCCAATCATACCTCTGTAAAGTTTTTGATCAACTTTCTTACTTACCTCTTCCTTACCAAGTGTGCTTGTAGGATGCATTGATGTCTTAGCCAGTTTTCTTTCATTCAGATTGAATTTCTTCAGAAGCTCTTTGACATATTTAGTCTGGTGAATATATGTACATTCTGAAGTCTGATTTACTTGGATTCCCAGAAAGAATCTAAGTTCTCCCATCATGCTCATTTCAAATTCAGCCTGCATAGACGAAGCAAACTCCTTTCCCAGCATAATATTGGTAGATCCAAAAATAATATCATCCACATAAATTTGACAAACTAGTAAATCTTTCTTAATTGTTTTACAGAAAAGAGTTGTGTCCACTTTGCCTCTGATAAAGTTCTTTTCCAGAAGAAAATTACTTAATCTTTCATACCAAGCTCTGGGAGCTTGTTTCAAACCATAAAGAGATTTTTTGAGTTTGAAAACATGATCTGGAAATTTATCACTTTCAAAACCAGGAGGTTGATGGACATAAACTTCTTCTTCTATAATACCATTTAAGAAGACACTCTTAACATCCATCTGATATAGAGTGATGTTATGTTGTGCAGCAAATGAAATAAGAAGGCGTATAGATTCTAACCTTGCCACTGGAGCATAAGTTTCAGTGTAATCAATACCTTCTTGTTGACTGTACCCTTGAGCTACCATCCTTGCCTTGTTCCTTACAAATTCTCCTTGCTCATTTAGTTTATTTCTGAATACCCACTTTGTTCCAATAATGTTGAAACCTTTTGGTCTAGGAACCAGATCCCACACATCATTTCTTGTAAATTGATTTAGCTCATCTTGCATTGCAAGTATCCAATCATTGTCACTCAGAGCTTCATCCACAGATGTTGGTTCAATAATAGACACCAACCCAAGAAGTGATGTTCCAAATGATCTGATAAATGACCTTGTTCTTATAGGGTCATCTTTCTTTCCAATAATCATTTCTTCTGGATGAGAAGCCTTGATTCTGGATAATCCTTTAACTGTTGGTTCTTCAGAAATATTCATGTTGTTCATCTAAGCAGCTAATGGAGTTGCATCTGGCATAGCTTCTTCTTGAGCTATCTCTATTTCTGGTTTCTCAGATTCTATGAGAATAACTTCTCCATCTGCAGAGTTTTCAATCTGCTTTGGCTTTTGATTGCCAAGCTTATCATCAAATATAACATGTATAGATTCCTCCACAGTCTGTGTCTCAGTATTATATACTTCGTAGCCTTTAGAGCGTTCAGAATATCCAAGCATGAAACACTTTTGTGCTTTAGAATCAAACTTGTTAAGACTCTCTTTAGTGTTCAGTATAAAACAAATACATCCAAAAGGATGGAAATAAGAAATGTTTGGCTTTCTATTCCTCCACAATTCATAAGGAGTCTTTTCCAGAAGAGGTCTAATTGACACTCTGTTCTGAATGTAACATGCTGTATTAATTGCCTCTGCCCAAAAATGTTTTGCCATGTTGGTCTCATTGATCATGGTTCTGGCCATCTCTTGCAAAGTTCTATTTTTCCTTTCTACAACTCCATTCTGTTGTGGAGTTCTAGGACAGGAGAAATCATGAGCAATGCCATTTTCATTAAAATATTTTTCAAAATGTTTGTTTTCAAATTCACCACCATGATCACTTCTGACTTTGACAATTTTGAAATCTTTTTTAGTTTGGATTTGTTTGTAGAAATCAAAGAACACGGAGTGTGACTCATCCTTGTGTTTTAGGAATTTTACCCATGTCCATCTGTTGTAGTCATCAACAATGACTAATCCATACTTCTTGCCTCTGATGGATGCAGTTTTCACTGATCGAAACAGATCAATGTGAAGTAACTCTAATGGTTTTGAAGTTGAAACAACACTTTTGGATTTAAAAGATGATTTTGAAAATATTCCTTTCTGACATGCTTCACAAAGAGCATCTGAGTTGAACTTCAGATTAGGAAGTCCTCTGACCAGATTAAGCTTATTAATATGAGATATACGTGTCGCTACTGCGAAAATCGGCGCCGGCTATGACAGAAGAGTCGCCACCGTGCATTATTTATCCCAAAGGAGGGAAAGGAAACGCTCAGAGTAAACCTAACACAAAACGGGAAAGGAATGGTCGTCGCAACCAAATCCTGGATTCGGGAGTCGGTTACGCAAGGGGAAGGTATTAGCACCCCTCACGTCCGTCGTACTCGACGGGATCCACGCTTGTTTTCTGGTATGGATTGTTATTCTATCTACTCTACAGGTCTGGGGTTAAAAGAAAATAAAATGACTTGGCAAAGTATCGCACTTTATGCCTACGTATTCCCGTCTGGAACGAGAAATCAGAGTCAACGTAGTTCGCCTACCTACGAAAAGGGAGGGAAGGTTGCTCTCTAGGATACGGCATCCCATGCCTACGTACTTTCATACAGCATGAAAGATCAGAGCAAACGTAGTTCGGGCTACGGAAGACACAGATTTGTCTGACTGTTTTTTAGATCCTTCTGAAAAGGTTTCTTCTGATTAAAAGTCCGAGCGGACAAAAATGACACTTTGATGTTTGTTTTCAGTCTTTTACGCGAGAAGTGTTTTTTAGTTTGTTTGCAATCTCTGACGCACTAGAGACTATGATTTGAGAGTGACTACTGGAAAGAAGCTCTCCAGCAACCCTTTCTCAAATAGCTTAAGGCTCGTAACGTACGACGTTGATTAACCTTATTACTGTGTTTTTGAGTTGTTTAGGATGAGAAGAGAAAGAAGCTCTAAAAAGCCTAGGGTTGAAAAGGGAATAAAACTAACCTAATGTTGTCATGCATGGGTTAGAACCTAATGTCTGTCATATTTCTCTCTTGCACAGAGGGAAACAGAGATCCTAGGGGATAAACGGAAAAGAAACAGATATACAGTAAACAATAAACATGCATGCAATGCAACAGTACAAGCGATGCAAGGGAGTCCCACTCAACCTCGAACCTGGGAAAGCAATAGGCAAAGTGAAACAGCTTCACTTCAAACCCAAGGGGCAAGCTGAACAAGCCAACAGACAATACAAAAAAAGAAATAAAACCCAACACCAGCTCTGACAGCAACACCAGCTCCTACAGTAAGCAGCTCAAACAGCAACAGCTATGACAGCTACGGTTGATTAACAGCAAAAAAGGTTGACAGTAACAACTTCAAGCAAGATCCCATCTTCACTCTTCAATGATCCCCAAGCTTTAGATAAGCTCCTGTCTCCAAAAATCTCCAAGCTCTGGCAAGCACTGAACCCCAACCAGTAAACAGCTTCAAACAGCAGCAAAGCCCTAGCTTCAACAGATAACCAACTTTGACAGGCACAGGCTTCAACTTCACCAATCTTCAATAAACTTCATTCTTCAATAGGTTCCCATCTTTAATGCCACCACTCCAGAAGAGAATCAATTATCAGATTAAGTTGAAATGCTAAACAGCTTATTGACGACCAAAGGAAGCCTATAAGCACTTAACATTGTAGGGGAGCAGTTCCCTCAAAGTTCCACTTCTAAAGTATGTCACTTATCTCTCCAAAGGAAGGATGCGAATACTTTAAAAGGACTTTATGTCATAGGGAGGAATAGAAGCACAAGATACTTTCTATGTTTGCAAGAAGAAATCAATCTAATCTAAAGCTCTCCCTATATTTCCTATCTCTTAATCCCCCTCAAGGAGAAGAAACTTCATGCTCCAAGCTCCATCATTTGTCTCCAATCATCTCCAATGTCTTCATAAGCTCCAACAAGCAAAACTCAAGCCCCAGGCCCAATTGAAATAACCCAAACCAAACAAACAAGCAAAATGCCCAAGAGGGAAAACACATAATCACCACTCAAATTGCAAAAATCAAGTAAAATAGTAATACTCATTATAAAATCCTAGATTAATTTCTAAGGGGACCTAAATATATACCCTATACCCCATATAAACCCCAAGGCTTAAATCAAACCCTAGGTCTCCAAACTATGCCCTAAACTACACCTAAGTGTTGTGAAACCCTAATTCTGATACCTCTCTTATCTACCTCTCAAACTAATCTAAGTTTTAGTCACAAAAAAATGAAAAAATTCCTAAGGGTACATGCTTCCCTAATCTAATCAACCTCACAAGAATCAATCAAAAATCATGCACCAATCTCTCATACATTCAGAAAAAAGAAGTATCAAACAAATGTAAAATAAAAGCAATAAAATTGTAAAATATACCAAAAAATATAAAATGCATGAAATTAATATTTTTATTATTTCACAATTTTCTAGAGGTCCTAAGGGGACTAGTGAAAAAAATCCCATCCTAAAATGATTATTTTTCAAATTGTTATGAATTAATTTCTAATCCTAGGTAAAACATGAAAATAAAAGAAAAACAACTAAAAATAATAAACTGAGGTGGCGAATAGCAATAATATGCATTTCAAAATAAAGGTGGGCTCAGGAGGGGGTGCGAATATCAGGCGCGCGTTAAGCCCAACCCATCCAGAAAACAATTGGAAAATTGGATGGAAATTGATAAAAGTGTGTGGCGAATAGCAATTAATTCGCGTGTTAACCTGATTTGGGCCTCTAGAAGAGGTGTGATTAGCAAATCTTATCTAGGCCCAAAACAAAATTCACACGGAGAGGGAGGTGCCATGGGGAAACCAGGGGTATGCTTGGCAAAAAACAATGGGCCCAAGGCCCGAGTCCAACATCCACTCATTATCAGCTCACAAAACCCTAATCCCCTCAATCCCCTTTCTACTGTTCATCACTAACCCTAGCTCCGTTCTCACCCTCTCTGATTCTCTCTGTCTCACAAACCACAAAACGTTCACCAAGATCCAACACAAACTACACCGTTTCAATCTATCAGCTCAAATCATCTTTCCCTAACCTAATCTCGTTCACCATCTAACACTCAAACTAACCTGACTCTCCGACTATCAACAAGCTATAACAAGTTTAGAGAAGAACCTGGAAATGCTATGAAGACGCTGATTTCCGGAAGCACCTGATGAAGATGGCGAGATTTAAGATGCGTGAAGATCTGCGAATCTTGGAGCTGGACGATGAAGATCTAACGACTTGATGAGTTGAACGATCGTCGTCGAAATCGTTGAAGATTGCTTGAAGATCTGAAAAACTCAAGCTATATACGCAATGATCTCTTTGACGGTGTTCTTGAGGGTGATCTGAAGATCTTGGAACACTCAAGATGCACGCGTGATGATTTCTTGGTCGGTGTTGATGGAAATCTTGAGAGGAAGAAGATGAATGTTCTTGATCTGCGATGAATCTGAGAAAGATATGAAGATCTGGAAAAAATGTTACGAAGGTGGATGTTGGTTACTGAAGATCTTGTGAAGATTTCTGGAAAATCATGAAGAACGCTATGAATTTTCCGGCGATGGTTTGATGTTTCTGGCGAGTTGCTGATGAAGATTGATGAAGAAGATTAGAAGATGCTGGGATGAGTTTCTGGAAATTTTGCAGTTTCCGGTGGTGGTTGAGGACTCCGGCGACGGTTACCGGTGACCGGTGCGGCGGTTGCATGTACTCCGGTGGAGGTCCAGTTATTGGGAGCCAGCTGGTTGTTGCATGCAGAGGGAAATTGGGTGAGAGCCACGTGTGGCTGAGGGAGAAGAGGAAAAAGCCACGTGTGGGAGAGAGACGGTAGTGGATTGTGAGGTGTCAAGCAGAATGAGGTGGAGGGAGAGAGAGAGTGATACGTGTGGCAGCCTTTATAGCATGACATGTGGCAGCAATTGGGCCCCTAAATTCGGACAACTGGCCCATTAACTAATGACTAATGAATTGAATTAATAAAGATTAATGATAATAGACTTCACTTAATGGTGTTAATTAATGAATAACGAAATGATTAAAGCTAATAAAGTAAGACTGATTCAATTAATGGCTACTGCATGGTCAACTGGACTATTAAACAAAAATGAATATTGATTAAGGCCTAATTAATAAAACGAAAATGAAAATTAATACTAACAGTTAATGAACTAATTAATAAACTAACCCTAATTAAACTAAACTCAATTAAAGCTAATATCTGAACAATAAACTCTATTAAAAGAAAAACTATTTAAAACTAAACAAATAATATCTAACTAATATCTATTTAAACAAAGGAAATTACTATCTAATATTACAATCTAATAGACTCTATATTCTAAAATTCTATAAACTCTATTAAAACTATTAATATCCTAAAAGAAATAAATTCTATTAATTTCTAGAACAAAATATATTAAAACTCTTTAAAAAAAGAATTATCTATTCTAAAAAACTATTAAATTCTATAAGAAAATATTAAAAATTCCCTATTTAATATCTAGAAAAATCCAATTAAATCTATAAATATCTATTAAAAATCTAGAAAGTAAAAGGAAAAATTCTAAAAAAACCAGGAAGCCCATTAAATCGATTAGAACACAAATACGCGATCAGCGAAATGAGCGGTAAAACCCGAACACCGAAATATCCTCCAAAACAATAGCGTGAGCTGAAAACGCAGAGACGAGCACAAGTTCTCAAAATACACTTATTCGAACTGGCCTGAACTTCCTGAAACGCCAGAGGAGGCTGTAATCCCGATAAAATCAGTCTGACTGCAAAAATGCAATGTATGCGGTATGCGAATGCGAATGCAAAATGTGTCGAAACATAAACCAGATGTGGGAACTGGTTGGTCAAATTTTGGGGTGCAACAGCTGCCCCTATTCAAACGGCTTGGACCCGACGGGGTGAAGAGCGAACGGTCTTCGAACAATTGAGGTACGAGACGGTTGAATACTAAGGGAACCCTGAAATTTGCCAACCGTGGAGATAAACTGCAAAACTGCTTGAGAAGCAACGTCCAATGAACTGAGCCTGGTTGTTACGGCAACAACTGGTCAATCATCTGATAAAATTTTGATTTCAACCTCAACCACCTGTGTGACGCCACAGGTATTGAACTATCTTCGCAAAAACACCTCCGTCCACCATTGGGCTAATCTCGTCAACACCAGAAGAGGACCAAATTCGCCAAATCACAACTAAACACCAATCGGTCCACGTCAGGACTCACATTTCGTCAACCCGAAGAAATCTCGACAACACAGGAATAGAACTTTGTCCACGTTAGGACTCCATATTCCGTCAACACGGAGAAATCCCGGCGACTTCACTGGGGAAACATTTCTGTCTAGTCACAGGAAACTCATCTGCCTATCCCTACAGGCACATCATCTGTCTAAACACAGGAAACCCCATCTGTCTACTTCATACGGGAAAAGTCATCTGCCTGATTACAGGAAACTCCATCCGCCTGCTTCATACAGGAAAAGTCATCTGCCTGATTACAGGAAAATTCATTCGCCTGCTTCATACGGGATAATACATCTGCCTGATTACAGGAAAATTCATCCGCCTGCTTCATACGGGATAATACATCTGCCTGATTATAGGAAAATTCATCCGCCTGCTTCATACGGGATAATACATCTGCCTGATTCATACAGGAAACTTCATCCGCCTGCTTCATACGGGAAAAGTCATCTGCCTGATTACAAGAAAATTCATCCGCCTGCTTCATACGGGATAATACATCTGCCTGATTACAGGAAAATTCATCCGCCTGCTTCATACAGGATAATACATCTGCCTGATTCATACAGGAAAATTCATCTGCCTGCTTCATACGGGAAAAGTCATCTGCCTGATTATAGGAAAATTCATCCGCCTGCTTCATACGGGAAAAGTCCATCTGAATACTGTTTCTCTGCCTACCTCTGCAGTAGCTACCTCCGTTGGTCCCAAACCCACAAACGACTTTGAGGAGGACTCTACTGGGGATAGTAGCACGAGGAAATCACGGCGACTTTCTTGGGGAAAATACTTTTGTCAAATATCGGAACACAACTCACATACTCTGTCTATCACGGGAGAATCATTTATCTAGATACCGGAAAGTTCATCCGCCTGCTTCATACGGGAAAAGTCATCTGCCTGAACACAGGAAACTCCATCCGCCTGCTTCATACGGGAAAAGTCCATCTGCCTGATTACAGGAAACTCCATCCGCCTGTTTCATACGGGAAAAGTCCATCTGCCTGATTCATACAGGAAAGTTCATCCGCCTGCTTCATACGGGAAAATACATCTGCCTGATTCATACAGGAAAGTTCATCCGCCTGTTTCATACGGGAAAATACATCTGCCTGATTCTTAGAGGAAAGTTCATCTGCCTGTTTCATACAGGAAAATACATCTGCCTGATTACAGGAAAATTCATCTTCCTGCTTCATACGGGATAATACATCTGCCTGATTACTGGAAAATTCATCCGCCTGTTTCATACGGGAAAATACATCTGCCTGATTCATACAGAAAAGTTCATCTGCCTGTTTCATACGGGAAAATACATCTGCCTGATTCATACAGGAAAGGTAACTTGGATATAGCTTCTTTGCCTATTCTTTGCAGTAGCTAACTCCATTGGGGATATTCTGAAAATAACTGCCCGACACCCGTTTTGACAACAAGTGACCACTTCTGAAATCTTGATTCATGAAGCCCTGAAATGCTACCACGACAGCAAACCTGAAGAAAAACACTTCGCTAGTCGGATAAGAGAAACTTCAACCGGCAACTCTGTGGGGAATGATAACAAGAGTTGCATCATCATATGTCTCACGGCGAGACCTCAATCATCTAGTAATAGATCTGAACTGTAACTTCATACTCCTGCTGAGAAACACACCTGAAAGCAAAAGGTTAACCAACCTGATTTATGTTTCATAATGCGTATGTTTGATAATGGCGTAATGCTCCATACGGCATGGAAATGCTACGCGTTTGTGGGTAGATGCAAACATGATAATGTATGCAAATGCAAATGCAGGTTCAGGCTACTGGGGAAGCTCTGACAAGCTTGCTTCAACACGGCTGTTGAGGACAAATACCACCCTGTTGGGGATGAACGTGTATCGCGAAGTATTCTGGCAAAATAAATGTCGGAAATACAACCAACTCTGTCGGGGAGAGATTACACATCGATTTCCACTGGGAGGAAAGAATAACACCTACTGGGAAGATTAACTCAGCTGGGGGAGAATCAACCCTTTTGGGGGACAACTGTCTGGGTACAGTTTACAAATCGGGAACTACCACTCCGCTGGGGATAATCATCCTGATGAAAGCACGACGACCTGTGGGGAGAAAGAGAAACCATCCTCGGTGGGGATAATCCTTCTGAACCTACTATGACTTGGTTACGTGCCGCGGAAATCCTCCCAGTTGGGGATTGAGCGTGCACATACTCGACTCTCTGGGGAGTATAAACTCTGCAGGGGATACTGATTTCAACTTGCTGGGGATATCCTGTGGACCACTCCCATGAGGATACTCTTCTAGGGAAAATAATCCTTCCTTTGGTAAGGGATAACGTCATCTCAACCTCTGGGGATGAGGTGCGACCTGCCGGGAAATACGGTAACGTCCTTCTTCCACGGCCTCTGGCTGGGGCCACCATTTTCTGATTGTCCGTTTCAAGGGCGAGAACCCTGCAAAACACAAACGAGACAAAACAATTCTATACAACCAAATCTATTCGGGTTAGCATCTACGACATTACTTCAGTCAATTCGAAGTTTTAGCAATTATTGGCAAGGGCCAGCAAAGTTATGCACATGCGAGTTCATTGAAACATCGGTGTTTTCCATATACAAAACAGTAAAGCACAAACATCAAATACTGAATAACACGTTTTATTGATTGAGCCTGTAAATAGGGAAGCTTTGTACATCAGATGCAACTCCTGAAAAGAGGAAGTTACGCACGCACACATACATATATGCACAAAAATATAAAACAATATTTGTATACATGTCGGCAACGTGGTGCAGACAAACATCATGAGCTGATCCTCCTATGACTCGCCTGACTCTGGTGCTTTCCCGGTATTCAATTTTCGGAAGCGATTGTGTTGGATAAACGAACCCTCGGGTACTCCCAAACCACTAAGCATTGCTGTATCAGATCCTGACCGCAGTCATTTGCTTTTTCAATCCCTAACTTTTGTGTGAATCGCCCTTTGTGGGTTTTCGATTCACCGGGATACCCTTTTTTGCCGAAGTCGCCCTTTTCGGGTTTTCGACTTCGCGGGTGTACATCTTTTCAATTTTGTCCCTAACTTTTGCCCGAACCTTTTATTCATTTTTTACGGTTCGCCAGGATGCCCCATTTTTGCCTGGACTCTCTTTTTACTGTCCAGCGGGTCACTTTCAAGTAAAGTATTTTTTAACTGCGTCCGAATTCACAGGCGACGTAAAGTCTTCACCATCCATGGTAGATAGTAGCAAGGCTCCTCCATAGAATACTTTTCTGACAATGTAGGGACCTTCGTAATTAGGGGTCCATTTGCCCCTGTGATCTGTTTGTGGCGGGAGAATCCTCTTCAGCACAAGGTCGCCCGTCTGAAAGCTTCGTGGACATATCTTCTTATCGTATGCTTTCTTCATCCGGCTTTGATACAACCGACCGTAAGCGAGAGAAGCTAGCCTCTTCTCAGCCATTAAGCTGAGCTGATTTAGTCTATCTTTAACCCATTCTGCCTCATCAAGTTGGACATCTCGTAAAACCCTCAAGGAAGGAATCTCGACCTCTAACGGTAACACCGCCTCCATCCCGTATACCAATGAGAAAGGGGTTGCCCCAGTTGATGTGTGCACCGTCGTACGATAACCGTGCAAAGCGAAAGGTAGCATCTCATGACAGTCCTTATACGTCACAACCATCTTCTGAACAATCTTCTTTATGTTCTTATTGGCCGCTTCAACAGCGCCATTCATCTTGGATCGGTAAGGATGTAGAAGCAAGCTTCATCTCAAAGTTTTGATGACGTCAACATCAAGATCAGGAATAATTCATCTGTGCAAAAAGGAAAACGCTTTCAAAAGACCAAGATCAAGTGGAATGGAAGTGATCAACATTCAAAGCTTCATGAACATTTGACTGATCAACTTTCAAGTTTTGGACACAAGCTATGGTATATCAAAATCCATTAATTTAATTGATATACAAGTGTTCAATATCTTTATCACATTGCATTAGCATATTTTTTAAAACTATTAGAATTGGTATAACACTATTTTTATAAGCATTTTTCTGAAAAATAGCAGTGTTAACCGATTAACCATATAGGTTAACCGGTTAACCATTTCAAATTTTGAATATTTTGGTATAATGTTCAAGTGTTAACCGATTAACCATATAGGTTAACCGATTAACACTGAACGTATTTTGAAAAATGGCTTTGTTTCAAGTTCAAAAATGGTTTGAAAATTATACCAGTTCATATTTTGAATTATACTCAAATATACCTGTTGGAAAAGGTGTGTTTACACATATAAATTCTGAGTTTTTCAAATTGAAAAACAATCCTCCAATAATCATTTTCTAAATATTCTTTGAATCAAATTCACCACTTTCAAATACTTTTCAAATTTTTCAAAAGTGTTCATATTGATCATATCTTTCATATGCATAGCATTGAACACTTGTGTTGAAATTAAATGAGTGAATTTTGATCAGAAAGAGAAGATCAATCTCAGCATTGACATTACCATTATTACTCTCAAATCAAAGTATTCAGATTACTTGTTTTTGACTTGTGATCCAGGTTTGTTGGACACAAGGGTGAGTGTTTACAAGAGGATTGTTCTTGTACACTTGTTGATTTTTATTGTTTGATAGTAGGCATCACCGGTTGATGGTGTGATAGGTTGTACTTTATTAAACAATAGTGAAAACTCTCTTTCGTGTTGAAAGGGGAGTGGAGTACTCTCGGATTGTAAGGGGAACCACTATAAATCTTGGTGTCCACTGTCCTTTTACTTTCTTCTGCATTAAGTACCCAGAACCTAACCAGTAAAATTTCAAGAATACCGAAAAACCGGAAAAAGTCCCTAAAAGCCTAATTCACCCCCCCCCCCCTCTTAGGCATACTCTGTTCTTACAAAGGAGAAAAGTTGTGATGTTCAATCTTAAAATTCTGGCACAGCTCTTTCATCATCTTGTTATTCAAATTCGAACCGTTGTCGGTGATAATCCGCTCAGGGATTCCATATCTGCAAATAATATCTCGTTTGATAAATCCGGCGACCACTTGTTTGGTAACATTGGCATATGATGCTGCTTCCACCCATTTGGTGAAGTAATCAATTGCCACCAAGATGAACCGGTGTCCGTTGGATGCCGTAGGCTCAATCTTCCCGATCATATCAATTCCCCACATCGAGAACGGCCACGGTGATGATATCACATTCAGAGGACTTGGGGGTACATGGACCTTGTCCGCATAAATTTGGCATTTATGACACCTCTTCGCAAACTTGAAACAGTCTGTTTCCATAGTTAGCTAGTAATAACCTGCCCGCAGCAGTTTTCTCGTCATAGCATGCCCACCAGCATGTGTACCGAATGTACCCTCATGTATATCTTCCATGAGCAACTTTGCTTCTTTCTCATCTACACAGCGTAGCAACACCAAGTCGTGGTTTCTTTTGTATAGGACACCGTCCAGATTCAAATAGAAATTGCCAGCCAATCTCCTGAGAGTCTTCTGATCTTGACTGGATGCCCCAGCTGGATATTCCTTGTTCTTCAGGAAATTCTGGATGTCAAAGTACCAGGGTTGACCATCGGGAGCCTCGTCGATGGCAAATATGAATGCAGGCCTATCAAGCCGAGAGATAACAATCCGGGGAGCCTCGTTCCAGAAGTTAACTTTATACATCGAAGACAATGTCGCCAAGGCGTCAGCCATTTGATTTTCTACTCGCGGCACATGATGCAATTCCACCTTGTCAAAGAAAGGCAACAATATCCTTGCATAATTCATATATGGTATCAAATTGGGCTGACGTGTCTCCCATTCTCCTTTAATCTGATTCACCACTAGAGCTAAGTCTCCGTACACATCCAGATGCTTGATTCGCAAATCAATAGCTTCTTCCAGACCCATGATGCAAGCCTCATATTCAGCCTCATTATTGGTAACAGGAAAGGTCAATCGGGTTGTAAAGGGGATGTGCGACCCCTGAGGAGTAGTGATAATTGCCCCTATTCCGCTACCATAGGAATTTACAGCTCCGTCAAATATTAACTGCCACTTGGAACCCAACTCTGGTCCTTCATCCGGCAACGGTTCTTCACAATCCTTCATCTTCAGGTACATGATATCCTCGTCAGGAAAATCAAACCTCATCGATTGGTAGTCCTCAACAGGCTGCTCCGCAAGGTACTCCGACAAAACGCTACCTTTAATAGCCTTTTGCGAGACATATTGTATATCGTATTCGGTTAACACCATCTGCCATCGGGAAATTCTTCCGGAGAGTGCTTGATTTTCAAACACGTATTTGATTGGATCCATCTTTGAAATTAGCAAGGTTGTATGATTTAGCATGTATTGCCTCAAACGTTTGGCGGCCCAGGCTAGCGCGCAACACGTCTTCTCGAGCATTGAGTATCTAGACTCACAGTCGGTAAACTTCTTACTCAAATAGTAGATCGCATGCTCTTTACGTCCGGTCTCGTCGTGTTGACCGAGAACACAACCCATACTTTCCTCAAGAACCATCAAATACATAATCAAAGGTCTCCCGGCCACTGGGGGTATCAAAACAGGAGGTTCCTGCAAGTATTCTTTTATCTTGTCGAACGCCTTTTAACAATTTTCATTCCAGGTCACAACCTGATCCTTTTTCAACAACTTGAATAACGGCTCACATGTCGCAGTTAAGTGAGATATGAACCGGGCGATATAGTTCAACCTCCCTAAAAACCCACACACTTCTTTTTCTGTTTTAGGCGTCGGCATTTCTTGTATTGCTTTTATTTTTGCAGGATCCACCTCTATTCCTTTTTCGCTCATGATAAACCCCAGTAGTTTACCCGATCTCACCCCGAAGGTGCACTTGTTAGGGTTCAGTCTCAACCTGAACTTCCTAAGTCTCTTGAACAGTTTCAGCAGATTAACCAAATGCTCGTCCTCCGTCTGGGATTTGGCAATCATATCATCAACATAAACCTCGATCTCTCTGTGCATCATGTCATGAAAGAGAGTCGTCATAGCACGTTGATATGTTGCCCCAGCATTCTTCAACCCGAAGGGCATCACTTTGTAACAAAATGTTCCCCAGGGAGTAATAAAGGTGGTCTTCTCCATGTCTTCTAGAGCCATTTTGATCTGATTGTAACCCGAGAAGCCATCCATGAAGGAGAATACGGAGAACAGAGCAGTATTGTCAACCAGCACATCGATGTGCGGAAGTGGAAAGTCATATTTCGGGCTCGCTTTGTTCAAATCACGGTAGTCTACACACATTCGCACTTTACCGTCTTTCTTTGGCACTGGCACAATATTAGCGACCTATGAGGGATATTTTGTAACAGCTAGGAAACCAGCATCCCACTGTTTTTGAACTTCCTCCTTGATTTTCACAGCCATGTCCGGTCTGGTTCTTCTGAGCTTTTGTTTAATAGGCGGACATTCCTCTCGCAGTGGCAGACGGTGAACAACCATATCCGTATCCAACCCAGGCATATCCTCGTACGACCAAGCAAATATATCACTATACTCTTTGAGCATCTCAACCAACTTTTGCTTGATGTCGCTCTGCAGCGCAGCCCCTATACGGATGTTTCTCACAACCTCTTCCGACCCCAAATTGATAATCTCAATGACTTCCTCATGAGGCAGAATGATTCTTTCTTCTTGTTTCAATAACCAGGTCAACTCTTCTGGCACGTCGCCATCTTCGACAATCTCTTCCTCAACCTGAAATACCGGGTACTCGAAGTCGAAGTGAGACATAGGCGGTTCATAGATGTCATCTGAAATTGTAATCCTACAAAGGAAATGGTTAAATGCTTCAAAACACAAACAAAGAAAATAACCACATTGCCATTTTATTGTAAAAGATAAAAACAGGAAAAACAGGGATCACAACATTTGTATATGAAAAACGCCTTTATTTCATGATTAAACAATGTAATGTACATAACCAAATGGCCCTAAGCAAAATCACTATGCCCCGGGTAGGACACATGATTATTCAAAAATTAAGAAAAAAAATCATTACTGTTTAGTTGTCATAGGAACAGTTTCCCGGATAGACCAATTGCAGAGACTTTGTTCTGGCACGCTTGGCTTGATCCACGCGTCCATATCACAGTCGTTATCTCCTTCTTCAGCATCGGAAACAGCATTGATAGTCTCGAAGCTCACCCCCTTTGGTGTGATGGTTATCGGCCCTCTGAACTTGGGCACTCCTGAAGATGACGCTGACGACGTCGGTCGATACCCTAGCCCGAACCTGTCATTCTTCACGGGAATCTCCAACACCTGACCCCAGCCCTTGATTTTGCCTGCCTGCACTAGAGCTTGAGCCTCTTTGTAAGACGACACTGCCACATCTGATATTTTGCTGGAACCCTGAGCTTTGTCTTTAATTCGCAACCCCTCGAAGGCTTGACAAGGTGTTTCGTGTATTTCGCCGTCGACCTCGACATATTTGAACAAAGAAAAATGGCTAACCAGAATATCTTCCTCTCCACAAACAGTGACGACACTATCCCCAACCATATACTTCAGCTTTTGGTGTAACGTGGATGTGACTGCCCCGACAGCATGGATCCATGGGCGCCCAAGAAGACAACTATACGCTGGCTGGATGTCCATTATATAGAATTCCGTTTCAAATATTTCAGGCCCCACCTGCAACGGTAATGTGATTGATCCGAAAACTGACCTCCTTGTTCCATCGAACGCTCTCACCACTAAATCACTGGGCGTGCAGATAATCCCCCTGATATCTAACTTCATCATGGCTTTCTTCAGTAGCACATTCAGGGAAGATCCAGTGTCTACTAAAACATGGGACATGACCGTGCCCCGACATTTGACTGACACATGTAATGCCATATTGTGCTCTCGCCCTCTCGGAGTCAAATCAAAGTCTGTGAAGCCCAAACTGTGCCCTGCATTAACATGCGCCATCACCCCTTCTAACTGATTAACAGAAACTTCTTGAGGAACGAACGAAGTGTCTAGAATCTTCAGCAAAGCGTTCCGATGGGCCTCGGAACATAACAGCAATGATAGGATGGAAATTTTTGACGGCGTTTGCTGGAGGTGCTCCATGATTTTGTAATCACTTTTACGAATGAGCCTCATAAACTCCTCCACATCCTTAAGTGACGTGTCCTTTTCATTCGATTGAGAAGGACCACCCTTAGCTACCTTGGCTTTACCCTTGGCTAATCTTTCTGCCTCTACCTCGGGTGACGTGAAGATTCTTCCGCTTCTGGTCATACCCCCTGTTCCGAAAACATTATCTACAACCCCAGCTGGTTGTCCATTGACTTCAATTCTCTCACCGTCGCAATATACCTCCAACCCGTAAGTCCACGACACTGCTCTAGTACTCTCAAAAGGAACCGGTCCTGCTTTAGTAATTGTGATCGTCGGCCGCCTGGCGGGCGCCGTTATCGTTATTGTTTTCCTCGGAATCGTCACCGTCGCAACATCGTTCTGCTCATCATACACCGCCTCTACAGGCTTTTCAACCGCGGTTCAATCAAATTGCAAGGTCCCTTCATCCATCATAGCCTGAATACCCTGCTTCAACTCATTACAACCCTTTGGCTGGGTCCGACAATCCAAGTAAAATTCATCACAACCCGGAAATACACCCCATTTTAACAGCGTGCTTTTAATCTCACCCAATGGTGTCTTCAGCTCATTGACATCCATCACTAGATTCAGATTTTCTTCCGTCAAGATGGCATTTGCCCCATGATTGGGCATAGGCTGTTGTACGATATTTGGACCCACCTGTCCAAAGTTAATAGCTTTGCTATCCAATAAATCCTGAACTTTGTGTTTAAATGCCTGACAAGCTTCTACATCATGCCCGGATGCCCCGGAATGGAATTCGCAATGCTTGTTGGCATCATACCCATAAGGGAGTACTGCCCCTGTTGGCGGTGCCAAAGTCCTCTTTTCAACCAAGTTCAACCCTAGCAGGGTCTGGAGGAGTTCTGCATACGTGGAAGGAGGCGCGTCAAACACTCTTTTCGATCTCGCATTTTGTACCCTTCTCTGAGCAGGATTCTGTCCTTGCTGTTGCTGTGGTTGTTGTTGTTGAGGCTGCCTTTGTTGAGGAAAAGAGATAGTGACATCTGTTGCGGCTGAACATACTGATTTCTTCCTCTGCCCCTGCCCCTGCCACCAAACACGGCACTAGTATCACCCTGTCGTCTACCACCAAATGTTTTTCTGGCACCTCCTGTTGAAGTAGACTCACCTGCTTGGAACCTTCCTACTTTAATCCCGTTCTCAATCATCTCCCCCATAAGAATCAAATCTGAGAAACTGCTCAATGACACACTAAACAATTTTTCGTAGAACACCCCTGTAAATGTCCCAATGAACATGTCATTCATCTCCCTTTCAATTAAAGGAGGATGCACCCTCGCTGCCATATCACGCCATCTTTGCGCATATTCTTTAAAACTTTCACCGTTCTTCTGTGACAAACCCTGCAATTAGACCCGGTTTGGCGCCAGATTGCTGTTGTATTTGTAATGTGTCACGAAAGCATTAGCCAACTGCTTCCAGGTTTTAATCTGCGTGAGCTCTAGCCCCATATACCATTCAAGTGAAGGTCCTGATAAGCTATCCTGAAAGAAATGCATGAGCATCCTTTCATCATCTGAATACACGGACATCCTCCTGTAATAGGAGCGGACATGGACTTTAGGGCAGGTATCCCCTTTGTACTTGTCAAAAGTTGGAGCCTTGAATTTCAACGGCGCCCTCAGCCCTGGTACCAGGCCCATTGTAGTCATATCCAAACCGGTGGAGTTCTGATTCACTACCCCCTTCATTTGTTCTTCAAGCATTTTGATCCTCTGCACAGGATCAACAGGTCCTTCAAATCCTACACCTCTTCCAGAAAAGGTGTCCTCCTGGCGGTCTTCACCCCAATTCACATTTTCATTTCCATACCCATTGTAACCAGTGTTGCGACCAAACCCTTGCTGATTGATCATAGGACCTCGTCCCCCGGTATCGAAACCCTGGTTGACCCTAACAGGTCCAAACCCAGTGTTGACAGGAATCACCCCAGCACCATTCATATTACCAAATCCACCATACCCCTGGTTAGCGTTACCAAAACCGTCATAACCGAAACCCTGAGTGTTGAAGCCGAATTTCCCGTCCTGATTGACGTAATCAAATCCTTGATCATTGTAGCCGAAACCATTATTGCCGAAACCATTACCGCCATGGTTGTTACCACCGCCTTGGTTGGCGTCCCCAAATCCAACATTGTTAACAACAGTCTCATTTCCATTCCCTGTGTTGCCATTGCCAGCGCCAGCGCCATCGTTTACAACCACAACAGGTGAGGTCACTACAGGTGGAACCACAGGCGTAGGGGGCCCATCCTCCGGAATAGTTTCAACGTGTGCAGAATTGTGGTCATTATTGCCATTCCCATTGGTCCGCATCAGCAGCGGCTGTACCAAAGTCTGGAGGCTCTCTTGGCCCTTAGCGATGTTCTCCATTGCTTGCATGAACAAATTCAGCTTCTCGCGGATTTCCTGCATCTCCACTTGGACTTGATCCATGATTCTCTTGCAGTTGTTTGGGTTGAGTAGCGGTGGACTCTTTGTTCATCAATCCTGGAAAACCTGGAGATGCAGGAAATGAGATACAAGTTCAACAAGTAACTAGCAATGCAAAATGGATATGCAGATGCAATATGTGTCTGTGCGTTAGGGAGATCAACCCCTGATTCTAGTGCCAAAGTGCCAGTGCAGTGACAGTGATAGCAATAAGAAGCTCGAAACCCAATCATAGGAAACATCTCATATATTGCGGAAAAGCCCATCAAGTCAGGAATACAATATTATTGAGCGTACAATAGGAAGGCATAACCTCAACCAACAATCCTGGTGATGGCCAGCATAATGCAAATAAAGCATACACATCAATACATGAGATAATCAAGTGCGACCATATGCCTGGTACTCCTCTAATAATCTCTTAGTCTTGGGATGATTCGGTTGAGCAAGCAACCCTTCGACGAGTGAGTCTCTTTGCCTGATAACACGCTGGAGATCACCAATGGATTCCTCCCAAACACCTTCCCCAAAGCAATCTTCTAGCTTCCGTTTCTGGGATGCAGACTCTTTCTTGCGCTTGATAACTTTGTTCAAGGTATTCTGGACATCATACCTCCGCGTAACCTCTTCTTCCAACCTCTTATGGCTAGCTTTCAACTGACCTTCCAGCTCAGAGATCTACAGCTTCAGTTTGTCTTCTCTTTCCTTATTGCCGGTCAGCATGGCGTTCCAGGTTTTATTAAATGCAGAGATCTCCCGGTAGGCTATATCAAGTGATTTCTTCTTAGACTCCAGCATATCATGAGAGCTCTTGAAATTTATCCCCAATCGCTCATGCTTCTTTCGTTGCTCAGTCAATTCTGTGCCCAGTTGATTCACCAGCTTCGTTTGCTGCTCGAGGGAATATACGGCCTCATTACTTTCGCTCCTGAGTTGCACTAACTCTTCTCCAGCTTCTCGTTGGCTTTCATCAGCTCTTCTTTCTCCTTCACAACCTGCTTGTACCTCTCAATAGGCACAGTAGTTGGCTCCTCAACCACGAGGGGAGCAGGAGGTAATACTGCAGGAAACGGCATCCGCACCTGCTTTGCTCTATCTTGGATCCAGACTTTGTACGGGGCGTAGACTTGACAATCATTTTTACCCAACAATGGCTTACCCCTTCTGTTGCTGTTTCTCCAAGCATGCTGAAGATTGGACAGTAGTTCTCCCTTCAAATCACCTGTGAAGTACAGAGATTCCTGCACTTCCTCCTCCTTTGGCGGGCTTTTCAAAGCATACCCGAATTGCCTGATCAACAATGAGGGGTTGTAGTTAATGCACCCTTTCCTCCCAATCAGAGGAACGTTAGGATATTCGGCGCAGCTGTAGATGATCCCAGATCCCAGCAACTCTTTATTAAACCAGACAATGTCTTCTGAAGAAAGTCTCATCAGATGCTCAGACCAATCCACCGTATCTGCGGACTCAGCGAAGATACCCTTCTTGGGCAGATGACTCTCAAACCACATATACAGTAAAGGCCCACAACAAGAGACGTTCTTGCCCCTCCTGTTCTCGTTCTTATAATGCAGCGAGTGATAGAAATCTCCAACCAAAGTAGGCACAGGATTTCCTGAAGCAAATATATAGAACACATCCAGATCAACGAAGTCAGGCAGGTTCAGGAACTGTACAATGCCGTAGATACACAGAGCAAGAATAGCATTAAACACAGTCCAACATCCACTCTTGGCATACTCTTGTGCTTTCCCAACCAAGAACTTGAGAGAAAAACCAGACACTCCATTCCACGAGGTTAATAGCAACTCTGAGGAGTCTAAATGCAAGGCAACAGCCAAATCCTCCAGTTTGGGCTCAGCATCCATATGAATGAAAGGTACCCTGTTCTGAATGGTCAACTCTAAGATCTCAGCATATTCCTCCATGGTCGGAGCCAGAATGAAGTCAGGGAAAGTAAAACACCTCAGCAGGGGATCATAGAACTGCATTAGCGTGTACAATCCGTTACGCTCATACATGGACGGTTTATAAACCAATCTAAGTAACTTCCCATAGCTCTTCCTGAAGCTTCTCTTCACATCATCATCAGCTAGAGATATCAAACCAAGCAAAGAAGAAACATCTGGAGTAGGCAACCTGTACGCCACAGTCTTCTTCAGGGTATCCATAATATCAGCAGACAGAAATCCGGGAAACTAGAATCAGAAGTATGAAAATGCACCTGCAGCACAAACACACGTTAATGATATGCAGGATGAGTATGCAACAATGCAATATGCAACATGCAACAGGGATCAAGTGCACATGGCTGAGAAGCCCAATCCACCATGCTAGTCTCAAATAGACCCACAAACTGCTCAAAATCTGGTCTCAAAAGATCAACCGCAATGCTCCAACCTGGTCTCAACAGACCCAATAACATTGTCCTCAAACACCACTGAACCTCACTCAAGAAAACCGGTAATCTGAAGGTCAAGTTTCCTGCATGCCCCAATCCCTCTCACAGGTAGGTGTCCTATCAACTGACTCAATGTACGGCATCCTATACGGTCGTCGGCGTCACAGACTTTCAAGACTGATGATACGATACCCAGAAGGTGTGGCATCATCATGTCCTGAAGAGGCCTCACTTAGCCAACTTCCAAATGATCGGTCCCCGGAGTCGACAAACCAACTAACCAACAACCCCCTCAACCCAAAGGGTTGAAAAAGAAGTCAACCAGAAGAACCTCGTCCGAGCGTGGATTTTGCGGGACACTGGTACATGCAAAGCATGCACGCGCCCACTACTTTCCACAACTAATTCTAGGTGCACTCAAGCCCAGGTCCGGCTTATCTCTCAACAGATCACCCCATCCCCACAACAGCAATAGCAATATAAAGCTGACAATAAAATACGGAAAGTAAAGACAGAAATGTAAATCCATACAAAACCCACGACGGGAAAACAAGCGCTAGGACTGACTCGCGTAGGGAACTGTTGGAGTCCCCAGCAGAGTCGCCAGCTGTCGCTACTGCGAAAATCGGCGCCGGCTATGACAGAAGAGTCGCCACCGTGCGTAATTTATCCCAAAGGAGGGAAAGGAAACGCTCAGAGTAAACCTAACGCAAAACGGGAGAGGAATGGTCGTCACAACCAAATCCTGGATTCGGGAGTCGGTTACGCAAGGGGAAGGTATTAGCACCCCTCACGTCCGTCGTACTCGACGAGATCCACGCTTGTTTTTTGGTATGGATTGTTATTCTATCTACTCTACAGGTCTGGGGTTAAAAGAAAATAAAATGACTTGGCAAAGTATCGCACTTTATGCCTACGTATTCCCGTCTGGAACGAGAAATCATAGTCAACGTAGTTCGCCTACCTACGGGAAGGGAGGGAAGGTTGCTCGCTAGGATACGGCATCCCATGCCTACGTACTTTCATACAGCATGAAAGATCAGAGCAAACGTAGTTCGGGCTACGGAAGACACATATTTGTCTGACTGTTTTTTAGATCCTTCTGAAAAGGTTTCTTCTGATTAAGAGTCCGAGCGGACAAAAATGACACTTTGATGTTTGTTTTCAGTCTTTTACGCGAGAAGTGTTTTTTAGTTTGTTTGCAATCTCTGACGCACTAGAGACTATGATTTGAGAGTGACTACCTCGCGTGTCACCCAAAGGGTACCACACTAAGCGGTCAGACTACTGGAAAGAAGCTCTCCAGCAACCCTTTCTCAAATAGCTTAAGGCTCGTAACGTACGACGTCGATTAACCTTATTACTGTGTTTTTGAGTTGTTTAAGATGAGAAGAGAAAGAAGCTCTAAAAAGCCTAGGGTTGAAAAGGGAATAAAACTAACCTAATGTTGTCATGCATGGGTTAGAACCTAATGTCTGTCATATTTCTCTCTTGCACAGAGGGAAACAGAGATCCTAGGGGATAAACGGAAAAGAAACAGATATACAGTAAACAATAAACATGCATGCAATGCAACAGTACAAGCGAGGCAAGGGAGTCCCACTCAACCTCGAACCTGGGAAAGCAATAGGCAAAGTGAAACAGCTTCACTTCAAACCCAAGGGGCAAGCTGAACAAGCCAACAGACAATACAGAAAAAGAAATAAAACCCAACACCAGCTCTGACAGCAACACCAGCTCCTACAGTAAGCAGCTCTAACAACAATAGCTCTGACATCTACGGTTGATTAACAGCAAAAAAGGTTGACAGTAACAACTTCAAGCAAGATCCCATCTTCACTCTTCAATGATCCCCAAGCTTTAGATAAGCTCCTGTCTCCAAAAATCTCCAAGCTCTGGCAAGCACTGAACCCCAACCAGTAAACAGCTTCAAACAGCAGCAAAGCCCTAGCTTCAACAGATAACCAGCTTTGACAGGCACAGGCTTCAACTTCACCAATCTTCAATAAACTTCATTCTTCAATAGGTTCCCATCTTCAATGCCACCACTCCAGAAGAGAATCAATTATCAAATTAAGTTGAAATGCTAAACAGCTTATTGACGACCAAAGGAAGCCTATAAGCACTTAGCATTGTAGGGGAGCTGTTCCCTCAAAGTTCCACTTCTAAAGTATGTCACTTATCTCTCCAAAGGAAGGATGCAAATACTTTAAAAGGACTTTATGTCATAGGGAAGAATAGAAGCACAAGATACTTTCTATGTTTGCAAGAAGAAATCAATCTAATCTAAAGCTCTCCCTATATTTCCTATCTCTTAATCCCCCTCAAGGAGAAGAAACTTCATGCTCCAAGCTCCATCATTTGTCTCCAATCATCTCCAATGTCTTCATAAGCTCCAACAAGCAAAACTCAAGCCCCAGGCCCAATTGAAATAACCCAAACCAAACAAACAAGCAAAATGCCCAAGAGGGAAAACACACAATCACCACTCAAATTGCAAAAATCAAGTAAAATAGTAATACTCATTATAAAATCCTAGATTAATTTCTAAGGGGACCTAAATATATACCCTATACCCCATATAAACCCCAAGGCTTAAATTAAACCCTAGGTCTCCAAACTATGCCCTAAACTACACCTAAGTGTTGTGAAACCCTAATTCTGATACCTCTCCTATCTACCTCTCAAACTAATCTAAGTTTTAGTCACAAAAATATGAAAAAATTCCTAAGGGTACATGCTTCCCTAATCTAATCAACCTCACAAGAATCAATCAAAAATCATGCACCAATCTCTCATACTAAATTCAGAAAAAAGAAGTATCAAACAAATGTAAAATAAAAGCAATAAAATTGTAAAATATACCAAAAAATATAAAATGCATGAAATTAATATTTTTATTATTTCACAATTTTCTAGAGGTCCTAAGTGAAAAAAATCCCATCCTAAAATGATTATTTTTCAAATTGTTATGAATTAATTTCTAATCATAGGTAAAACATGAAAATAAAAGAAAAACAACTAAAAATAATAAACTTGCGTGGCGAATAGCAATAATATGCAGTTCAAAATAAAGGTGGGCTCAGGAGGGGGTGCGGATATCAGGCGCGCGTTAAGCCCAACCCAATTCAGAAAACAATTGGAAAATTGGATGGAAATTGATAAAAGTGTGTGGCGAATAGCAATTAATTCGCGTGTTAACGTGATTTGGGCCTCTAGAAGAGGTGTGATTAGCAAATCTTATCTAGGCCCAAAACAAAATTCACACGGAGAGGGAGGTGCCATGGGGAAACCAGGGGTATTCTTGGCAAAAAACAATGGGCCCAAGGCCCGAGTCCAACATCCACTCATTATCAGCTCACAAAACCCTAATCCCCTCAATCCCCTTTCTACTGTTCATCACTAACCCTAGCGGCGTTCTCACCCTCTCTGATTCTCTCTGTCTCACAAACCACAAAACGTTCACCAAGATCCAACACAAACTACACCGTTTCAATTTATCAGCTCAAATCATCTTTCCCTAACCTAATCTCGTTCACCATCTAACACTCAAACTAACCAGACACTCCGACTATCAACAAGCTATGACAGTATAACAAGTTTAGAGAAGAACCTGGAAATGCTATGAAGACGCCGATTTCCGGAAGCAGCTGATGAAGATGGCGAGATTTAAGATGCGTGAAGATCTGCGAATCTTGGAGTTGGACGATGAAGATCTAACGACTTGATGAGTTGAACGATCGTCGTCGAAATCGTTGAAGATTGCTTGAAGATCTGAAGAACTCAAGCTATATACGCAATGATCTCTTTGACGGTGTTCTTGAGGGCGATCTGAAGATCTTGGAACACTCAAGATGCACGCGTGATGATTTCTTGGCCGGTGTTAACGGAAATCTGGAGAGGAAGAAGATGAATGTTCTTGATCTGCGATGAATCTGAGAAAGATATGAAGATCTGGAAAAAATGTTACGAAGGTGGATGTTGGTTACTGAAGATCTTATGAAGATTTCTGGAAAATCATGAAGAACGCTATGAATTTTCCGGCGAGTTGCTGATGAAGATTGATGAAGAAGATTAGAAGATGCTGGGATGAGTTTCTGGAAATTTTGCAGTTTCCGGTGGTGGTTGAGGACTCCGGCGACGGTTAGGGTTCACCGGCGACGGTTACCGGTGACCGGTGCGGCGGTTGCATGTACTCCGGTGGAGGTCCGGTTATTGGGAGCCAGCTGGCTGTTGCATGCAGAGGGAAATTGGGTGAGAGCCACGTGTGGCTGAGGGAGAAGAGGAAAAAGCCACGTGTGGGAGAGAGACGGTAGTGGATTGTGAGGTGTCAAGCAGAATGAGGTGGAAGGAGAGAGAGTGATACGTGTGGCATCCTTTATAGCATGACATGTGGCAGCAATTGGGCCCCCAAATTCGGACAACTGGCCCATTAACTAATGACTAATGAATTGAATTAATAAAGATTAATGATAACAGACTTCACTTAATGGTGTTAATTAATGAATAACGAAATGATTAAAGCTAATAAAGTAAGACTGATTCAATTAATGGCTACTGCATGGTCAACTGGACTATTAAACGAAAATGAATATTGATTAAGGCCTAATTAATAAAACGAAAATGAAAATTAATACTAACAGTTAATGAACTAATTAATAAACTAACCCTAATTAAACTAAACTCAATTAAAGCTAATATCTGAACAATAAACTCTATTAAAAGAAAAACTATTTAAAACTAAACAAATAATATCTAACTAATATCTATTTAAACAAAGGAAATTACTATCTAATATTACAATCTAATAGACTCTATATTCTAAAATTCTATAAACTCTATTAAAACTATTAATATCCTAAAAGAAATAAATTCTATTAATTTCTAGAACAAAATCTATTAAAACTCTTTAAAAAAAGAATTATCTATTCTAAAAACTATTAAATTCTATAAGAAAATATTAAAAATTCCCTATTTAATATCTAGAAAAATCCAATTAAATCTATAAAAATCTATTAAAAATCTAGAAAATAAAAGAAAAAATTCTAAAAAAACCAGGAAGCCCATTAAATCGATTAGAACACAAATACGTGATCAGCGAAATGAGCGGTAAACCCCGGACACCGAAATATCCTCCAAAACAACAGCGTGAGCTGAAAACGCAGAGACGAGCACAAATTCTCAAAATACACTTATTCGAACTGGCCTGAACTGCCTGAAACGCCAGGGGAGGCTGTAATCCCGATAAAATCAGTCTGACTGCAAAAATGCAATGTATGCGGTATGCGAATGCGAATGCAAAATGTGTCGAAACATAAACCAGATGTGGGAACCGGTTGGTCAAATTTTGGGGTGCAACAATACGTCTCATATTAATATGACCCAATCTTCTGTGCCAGACCCATTGCTCCTCATTAACAGACATAAGGCATTTAACATTCTGAACCTTAAGTTCTGAAAGACTAATTTTATAAATGTTGTTTTTCCTTTTACCATTAAAGAGGATTGAGCCATCCTTTTGACTAACAGCTTTGCAACACTTTTGATTAAAGATAATGTCATAACCATTGTCACTTAATTGACTTATGGACAATAGATTATGAGCTAACCCTTCAACAAGCAATACATTAGTTATGGAAGGAAATTTACCATTGCCTATGGTTCCAGAGCCAATAATTTTGCCCTTCTGATTCCCTCCAAACTTGACATCTCCTCCAGATCTAAGCTCCAGACTTTGGAACATAGACCTTTTTCCCGTCATATGTCGTGAGCATCCAGAGTCCAGGTACCATGACTGGAGTCTTGACTTTGCTGCTGAGGATGTCTGCAACATAGATTATCTTATCCTTAGATACCCAGATTTTCTTGGGTCCTTTTTGGTTAGTTGCCTTAAAGCTTTTTCTGAACTTCTGTCTTTCAACATAAGACTTGTTCTGATTAGCTTTAGATTTATTAAACACAGGTTTGTTCTGATTAGAACTTGTGTGTTTAATATCATTCAAGTGACCAAATGTAAATTGAGAATATAAAGGAGGATACTTGATATCCAGTTTATCTACAGATTTTGGATTTGAATCTTCATAAGAGAAAGATTTATATCCAACACCTTTTCTATAGTTTCTGCTAATACCATAGATCATTGAAGCCATTTTGCTTCTATCTAGGCTTTTAGTTAGAAACTTCCTGAAACTATAGTCATACTCTTGTAAAATATTTTTAGAGCATGATTCAAATTTTGAATCAGAGTTTAATTGAACAGATTCTAAATTCTTTTTCAATTGAAGATTTTTCAGCTTTTAGTTCAGCTATTTCTGATTCAAACTTGTTACTCTCAAATTCAATATGCTTTTGAAGCGTTTTGTATTTGAGTTTAACTTTACTATAGTTTTCAAGAATATCAGATAAACTTTTAACAAGTTCCTGTCTAGAAAGTTCAGCAAATACCTCCTCAGAATCAGATTCTGATTCTGATCCAGATGATTCAGCACTGTCCTCAATGTCAGCCATGAATGCCACATTTGCACATTCCTCTTCTGACCCTGATGATGAATCAGATGCATTTGAGTCATCCCAGGTAGCCATCAGAACTTTCTTTTTATGATCTGACTTTCTTTTGGGGTTCTCCTTCTGATGCTTTGGACAATCACTCTTGTAGTGCCCAGGTTCTTTGCATTCATAGCAAACAACCTCTCTTTTTCTAGATCGTCTGTGTCCAGAGGATTCTCCAGATCTTCTGTATCCAAAATGTTCTCCAGATCTTTTGTGCCCAGAAGATTCTTTGTGTTGATATGGTTTTCTAAAGTTCTTGAACTTCCTTTGCTTATTCTTCCAGAGTTTATTGATTCTTCTGGATAGCAAGGATAGTTCTTCTTCATCTTCGGAAGCAGACTCTTCAGAGATTTCTTCTAATACCTGCAATGCTTTAACAGCTTTATTAGATTTTAACGCAATTGACTTACCTTTCTTTAGAGGCTCATCTTCCTCTAGTTCAATCTCATGACTCCTTAGAGAACTGATTAGTTCCTCCAGCGTAATCTTGTTCAGATCCTTTGCCAGCTTCAGAGCAGTGACCATAGGTCTCCATCTGGTTGGCAAGCTTCTGATTATTTTCTTGACATGATCTGCTGTAGAGTAACCCTTGTCCAGAACCTTTAGGCCAGGAGTGAGAATCTGGAATCTGGAAAACATTGCTTCAATAGATTCAGATTCTTCCATCTTGAAAGCTTCATACTTCTGGATCAGCGCCAGAGCCTTGGTTTCTTTGACTTGAGAGTTCCCTTCATGAGTCATCTTCTGGGATTCAAATATATCAAAGGCAGTTTCTTTGTTTGTTATTTTCTCATACTCAGTATGAGATATAGCGTTTAGCAATATAGTTCAAGCCTTGTGGTGATTTCTGAATTCCTTCTTTTGCTCCTCAGTCATTGATTTTCTGTCAACTTTCTTGCCATTCCCATCAGTGGGATGAACATATACATCAATGACTAAGTCCCAAAGATCAGCATCAAATCCTAGAAAGAAACTTTCCAGTCTATCTTTCCAATAATCAAACTTCTCTCCATCAAACATGGGAGGTTTTGTGTTGACTCTTTCTTCATATTTGTTGTTGTTGGGTGTTTGAGTTTCAGCAGCCATAATGTATATCAACCAAGAGTATCAAGATTTTTTTTCTCACTGGATCTTTTCTGGTCACGGTTAAGTGATAGCACAAACAGAACCGGAGCTCTGATGCCAACTAAAGGTGAGAAAAACACTTAGAAAGGGGGGGGGGGTTGAATAAGAGTTTTTAAGAAATATGGCTATAAAAGGAACTCAATATTTTTATCCTGGTTCGTTGAACTCAACTACTCCAGTCCACCTTATCAAAGATGATTTGCCTTTCTCTGCAAGGACTTAATCCACTATTGATCAACTGATTACAATAGAAAGCACTAAGAAAAACTCTCTTAGTCTTCTCAAGAACTACTGACCACACCTTGGTCTTCTTAAGGAACTTCTTACAATTTAATGTAAACTAACAAGTGTTTGAATGCTTTTAATAAGCTGTATCACAACTGTGATGTTTACACTTAAGATTAAGTACAACAAAAACTATGTGGTTTTATGAAAGATTAAATGAGTGAAATCTTGAGAGATTTTCTCTTTTATGAATTAAGCTTGTATTTCTTTCTGAGTGATCTAGCAATGAGCAAAAGATGAGTAGTGAATTAGCAACTTCAAAATGTTGAAGTAGTTCTCCTTTTATAGCTTTTTCAAATTCCTTGAGTGATGTGCAGCTGAATATAATATTTTGATTGTATGACTTTTCATCACCAAAAGTATGGGCAGAGATATGCTGTCTGTAAAAAGGTATGGTTGTAGAAGCCTTGGGATTTGCACCACGTCACTTCTTTGGACAAATTAGCCGTTGGTTACTTTGGAAGTAGCACCACGTCTAATCAAGTTTACAATTTCTTCAACAAGCTTCCTTCAAAGATGAAGTCTTCACAATCAGTATTTCAGAACTTGTAGTGAGCTTAAAAGGTATGGAATGCTTTAAGATGATCAGAGCTTAAGATGAATGATAAGTCCAGAATCTTGATAGATGATCAGATCTTTAATGTATCAGAGTCTTCATCAGAGTCTTCATCAGAATCTTCATCAGAGTATGCAGTTGTATGTGCTTTGAGCGTGAATATTAATGATAAGAGTCTGGTTATCAAGGCCTCTGAGTTTGCAGTGAAAAGAACTTTAGAGTCTGATAAGATCAGAGCTTTCAGCTTTTGTATACTTCTTTCATTAAAGCTTCAGATGATTCTGTAGCTTCTGCTTCAGATCCTCTTGGCAGTGCTTCAGAATCTTTGCATAGTTTCTTTGTACTTATGTATTTTTCTTCTTTAAGAGTATTTAATATTATACCTGAAACAATAATACTTGAACAAATTTTAGAGTGTATGTTTTCTCATTACAAAATTCTATAAAGTTATCATCAAAACATAGAGATATAAGAACCACCAATCTGTGTTCTAACAAGAATGATGCAAACATGTGGAGAAAATAAGAGATGAAAGCATATGAACATGCAAACAAATGATCAATTTGAACCACATACACAAGCATGCAAGCAAATGGAAGAATGAACATACATGTCAACAAAATCATGATTAATCAACCACAAACAGTGACAATTATTCAAAACAATTCAATCCTAATGCATCACACTTATCTATGATGATTCGAATCGAAACAGTATGCAAATAAGCAAGCAAAACAGCAAATATGGCATTCTAGCACAGTATTAATCGGTTAACACATGCTGTTAATCGGTTAACCTGTGTAAAACAAGTGAAAATCTGGAAATTCGTAAGTGTTAATCGGTTAACACCAGACGTTAACCGGTTAACACCCTGAAACCTTTGAAAATTTTGAATATTTGAATTGGTTAACCGGTTAACCATATACGTTAACCGGTTAACACTGTGCCATAAGCCAAAAACAGCAAACAGAATCACTTCCAGCACAAAAACAACTTATCCAAGGTTCCAACAAATCAACTTATCAATTAAGCACAGAATTGACAACAGAAAACAGAGATCCAACAGCATGGATACACAATTACTTAGCAACACCACAATTCGAACGGATCGAAATCAACACAATTCAATCAAATATGAAGATTAACATGATAAGCTCAAAAATTAAATCGGATCGAGAATTCCAACCTTCGAAGCGGAGATTTGCTTCGGTAAATGTTGATCAACTGGATTTGAGTAGATCAAATGCTAGAAATCTAGAAAACTTCGAGATCCACAATAATTGTTGTTGTATGAATGAAGATCCACCAAATTTGAGTCAAAAAGCTTCAAATAGTCCCTTCTAGATCCAACTCCAGATTCAGATCCAAGTTTGCACAAAAATTGAAGATGAAGATTGATCCAATGATGATGGTAGATGGAGGTTTATGCTCAAGAATCCATTGATTCCAATGAAGAATCAAGAATTCCAATGAAAAAGAGTTTTGAGTGAGTTTGGGAATGGAGAAGTTGAGAGAATTTGAGAGAGAATTATGATCAATTCTGAAAATGAATGTGAGAAATGAAAATTGGATGGTTTGGTTTGGAGTAGATCACTTAAATACTCTCTTGGTATGGATCCCAAAGCAAGGATTGGAATTTGGGTTGGAAATCAAGGCTTGGAATGTGGAATGAGATTTTGGAGGGAAATCTGAAATTTAAAGGTGTTCTAGATCCTTCCCACATGAAAATTTGAATTCCAAAGTGATCAAAATTGGACTCCAAGTGCAATTGGCTTGCAAAATCACGTACATGGAAAAATCTGCTATGGTTAACCGGTTAACCATATGCGTTAACCGGTTAACACTGTTAAAACTTCAATTATGGGCTGATTCTCCAATGGTTAATCGATTAACCATATAGGTTAATCGATTAACACCTTCAAATTTTGCATTTTGGGGCCTTTTGGTGGGAAATCTGTCCATTTGCCCTGTTTCAACTGTTTGGAGCTCTATTTAGCTGCTGAACCTCATTTTTGAACGTTATCACTGTGAAAATGTTGGGCATGAGCCTGAATGCTAATCTTGATATGAAATTAACTTGCAAAATAAAATCGGTCGCCTGACCGCTGGGCAAAATAAATGCCCGAGCCTCTGATGCTCGTTGTTTGCTGTTTGCACTGGAATGAAACATGAGTCACGGGAGCCTTGATCCCCTGCCTCGAAAACAAATGCTATGCAAATGCAGAGATGCAAAAAATGCAAAATGTAAAGAAACGAAAACCGGCCAAGAAAAAGGTTGAGAAAATTTTGGGGTGCAACAATGTGGAAGAGATCCCTTAAACGTATGATATTATATTAAAAAATTGAAAGTATTGCTTTTAATATTCTTAATTCATTTCCATTATGAATCCACTTATTTCATTTGTATTATAATGATGTATTAATACAATGCATTAGTATATTGATACATTAAACGAGATTAGTTAGAGTTTAACTAACTTACTTAGCATCCTAAATAACTTTAATTGACTTTTGAAAAATAGTTGGACTACTATATTTACACTAATAAAGGATGAGGTTGTCAAAATATATTTATATGTCCAACAATTTGAAAACTTAAATAATATGAAACTTTAACACAACTTCAACACCCTAAACTATGTGGGACTTCGACACCTTAAACAATTAGAAATTCAAACACAACTTCAACAGTCTAACCTAAATAATGTGGGTTTCCAACAGAACTTTAACATTTTCTCACACTTTAGCGTGATGTGTCAAATTTCCACATTTCAGTCTTTAATTTGACTCTAATATTATATTAGATAAATTTGAATTTCATCGCAAAAGTTAACCCGAAGCTATTTAATATATTGTCGAAAATATATTAAATAGCTTAAAAACATATTTCTTTTTATACAAATTTGATATCTTTTGCATTTAACAACGATGACTAATCCCTCCATCTGAAGAACTATAACAGATGACAAAATTGTCTCTCAAAAAATTTAATATTATTGTTTACTGAGTTCGAATCTATAACCTTTTGTTAAATTCGTCAAACTACGTAAAACATACTTATTTTTGTAAAGGTAAAATTGTTTAAGTTCAAAACAAGAAAATGACATCTAATTTGAATATCCCTTACCTCGTGTTTTTTTCATTGCATGATAAACAAATAGAACCATCAATCACTCGTTAATTAGTCACTCTTATTTGAATTTCTTTAATACTTTACTTATAAGATTAGCACAACAATATTGAACCAAAAGTTATAATTATAACACATGTTTATTAAGCTTAATACTAATGAAAAATGTTCTGATCAAATAAAGCCAACATTCAAATTATTAGCCAAATTTTGCAATTAACACTTTTTAAAACCAAAACAACCAACCACAGTACATTTGTTACGAGAAGTTATTAATTACTAATTAATTATATAAAAAGCAAAATACCAACTAGTGTTAAATTTGTCCTTCAATCCTTTACAATATTGGACCACATTTTTTCCTTAATTTTTTAAAGATGATTATTGGTATGATTAACTAGTAATAATCCATGGATAAGAAAACTACAATAATTAGCGGGGAAAACGATAGCTGTAGTGTAGTCGAGAAATGAGTCAAACAAGTTCAATAGTTGTTTGGAATAAGTATGTGTTAGTTGCTAATATCTAGCAAAATCTAATGATGATTATTTGCCAATGTTTTGCATTTTATGCATTATTCAATAATAATAATAATAATAATAATAATAATAATAATAATAATAATAATAATAATAATAATAATAATAATAATAATAATAATAATAATAATAATAATAATAATATCATTGCTTGCCTCAAAATAAAATAATGTCTTTTTATAGAATTTTTTTGTCTCATAAAAATATTTTATTTAAGTAAAAATACTGTCTAGATTTTTTAAATTATTTTAAAATATTAAATTAGTTTTTTAAATTTTTATTTTAAACACTTTGATCTTTTATGTTAAGTGACGTTTGCGTCGTTAACCTTTTTAAAAATTTCTGTTACAATAAATTGCAAGTTCATATACCATTTAAACTGGTTTTTCGCGCTGATCACGAATATGCAATTAAATTTATTAAACAAGTTACGGTTCATAAGAATCAGGGAAAAAATGAACAAATACATAATAAAAAACGTTCGATCTGACCAAAATATACAATCAAACACAAATTTAATTACATATTCGTGATCAACGCAAAAACCAGTTCAAATAGTATACGAGTTTACAATTTATTGTAACAGAAACTTTTAAAAAAGTCAACGACGCAAATGTTATTAACATAAAGGAGCAAAGCGTTACAAAAGAAACTTAAAAAATTAATTTGATATTTTAAAATAACTTAAATAACTAAAACAATATTTTTATTTTTTATTTTTATTTTTTATTCTAAAATAATTTTCTTTTTATATTATCAATACAATATTGTTTTACAATAATAACTTTATTTATTAATTTTCACTTTATTCAATTATTCTACTAACTATAATTAATAAAAATATTTTAACATATGACACTAATTATATTATTATAACGAATATATCTAATTTTTTTAAAACCCCATATAACTCAAATAAAAGTTTATTATAAAATAAAGAGAATATTTTTTATGAACTTTCTCGATATAAATCACATACATGTCTATAAAAGTTGATCATAGAGGAATAATCTCTATGGGAACAAAATAATCATGATTTTGTACATAAAATGATCATAGAAGTTTCCATTACTTTTTTTCTTCATTTTTTTCATTTTTTTGTTATATGCAATTTTAACTTTTTTTTAATAAACGTTTTAACTTAGGTCTTCATGATTGTAATTTTGATTCTCTTTTTAAATAGCATAAAAACATATTTATAAACATATTTATTTTTTTTGGATATAAATAAGGTTTTTTTTTTTCAAGTAACTGTAGAGATTAATTGCTTTAGTCGGGAGAATCACAATAGACGACAAAGTGGAGTTGCATGCAGTGACGGAACTAGAAATCTTTTTAGGTGGACCACTAAAATAAATTATAATATTTAAATTAAATATAAAAATTATATTGCATATAAAGATTTAAGTCGTAATAATCGCAAAGTTAATTACTAGAAAAATAAATTACATACTTTAAAATAATACTCTACGTGTATTGAGTGACTTGAAATCATCAATAATAGAGTCTGAACTAATACATGCACTAATATCTCTTTCAATGTAAACAGTCATGCTATCTGCTAGAAACCGACCTTTCATCTTGTTTCGCAACTTAGTCTTGATATTTTTCTTTGCCAAAAAAGATCTCTCAGTTGTGGCATTAGAAACTGGAAGAGTCAAGATAAGACGTGTGTGATATTAGATTGAACTCTAGTATACTGTCGGAGTAATGCGTGTTGTAGTCGAAGTTTGTTCTAACATGCATTAATCAATACTGCTAGGTTTGTTAACATGTTGAGTTGGGTCTTGCTTGTAAGTCCAATTGTTTACGTTAGCTTGTACCCTAAGTTAGCTTGTAATGGGTAATTGTTAAAAAGCTCATTTGGTTAGTGTATTAGTTTTCTTATAAATAGCATGCTAGTCTCTCATCTTGTATAAGGAAAAATAGGAAAAATAGTCTCTCATCTTGTTATGGGCTGGGCCGGGACCTGACCCTCAGTCGGGCAGGCCCAACCCAACACTACACTGGCGAGGCCCAACAAGGCCCAATTCTCCCCCGTCGGGCACAAGCCCTAACAAGGAACATATATCGAGTAGACGATTCCCTAACGGGGAGGCTCACGCACTTCCCTCACGTTCTCCATGTGCTCTCCCACCTGGGGGCACGTCATCAAGCAACTACCCACCTCCGAAAGAGTTGGTCAGCCCACCTTTCGAAGATCACCGGGCAATTGATCTAGGGCGAAGACCACATGCTGGTCTTCACTATGCCACGTAAGCCCTGGAAGTTACTTGGGTTAGGCCTGGCAGTCTCGCTCAATGCAATGTAACCGTTGGCCCTGCACTGAGGTCTCTCTATAAATACTCTATTTCACTAGAGGGTCAGGTATCTTATTCTCTACACCTATTTCTTTGTACTTGCTCTCTCACTCTGATCCTTTACTCACTTAAGCATCGGAGTGCCTTGCAGGTACACCCTCCTTTTTCTCCCTAACTCCGGTGAAAGCTGAAACCCAACGATGCGTGGCAGGCCATTGATCCTTTCTGATCAGGTAAGATCAGTGGCGCCATTTGTGGGAAACACAGCTTCCCCGTTCTTTCTCTTGTCCGAGCATTCAACTTCCATTCCAATCATGGCCACCCCACACAATAACAATGCCTTAGGATCTACCGTTACCCCCTTCCCCAATGGGGATAGCCACGACCCCAACATGGTCGTTTACAACGAGGAAGGTGACCACAGGGACGGGGGCACTGCCTCCCCCTTCTTAGAAGACACGACCTTTAACGTCGTCCAGCGCTTAGACATCCCGGTTGTCTACTAGCCTATTTAGGCTCCGGCGGGCGCGGACCCCACCGCCACAGTCCTGTTCATAGAGATCAATCAAACTAACCTAATGATATTTGGCAGAACAAACGAATAAGGATGCTCGAGAGAGAAAAACCGTCGCGCTCTCCCCCGCAGAGACACTGTTGCCCGCTTTCTTCCAATCCGTCTCCTCCCCCATGGAGACACAGTCGACGGCACTCTGTCAGCCTCTCTCCCCCGAGGAGACATCGCCGACAGCGTTCTGTCAGTCTCTCTCCCCCGCAGAGACCCCATTTTCAGGCTTTCCTCAGTCAATCTCCTCCTCCACGACAGACACGGTACATGGAGGACTCCAGGAGCCCATCGCCCCGACCGACAGGGCGCCGTCTGTAACAGCCCAATTTTCATTAATTAATTATTTATGTTAATTAATTGATTTATTGAAATTATTGGATGATTATTTAAAGGAATTGGTAGATATTTTGAGAGAAGAAATATATTGGAGAGAAATAGAAGAGAAAGATATATAAGGAAAAGTGGAAGAAAAAGGAAATGATAGTAACATAAGAGAAAGAGAAGAGAAAGAAAGAGAAAGAGGGGAAAAGAAGGAAAAGGGTGTGAAATCTTATAATTCTATCAATGTGTATGATTATGTGTGTGTTTGTTGAATTGGTTTGGATTGTTGGAGAGTTTTGCTAATTTTCCATTTTAGGGCAGAAACGAGTTAAACCGATAGAAACCGGTGTTTTCGCGGATGAAACTCGAAATAAATTGCGTAGTTTAGTTGGATAATGTTTATCCGTGATTATTGGATTTCGTTTGATTGAATTTGGTTGAATTTGTGAGTTTTGACATTTTTGGACAATTGGAGGTTAAGATTTTGGATGAAAATCGGAAGTCGTAGAATTTACGTTTTATGATCCTAAATTGTTACTATATGATTGGTAATGATGAGTAGGTATTTAATCGGGAGAAAATAATTAAATCGTTCGGGTTTTTGGAGGTTTTGGGCACAAACTCGTAACCTTGTTTTTCAAAAATTTCAGGCGTAAACCGGTTAACGCTTTGGGTTAACCGATAAACGGTATAAAAATGGCCTAAAAACTGAGTTTTTGGAGCCGTTAACCGGTTAGCCATATCTGTTAACCAATTAACGGAGTGTTAATGTGCTAGGATTTTGAATAACAGAAAGTGTTAACCGGTTAACACTGTAAGTGTGAGAAAATATTATTTTTCGAAACTTTGAAAATTCATAACTTCTTCACCGTTTATCGTATTTTGTCGTTCTTTATATCAAACTGAAGCTAATAATATGTTCTATAACTTGGTGAGAAGAAATATTATTCTTAGCCAACTTTTATCCGATTTTACCGATTAATCGAGATTAATTACTTTAAGTAGTGAGGCTTAAATAATTAGAGCGTTCGGTTGCCGTTTGGCATAATTGCTGTGAATGCATATTGATTGTATGCGATAGAATGAGATAAATGATGAATACAATATGGAATATGAATTGTGAATTTATGATGATTGTATGAGATTAGATGAGATGAAAATGCATGAAAACATTATGAATATGTATGCATTTCAAGAAGTGTATCGAGTCATTTTGCATGTGAAACATCATGATATACATTCTTGTGCTGATTGATTCCGCGTAGAATCTGATGAACGATTGTGTGCCCATGTGGGGAGTGAGCAATCGAATTGTGTGCCCGTGTGGGGTGTGAGCAATCCTGAAACATCGTGTGCCCATGTTGGGTGTGAGCGATGGGTGAACATCGTAGGCCCGACGGGGAGTTACTTCGGTAACGAGCGATGGTTCCATTTGGTTCTTCAATTGAACCTGCTAAATGAGTCGGTACTGCATGTGCATCTGCATAGAGTCGTGATTCGGTCTCTATGAGTTGCATTTATCATCATGAATTGTGTATTGGTAAATAAACATAATTGTAAATGTTTATGTGGAGTGATGAATATGTTTATTGTGAATAAATATATCTTGTGATGTATATGAATGAATGGTGAATTATATATATGTTGCGATATATATATATATATATATATATATATATATATATATATATATATATATATATATATATATATATATATATATATATATATATATATATATATATATATATATATATATATATATATATATATATATATATATATATATATATATATATATATATATATATATATGATTGAATTGTGATAAATATGGTGATGGTATTGAATTGTGAATGTATATTGTTTGTATGCAATTGTATGTGAAGAATGCATGAGAACATATTGTGAATATGTGTGCATTGCTTGGTAAATGTGATGATGATGTTGAAAATATGTATATGTGTAAGGCTCGTACTCACTGGGGTAGCATAACAAGATGTTGTTCCTAGGGGATTAATCACTGGGGTAGAATAAAAAGATGTTGTTCCTAGTGAGGTATAGTGACATGGTCGTATACACTGGGTAGAATGACTAAGATGTCGTTCCTAGTGGAATAATCACCGGGGTAGAATAACTGAGATGTTGTTTCTGGTGGGGTATACACGATGTACCCATAATCCCAAATAGGGATTGATGAGAATTGATGAGTTTTATATGAGTCATATGACATAGATATCATTGTTATATGAAAGTATGCTTGTGTGTGAATTGTTGAATTGAGAACTTCGGATATATGCATGATAAATATGCTTGGTGTTATATATATATATATATATATATATATATATATATATATATATATATATATATATATATATATATATATATATATATATATATATATATATATATATATATATATATATATATATATATATATATATATATATATATATATATATATATATATATATATATATATATATATATATATATATATATATATATATATATATATATATATATATATATATATTTGTGTGTGTGTGTGTGTGTGTGTGTGTGTGTGTGTGTGTGTGTACTTTGTGATGAATTGTGGTGAAGAAACATGGATGTGTATGTTTATGTACAATGATGTGAATTGGGAATATGTGCATTGTGATGTATATGAGTGGACTATGATAAAATGTGGTGAGATCGTAGTGTATGCATATTTTCATGTTAATGTACATATATGATCATATGCATTGTTATAATGATAATATTTCTCACCCTTCGGCTGGAATGATGTCCTATATGACATTGTGCAGGTATCGAGAGTAGAGTTGCTGGTAGTTGTGAAGTTGCTATTGGTGTAGCTGTTTAGTAATTTAATTTTGTTGGGTCGAGTCATGCTCTGGTCATGTAACATTGGGATCGTTGGTTTATGTTTTAGAGATACTTTATGTACTCTACGCAATGTTTTTGTATTCATTAGAATATTATGATGTTGGCCTTAGTGCCTAAGTAATGTTGATTTATGTGATGATTACGAATGTTCTGTTAAGAGAATTATGAATATAAATTGAATCCGCTGCTACATGCAAAGTGAAATCTTGAAAAGTATAATTATTTATTCAAGTGTTAATGAGCATGACAGATGGTTTTTGATGTTTGAAAGTTAAGTGTGACGCCCTTTTGTGAATGCATGAATATTTACTCTGATTATTCATATATTTTCCGTGGGGTTTAGAAGGGTGTTACATTAGTGGTATCAGAGCAGGTCGGTCCGTCCGGCCAAGTTGTCTAATGTTGTTTGTTCCCTTGTATGCGACATGTGTGTGAAAACACTATCGGTACATGTTTGTTGCCTATCCTTTGTCTGCAGAAGTGGGAATGATTCAAGTGGGGGAGAAACTTGAGCTTCTCCAGGACGCTGCAAGTGTGGAGTTATAGCTCAGTGTATGGTTGATCGCTCTTATAGTTTGGTAAAGATGGTTTACGCCCCATCATGATTTTCGACTGTCTATTAACAAATTGAGGAACTGATCACCCTTAATCTCTTGTTGATAGTAGTTGGGATTGTGTTGGATGGGATAGATGTGTCTTGCAAGCTTAGATAGCGTGATGCAGTGAATTGTCTTGAGTTAAGCTAAGTGCTTAGGAATTGTTTTGATGAGTCGGCGCAGGACAGTATTGAGATGTTTAATTTTGATGGGAATTTTGGAGTGTTAATGAGTGTGGGGAAGTTGACGGTTTACCGATTAATTGTGGTTGTCTGGGAGTTATCCTGACAAGATAGTGATATACGGCCAAGACGTGAAGTGGAGTGTGATCGACTTAGTTACGGGAACTAATCCGATATTGAGAGCTCCATATTATATGTCTGTTTGGATGGTCAAGGAATTAAAACTGATTGAGTGGTTTTGAGACTTGTGCCTGGTGTGTGTGTGTGTGTGCTAAGACAACAGAGTGTGAGGTCGAGTATATTAAAGGGGACGGTGACCTTTATTGATTATTAGAGAAGGTCAGAGGTTGAATGCAATATTGGTATAATCAGGCATTTAAATATTTCAAGAGTTGAAGAGTCAACTTGAGGATCTACTTAAGGAGAGGTTTATTCGTCCGAGTGTGTCACCGTGGGGTGCACCAGTTTGGTTGGTTAAGAAGAAAGAAGGTTCTATGAGACTTTGAATGGACTACAGACGATTGAATAGGATTTTCCGTTCTTATTGGACAAGTTTGCGGTTGTCTTAACCGATGACATTTTGAGCATAGAGGATCATGTTGAGCATCAGGAACTTGAGTTATCAGTGTTGGAGGAGAAGCAGTTATATGCCACTGTGAACGAAGTTCAAAGAATTTTGGGAGAGCTGTCAACAGCTCGTGTGTTGATTTTTGCCGAATCCGATAAAACTATTCGTTGTGTTTTGTGATGCTTTGTTGATATGATTGGGAGATATGTTAAGTGCAACATCAACGGTTCTAGTTATGTTTGGAGACAATTTAAAGTACATAAGAGGGATTATCTGACAAGTGATTTAGAGTTGGTTGTTGTTGTGTTTGCGCCGGAGTTGGAGGCCCCAATTGGTTAGTGTGAGATTTGGAATGGTTGGTGATTCAAGAGCTTAAGGTATTTGTTTGATTTGGAAGAGTTGAATATGAGGCAGAGAAAATAATTGGGACTCCTGAAGGATTATGGTTTTGGATTGAATTACCATTCGGGTGAAACAAACATGGTAGCTTATGCATTGACTTGGAAATCTTTGCATATATGATAATGATGGTGAGAAGAGTTAGAACAGATTGAGCAATTTTGTGATATGAGTTTGGTTTGTTAAGAGACTTCTTATGGAGTTATGCTTAGTATGTTGAACCTTACTAGAGGTATTCTTGATGAGATTCGATAAGGTCACAACTCTGGTTTGAGTTGGTAGAATGGTTGAATTTGATGAATCAAAATCGAAGGGCTGATTTTCAGATTAATGGAAATAGTATCATGAGATGCCGTGATAGAATTTGTGTTCTAGATATTATTGAGTGGAATAAGAGTATTGAGGTAGATAGATGTATCCATCCCAGTGTTATGAAGATGTAACCAGATTTGAGGGAATTATTTTGAGGGCCATAGATGAGGAGAGAAATTGTTGAGTTGGTATATGCTGGTTAGACTTGTCGAAAGTCGAAGAATAAACGTCAGAGACTGTTGGGTCCGATGCAACCGTTGAATATTCCAGAGTGAAAATCAGATAGTATTCCCATGGATTTCGTGTTGGGTTTTCCGGAGAATTTGAGGGATATGATTTTAATTGGGAGATTTTGGGAGGATTTGCAGACGCTTTGAGTACCATGTTGAAGTTGAACTCTGCCTATCTTCTGTGGACGGATGGACGGACAGAAAGAACTATCCAGTCTTTAGAGGATTTTTGGAGAGCTTGTGTGTTGGATCAAGGTGGATCGTGGGATAGTTAATTACCATTGATTGAATTACCTACAATAACCGCTATCATTCTAGTATCAGAATGACATCGTATGAAGCTTTGTATGGTAGGAAGTGTAGGACTCCTTTGTATTGATATGATTCAGGCGAGAGTGTTGTGCTCAGGCCTGAGGATTGTGTAAGAGACGAATGAAAAGATCAAGAAGATCCAAGAAAGGACGTGTTTTGAGAGTTACAGTGGTGACTGGTGTTGGTCGAGCTTTGAAGTCTCGGAAGCACACACCGTGTTTTGTTTAATTATATCAGAGTGGCGCAGCGGAAGCGTGGGAGAAATAGCATGTTAGATTGTTTTACCGTTGTCGCTTGTGAATTTACATGATGTGTCATCTGCCTAAGTTGAGGAAGTGCAAGTGCATTCATTCAGTTAGATGGTGTACAAGTGAGAGAGGATTTGACTATTGAGGCATTGCTAGTTCAGATTGATGAACGAGAAGCAACTTCGAGGTAAAGAGGTTTCTTTGGTGAAGGCAGTTGGGAGGACCAGCTGGAGAAAGTTGGCTTTGGGAGTGGGAGACCAGTTGAGAGAGTCGTATCAGACTCTGTTCATTGAGATAATTTTTTAGGGCGAAAATCTTTTAAGTGGGGGAGAGTTGTAACAGCCCAATTTTCATTAATTAATTATTTATGTTAATTAATTGATTTATTGAAATTATTGGATGATTATTTAAAGGAATTGGTAGATATTTTGAGAGAAGAAATATATTGGAGAGAAATAGAAGGGAAAGATATATAAGGAAAAGTGGAAGAAAAAGGAAATGATAGTAACATAAGAGAAAGAGAAGAGAAAGAAAGAGGAAGAGGGGAAAAGAGAAGGAAAAGAAGGAAAAGCTTGAAAAGCTCAAGAAAAACTTATAGCTTTCGATTTAATCAAGGTAAGGGTGTGAAATCTTATTATTCTATCAATGTGTATGATTATGTATGTGTTTGTTGAATTGGTTTGGATTGTTGGAGAGTTTTGCTCATTTTCCATTTTAAGGCAGAAACGAGTTAAATCGATAGAAACCGGTGTTTTCGCGGATGAAACTTGAAATAAATTGTATAATTTAGTCGGGTAATGTTTAGCCGTGATTATTGGATTTCGTTTGATTGAATTTGGTTGAATTTGTGAGTTTTGACATTTTTGGACAATTGGAAAGATTTTGGATGAAAATCGGAAGTCGTAGAATTTGCGTTTTATGATCCTAAATTGTTACTATATGATTGGTAATGATGAGTAGGTATTTAATCGGGAGAAAATAATTAAATCGGTCGGGTTTTTGGAGGTTTTGGGCACAAACCCGTAACCTTGTTTTTCAAAAATTTCAGGCGTTAACCGGTTAACCCTTTGGGTTAACCGATTAACGGTATAAAAATGGCCTAAAAACTGAGTTTTTGGAGCCGTTAACCGGTTAACCATATCTGTTAACCGATTAACAGAGTGTTAATGCACCAGGATTTTGAAAATCTGGGTGTGTTAACCGGTTAACAGAAAGTGTTAACCGGTTAACCATATCTGTTAACCGATTAACAGAAAGTGTTAACCGGTTAACACTGTAAGTGTGAGAAAATAATATTTTTCGAAACATTGAAAATTCATAACTTCTTCACCGTTTATCGGATTTTGTCGTTCTTTATATCAAACTGAAGCTAATAATATGTTCTATAACTTGGAGAGAAGAAATATTATTTTTAGCCGACTTTTAGCCAATTTTACCAATTAATCGAGATTAATTATTTTAAGTAGTGAGGCTTAAATAATTAGAGCGTTCGGTTGCCGTTTGGTATAATTGTTGTGAATGCATATTGATTGTATGAGATATAATGAGATAAATGATGAATACAATATTGAATATGCATTGTGAATTTATGATGATTGTATGAGATTAGATGAGATGAAAATGCATGAAAACATTATGAATATGTATGCATTTCAAGAAGTGTATCGAGTCATTTTGCATGTGAAGCATCATGATATACATTCTTGTGCTGATTGATTCTGCGTAGAATCTGCTAAACGATTGTGTGCCCGTGTGCGGTGTGAGCAATCAGATTGTGTGCCCGTGTGGGGTGTGAGCAATCCTGGAACATCGTGTTCCCATGTGGGGTGTGAGCGATGGGTGAACATCGTAGGCCCGACGGGGAGTTACTTCGGTAACGAGCGATGGTTCCATTTGGTTCTTCAATTGAACCTGCTAAATGAGTCGGTACCGCATGTGTATCTGCATAGAGTCGTGAGTCGGTCTCTATGAGTTGCATTTATCATCATGAATTGTGTATTGGTAAATAAACATAATTGTAAATGTTTATTTGGAGTGATGAATATGTTTATTGTGAATAAATATACCTTGTGATGTATATGAATGAATGGTGAATTATATATATGTTGCGATATATATATATATATATATATATATATATATATATATATATATATATATATATATATATATATATATATATATATATATATATATATATATATATATATATATATATATATATATATATATATATATATATATATATATATATATATATATATATATATATATATATATATATATATATATATATATATATATATATATATATATATATATATATATATATATATATATATATATATATATATATATATATATATATATATATATATATATATATATATATATATATATATATATATGATTGAATTGTGATAAATGTGGTGATGGTATTGAATTGTGAATGTATATTATTTGTATGCAATTGTATGTGAAGAATGCATGAGAACATATTGTGAATATGTGTGCATTGTTTGATAAATGTGGTGATGGTATTGAATTATGAATGCATAATAATTGTATGCGATTGTTTGTGAAGGATGCATGAGAATATATTGTGAATATATGTGCGTTGCTTGGTAAATGTGATGATGATGTTGAAAATATGTATATGTGTAAGGCTCGTACTCACTGGGGTAGAATAACAAGATGTTGTTCCTAGTGGAGTAATCACTGTGGTAGAATAAAAATATGTTGTTCCTAGTGAGATATAGTGACATGGTCGTATACACTGGGGTAGAATGACTAAGATGCCGTTCCTAGTGGAATAATCACCGGGGTAGAATAATTGAGATGTTGTTTCTGGTGGGGTATACACGATGTACCCATAATCCCAAATAGGGATTGATGAGAATTGATGAGTTTTATATGAGTCATATGGCATAGATATCATTGTTATATGAAAGTATGCTTGTGTGTGAATTGTTGAATTGAGAACTTCGGATATATGCATGATAAATATGCTTGGTGTTATATATATATATATATATATATATATATATATATATATATATATATATATATATATATATATATATATATATATATATATATATATATATATATATATATATATATATATATATATATATATATATATATATATATATATATATATATATATATATATATATATATATATATATATATATATATATATATATATATGTGTGTGTGTGTGTGTGTGTGTGTGTGTGTGTGTGTGTGTGTGTGTGTGTGTGTGTGTGTGTGTGTGTGTGTGTGTGTGTGTTTGTGTATATACTTTGTGATGAATTATGGTGAAGAAACATGGATGTGTATGTTTGTGTACAATGATGTGAATTGGGAATATGTGCATTGTGATGTATATGAGTGGACTATGATAAAATGTGGTGAGATCGTAGTGTATGCATATTTTCATGTTAATGTACATATATAATCATATGCATTGTTATTATGATAATATTTCTCACCCTTCTGCTGGAATGATGTCCTATATGACATTGTGCAGGTATTGAGAGTAGAGTTGCTGGTAGTTGTGAAGTCGCTATTGGTGTAGCTGTTTAGTAATTTAATTTTGTTGGGTCGAGTCATGCTCTGGTCATGTAACATTGGGATCGTTGGTTTATGTTTTAGAGATACTTTATGTACTCTACGCAATATTTTTGTATTCATTGGAATATTATGATGTTGGCCTTAGTGCCTAGGTAATGTTGATTTATGTGATGATTACGAATGTTCTGTTAAGAGAATTATGAATATAAATTGAATCCGCTGCTACATGCAAAGTGAAATCTTGAAAAGTATAATTATTTATTCAAGTGTTAATGAGCATGATAGATGGTTTTTGATGTTTGAAAGTTAAGTGTGACGCCCTTTTGTGAATGCGTGATTATTTACTCTGAGTATTCATATATTTTCCGTGGGGTTTAGAAGGGTGTTACATTAGTGGTATCATAGCAGGTCGGTCCGTCCGGCCAAGTTGTCTAATGTTGTTTGTTCCCTTGTATGCGACATGTGTGTGAAAACACTGTCGGCACGTGTTTGTTGCCTATCCTTTGTCTGCATAAGTGGGAATGATTCAAGTGGGGGAGAAACTTGAGCTTCTCCAGGACGCTGCAAGTGTGGAGTTATAGCTCAGTGTATGGTTGATCGCTCTTATAGTTTGGTAAAAATGGTTTATGCCCCATCATGATTTTCGACTTCCTATTGACAAATTGAGGAACTGATCACCCTTAATCTCTTGTTGATAGTAGTTGGGATTGTGTTGGATGGGATAGATGTGTTTTACAAGCTTAGATAGCGTGATGCAGTGAATTGTCTTGAGTTAAGCTAAGTGCTTCGAAATTGTTTTGATGAGTCGGTGCAGGACAGTATTGAGATGTTTAATTTTGATAGGAACTTTGGAATGTTAATGAGAGTGGGGAAGTTGACGGTTTACCGATTAATTATGGTTGTCTGGGAGCACCGTTGCCCGCCGGGATGGAAAAGTCTCCATCCTGGAAACCTACGATGGGACGACCGACCCGGACGACCACATCGAAAGTATAGACACGATGCTGGACTGCAGAAAGGTTTAGGGATCTATCAAGTGTAGACTGTTCCCCACCACCTTGAGGAAAGGGGCCATGGCGTGGTACAAGCGCCTTGCGCTCGACTCCATCGCCTCGTGGGGAAAACTGAAGCGCCAGTTCTCCAGGCATTTCACAGCGTCCCGACGCCATCCGAAGACAGTGGAAGTCCTGAAGGCGATTTTTCAGGGGCAAGAACGAGCCTTTTAGATACTATATTGAGAGGTTCAATCGTGAGGCCGTCCAAGTGTCTACGACAAACGACATGAAGAAATTCTTGATCCAGAGGGGCATAAGGTTGCACTCTGACTTCCTCAAAGTCGTCGGCCTTGCACACCCCTTACTCTGAAGGCCCTCCACCACATGGCTCAGTCACATATCGAGTATGAGGAGATAGAGGCTGCAAACACCGCCTGGGCCGGGCGCAACCACGAAGCCTCCAAAAGCGCGAGGCGTGAGGAAACCCCGCCTGCTCCTCCTCGACGACACGAGCAGAAAAGACGCGAAGATCGCCCTCGCGAGTAGAGGGGCCCAGCAAGTCGGTTTACTGAGTACACACTACTCACAATTCCCCACGAGCGCATCCTGGACGAGTGTATCACTTTAGAGTTTCAGAGGGGCGGTGTCTAATTCCTGAAACCGACAGCCCCGAAGTCCAATGCGGACAAGTCCAAATACTGCCGGTTCCACCAAAGCCACAGACACGTGACAGAAGATTGCATTCACCTCAAAGATGAAATCGAGATTTTAATCAAGGAGGGGCATCTGAAACAATACACCTGGAGAGGAGAAGCCCCATGGCCTGAGGCCCGCGAGGCGAAGAAGGTCGAAGAGGCATAAATTCCCTCCGACGAAGTAGGACTGCAAGTGGCCCTATGCGTCTCCCGACCAGAGGACTTCTTCTTCAGCGAGCCCGCTAGACCACTGACCGTCCATAATGGTGATATTGGGTTAGGGACCCATCCAGCTGTCGGTCGGGTCCGTCAAAAGAAAATTTGAGGAGCTCATCGACAAGAGCTCAAAAATGAACGCTACCCTCGACAGGTTCAAAGGGCAATCAAACCCGATCACCTTTTATCTCGAGGAGCTTCCCGGAGGGGAACCCAACGCCAGTATTCCCCTCCTGATCAGAGCACAAATGGAAAACTTCGATCTCTACTGAATCCTGGTCGACCAAGAAAGTTCGGTGGACATCATGTACGCCAATCTATTCACCACCCTGTAGCTGGACGAGAGCCACCTGACTCTATACGTAGGCTCTAACCTCCAGGGCTTCAATGGCACGGCCACTAAGCCTTAGGGATATGTGGAGCTGCTCGTCACCTTCGGGGTGGAGGAGACGACCAGATAGGTGAAAGTCCACTTTTTGGTGATCGAGTGTCCTTCGTTGTATCAGTGCATCTTGGGACGGCCAACCCCATCCGAGCTGACCGCAGTACCGTCAATAGTCCACCTAAAGATGAAGTACTACACTACTAGAGGGAAAGTCGTCATCCTCCACGGAGACATTGGAGCAGCCAGAAGATGCTTTGAGATGGCACTCAAAGGACTCAGCTCCATCAACGTCGCCCTCAAACCGGCAAACCATCCAGCTCGAACTGAGGAACCAAAGCCCCTCCCACACGTGAACTCCTTAGACCTCAACAGTCGTTTCCCTAGAAAACAGGGACAAGGCAAATACCCCAAGGATGCGCCTCCAGAGGACAACGGGAAGCTCCCCCATCCAACATGCCCCATCCCAGACGGAGACTTTGAGCTCATCATGCTAAGAGACAACCCCAAAAGAGGCATGAAGATCGACAAGGGCCTGCCCGACCTAGCGAGGAAACAACTCAAAGCATGCCTTCGGGAGAATGAAGACCTCTTTGCGTGGAGCGCTGCCGAGATGCTCGGGCTCCAGCCCAACGTGGCATGCCACCACCTCTCCATAGGTCCAACCGTTGGGCCATAGTTCAACATAGGCGTAGGCATTTTCCCGAGAAAGCGGAGGCTGTTGAAAAAGCTGTAAAAAACCTCCTAGAGGCAAATTTTATTTCGGAAGTTCGGTACACAACCTGCCTGTTCAACGTTGTACTTATTAAGAAAACTAATGGAAAATGGAGAATGTGCATTGATTACACTGATCTCAACCGGGTGTGTCCCAAAGACGCTTACCCGTTGCCTAACATCGATAAACCCGTCGACAATTCTGCAAGTTTCAAACTCATGGCGTTCATGGAGGCATACTCGGGATACAATCAAATCCACATGGTAAAGCCCGACAAGCAGCATACGACCTTCATGACCGAGTCGGGCAACTACTACTACAACGTAATGCCTTTCGGCCTGAAGAACGCTGGGGTGACCTATCAAAGGATGATGAACAGAGTCTTCCAAGGAGAAATCAACGACATGCTTGAAGTCTAAATGGACGACATGATTGTGAAGTCACGAGACGAGGTCGACCATACCGCGCACCTCTGGAAAGTCTTCGGAATAACGAGGAAGTGCAGACTGAGGTTCAACCCTGACAAGTGCACCTTCGGTGTGTGAGCAGGAAAGTTCCTCAGCTTCTACCTAACGGAACGAGGAATAGAGGCCAACCTGGACAAATGCGGAGCCTTCTATGAGTTTGCCACTCCGAACACAAAGCGGTTCATCCAATCACTAAACGGGATGCTCGCGTCCTTGTCGCGATTTGTTGCCAAGTCCGCACAACACGTCCTCCCCTTCTTTAAACTGTTGCGCAAGGAGGCCGCGTTCGAATGGATTGAAGAATGCGAGCAGGCTCTTCGCTATCTCAAACAGGTCCTCTCGGAGCCACTGGTGCTATCAAGACCAGAGGTCGGGGAAACTTTATACTTATATCTTGTCGTTGCCACAGAGGCCATCAGTGCGGCGCTGATCCGCGAAATGCCAGAAGGGAAGAAGCCAATATACTTCACGAGCAAAGCTCTCCAAGGCCCTGAGCTCAGGTACCAGTAGATCGAGAAGGTCACCTTGGCCCTCATAAACGCGGCCAGGAGGTTGCGACATTACTTCCTGGCCCAAACGATCATGGTCAGATCTGACCAGCCCGTCAAACAATTACTTGGACGGCGGGACATGTCGGGACGAATGCTTAGATGGTCCCTCAAACTATCCGAGTTCGACATCTAACACAAAAGTAGGAAGGCCCTCAAAGCCCAAGTCCTGGCGGAATTTGTCGCCAAAATGACGTCTATTGACTCCCTGACACCCGGGGCACACAAATGAACCATCTTTGTCGATGACGCCTCCAGCTCGACAGGAAGTGGAGCAGGAATTATCTTAGAAAGCGAAAAAGGTATCCTGATAGAAGTTTCCCTCGCCTTGGCAATCCCTACATCGAACAATCATGCGAGTACAAAGCGTTTCTCACGGGCCTACGTCTGGCCGAGGATCTGGGTGCCAAAGAGGTGAAAATTTTTACAGACTCCCAGCTTGTGGCCTCACAGGTGCGAGGGGAATATCAAGCCAAGAATGACAACCTCGCCAAGTATTTGTCCTTGGTAAAAGAAAAGATGAAGTGCTTCAATTCCGTGGAGGTAAGACATGTCCCACACAAACACAACACCAGATCAGATGTCTTGTCCAAACTGGCCAGCACGAAGAGGAAGGGCGGGGACAAATCCATGATCCAGGAAATCCTCCCTTCCCCCAGCATCAGGAGGGACGCAACACCCCTTGAGGTAAACACCATCAGCGACAGCGACTACTGAATGACCCCGGTATATACGTACCTGTGTACGGGGAGACTTCCCGACAATTCGAAGGAAGCAACCGTTGTCAGGCGTCGGGCATGTTCGTACGTCTTGGTCGAAGATAAACTATACAAGCGAGGATTCTCCATTCCCATCCTCAAGTGCGTCGACGAATCCCAGGTGTCGAGAATACTCCAAGAGATCCACGAGGGTATCAACGCCTAACACCTAGGCGGGAGAGCACTCGCCTGCCATGCGTTACACCCAGGGTACTATTGGCCCACCATGTAGCAGGACGCGAAAGAGCACGCCAAGAAGTGCAAAAGATACCAACGGCACAAGGACATGCACCTCGCCCCACCTAGCGAGCTGAGAGCGCTCTCTTCGCCGTGGCCATTCTCCTGGTGGGGAATTGACATCCTCGGATCCTATCAAAATAAATATTTGATAGTCGACGTGTATTACTTCACCATATGGATAGAAGTCGAAGCTCTAGCCAAAATCACAACCCAAAACATAATATGATTCTACAAACGAAACATACTTGCCCGATTCGACGTGCCCCATGCCATAGTCACCGATAATGGGACGCAATTCGCCGACAAGAACTTCCAGGACTTCGTCGCCAGACTGGGCTCAAAACAACGCTTCATGTTGGTCGAACACCCACAGACAAACGGGCACGCTGAGGCAGCGAACATTGTCTGTTTGTTCATATTTGCAGAGTCGTTACCCTTGGGGTAATACGTTAGAGGTGTATCTCCGGTGATCACCATTTTCCCCCCGGCTATTGAAGTTTGAACATCTCTATCCCCGATAGAGTTGTATGCAGGTGGACCAAGCAGTTAAGTATGTACGCTTATCCATAGCAGTTGGTCGGTACACATTTAGCTCTTCGCAGTTCAAGACCGAAGTCTCCAGCAGAGTAAGGTTATCCCCCCAGAGGGTTGAGATTGATATTCCTAGCAGATTAAGTATGCGTGCTTATTCCCAACAGTTGGTCCGCACACATTTAATCCCCGCAGGTTGCAGGTATGTATTTCCTCCCCAGCGAGTCGAGATGGGATTACTCACCACAAAGTCGTCAGGTGATTGTGTATCCCCTTGGAGTTTAGTTTGTTGAATCATGCCCAAGCAGAGGTCGATGTTGTTTCCCTCATTGGGCGATCCCTAGTAGAGTTGGCTTTTTCCCTAGCAGGTTAGCTGAGTTGTCTCTATCCTCAGCAAAGTCAGCATGAAGTAGTCCTATTTCCCCGTAGAGGTAGACTATGTCCCAACAAGTTCGGTAAGTTTGTGATTCCCTGGCAGAGTGGATCTATAGCAGAGGCAGGTTGTGCCTCATATGAGTAATTCTCGGCAGGTTGGACTTTGACTGCTTCCCTAGTAAGTCCTCACTTTCAGTCGAGTATTGGTGAGTCATTCAGGGCTATTTTCTTTAGCAGGGTGTGTTATGGATCTCGGTGGTTGATTCTGAATTCCTCTCAGAGTTGTTGATTCCCCAGTAGGGTGAGGTCTGTTTTCAATGTCTGGTTGTCTATCCAGCAGAGCCGTTTTTTCCCCAGAAGAGTTGTATTCGGGAAAGTCGTTCAGAGCATTTTCCTCAGTAGGTTTTGACGTGAATCCCCAGTTGAGTTTGAATTTCTTGTTCTTGCAAGAACTTTGGTCCCCAGTAGAGAAGTTGTCCAAGGCTCGTTTCCCAGTTTAAGTCCAATGGCGATTGGCATATGCTAACCGTTTCCTCAGCAGGGTGAATTTTTGGTTTTCTCTTCAGCATTTATTTTGCTGGTTTGGTTCCGTTGCATTTTTCATTTTATGCATAGCATCCTCCAAACGCGTAGCATTTCCATTTCGTATGGAGCATTACGCCATTTTCAGACATACACATGTGAAACATAAGCCAGGTCGTTATCTCTTTGTTTCAGGTATGTCTCCGGAAAATGGATCTCTTTACCTTGGTGGTATTCGAGCCATGGTGCAATCTTTGATGGACGCGTTCGTCTTATTATGTGATTACCAACAGAGTTACTTGGTTAAGTTTCTTCGCGCTCCCAAAGCAGAGTTATTTGGTTAAATTTCTCTTTTCCTCCCTGCCAGAGTTGCTTGGTTAAGTTTCTCTCTTCCCCAGCAGAGTGTTCTCAAGATGTGTTTATCAGCTTCGCTTTTATTTAGCGAATGCCTGGCGGCGATGTCAGATGTCCTTACCTTTGGGTTGGTTGCTCGCTTTTATTTAGCGAATTCCTGGTGGCGATGTCAGATGTCCTTACCTTTGGGTTTGATACTCATTTTTATTTAGCAGATGCTTGATGGTGATGTCAGGTGTATCAACTTCGTAGATTTCTGGCGACGATGTCAGATGTTTCTTAACTGCGTGGGTACTTGACAGCGAGGTCAGATGTTTTATCCCCTGCAAATGCCTGGCGGCGATGCCAGATGTGTATCAACTTCGTGGATTCCTGACGGTGATGTCAGATGTTTTTATCAACTCAATAGAGGCCCGACGGTGATGCCAGATGCTATGTGTTGACCCGATTTTCAATTTTGTTACTCGCTTTTATTTAGCGAATGCCTGGCATCGATGTTAGAGGTCCGCATCTTTGGATTCAATACCTGTTTTTATTTAACAGTTGTCTGGCGGCGACGTCAGATGTTTCTTCTCAACTGTGTGTTGAGCCGATCAGTTTATTGCTTATTGGGTTCAATGGTTCTGACGGAGATGTCAGATGCTTTTATCGACTTGATATCGAGGCCTGACGGCGATGTTAGATGCTTTATCGACTTGATGTCGAGGTCAGGTGGGTTGTACCGAATTAATGTCAATGCCTGGTGGCAAGGTCAGAGGCCTGACGGCGAAGTCAGAGATATCTTATTTCAAAAACAGATGTTATTACTTGACAGCGAGGTCAGGTGTTTTTCTAAAATTGGTGCAGAGGCCTGACGGCAAAGTCAGAGGTTCATTATCCATCGTATGATAGCAGATGTTTTCCCGACTTAATGTTAATGCTTGACGGCGAGGTCAGATGCCTTACGGCGAGGTCAGATGTTTTCCCAAATTGACGCAGAGGCCTGACGGCGAAGTCAGAGGTTCAGTATCTGCTGCGTGTTATCAGATGATATTTCTGACTTAGTGTCGACGATTTGAAATTGGTAATCAGTTTTCTTGTTACCGTTGCAACCATCAATTCAGTTATTTCTGGGGATGTTCATCCTCAATCGGAGTTTGCAATTTATTTCTGCGGTTGGCAAATTTCCGGGTTCTTTGGTATTCAACCGTCTTTTACCTTGATTGTTTGAAAGTCGTTCACTTTTCACTCATTCAGGTCTAAGTCGCTTGAATAGGGGCAGTTGTTGCACCCCAAAATTTGCCCAACCTTTTCTTTACTTGGCTTATGTTTTTGCTGCATTGTCCTAGCATTTGCATTTACATATCATAGCATTTTTTCTTGAGGCAGGGGATCAAGGTTTTCCTGTGGCTCAGGGTTCTTTTTTTAGCGCAAAAGACTGAACATCAAGCATCACCAGTTCTAGTATTTATTTTGCCCGGCGATCGAGCGATCAATTTTATTTTGTTTTTCAAGGTTATTTTCAGCTCGAGAAGCAGCATGCAGGCTATATCAAGCATTCTCACAGTGACAATATTCAAAGGCGAGTTTCAGAAGCTTAACAGAGCTCAAAACGATTGAAAACAGACCATTATGCATGTTTCCCTCCAAAAGGCGCCAAATTTAAATTTTTGAAAGTGTTAATCGATTAACCAAGTCAAAATCAAGTCAAAGTTCAAATATTCAAGGGTGTTAATCGATTAACCATATGGTTAACCGATTAACCAGTACAAATTTCTGCTCTACACGTGAATTTTCAAGTGAATCCACTTTGGGGTTCATTTTGATCATTCTTGAAGTTGATTTTACACTAAGGGAAGGATCTAGAACCATTTCAAATTTTGGTTAACTTTCAAATCATTTCAAGTTCCCTCCAAATTCTCATTCCTAATTCTATGCCATTTTTCACAAACCACATTCCAAACCTCATTTGGATCCAAACCTAAGGGGTATTTAATTGATCTACTCCAAACTTCACACATCTAATCCTCATAATTTCATTCTCACTTCAGAATTCATTCTCATTCTCTCAATTTGCTCTCAACTTTTCCATTCCCAAACTACACTAAAGCTCTTCTCACATTGAATTCATTGATTCTCCATTAGAATCATTAATTTCTTGAGCTCAAACCTTCATCCATCATCCTCATTGAATCAATTTCTTCATCCAATTTTCGTGCAAGCTTGGATCTGAATTGTGAAGTGGATCTAGAAGTGATTATTTGGATTATTTTGGCTTAATTTTGGTGGATCTTCATTTATACTATAAGCAATCTCTTGGATCTTGAAGGAATTCTGGATTTCTTGCTTAGATCTGCTTAATTGGAGTAAATCAACAATTATCGAAGCAATTCTCCGCTTCGTAGGTTGGAATTCTTGATCCGATTTTGATTTTGAGCTTATTTGCATAATTCTCATGTGGATCTTTATTTTTGATTAATTTTGCTAATTTTATTCATATGATCTGTGATCTTGCTGGTTTAATGTGTTTACATGTTGATTGGATCACTGTTTACTGGTTTAAATTCGTGCGTAATTGATTATTTGATGATCCGGATCATTGGATAAGTGTTTATGTGCTGAAAATGTTGTTATCTTGCTGTTTTTCTGCTTCTGGCACAGTGTTAACCGATTAACCAACACGAATTTTCAAATTTTTAGGCATTTTGACTGGTTAATCGATTAACCCCTGGTGTTAATCGATTAACACTGTGCCAGCAGGCCTGTTTTGCTGTTTTTCTTGCTTGTTCTGATGCTTACTCACTTCGAATCTTCATGGATCAATATGACGCATTAGGAGTGAGTTATATTGGATATATGTCGATGTTCTTGATTGTTTAATCATGATTTTGTCGACATGCGTTTAGTTTTCCACTTGAATGCATACTCTCGTATATGTTGTTAAAAGTGATGTTTATCATTTAGTCTTTGCATAAGTTCGAAGAATGTTTCGGTTGAGACGTGCTTGTGGTGGCTGTTGTCCCACACTTTTTCCTCCTGTTTTTCTTCGGTGATCGATTCTTGAATGGTTGTAGGGGTCATGACTTCTCCGATTGCATCTCACTTTTGGCTTGAACTTGTTTAAGCTCATTTGTACGCTTTTGTGTGCACTTTCTTTTGGGTTCTTGCATCTCTCATTTGCATGCTTGAGGTTGAGATGTGCTTGTGGTGGTGTTTACCCCACACTTTGTTCCTCCCTCACTTTCATTCTAATTGTGCATTACATGTTTGCATACTTGCATTTTTCTTATGCTTTCTTTTTCTTCTTCTTCTTTTGTCCTCCTTTGCCATGTTCCCTTAGGACCTCTAATCCTTCTTGTTCAAGATGGATCATGATAGACATTAGGATTGAAACCATGCATGACAACATTAGGTAGCATTCCGTTTTCATCCCAATCATAGGTGCATTTTGTATGAGAACATTAGGTTGAGTCTTAGTCTCCCTTTAGAGTGTGTCTCTCTTCTCATCTTCAAACATCTTCAAAACACTTAATAAAGGTTAAGGATTGTTGTGCGTTACGAGCCTTAAGTACTTGGGAAATGGTGATTGGGGGGCTTCCTCTCAATTATCTAGAGTGTTTAGCGTATGTCCTTTGAACAATATGCGACGCATTCGCTCCTAGGTCATAGTCTTTAGTGCAACATGAATTACAAACAATAATCAATGCACTTCTTCTCTAAAAAACACAAAAACAAACTTCAAATATTTTTTTCCTTCGGGATTAATTTGGAGAACCTTTTTCATAAGGAGAATTTTGTTAACTCTTGGTTCTACCGCAAATAGGTAACGCCTAAGTCTCCGATGGTCGAGCTGCATACACCTAACTGCTAGAACTTAGTTTTAACCCTACTCGGGTAAAACATTTTGAACCAACCGGTGTTCTTGTTAGCCCGAACTACGTTTGCTCTGATTTCTCATACCATATGAGAATACGTAGGCACAAGACGGTGATGTCTTGGCGAGCAACCTTCCCCCACCTTTTACCGGTAGTTATCCGAACTACGTTGACACCTGACTTTTCCATTGCACAAGGGAATACGTATGCATAGAGCGGCGATGCTCTATCGAGTCTCTTTTCTTTTCTTTTCTTTTGTCCCTGAGTTGTAGCTTAGATAGTAAACACCCTTTTAGATAGACAACAAAGCATGGATCCCGTCGACTACAACGGACGTGAGGGGTGCTAATACCTTCCCCTTGCGTAACCGACTCCCGAACCCAAGATTTGGTTGCGATGACCTTGTCTTCTCCCTCTTCGTTAGGTTTTCTTTGATCGTTTCCTTTCCCTCTTTTGGGATAAATAACGAACGGTGGCGATTCTTCTGTCCTTGCCAGCCCCTCTTCGCCGTGATGCGACAGCCGTAAGTGGGATCATACCAATGTACATCAGTCTGTGTCAAAGCCATGAGACTTTGAGACCACCTTAGTCCATTTGGATTTTCCTTGAAATGATTTGTTCTCGGAAAATGTGCGACAAACCATTTATACAACAGAGGAGCGTAACATAGGATAGTCCCATCTCCTTTGAGAGTTCTATAGTGAATAGAATGGTACATATCGCCAAGCATAATAGGTACATGATTACCAATGATGAAGATCTGGATAGCGTTGATGCCAATGAAATTTTCTTCTTCGGGGAAGAGGACCAAACCATAGATGAGCAATGCGAGGACTGCTTCAAAAGCATCTAGGCTATTTCTTTGCCAAAGAGAGTGGCTTTTCTTATCAGAAATTCAGTCGGTAGACCTCTGAGTCCAAACTTAGAAGTGATATTGGCTTTGACTTCAGAAGCTTCTAGGTGGATGGCATTTGCAATGTATTTTGGTGAAGGGAAATTCTCCAAACCACTGAAAGGATTTTTGTCTAACATTGGCAGACCAATGTGGTACGAGTACTCTTCCAAGGTCGGGACGAGTTGATAATCAAGAAAGGTGAAACAGTGATATAGGGGGTCATAGAACTGCACAAGAGTGTTGAGAACTCCTTCCTGCATCTTTATCTTGACAAGTCCCAATAATCTTCCATATCTCTTCCCAAAATCTTCAGGACAAGACACTAAGGCCACCAATTTCCTTAGTTCTGTCAAATCTGGTCTCTTGAAATTGTACTTCTTAGTGTTTCTTTTTTCAAAATCCATGACCTAAGGTTTTTGCAATAAAGAAGACAACAAAGTTTCTCAAAACCAACTGCATGAATGCTTATGATGGGATATGAGATGATACACAAGAAACACACACAAGTATTCACATAGTCACATATATATAAAGCATATGGCCATAAACAAAAGGTCCTAGGTTTGGGTTACAAGCATGGAGCCATGGTATACCCTCCCCAATTGATATGTACTATGGTTTGTTTGTACCTGCACAACAGGTTTTATGAGGTTCTCAGAGTCATGGATAAATATTTTGGATATTATCAACCTACATGACTACTCATGTGGGATAAAAATATTCTCAAGATAGACTCGTTTGAGTGTAGTATTGCGTAGCAACCATTTGGGACTACTCCCTCACAGTCATTGCACTACGTCCTAAAGGCCAAGTGGGGTAAGTGGATAACTAAAAAGGTCTCTTAGTGTCACGGACTCCCAGGTTGAAAAAAGTGATAAATGTATGATTACTCATACGCCATCAGTAATCCCAAAGGGGCCTCGGCTGAGCGCGGTTACATCATATGTGAAACACGTTAGGATTACTCCCAACCGTCAACTATTGATCTTACCACAATCCTATCATAAGTGTACACTCAAGTCCGAGCTAGGACTTATCTCACCTCTCAAGGTAACAACCCAATGCACATATGCAATACGACAGGTATAATATACATATATTCACAAATGTACATGTATAAAGAAAACAGACAAAACGAACACAATTGCAAATAAGGTGGGTTTAACGCTCAAGTTCCCCAGTGAAGTCACCATTTCTGTTGCGGTGAGAATCGAATATCAAGCTATTGATTAACTTGAATCATGAATATTTAAATATTCACCACCGAACTTTGATTTATCCAAAGGAAAGGGTAAAGATCGAAGAAAACCCTAAGTGCGCTACGTTACAACGATGCTAAGAGATCAGGGGGTTCAGGGGTTTGTTATACTAAGGGAAGGTATTAGCACCCTAAGCATCTGTAGTACTCTACAAGAGCCTCTTATTTGGTAGTTGTGTTTATTAATGTCTGGTTTCTAATGGTTGTACTAAGGTAAAGACCTATGGGTTTGTACACTAAGTATGATCGCCAAGACGTTGCATTTCGTGCCTACGTATCCTAACATGGATGGAATCAGAGCAATCGCAGTTCTCCTAACTAGGGAGAGAACTCTTGACTATGGTCAAGGCTCAAGGGGAACAAGCATCCATAACAATGACACTTATATAAAGTTAACAAACTCTCTAAGTCTATGTTGAAAGACCTACTGGGGATAGAACACTTGACTATAGTCAAGGTCCCAAGGGGAATAAGCATCCATAACAATGACACTTATATAGAGTTAACAAACTCTCTAAGTCTACGTTGAAAGACCTACTGGGGAATTTGACTTTAACAAAAGCCAAAAGGGGAAGGTGATTACCTATAAAAATGGTATATACATAGAGTTAAAAAAAAACTCTAATCCTAAGTTCTAATTTGTAGGACTCTTAACAAGGTGTGCGAAAGGTTCTTGACTTAACAAAGTCAAAGGGATAAGGTTCTCTTAGCAGCCCTAATGACTCTAACAAGGTCAAAGGGAGGCTAAAGAGAGATGAGCTATCTATGAAATTGATCCAATAGAGAGACTTTCCTTTGGAATAAGGGACATGGGGCAAACTTGAGGATGCGAGCTAACAAGCTACATCACATGGGGAGAAGCGCATATACATTCATTCAAACATGATGAAGATGTCAATATTAATAAAGTAAATGCAAGCATTTAACAACATCAAGCAAGAATAACAAGGTTACAACCAAGTATTCATAGAAGAATTCTAACCAAAATGGTTACAACCAAAGGTAGGCATAGATGTTACAACACCTACAAGGAGATGATGATATGGTTCTTACAAGACCAAACATTACAAGCCTTGAGCATAAGTCAAAACAATACTTACCATGGAAAAATTCCAAGATCAACATGCACAAATAATAACAATATTCAAGCATGGAACATTTATAAGTCAAAACATTACTTTATAACAAAGGATCAAGATCAACATGCATAAATCATAATAATATTCAAGCATGGAACATGTATAAGTCAAAACATTACTTATAACAAAGGATCAAAAAGACGTGTATAAATCAAAACATTACTTAAACATGGATATAATAAACAAGACATGAATAAGTCAAAACATTACTTAAACATGGATACAATCAAGGAGAGGTGACAACCAAAACAACTTGAACATGTGTAAACAAACATGTGATTTATGGTGAATCATGTTAGACAAGTAGGTAACAACCAAACATGTAAACAGATTCAACCAAGTATTGGTAAACGATGAGAAACATCTCAAAAGGAATTCATGTAGATTTGAACATGCTTCAAAGTAATACAACAAGTGTATAAGAATTATTCAAGGTAAGGTAACAACCAAACATGGCATTAAACATACATTCATATGTGAAAACCAACTTGAAAAAGGTAAGTACCATCATGTAACAATAAGAGTGGGAAAAAAAGCAAGGTTTGGGTTCATACAAACAAGATTGAGTTCATAAAAACAAGATATGCAAGGTGAATCAAGAGAATCATTCAAATATATCTCATATAAACCCTATGTTGTACCCCAAAATTTGCCCAACCTTTTTCTTTACTTGGCTTATGGTTCATTGCATTCTACATAGCATTATCTTTTACAGGGGATCAAGAGAGGTGTTCCTACTCAAGAGAAGAGTTATCAAGGGTTTCAAGCTCAACCAGGAGTGCTTATTCAAGTTATCTAATGCTTATGATCATCAAGAAGTGGTCAAAGCTCTCTGAGAGAAGATTGACAAGCTTTGCTTACCTCCTATCTTGGAGGGCAATTGAGGATCATCATGGGTTCAAAAGGACATGGTTATGGATAAGAGGTGTTTGAGAATCTCATTTAGTGCTTTTGAAGTCATTGTAGAGCTTATCTATGCATTCATTTCACTTGCAAGAAGTTGCAGTCAAGGGTTGTGCACCTAGGGTTTCATCTGCTTAGTTCAAGGTCAACTGTGAGCTTGAAGGAGTTGGAGACTTGGTTCCAAGTATTTGGAGTCATGGGACGTCATGTTGAGACACCTATAATGTTATATCAAGTTCAAATGAAGTAGAATCAAGAGTCTAAGAAGTTACTAAATTAGGGTTTCAGAGGGTTTCAGTGTAAAATCCCCTTCTTTAGTTCCCAACTTCAAGGACCATTTACCTCAAGATACAAGTTGAATCCCATTTTCATGTAAACATGAGACTTGTAAGGCATGTTCTAAGATTTCTTTTGAGTACTAGAACTCATACATTGGGTTTGTGGAACTCAAGTTATGATGCCATCAAGTTATAGGTCTCAGATGAATATATTTTTCAGTAAACAAAAGTCAACTCACTTCCAAGGCATTTTTGACCTAGAATAATGTTTCTTCTTAATTTTTGATGAACATGAAAGTTATGCCTCATGATCTTAGATTTCCAAAAAGTCCTAGAAGTCCTTGATATCATTTGTGGAACTCATGTTATGAAGCTTGCAAGGCAAGGGTATTTTGGGAAACTTTGATTATAGGCCATTTTCATTATGGGTCATTCTCATGCACTTAAGTACATCAAATGGAACTTCAACCAACATGAAAGTTGCTCCAAATGACTTCAATTTCATCATGGAACTCAAGATTGGTGTGAATTATACATGGTTATGGACATTGGTGGAGAATTTCAAGTGAAAATTGAACTTTTAAAGGTGAATTCAATTGGACAAGTGATAGGTCTTTTTCATGCCATGTTTTGATCCAATTGTGTTCACAATACTCCAACAAGCAAAATGTACAAATTCATTTTAGTGGTAATGAGGAAAATCGCGTGGAATTTCAAGTAACTTCACAAGAAAGTTTCCCATCCAAACTTCATAATTGGACCACATCAAAGGCCCATTGCAATTCTAATGTAAAATTCAAGTTCCCAGCTACAAGACCAAATGAATTCCATGTGTGTGGCAAGCCATATTCACGTGTGCATGAGAAAATCATAATTTTTGGGCATTTTGCAAAATCAGCCAAACAAGGCTTCATGGGCCTCTAATTCATTTCCATATCCAACATATAAAAGCTCAAAGTTAGAAAGGAGCTCTCAGAAGTTCATTTTGGATCCAGAGCAAGAGAATTCAGTTTTGAAAACTTGAGAGAGAATTCAAAATCGTGAATCCAGATCCAAGGCAATTCAACTCAAGTTGAAGCAAGCATTCTCTTCCTCAAGCTAATTGGAGTTGATCTGCACAGTTTAGAGCAAGCTAACACTCAATTGAAGCACCAATGGAGTTTCTTTGTTAGGTAACTTTTCATTCAACTTTTCTCTCATTCTAGAGCTTGTTTTAGGATCATGTTGGCTGCATCTGAATCCCTACCTCGTGTAGGTAATGTTTGAATGTTTAATTGTCATGTTTGATGAAGTTTGCAGATGTGCATTCCAAATTTCATCTGTTCGAATCTCTTGATCCAAGCTTGTTTAAAATAAATGAACCATGGATTTGGAATGTACGTGAGTAGAGCTTCATTTTGGTATAAGATTTGGCATCTTTTGGTAAAGTTTTTAGAGCTGATCCCCGGCCACCTCGCTGGAGAAGACGACCGGAGCTAGGGCTCCGTCATCTGGTTCAAACTCAGATGACAATGATGTGTCCTTGTTTGACACTTTGACTTGATGAGATGAACGGATCAGATGCGTTTGACTTGCACGTGTGGCTCTTTTGACTGCCACCTCAATTATTTAAACGGTGTGTTTTGGCTTATGATCTGAGTTGTGTTGATTTGGGCTCTTAATGCTATTTGCACCCCCTTTTTTATCAGCCTAATGGATTTGAACGTGACTTGTTGCTATTTGCATTGTTTCCATTTAATTGTTTTATTTTATTTTCATTTCATTTCTGTTTTGATTTTAATTAATTAAAAATACTTCCAATCATGATAAAATTCAACCAAAAATATTTTCTAACACTTTAATGTGTTATTTAATTTTTCTTAATTTTTAATTTCATTTTCCATTTATTTTTCAATTAAATTTGAATTTAATGATTGGAAGGGTTTTTAAGATGTTTTTCTGTTGTTCTTCTTTGTTCTTGTTTGATTTTGTTGACCAATGGAAACCACCAATGAATGAGACTTATTCCTCATTTTGATAATGAGTTGAGGTGTCTTAGAGGCTTTTTTAGGTCAAGGTTTGACCTACTTTTCGTTGACTTTCATTTCCTTTTGTTTGACCCTCGACAACCCTCCTTCAAAGTGGAGCACCCTTAGTGGATCAAATCCTTTGGTGATGCTTTGATTGGACTTTGGTTGTGTTGCTTTGGCCTCTGGTTGCCAACATCTTTGTGAGATTTGTGCTTTTTCTTTGGCATTTATTGAATCATTTTCCTATTTTTGGTGTACCTTGCAAGTCAAGTCACCCTAGGAATGGTTCACACATACTAGTTGACCTAGTTCTTGTGGGAGATGACCCTTGTGGATCCCATATGCTTCTAACCCGTCTTGGTTCACATTTATAACATGTTCAAGTGTTTGTTTGCAAATTTATAGGTCCTACACTAGCGTGGTTTGTGTTACAAGTTGCATTTGTTTAAGGCTTTCCATTTGGTGTTGAATGTTGAAAGTGTTTAAAACCTAGGTTCTTTACCATGTCTTATCTTGCAACTTGCCTTGCTTTGCTTCCTTCTTTCATTTTACATTTCTCTTCTCTTGTTCTCACTTCTGTTCTAGGACCTTGGGGACTCATTCAAGTTGATTTGGTGCTTCTGATTTGCACTTTGAGTTTGACTTGGATGAGAGGCCACTTTGAGAACTTTCTTTTGGTTTCTTTCTTGCATGATTATTGTGATGTTTATGGTTGAGATTTCATTTGATGTTGCTTTCTGCCCAAGCTTATTCTCCCATCCTCATCTTGATCATGTCTTATTTTCTTTCTTATTTGCTCTCCTTTTGGTTTAGTGGTTGATGCTTAAGTGGTTGTAGGAATTGTAATTCCTCCCATTTCATCTCACTTGAGCTTGAACTTGTTCAAGTTATTTGGTTTTCCTTCCTTCTTTGTTTTGCATATTCTTTTTTTCATTTAAGAGGTTGAGATGTGATCGTGGTGGTTGTTACCCCACACCTTTATTCCTCCCTCTTTCTTCTTCTTTGTGTTGCTTTGCATGTTTGCATACTTTTCTTCTCTCATTTGTGCTTACTTTCTTCTTCTTCTTTCTCCTTTGCCATGTTCTCTTAGGACCTATAATCTTTCTTGTTCATGATGGATTATGATATAAATTAGGTTTCAATCCAATCATGACAACATTAGGATAGTCTTATCTTTTCATCTCAATCATAGGTGTACATTGCATGATAACATTAGGTTGAGTTTAGTCTCCCTTTTAGAGTGTGTCTTCTCTTCTCATCTCAAAACTTCTTCAAAAAATCTAATAAAGGATAATGAGTGTTGTACGCTACGAGCCTTAAGCATTTGGGAAATGATGATTGGGGGGCAATGTCTTGGCGAGCAACCTTCCCCACCTTCACCCGTAGTTTTCCGAACTACGTTGACTCTGACTTTCCCATTGCACGAGGGAGTACGTAGGCATAGAGCGGTGATGCTCTATCAAGTATCTTTTCTTTTCCTTTGTCCCTGTGGCCTGTAGCTTAGATAGATTAACACCCTTTTAGATAGACAACAAGCATGGATCCCGTCGAGTACGACGGACGTGAGGGGTGTTAATACCTTCCCCTTGCGTAACCGACTCCCGAATCCAAGATTTTATTGTGATGAACTATTTTCTCCCTTTCCATATCTTTTCTCTGATCGTTTCCTTTCCCTCTCTTTGGGATAAATAACGAACGGTGGTGACTCTTCTGTCCTTGTCGGTCCCTCTCCGCAGCAATGCGACACCCTAAAAAGCAACATACTTTGTACATATACAAATTCAAGGGAAATAATTCTTTTTGTAAATTTCTTGATGTAAATGAAAAATAGACATTATCATGAACATTTAGAAAAAATAATGGCATCAAAATGATAAAAATTAAGGAAGTTATGATTAAATCAAATTGCAAAGAAAATCATGAAAATTAGTGGTAAAAAGATAGGAAATGCATCCTATGGGGTTTGAACCCACGCACCTGGGCTCAAAGGTTAAAACTTTACCATACTTGCCAATGCGCGCATTTGAAATATGAGTGAAATCAAGCAAAATATGGTAAAACATCAAAAAATCATAAAAAATGACAAAAAGGTTGATCCGCATGATCGAACCTATGACCGACAAGGCAAGAGAGTACATGAAGGCGCATGGTAAACCACTGGGGTGGTGATACATCCATTGTATCACCCCTATTCATAAATAGATAAGGCTAACAAGCTTGACCTGAGGCCTATAACACGCGCCATGGCTAGTCACAAACCACAAAAAATCAGCTTTGCAAAAGGTATCATAACTCAATCAAATCTCCATGAATTTCAATGATCCAAAGATCAAAATCACTCAGAATTTCACAAGGATCGTGATGGTGCCATTAGTTATGTCAAATAAAAACCCTATCTCAAAACCCAATAGCACATTCAAAATGGTATCAAATTTTTAATTTCAACAACATAGACTCATTCAAACATGATAAGCCTAAACAAATGGTTCAAACACATTATATTCAACATAATAAACATGTTCGCAGTCAATGTACATCAAAGCATTGCATGGTATGGAAGTTCAAAGTTCAAGTGAACTTACCTCTTGAAGCCAAACTTGAAACTCCAAGAAAAGCTGCTACAGATGTGTTGTGATGCTTTGGACAGCTTCAATACACCTCTATGGACCTCTTTGAATGTTAGGAATCAAGTGAAGATAGCTGGAATAGAATATTCCCTTCTTCTTGCAAGATGTGATAAGTGGTAAATATGGAACTTCAAGTAAATGATGTTGCAGATAGAAAACCAGGTTTGTTTAGTGATGATTTATGGAAGGTGTTTGAAGTGTTTGAAGGTTTGGAAATGGCTTGGACAATGTCTTTGCTGTCAAAATGCAGAAAAGTCAAGTTTTGGTGGTTTGAGAGTTGGTTTTCTGTTTTCTGAGGTTGTGGATGGTTGTGATGGTTTGAAAACCTCTAACACATGTTTTGTGATGTGTTAGGGTGATTTGTTTGGTGGTTTTGTGAGTGGAAATGGTTTTGGATGAGTTTATGCAAAGTGAGGATTTTTTGCACAAAAGGTGTTTTAGTTGCAAGATCCTTAGTTCAAGAGTGCTCTCTAGTTTTTGGCTCTTTCTTCCCTCTTCCAAAAATTCTTACACTTGTTTGAAGTCATGACTTGCACCTCTATTTATAGGGAAAGGTTGAAAGTCATAATTTGCAACTTGTTGTAACTTGGTTTGGTTGAAATCCAACTTGGTGGTTTGGATCCTTTCTGTAACGCCCATTTTAATTATCTTGTTTTTCCGTGTTATTTTATTTGTTTCGGCGTGTTTTGTGGGGGTGTTTGAGTGCGATTGTGTGTAGCCCTTAAGTTGGAATTAATTAATAATTTTGGACTTTAAGACTAATAATAAAATTATTAGTGGTAATGATAATTAAATGAGTGATAGTAATATTATTAGGATTATTACTATTAATATTATTATTAATGATATTATTATTATGTAATAAAATAAAAAGGAAATGGAATAAAAGGAATTGGGATGAGGGGTATTGTGAGGAATATTGGAAAGAGGAGAAAGAAGAACACGTTAGAGGAGGAGAGAAGAGAAACAAGAACACGATCAAGAGAAATTGGAAGGAGAAGAGCAAGGTGAATTGGAGCAAGAGGAAGCTAGGATTCACCGTGTCAGCAAGAGTTTCATTAATTGTTCAAGTTATCGAGGTAAGGGGGGAAAGAATCGGCTAAAATTCGGTATTGCATGAATTCTAGGTAGAAGGGGATTTCCCTAACCCCATAGATGTTGATGAACTGATTATTATGATGTTGTGAATTCTGAGTTGCTGCTGGTATGATTGAATCATTGCATGTGTTTGTTTGGGTGATTTGGGGTTTTCGATAGTTTACCGTTTTTAAGCCGAAATTGATCAATTGAGTAGAACTGAGGTTTTATCGGGTGAAATCGAGAATGGATTATGTAGTTAAGTTGTAGAATGTTGGTTAGTTGTGTTAGAAGCTGGTTTGCGCGTAATCGGGTGAATTCGGAGAGAGTTGCTGTTTCTGCACAATGGGATTTTTCTGAAATCGCAAGTATTCGCCAGCATTCGCTGGGCGAATGAGGGGGGCGAGCCTTCTCTAGACTTCGCCAGGCGAACTGGGCAGCGAGTGCTGCTAGTAGCCACTGCCTGGCTTCGCTGGGCGAATGTGCCAGCGAGCTCGACAACAGTTTGCATTTTTGTTATTGTTTTGTACGGTTTTCTTATGCTGATGGACCCTTGTTGGTCATGTATTGATTACGAGATTGTGGGTGAGCTGTGGTGGTATATATGTGGTGTGGAATATGATTTCCTTGATATTCATTTAATTTGAATGATTGAAAATCGGTGTATGTGATTGCGTATGGATGTGGTGATGTGTGATATATATATATATATATATATATATATATATATATATATATATATATATATATATATATATATATATATATATATATATATATATATATATATATATATATATATATATATATATATATATATATATATATATATATATATATATATATATATATATATATATATATATATATATATATATATATATATATATATATATATATATATATATATATATATATATATATATATATATATATATATATATATATATATATATGATGTGTGATGAAATGCGATCAGTAGAATCGTGTACACTTAGTGTATTTGATGTTGTGTGTTGTGCATTAGGGTTATGCATAGCATGGTGTGATGATGTGCTCCTGTGTGGAGGGTGATGGCCTAGTGTCCATCGGTAGCGATAATGTGCTTCTGTGTGAGGGTGATGGCCAGGTGCCCATCAGTGATTGTGAGGGATATATCATGTCTCAGGGGAGCGTAAGTGATCTATCCTGTTTATGATGTGCTCCTGTGTGGAGGGTGATGGCCTAGTTCCCATCGGTGATGATGATATGTTCCTTCAGGAAAGGTTGATGGCCCGGTGCCCATCGGTGTTGTTGTTGAGTCGGTACCGCATATCATGGGTTGAGTTGCATGTGTTGCATTGCCTTATATGCTATGTTGGGGTGGGACAGTAGGTCCGGGTCGATGTATGTGAATGATAATTGGGTGATTTACTGCCTTTTATTCATGTACGTTATTACCATTATATTTTGATTGTGATTTCTCACCCCTTGCTTTTGTTGTGGTTTGTGCTTCTTCGGAAGTACAGATAATCCAGGTGTGTAGCTAGCTTGGTTTGTGGCGAGTCATAGAGATGCTCTGATACGTAACACCGGGGCTTTGGGGAGTTTTATGTCTATCTGATGATTTTGTGTGCCCCTGTGGCGTATCGTGTCTGATGAATGTTTTGGTGGATATGTTTGTATATTTGACTTGACCAATTATGGTGTATATGATGTATATATGTATCTACATGACGAATTCCGTTGTATATATTTTGAAAAAGTATTTAATGAAGTATTTTGTGGAGTTTTCATCTGTGACATCCCGTTGGTGTGCTAACTCTGATATTTAATTGTTTGATTTATTTGCATTTATGTTATTTTAGGGAACGAGGTGTTACAAGCTGGTATCAGAGCAGGTCGGTCCGTCCGGCCAGTGTAGTAGTTGAGTCTGTCAGTAGGATAGAGTTTGTTTATTTTCTGTTAACCTGGCGTTGTTGTTGTTGAGTAGTATGGCGAGAAGGAATGATGTTGCGTTGGCTGCAGCTATGCAAGAGATGGCGCAGGTGGTTGCTAATCAGAACCACGCTGCGGGTGCGCAATTCAGGAATTTGGCGCAGTTTCAGAGTAACAAGCCGCCGACGTTTCAAGGAGGAATTTTGGACCCTGAAGCGGCACCAAAATGGCTTAAGGCGATTGAGAAGATCTTCAGAACGATGGGTTGCAGCGATGAGCAGAAGGTGAGGTTCGGTACTCACATGTTAAAGGGAGAAGCTGAAGCTTGGTGGGACAACAGTCGCTAGAGGTTGGAGACTGCAGGAACGCCAATTACTTGGGATGTTGTTCACACTGGTTTCCTGGAAAAGTATTTTCCGAAGGATATCAAAAGTGCTAAAGAGATAGAATTTCTAGAGTTGAAGCAGGGCAATATGACGGTGGCCGAGTATGCGGCTAAGTTTGAAGAGTTAGTGCAATATTGTCCTCATTACAATACTGACAGAGCGATGACCTCCAAGTGTTTGAAGTTTGAGAATGGGCTGCGTTCGGAAGTGAAGATGGGAATAGCTTGTTAAAAGATCAGGGATTATCCTGAGCTGATAAGCTGAAGCAGGATTTATGATAATGATAACCGGGCGAGGATCGCGCATTACAAGGCTGCAAATGATCGTAAGGGTAAGCAAAGGTTTGGTGGTACTCCTTACAGTGTTCCTAATGATAAGGGGAAGTTTAAGACTATTTCTGATAAGAAGCCCAGAGAAAGAAGAGTGTCTACTGGTGTGAAGTGTTTTCGGTGCGGTGGCATAGGTCATCGTGCTGATGATTGTTTTCATGAGGCAAAGAAGTGTTTCAAGTGTGGTAAGCCAGGCCATGTGATGGCAGATTGCCGAGTCGCTATGCCTACCTGTTACAACTGTGGTGAGAAGGGTCACATCAGTATGCATTGCGAGAAGCTGAAGTCGTCTCAGGTGTCTCAGACCAATGGTAAAGTGTTTGCGGTGGTGGGAACTCAAGCTGCTAGTGAGGATCGTTCTATCCAAGGTACTTGTTTCATCAATAATGTTCCTTTGTCTGCTATGATTGATATGGGTGCCACCCACTCGTTCATTTTTGTGGATTGTGTGAAGAGGTTAGGTTTGGTGCTGACTACTCTTGAGCGGCGGATGACTATTGAGACTCCCTCTATTGGTTCAGTGACTACTTCTTTGGTGTGTTTGAAGTGTCCACTGACTATCTTTGGTAGAGATTTTGGGGTGGATCTGATTTGTTTGCCTCTTGGTAAGTTGGATGTTATTCTGGGTATGAACTGGTTAGAGTTCAACCGAGTCTACATTGATTGTTTTTGGAAGGTATTGTTGTTTCTTACTCCCGAGGAAGAAGCTTTGGCGGATTCCTTGTCTAGTAAGGAGTTGAGGATCTTGTTGGAAGACGAGGCTAAGATGTTTGCTTTATTTGCATCATTATCAGTTGACGGAAAAGTTTCATTGAAGGAGTTGGCGGTGGTGAATGAATTTCCGGAAGTGTTCCCTGAGGATATTACAGAGTTACCTCCGAAGAGAGAAGTTGAGTTTGGTATTGATCTTGTACCTGGTACGAGGCCGATATCTATGACGCCGTACAGGATATCGGCAGTGGAGTTGGCTGAATTGAAGTCTCAGATTGGAGATTTGTTGGATAGGAAGTTTATCAGGCCAAGTGTGTCGCCGTGGGGAGCTCTAGTGTTGTTGGTGAAGAAGAAGGATGGTAGTATGCGGTTGTGCATCGATTACTGTCAGTTGAATAAAGTGACCATCAAGAACAAATATCCTCTTCCAAGGATTGATGATTTGATGGATCAGTTGGTGGGAGCTCGTGTGTTCAGTAAGATTGATTTGAGGTCGGGTTACCATCAGATTAGAGTAAAGGAAGGTGATATTCAGAAGACGGCATTTAGAACTCGATGCGGACATTACGAGTATGCGGTAATGTCTTTCGGAGTGTCGAATGTGTCGGGAGTGTTCATGGAGTATATGAACCAGATCTTCCATTCTTATTTGTATCAGTTTATTTTTGTGTTCATTGATGATATCCTGATTTATTCGAAGTCTGAGGAAGAGCATGCAGAACATTTGAGAATTGCTTTACAAGTGTTGAAGGATAATAAGTTGTTTGCAAAACTGTCGAAGTGTGAGTTTTGGTTGAAGACGGTGAGTTTCTTGGGCCATGTAATATCCGGTGATGGTATATCGGTAGATCCATCCGAGGTGAGTGCAGTATTGCAGTGGGAACCGCCGAAGACAACGACGGAGGTTAGAAGCTTTTTGGGTTTGGCAGGGTACTATCGAAGATTTATTGAAGGTTTTTCGACTTTGGCGTTGCCATTGACTCAGTTAACGAGGAAGAACCAAGTTTTTGTGTGGGATGCCGCTTGTGAAGGGAGCTTTGTGGAATTGAAGAAGAGATTTACTACGACACCGGTGTTAGTGTTACCGACTCCGAGTGAACTGTTTGTGGTGTATTGTGATGCGTCTAAGATGGGATTAGGCGGGGTTCTTATGAAGAATGGTAAAGTGGTAGCGTATGCTTCGCGACAACTGAGGGTGCATGAGCGGAATTACCCTACTCATGATCTTGAGTTGGCTGCGGTGGTTTTTGTGTTGAAGATCTAGAGGCATTATTTGTATGGTTCAAGGTTTGAGGTGTTCAGCGATCATAAAAGTCTGAAGTATCTGTTTGATCAGAAAGAGCTGAATATGAGGCAGAGAAGATGGTTAGAATTCTTGAAGGATTATGATTTTATCCTAAGTTATCATCCAGGAAAGGCTAATGTGGTAGCTGGTGCTTTGAGCAGGAAGGCGATTCATATGTTGGCTTTTATGGTGAAAAAGATGGAGCTTATTGAGCAGTTCAAAGATTTGAGCATGGTTTGTGAAACTTCGGCAGATTGCGTGATGTTGGGCAAGTTGCAAGTGAACAAGGATTTCTTGGATATGATCAGAGAAGGTCAGAAGCTTGATGTGAAGGTAGTGGATGTGATGTTGGGAGTGGGAAGAGACTCCGATAGTGATTTCAAGTTGGATGGTTCATGTGTGTTGAGGTCCCGAGGTAGGATTTGTGTGTCGGATAATGATGAGCTGAAGAAGTCGATTCTGAGTGAAGGGCATCTTAGTAGTTTGAGTATTCATCCAGGAGCTACGAAGATGTATCTTGATTTGAAAAAGATGTTTTGGTGGTCAGGTATGAAGAGGGATATAGCTCAGTTTGTTCGGCTAAAATTCGGTATTGCATGAATTCTAGGTAGAAGGGGATTTCCCTAACCCCATAGATGTTGATGAACTGATTATTATGATGTTGTGAATTCTGAGTTGCTGCTGGTATGATTGAATCATTGCATGTGTTTGTTTGGGTGATTTGGGGTTTTCGATAGTTTACCGTTTTTAAGCCGAAATTGATCAATTGAGTAGAACTGAGGTTTTATCGGGTGAAATCGAGAATGGATTATGTAGTTAAGTTATAGAATGTTGGTGAGTTGTGTTAGAAGCTGGTTTGCGCGTAATCGGGGGAATTCGGAGAGAGTTGTTGTTTCTGCACAGTGGGATTTTTCTGAAATCGCAAGTATTCGCCAGCATTCGCTGGGCGAATGAGGGGGGCGAGCCTTCTCTAGGCTTCGCCAGGCGAACTGGGCAGCGAGTGCTGCTAGTAGCCACTGCCTGGCTTCGCTGGGCGAATGTGCCAGCGAGCTCGACAACAGTTTGCATTTTTGTTATTGTTTTGTACGGTTTTCTTGTGCTGATGGACCCTTGTTGGTCATGTATTGATTACGAGATTGTGGGTGAGCTGTGGTGAGTATATGTGTGGTGTGGAATATGATTTCCTTGATATTCATTTAATTTGAATGATTGAAAATCGGTGTATGTGATTGCGTATGGATGTGGTGATGTGTGATATATATATATATATATATATATATATATATATATATATATATATATATATATATATATATATATATATATATATATATATATATATATATATATATATATATATATATATATATATATATATATATATATATATATATATATATATATATATATATATATATATATATATATATATATATATATATATATATATATATATATATATATATATATATATATATATATATATATATATATATATATATATATATATATATATATATATATATATGATGTGTGATGAAATGCGATCAGTATAATCGTGTACACTTAGTGTATTTGATGTTGTGTGTTGTGCATTGGGGTTATGCATAGCATGGTGTGATGATGTGCTCCTGTGTGGAGGGTGATGGCCTAGTGTCCATCGGTAGCGATAATGTGCTCCTGTGTGAGGGTGATGGCCAGGTGCCCATCAATGATTGTGAGGGATAGATCATGTCTCAGGGGAGTGTAAGTGATCTATCTTGTTTATGATGTGCTCCTGTGTGGAGGGTGATGGCCTAGTGCCCATCGGTGATGATGATATGTTCCTTCGGGAAAGGTTGATGGCTCGGTGCCCATCGGTGTTGTTGTTGAGTCGGTACCGCATATCATGGGTTGAGTTGCATGTGTTGCATTGTCTTATATGCTATGTTGGGGTGGGACAATAGGTCCGGGTCGATGTATGTGAATGATAATTGGGTGATTTACTGCCTTTTATTCATGTACGTTATTACCATTATATTTTGATCGTGATTTCTCACCCCTTGCTTTTGTTGTGGTTTGTGCTTCTTCGGAAGTACAGATAATCCAGGTGTGTAGCTAGCTTGGTTTGTGGCGAGTCATAGAGATGCTCTGATACGTAACACCGGGGCTTTGGGGAGTTTTATGTCTATCTGATGATTTTGTGTGCCCCTGTGGCGTATCGTGTCTGATGAATGTTTTGGTGGATATGTTTGTATATTTGACTTGACCAATTATGGTGTATATGATGTATATATGTATCTACATGACGAATTCCGTTGTATATATTTTGAAAAAGTATTTAATTAAGTATTTTGTGGAGTTTTCATCTGTGACATCCCGTTGGTGTGCTAACTCTGATATTTAATTGTTTGATTTATTTGCATTTATGTTATTTTGGGGAACGGGGTGTTACACTTTCCATGGTTTCAAGGGAAAGGTACCACAATATCTTGAGTGGTTGAGATCTTTCTGGATTTGAAAGATGTTTTGAGTGCAAAGAGGACAGTTTGAGAGGCTCGAGACTGATTTTATGGAAAGTGTCATGCTTTATGCAAATGGAAGTCACACCTTTATGCCAAAACTTCCATAAATGGTATGAATCTTGAATTAAGGCTTAATCCTTTGTGTAATGACCTCAAAAGCGGTATAATATTCTTATTGGAGGTGGATATGTAAGTTTCAAGGTTGGTAATCAAAGGATCTCGCAGATTTGGATGGTTTTGCAACTTGTCTTGGCATGAAAATGACTTGGAAATCAAGTTTTAGACCTCAACTTCTTGTCTTCAAAACTCCTAGCTCACAAATGGTATGAAGGAGTTCTCTTATGTTTTGGAAATCCCTAAACATGCTCTACAAATTTTATGTTTGGTGAAAATCTTGAATCCACAGGGATCTTGGTGAAAATTGACCTTGAAGTTGACTAAAAATGGAGTACCAAAGTTGTCTTGGAAAATTCTAAGTGTTTTTGAATTTCTTCCATACTTTGAATCTTCATAACTCAAAATATAAGCATACTTGGCTCATAGGTCACTACACTTTTGTAGTACATGAGGAGATCTACACATTGATCTTTGGAACTCATAAAATGGATGTATGGATGGGAAGCTATGGCCTTTCAAAGTTGGCACCAAAACTAGGGTTTTTCCACACTTAGAAAAATCCCAAGTTTTCTTATTTTGCAAGAAACCTCTCAAATCTTGATTTTTATTTATCAAACTCATTTATTGAACATATCTTGATGAAATTTGGCCTGGATGCTCCAATTGAACCAAAAACCCTAAAAGTCAAAGAGTTGGCTTTGTTAGATGAATTTTGAACACATGAATTCAACTGTGTGATCTTCAATGAAACTGCCACTTGGGACCTCTAAAACATCATAAGTAGGCTTCAAGGATATGTATGAAGATATTGAATCATGTCCCGAGGCTTGGGATCATGCTTGGATCAAAAGTCAAAAGCACAATTGACCTATCCTGATGAAAACCCTAATTTGTGGCCAGATGAAATTGGGCTTCAATTGACTTGCAATGGGATTAATTAACACTTGATCTTTGTTGAATATAATCTCCTTGAATGTAGGGGAACTTTTATTTGGTGATGATCAATCCAAAACATTGACTGATCAGGCAATAATCTTCTTGATTAAACAGGTGCAAAACCCTAATTCAGATGAATTTAACAACAACGAACTTGAAACAAGGTTAGGGTTAGGAAACAATGCTTGATGCTCCTAAAATGGTAATGGAATCTAGGGGTAAAAATTTGGGGTATGACAAATAGCGTATACCTTGGTTAGATCTTTCCTTTTTTAGATTTTATTTTTATGCTTTATGGAGGTCTCTTCATCTCCTCCCCTTCTTCAACTTTCAAAATCTTCTCGATTCTTCAAAATCTTCTTGTTTTTAAAACTTGAACCACTTTCATAATAAACCTTGACTTTGTCAAGTGGTTTTTAAACTCTTTTTTTGAATAAAATGCTAGTCAATGTTAAGAATATCAAGACCATTTTCAAAAGACTTAAAAAAGACTTACCTCATTCAAACCATTTTGTTCCTTTATGCACTTTTCCTTTTAAAGTTTCTCTTAAGGTTTAGACATGAGTCATTTCCATAAGTTGAGATGTAATTCTCATATCTCAATATTTATGATTAAGTTTTTATTCTTTTCCACTTGAGAGAGCTAGTGGCATACTTGTTGATTTTAATCCAAGTTGGAGCTCTTCTCAATAGTGATGCAAATGTCCATTTTCATACACTTGTGGTTGACTAGTTGAGTGTTATCCTTAAAACGACAACTTACCTTCCCATTTAAAATCAACCAAAACAAATCTCTTTTGTTATTTTTATAATAAACTACGAGGTTTTGATCCTCCATTACCCTTTGTGGTTACATAAGCATGTGGCTTAGGAAGTCTTGTCAAACACAAAATCCTAAAAAAATACTTCTCTTCTCACCTCCACCATCTTTTTCAAAGAACCCTTTTAAGCCAAACACTAGATTTACAAGAGGTTCCTATACAATACTATAGATTTTGGATGCTAACATCTTCCCATTGCATAACCAACCCCCTTACCCTTCTCTCTGTTTTTATTAATTTTTGTTTTAAAATTTCTTTAGGTTTTATTCGCTCTTTTCCCTTTCCTTTGAAAAATAAAAGTGTGGTGGCAACGCTTGTTTTACGAGTTAAGTTAACCAATATCTTAATCTCAAATTTTCCCGCTATAGAAAAGTGGCAACTTTGCAGGGTAGTAGCTCTAGTGGGTTAAGCCTATCTTTGTTTATCCGTGTTTGTATTATATATGTTGTTTGTTGTTTTGTTTTTCTAGTGCTTGGTGATCTCTGAGTGGTGAGATAAGTCCTATACCTGGACTTGAGAGCACTTATGATAGGAGGGTGGTGTATTCATGTTTTGCTTTCGTGGAGTTAATAAGCTAACTTGAGATCCCCCGCTCAGTGGAGGCCTCCTTGAGGGTAAATATGTTGAATAAGTAGTTGTGAAGGCATTTTACTTTTGACCTGAGAGCCCGAGAAGTTGAGGACCCTAGAACCCTTTAACCTATCTTGGCCGTATGACGACGTAGTATGGTGTCTATTCAGGTGTAGACTTGAATTAGTTGTTACGTGATACTACACTCAGACGAGTTTCTCTTGAGAATATTAATGGCTGACGAGTAGTCATTTAAGCCAGTAATATCCAAAAGATGGAATCACGACTATGGAAACCTTTATAGAAGCTTATTGTACAAGTTATTTTTAACCCCTATTACATGCCTTATGGGTGGTTCTAACCCTTGGCTCCAGACTCTTGACTCAGAGCCCTTGAACCTTTTTGTGGTTGTTGCATAATCATGCACTCACGCATTCATGAATATCTTATTTCAATCAGTTTTCAAGGAACTTATATATTGTCTTTGCAAACACCACAAATATTGAGATTATTGACATTGGAAGAAGAAATACTAAGAAGTACAATTTCAGAGCTCCTGATCTTAAAGATTTTAGAAATCTAGCATCCTTTGTAACCGATCCTGTGGATTTCAAATCTCATCATGGAAGACTTTTTTCTATTATTTCTACTGATATTGAAGACAAAATTCTTAATACTCTTGTCTAGTTCTAAGATCCTGTCTACCGTTGCTTTACCTTCCCGAATTATCAGCTGTTGCGTAACTTGGAGGAGTACACTTACTTTGTGGGTATATCATTTTCTGACAGAGTTTCTTTTACTGGTTTGAAGGAGACTCTCAAATCCCAAGTTATTGCTACAACCATCTGTCGCTACTGCGAAAATCGGGTGCCGGCAAACCAGAAGAGTCGTCACCTTTCGTTATTTATACCTCAAAACGGGAAAGGAAACGATCGGGAAAAACCTGACGAGAAGGGTATAAGACAAGGTCATCGCAACCATTGTCTGGGTTCGGGAGTCGGTTACGCAAGGGGAAGGTATTAGCACCCCTCACGTCCATCGTACTCAATGGGATCCACGCTTGCTCGTTTGTCTACGGGTGAAAAACAATCTATCTACGGCTTCTAAAGCTAAACGAAAAGAAACTGACTCGATAGAGCATCGCGCTCTATGCCTACGTATCCCCTCGTGCAATGGGAAAGTCAGAGTCGATGTAGTTCGGGAAACTACGGGGGATTTTGCTCGCCGAGATATCGCATCTCGTGCCTACGTACTTTCACACGGCGTGAAAGATCAGAGCTTGCGTAGTTCGGGCTAACTACGGCTAGACAGGGTGTTCTCGATCACACAGGGGTGAGAGAAAGGATTGACGATACTAGCGTACGCATTCTAGCTGTTTGCGGTAGAATGAATGTAGTATGTCGGGTTTTAGAGGTATGGGAATCTACGGGTTCTAGAACTACGGTCTGGTCTCAATTGCGCTAGGGCAAGAGAAAGGGATATTAGTCGTCAGCGGGAAAGTCTCGATCGCACGGCAGCGAGAGAACATAGACGTTAGTTGTTAGTGTGCTCGCTAGGATATTTCATCATATGCCTACATATTCTCGTCTGGTACGAGAAATCAGAGCAGCTGTAGTTCAGCCAACTACAGCAAAACAGGGAAAAGGGAAAAGGGAGCTCGCTAGGATATCGCATCATATGCCTACGTACTCTCGTCCGGCACGAGAGATCAGAGCAAACGTAGTTCGACGGGAAAATGAGTCTCGATTGCACAGGGGCAAGAGAAGGGGTATCGATCGCCTGAACACGAGAGAAAAGGGTTTCGATCGCACGGGGGAGAGAACAAAGAGGAAGCAGGCCTACGCCTAAACGGGAAGGAACTCGGGACACACACGCAAGAACCTAAGGCGTAGGAGCGAATGCGTCGCATGTCACCCAAAGGGTACCATACTAGACATCCTAGACGATTGAGAAGAAACTCCTCAACTGTCATTTCCTACGTATCTAACGATACAGCTCACAACACTCGACGGTTTCCTGAAGACTTGATGTTGAAAGATGATGTTGAACGAAGCGGCTCCGTTGGCTCCTGACATGTGCGCAAGCTCCATTCCAATCTTCTCCTCTCTGGATCCTTGATGAGGACGCTCGAATCAGGAACAATGTAACGCTTAGACCGTCATGGTTCGACTTATACGAGAAATCGAACTCTCAGAGGTAGCATATTGATGTCCGTGTCAAAGACAAGATAGAGAAATGATATCGACAATCATTCTCCAATTGAATCGTGCCACACGGCCAGCCAAAAATAAAATCGAAGATAAAATCGGATAGAAAAGAAAATAGGAGAGAAAATCACTAACAAATGAGAATAAATTCTACTCCTAAAATTAGCAATTAACTTCTACTAGAAAATATTCTAAAGAAAAATATAGGTAAATGGCATAATAGAAAAATAGCGTGGAAATTCTATCCTAAAATACTATAATATTCTATAAAGAAAATAGAAAAAATCCTATACTAATATCTATATATCCTATAATATGCTAAAAATAATAGAATATAAATTCTATAAAAAAAATATGCATAATATTCTAACTATGAAAATAATCCCTAAAAGAAAATAGGAAAATAAAACTAAACTATTACAACCAATCATCCAATACAAGGGAAATTGAAAATTGAAAGGGGAGGGAGGTACAACTTGAACAGGGGGTAAAAGCAGTAAAAAACCCACTGGGCCCAGCCCACAATACAAAATTCAAAAAAATAACAAAATAAAGAAATGGGCGGGGTGCGCGCAGGAAATGGGGAGTGCGTGAAGGAATTTTGCTGGGCCCAGCCCAATACAACAAAACCAGCAAGGGGGGTTCGCTCAGGAAATAGGTGTATAGTCAGAAAACGTTGGGCCTAGCCCAACAACAAAAAACCACCATCCAAAAAAAAAGTGACGGGGGGTACGTTTGGAAATAGGGGTACGGATCCAGCAAAAGCATGGGCCACAAGGCCCAATCCATCCAAAGGAGGGGAGACCATTCGTCTTCCACATTCCCTCAATTCAAATTGAAACCCTAGGACAACTTCTTCACCATAGCCGCCGCCGTCTTCGTCCCCCACCGTCATAGCCTTACTCCGTTCAACAAAAACAAAACAAACAGAGATCAACCAATGCTCCGGAAGCAAACCTCTTTGTTCGCTTGCAGCTCAACATCAATCTTCATGGCTTGATTCTCTCAATCTGCTTCAATTTTTGCTCGAAACCTATCTCTCCACTCTTTGCTATGATTTGCATGTTGAAGGTGGAACAAAATTATTGCTGGAGGTGAAACTCTGAAGTTGCTAAGGGATAATCTCAACAAAGATCCGAAGGTGATTATTGTTCTCGCGTTTGAAGGTTGGATCCAGGTCTGAAGACGAAGGTTCGTTAAAGATTTGTGAGGATCCGTGTGGGGTTTTAGATCTGGAGAAAGGATGATCGCGATGAAAACTCGAAGAATGTTTCTGGAGATATGGAGGTTGACGTAGATCTTGAAGATTTCTGGAAACAAAAACTTGGACGGATGAAGGTTTAAAGAAGTTTCTTGAACAGTTGATGAAGATCTGGAAAATCTTGCAAGAACTTGAAGAACGGAATGAAGATCGAACATGGAGGTGATGATCCTGATGAGCGCCAGATGAACACGCTCGCAGATCTTGACGAAGATCTTTGGAGATTGAAGGATCTGGGGACGGTTTCTGAAAATCTTTAGGAAGATGATGAATCTAGATAGTTCTGGATGATGAACATTAATGCATTTTCATGAAATATTTCTGGCGAAGATGCAATGAGGATGGTGGTCGTTATGAAGGTCTCATGGATTTTCCGGGGAAATGATGAAGATATGATGAAGAGGATGAATGAAGTTTCTGGTGAAAGAATGCAGTTTCCAGCGAGTGAAGGTCGTTTCCGGCGACGGTTTTAGTTACCGGTGAAGGTTACGGGGTCTCCGGTGGTCTTCCGGCGGCGGTTGCATGGCCGGCCGGTGAAGGGAGACGGTGAAGCAGGTGTGCGACGCGTGGCATGCGGAGGAAGTGGAAGTGGGACGCGTGGCAGTGAGGTGGAGACATGTGAGGGTGAGGTGTCAGGTTATGGGTGCATGCAGAAGAATGAAGTGGCGGAGAGAGAAGAAGACGTGTGGCAAGTTCTTATAGTGCCAAGTGTCACAGCTTGGACTTGGGCCCCCTAAAAACCGGCCACCTGGCCTACGAAATTGGCTTAATGACTCTGAATTAAAATCTGATTAATACACTAAGACTCAATTAATAATACACTTAAGATTCTAATGATCATTAACCCTAATTAAAACTCTTAAACTCTGAACTTAATTAACTGAAAATTAAATGCTAATATCCTAATTAACATCTAATTAATTCTAAAAAGAAATTATTCTATTAATTCCTAAACCATATTCAATTAATATCTAAAAGTTATTAACTCCATTAATTTCTAAAACTCTATTAATATCTAAAAGAGGATTAAATCCACTAACTTCTAAATCAAATAACATCTAAAAAGAAATTATTCTATTAATTCCTAAACCTATTAAAAATAGAAAAAATAAAATCCATTAAACCTATTTAAAAAATTCTAGAAAAAGAGATACCCTATTAAAACTATTAAAAAACACATTTAATATATAGAAAAATCAATTAAATCTATTAAAATCTATTTTAAAAAATCTAGAAAATAAAGGGAAAATTCTAAAAATGCAAGGAAGCCAATTAGATCGATTAGAAAACAGACACGCGACTATAGCGAAATAAGCGGTAAAAACCGGACACCAAAATGTCCTCAAAAACAACAGCGAGAGCTAAAAACACCGGGACGAGCACCAATTCTCAAAACAAATCTTCGTATCCGAACGGGCCTGAAATGCCTGCAACACCAGGAGAGGGCTGTAATCCCGAGGAAGTCAATCTGACTGAAAAAATGCAATGTATACGGTATGCAAATGCAAGTGCAAAATGAGTCAAAACATAAGCCAACTGCGATAATTGGTTGGTCAAATTTTGGGGTGCAACACCATCCATTTGAGGAAATCTAATATAGACGACAATCTTATTGTTAAGGGAGTCATCAAGGGTTGACTTCTAAGTTCCTAACTGATAGAGTTTCTATTTTTTCTAGTGCTGGTAACACTATAAAGGTCTTCTTGATTAGGAATCCAATTCAAACTTTACTTGGCGATATTTATTTCGCCATCCACCCTAGGACTTCTAAACGAAATGGTACCATTGTTTATTGTGCATCTTTGGTGTACAAGTGGTTTATTTCGCTTTCCATAGTCATATACCTTCAAGGAGAATGTAACACCCCAAATTTAAGCGGAATATTTTAATTAATTATTTAATTGAGAATATTCGTATTTTGGATGGTTTTTGGTGGTTTTGTGGATTATTGAGAAAATGTGAATTTTTGGACTATTTATTTAATTAATAGTATAATATATAAAAATATTAGTATTATTATTATTGATTGAAATGAATATAAGTGAAATAAGGGTAAATTGGGCATTATGAAGAGTTAGTAAGGGTGTTATGGGAAAAGCCCAATTGTGTGGCCCAAGTCTAAGTTTGACAAAATAGAATTCTGAAGGATTAGGATTCATTTTGTGAACCGTGAATAGAATGGAGGTCAGAGCTTTGAGGAGGGATCAATGGAGGCAAAAGCTCTGGAAGATTGCCGGAATTAATCGTGAAAGCTTTGAATCGGCTAAGGTATGGGGAGTATCACATTTCATGATTTTCTATGTATGCCTTTCGGTGTGTTTATGGTGGGGTTTATGATTTAGGGTATGTTGGGTTGATTTGGGAGAATTAGGGAAATTGATGAATAGACTTTGAGGTTATGATTGATGGCATGTATCCCTGAATATTGACATGAATTTAGGAAACCTTATCGGGTTGTTTAATGTGTAACATGAATTTGGAAACCTTAGGCCTTCGTGGCCAAAACCTTGGATTGTGATGTGTTTGACCCTGTAGGAATAGGAATATTCAAATGTGAGTAACACTGACGCACTCAGAGCAATTGCAGGAAAATAGTGTTTTAGGTAGTGCAAATGTTGTCGGATTGGCCTAATGAACCATATGGTTTGTGTCCTTATCGTCGTATGACCGTAGGGATGATTTAGGGATGTTTTAGGGGCATTGGGTAAGTGAATCGTATGAGTATTTGGACAAGAATCAGTTCTGGTCGTAGCAGGTTTTTGTTGTCATCGCTCTGTTCGCCTAGCGAGCAAGCCAGCGAAGGTTCGATACAGGCTCGCCTAGCGAGCAAGCTAGCGAAGACTCGCTACCGACTCTCCTAGCGAGCAAACCAGCAAACGCAGCAGAGTTCGTGAATATTGATCGTTTGCAGTGATGCCGTGATGTTTGATTTTGGGATTCCTGTGATGAGTTACTATGAGTATGACAGTGAGGTTGCGTGAGTAATAAGTGATAGTATGAGAATTACCGCGAAATCTTCTGGCATTTCTGGCATCTTAGATAGCATTTTATGTAGCTCACCAAAGAAATCTTCCTAAAGCCAATTCAAATAATAATTTTAGCTAGTAGAAGCTATGACCCTCAAAACCCATATCTACATTAAAAAATGGCAAGAATCATCACTCTGGTTGCATGTCTAGGTCCCACACAAAGAACATCAATATCTGCTCCAGGGTCATGCACCTACCAATTTTGAAATAAAAATGGTAATATAATAAATCTTCCAAAATAAATTATTGAAAAGTATATTACATTTGACATGAAAAGATATAAATAGAAAATAATTGATCTATTGGAATGGCAAGCCATATGACAATGCCATCCTAATCATCTCCTTCCTGAATTCTCTGATCATAAAATAGCCCAAGCTTAACGTGTAACGTGCAATGCGAAGATAAAAAGTGTAAGTAATTGTGAGGGAGCACGCATACAAGAAACAAATTCCAACTCGCATGGGTTGACATCAAACTATATGTATCCAAACTTCTTCACCAGGAATTTCGTTACGAACTATAACTAGCATATAAAAACCAGGAGGTGCATATAATAACATATTCATGATGGATTAAATGTTACTCAATCAATAGGAGCTCGACAAACGGCGGGAGCATAACCAAAGAAAACCTATCTATTTTCAGGATCAATCACATGATAAGGCAGCAGACCAATTGCAAAAGTTTGGTGTAACACATACCCATCTTAGAATTAAACTTAATGTATTTGAATTAAAACCTAGTTAAGAGGCAGTCTACATGAGCATGTCTATAATATTTTAGCAAACGCCCTGTTAAACATTAAAATTCCAATTCACAAAGCTAGCATCGCCAGTGTTAAAGCTAAGATAGTTGATAACCTCACCTCCAAACACATAGGGAAATAAATCCTTGATTGACAAACTCACTCCTACAACAACAACAACAAACCACGAAAAATGGAATAACAAGTCAATATTCCTCCCCACGTGTATTCATTCATTCATTTTTCACGATTGTAAAATACATTAATTCAACTTTTATATCAATTTGCTTCATTTTGAATAATAGGTTATGTTTATTAACTACTCTTTTGAATCTAAGTGGTTTATGAGTGTCAATTATTAACGGATAATATGGGTTCAAATCTTGACTAAAACAACTTATTTATTATATTTTATTTCTTTCATTGATCCAACTCTAAGTTTTCACAACCTCTTTCCCTTTAAATCTCTAAAACATAATTACCTCTAAATTAATGAAATTTTAGCCATGAAACTATAAGAGTGAACATTCAAGTACAATAATTCAATTTAAAATTTCATCTTTGCAAACACCAGTCCCAATTACTATGTAGACAGGAATGTATCAAATCATATTGTACTTTAAGAACATTTGGAAATAAAACTCTGATCGATTATTGCAAAGAAATAAAGTCACTTATCTTTTGATGTTGGTATTGATGACGCGATCCTCTCATTGCTCGTGTTCGATTATGCATAAGGTGGGGAAGTTCGTTGAGACGGAAGAGGATACTTCTAATCTCCATACAAAACCAAAATCATGTCTTTTCTTTGATTTTCAGCAAAGGCGGCGCTTTTCTCCTTCGAATTAGCAGTGCGGTCACCCGAAATAAGACCTGAACCAGTTCCTTGTAAGGAGAATACTTATTTTGTTCTTTTTAAATACTACTATAATATTATTGCAGGTATGCTTAGTTAATTGTCATAATAGAATTTGGCCTCATGGAACTCCTACAATATTATGGAAAAAACAAATATGCTCCTTTGTCATGCTTAGTTAATTGTCATAATAGAATTTATCCTCATAGAACTTTCTAATCTCCCTAACTGACATTATCAACTCACACAAGATCATTGCAAACTTATCCCATTTGAGACTTATTACTACAATTTTAATTTGAACATATAATCAACAATAATTTTTAATTAAGGAACAAAAGTGAATAATATAGTATTGTAACTAGCATACACTTACAGTTCATGGAAGTATCACATTTGGTCCCTTTTGTTTGTTCACTTCACTGTATAATCCAACAGCAATCCAGTACTTCATTAAGTTCTTCCTTACTCAGCAATATAGATCCAAGATATAAGTTACCCTTATTGCAACATGAAAAACCTTATAGCCTATAATATACAAATCATTTTTATCAATCATAATACAATTAAACTACTAATATATAAGTTTGCAGGCATACTATCAAATATTCTAATATATATTATTTGGTGGTGCTAAATTACTAATCTTTGACTACAATACTACATGTATAGTATTCCTAAATATGTGACATGAAAATGGTCATCCTCTAGTGGATTTGAGCACTAGTTTAGGTTTGACCAAATGACCACCCACATATATAGTATTCCTAAAACTTGGACATGAATGATTGGTGACAAAGAGAACACATAATGTTAGATAATCCCATTTGTTAGATAGTTAGTTTCAATTAGATTATTAGTGGACTTGAGTAGTTAGAGAGTAGCATATAACACAAAGTAAATAATGGAATAGAGATAGGACGAGAGTATCTAGTCAACTAAAAAGTGTTGGAGCCTTCAGTTTAGGCATTGGGAGTATAGACCCTCAAAGTTCTGCAGAGTTGCTGCCAAGGGGATTTTCCCAATTTTGTGCAATAAAAAATCGACGGTGACTATTTAAATAAGCAGTTCAGCTGAAATAAATATACAACTTAAATTAATAATTGGCAGGTAAATTTTATCATAAGTCAAAATTAAAATATAACCTATAAAACGGACTACTCATCTCAATGACTTTTGCATCGCAAATAGAGAATGCCTCCTGCAAAGTGAAATTCACATGGAATGTTGTAATTAATGACATGACAAAAAGCATTTGAATACATTAACTTTGATAGATATAAATATAATATATAAAAACATCAAACAATTTAAGCTATTGAAAATGTTGGATCACAATATCGTAGTAAATCCTCTTCGATCAAGTGGGTCCTTGGCACTGCCAGTGCCACCCCCATCCTTCTAATAATAAGTTGAAAATTTTTGTAAAAAGGTAGATGAGTTTGTGCTGTTAACACTTTAAGCCAAAAGGGCTCTTGCAAGAGGGGACATATTTGAGATATAACATAACTTTTTCATTAACCAACCTTGTTGAATAGATGGTTGGTTAATGAAAAAGTTTTATCGAAAAAAATTAGACAGAAGAGAGAGAAAGTGTGCAACTTCATTAATTATAAGCCAAAGTAACAAATACTTTCAAATTTATAAAGAAAGATAGGAAATAAGTTATGCTCGAAAACTCCTTGGTCTGTACCTTAATGAAAGGGTTAACTTCAACTGACAATTACAATAAAGAGCACTTTCCTCATTTACGGCTGAAATAGTTCCCATTCCATCACTTTCCATTTTTTTTGTACTCTCTAATTTGGACGGCATGATAAAATTGCTCTATTCCATCATGAAAAATCCAACGACATCTTTATTCAATTCCAATCAGTTAGTTTTACAATATCCAAACATACCCAAGATTTATTTTCCTTATCCTATTAATCACCCACAAATGTGACTTAATTAACCTAATCACAAAACTAAAGCATGGCACTGATCAAGAATTTCAACTGAAAACAAGATTAAACAACAATCCAACTAAAAAACACTATAGAATCAGTTAAAATTCATTTTATAATGAGTGAAAGTTGCAATATGCTTACGGATATGAAAAGAGATAAAAAGAATCGGAGAAATCAAACTCCAGGGTTGGCACTGCAAAGCATACCCTGAGACAAAGATCTCAAACTAGTTGAATCGATTTCGAGGCAAGAAGTGAGGCGCGCTGATGAAATCGCCGAGTACAACGGAACCAAGCTCCGCGATGGACCTGAACGGAGAAAGAACAATGAAAATTAAGATTCCGTTAAATTATAAGAAATGGAATAATTGAAGCGAAGATGAGGACTTTTCGGATGGTGACAGGAGAGAGAGTTCTGAGGAGAAACGGTGAGGAGGATTTGGGCTCTGCGATGGTGGATTTGATTAGGAAAAACGCTGGTTGTGAGAATGATCGGAAACGAGAAGCCACTAGAGAAATTAGCGCCACTTGAATTTTTACAAAGCTAGGGTTTTGAGCTGAATTGGAAGAAACTGAACGCAAAGAAAGGGTTTTTTTTGGAGGTTTTACTTTTTTGTCCTTTTTCAATTTTTATTTTTATCCTTGTTTCTTCTTTAACTTAATATTTCATAATAACAAAAAAAGAATGGTTTAGTTAAATTAAATTTAGGAAGAAATTGAGGATATGTGTTTGTTTTTAGAAGTATCATAATAATTTTTTTTAATTATTTTATTGAACAAGTATGAGATACTAATTAATACATAAACCTAATCAAATGATAAAAGCCACTTTCCTTTAATTAAGAGAATATAGTTTCAAACTAAATCATGTCACGCAATATAGAGAATAGATAATAGTTGAAAGAAGAGGGTAATAGTGAAACCATGATCCTGGATGAATGTGAATCTCCGACTGCTTGAGAAGAATCTGGCACAGTGTCTCACGGTGGAGAAGAAGAAAAAAAAAGTACTCAAATTAAAAGCTATATGGTTCATTGAAGAGTTTGAATTAAGGAGAGCTTGAAAATTTCTCTCAACCTTCGTTTCCAACTGCCTCTGTCGAAAAAAATAGTATGTGGTCAACGATGAGGTTGCTTGAAACAAAAATATTAAGCTAAATTATCATGAAAATTATAATAATTATAATAATTATTTATTAAATTAATTAATAAAATTGAAAAGGTTGAAAAATAAAAATGAAACAAAAAAATGGAAAATTAAAGGAATAAAAAAATAATGATTATGATTGGCTAAAGTAATTGCGACAATTCGCCTTAATTGTCGCAAGTGTGGACAGATGGCGGTTCTTTGGTAACTGTTGCAATTATTTTATACAACATGCCTGAAAAATCTGTGACGGTTGGCTCAAACCGTCGTGAGAACTGTTGTAGTTCAGAAATAAGGACGGTTTTTTGATAACTGTCGCAAAAAATCTACAATAGTTGACCCTAACTGTCGTGACAACCATCGCAATCCAGGAATAAGGACGGTTTTGTGATAACTGTCGCAACTCAAGTGTCGTAAATCTCCTTTTTTTCTTGTAGTGATTGTTGCCCAGACTGTCCAAGCCCCTTTCTTTGACTACAATGCTGCCAGTGCATCAAAAGTAAAGTTTCAGTCCGACTTCAGCAGACTATCTTCTTAAACGCCAGTGTTTCAGTCACTAGGCCATATTTCTCATTGTTTGTACTTTCCTTATTTTTATATTAGTTGTTTGCCTTCAAATTATGTTTGTACATTTATTAATGAACTAAGCATTGCAACTTTCGATTTCAATTCATTTTGTCTATTATTTGCATCCTTATGCTTTATCTTTCAAATATTTACTTCTTGTCCAAATTTTTGATATGCAAAGATTGGAGGGAGGATGACAAAAACATTATACCCATAATTGCTATCAGTATGCTTTCAATCAAACTTTGTTGACGATGTAAGGCATTATTTCGATCCCTAAACACTGGAGAAATAAGGAAGTTATTCCCTTGTCACCCCCTTTGAGCCTAGAAGTTGGAGTTTCTTTCTTTACAATAAACCCGCAATCTTAACCTGGGGCATGGGTAGTTCTCAGTTAACTTGGTTGTGTGTTCCTGCAATACACCTTTCATATAAAGGTTGCACTCACCAATTTTCCTTCGCACACAGCAAGTAAGTGTCGAAGATGTTTTTCGAGTTAAAAGTCGATGATGGTTCCCCGTGATCATTAAGCTAGGCAGTCACACTTCTTCAAAAAAAAATTCTAAAGAAAAGCCCGCTAAGTCAAAACCTACGAAGGAGACTTAGGCAAAACTGGGGCATCCTGCTGACTGTAATCTTCACAAGAAACAGTTCAGGAAAAAGTTATGGATGATAAAAAGAGGTGACATTTAAATTTTTCACCATGAAAATCCTCAATGCCAAATAACCAAATGTTATAGGGAAGTAGTGGCTACCTTTTCATAGATCCCTTGACTTTCGAACCATCATTACTACCTTCAGTGCAATTCCTAACTTATAGGAACCTAAATGTATAATACGAGTTAACTAAGCGTAAGACTGAAGATTATCACGTAGATTAGGTGGGTACAAATAAATTTTGAGCCTTTACCCTTTGTTTCATAAACCGTGAACCAGACCACGTTACAACCCTAAAAAGACCTAACTGAAGCAAGGTTATTTTGAAAGCATACTACGGCAAGGTTGCGTAAGCTGACTCCAAAAGATCTTTGTGAATCATTTGTTTTGGCAGTACGCCTTTATTTGAAAATTTGACCGTCTTGAACCACCGTGTTCTGACCGACGACTCATTTATTTTTCATCTTTCAAAAATAATTTTGATTTCAAAAGTTGCATGAACTTTGCATTACCATGTTTGTATGAATATTTTTGTTTGCAAACTGGCTTTCCTCTAAGGAATTTTCAAACAATCGAGAAACTTGGTCAAGTGATGCTATCAGGGGCAAGTTCATTTTACATCCTGTCTAAGAATCAGTTCAAGATTTGCTCAAGGCAAGGTATTCTGGTATTTGGTTTATCCAAAAGGTTTTTCAAGACTCAGACTGGGGCAGCCTTCCGAGGGCACAGTAAAACAGTTATTTTCATAAATCAGACAAGTTGAAGCATTATCAACTCATTTACAACAAACATCTAATCTAGGGTAGTTTACTTATCTGAATCCCCAGAAAACTCTTCATCCTTCCTACAGGGACTATCAGCTTGATATAATTTAGCAGCATGGCGGTGATGTATATGTTGAGGAATTAGTCTTCCAGTCTTGTTATCTCATCAAAAGAGTCGAGCATTGTCATCGACATCTGCATTTGCATTTGATCATATATCATAGCATAATTCATATACATATACATATCATGAGTGTTTCATCCTCATTTGCATTTCTCCCGAGGTCGTGTTTTATCCACGTCTTACCTTGTGGTCAAAGTCCAACTCACTTGGCACCTACCAAACAATTTTGTGTCGTGTCTATCTGATGTTCTTCCATATATGACATTTCTTATCCGATGGCTTTCTGGATATGTATGTTTCTCTTACATCCAATACTATTCTCAGATATTTTCCCTTTCATTCAAAGCCATTATTGGATGTCTGGTGTCCTTTTTTATCCAATTCCATTCTTGGATGTCTCATTTGTTTCTCTCTTTGATGTTTTTCCAGGGTGAGTTTATGTTCTGTTGTTTTTCCAGAACTTCTGTGTTACTTATCTGATGATTTTCTAGATACATTCCTTTGTGATTCTGATGTTCGTCTAGAATCTTTCCGATGGTTTTCCGGATCTATTTCTCTTTCTGATGGTTTTCCAGATTGAGTCATGGTTCTGATGATCTTCCAGAACTTATCTGATGGTTTTCTAGATATTCCTTTTGATTCTGATGGTTTTTCTAGAATCTATCTAATGTTTTTCCAGATTTGTTCCTTTTGATTCTAATGGTTTTCAGAATCTATCCGATGTTTTTCAGGATTTGTTTCTCTATCTGACGGTTTTCCAGATCGAGTCTTTGTTCTGATGTTCTTCCAAAACTTATTGAAGGTGAGAAAAACACTTAGAAGGGGGGTTGAATAAGAGTTTTAAGAAATATGGCAATAAAACAACTCAAGATTTTTATCCTGGTTCGTTGAACTCAACTACTCCAGTCCACCTTATCAAAGATGATTTACCTTTCTCCATAAGGACTTAATCCACTATTAATCAACTAATTACAATAGTAAGCACTAAGAACAATTGTCTTAGTCTTCTCAAGAACTACTGACCACACCTTGGTCTTCTTAAGGAACTTCTTACAAATTAATGTAAACTAACAAGTGTTTGATTGCTTCTAATAAGTTGTATCACAACTGTGATATTTACACTTAAGATTAAGTACAAATAAAACTATACAATTTTATGAAAGAACAAATGAATAAGATCTTTGTGAGATTTTCACTTTGATGAATTAAGCGTGTATGAATATTTCTTTCTAAGTGAACTAGAAACTTCTAAATGTTGTAGAAGTTCTCCTTTTATAGCTTTTCCAATTTTCTTTGAGTGATGTGCAGCTGAATATTATATTAGGATATAAGACTTTTCATTATCAAAAAGTATGGGCAGAGATATGCTTTCTGCAAGAAAAGTATGGTTGTAGAAGCCTTGGGATATGCACCACGTCACTTCTTTGGACAAAATAGATGTTGGTTACTTTAGAAGTAGCACCACGTCCAATCAAGTTTACAGCTTATTCAACAAGCTTCCTTCAGGATGAAGTCTTCATAATCTGCACTTCAGAACTTGTAGCAAGCTTAAAGGAATAAAATACTTAAGATGATCAGAGCTAAAATGTTTGAGATGATCAGATCTTAATATATCAGAGTCTCAATCTTGATCAGAGTCTTCATCAGAGTATGCAGCAGTATGTGCTTGAGCGTGAATATTAATGATAAGAGTCTGATTATCAAAGCCTCTGTTCTTGCAGTGAAAAGAACTTCAGAGTCTGATTAGATCAAAGCTTTCAACTCTTTGTACACTTCTTTCATTAACGCTTCAGATCATTCTGTAGCTTCTGCTTCAGATCCTTCTGGCAGTGCTTCAGAATCTTCTGATAGTCTTGCATCTGATGCTTCAGAGCCTTGCATAGTTTCTTGTACTTATGTATTTTGCTTCTTTAAGAGTTTTTAATTTAATACCTGAAACAATAATACTTGAACAAATTTTAGAGTATATATTTTCTTAATACAAAATTCCATAAGAGTTATCATCAAAACATAGAGATATAAGAAACACCAATCTGTGTTCTAACAATCTCCCCCTTTTTGATGATGACAAAACATAGGAAATTTTGTTCAATAAAGAGAAATAAAAAAAAATAACTCCCCCTGAGATTAAGAATCTCCCCCTGAAATGAATACTCTAATAGAAGAGAATACTTCCCTTTTTGCTTGAGTAACTTTCAGAACCTGGTAGAAATCCTTGTTAAGAGAAAGAATTAGAGCTTGGATGCTTTTCAGAATCAGAGTCAAATTTGCTTCAAGGATCAGAGCCTGGTTGGGTAATTCTCAGGGTAACTTCAGATAATTTTTGTCAGATGAAATAATAAGATCTGAAAGTCTTAAGATTCAATGTTAGATTAATACTATGTCTGAATTTCATTTTAGTATTGCTTATGGATTGAACAATCAGATTCTCTTTCTCCCCCTTTTTGTCATAATCAAAAAGAATTTAAAAGACAGAAAAGATAACAGAAGAAGAGAAAACACAACACATAAATGAAAAACATAACAGCCAAATTCATTCAGATTCAAACAGAACAAAAAGATAAGATGTTCATACAACAGATGATAGAAAAATAGAACAACAGAAAACAAGTGCAAAACAAGAATGCAAAAAAAACATGGAAAAGAAAACTAGGGCTGGCGAGAAGCAATCAGGGTCAGAAGATCAGTAATCTTTGCGGTGGACTCTTCTTGCTTGGCCATCCAAGTCTTGATCTCTTCAGTAGTCTGTTCCTGTTTTATCATCCATGATCTGATTTCCTTAACTTCTTGAGCAACATCTGGAGTCTCAGTCTTCATATCAAATGCAGAGGGTGCAGAAGCAGATGCAGTTGCCATAGGATGATCAATCTCCATGTCAGATGCAGGAGTATCTTCTATCATTTGAGCAGTCTCTTCAGCAGGAGCATCTTCCAGAAGAAGCATTGGGGTTGTGAGAATGCTCAACAGAGTCTGTCTGACCATTTCAGCAAACTTTGCCTTTGCATCATTAGCACAAAGTGTTCTGAGATCAGATGCAGCAGAGTTGAACTTTGAGATGAATCTGTTCCAAGAAGCTTCAGATTCAGCAGGATCTATACTAGCCATGCACTCTTTCTCTATAGAAGCAATCCCCATACGCATTTCCTTCTCGAAATTCTTAAACAAAGTATAAACATCTGATATGGGTATGGGGTTCAGAAAGTCTTCTATGGTGACTTTTTGTGATGGTTCAGGAGGTGTTTGGGTTTGTTCAGGAGGTGGGTGATCAGATGATGGTTGTTCAGATTGTGGTTGTTCAGATGGTTGTGGTTCAGATGGTTGTGGTATGGATGGTTGTGGTTCAGATGGTGTTTATTGTATGGATGTTTGTGGTATGGTGAGTTGAGGAGTAGAGGAGTCACCATCAGAAGGTGTTGATGTAACAACATCAGATGAGGATGGTAGAAAATCTGTGAAGTTAAATTTGGAGCGAAGAGCAAGGTGATGAAGGTGGTGTTCAGAAGCAGGTAGGTCAGATGGTAGTGGTCTATAAGGATCACGAATCTGTAAGCAAGTTGGTGAGGGGACTTCAGATTCATCAGAATCAGATGATTCAGTTGAATGACGTGAAGTGGAAGATAAGACATACATGGTTGCAATGGTTGCACATCCAGAATGTCTTCAGATTGTTGTGGGATAGAGGGTTTAGGATTTGGGATGGTTGGTTCTTCTGGTGGTTGAGTAGAAGAGAGTGGTTCAGATTGTTGTTGTGGTTCAGAAGATGGTTGTTGTTGTGGTTCAGATTGTGTTTGTTGAGGGGGTTGTTGTTCAGAAGATTTTTGTAGAGGGGGTTCAGATGGTTGTTGAACAGAAGATGGTTGAGAATGTGTATGAGGAGATGAAATTGGTTCAGATGAAGGATGTACAGATGGTTGTAGAGGAGATGGAGGAGGTGAAGGTGAGGGTGAAGGGGCAGATGGTTTTGGATCAGATGTTAATACCTATTGAATTGTTTCTCTTATTTCCTCCAAGCTAGCTTCTGGAGAATTTTCCTTCTGCTTCTTGTCCTTCTCAGGCTTGTCAGTAGCATCAGAGGCTTTCCTCTTAGGCTGTGCAACAGATCCTTCCTCAGCTTTTCTCTTCTTGCGCCTTTCTCTCAGAAGATTTGGCAATACTTCTCCTTCCTTCTGAACTATGTTAGCAGGCAGAGGGATACCATTCTTCAAACAATCAGCAATGCATGTCAGAATGATGTTCCTAGGTTCATCAGCACTGAACATAGGAAAATCTGCTAAAGGAATTCTCCTTCTGCTGACTTCATCAGAGTCAAACTTCTTAGGTTTTCCAGCAAGCTCTGAGATGACTTTCATATTTTTTAGAGTATTCCCATTGATGACAGATCCTACAATATAAGAGAGATCATCTGTCACTCCAGCATCAGTCAGATGCTTCACAAGACCATTCTCTGTTAGAATGTCTGATATCAGTCTTCCCATAGGGATCCAATTTCTGATCTTTCCAGCCTTAACCCTTACTTCTTCTCTTGTTTCCTTAATGTGATTTAGAAGATGACTGAACAGAAGATAAGGCAGATCCACCTTCTTGCCTTTACTCATACAGAACATGAAGTACATTTGTTCTGAGTTGACATAATCTGGAGAGTTTGAAGATTTTCTATGAAAGATAGAACTCATGAAAATCTTAGCCCAGATTCTGTAAACAGGCTTCAGATCTCTGACTTTGTTGGATGGTTCCCCAAAAACACAAACTTCTTGAAAAATGTCAGCCAAGCCCACACGAGCAGTAGCCATACTTGTGATTCCATCAGTTTCCTTATACTCAATCAGTTGTCTTATTAACTTCTCAGTGATAACAATTTCCTTTCCAAGAACAGAAGAATGAATAAACTTAGGGCAAACTTGGGCGTGTATCCATAACTCCTTCACCAATGTTGGATAAACAGGACTCATCATCCTGTCAAAATACTTTTCCCAGTTTTGAGTTTTGATGGTTGGGTAGAGATCAAAACCATTTTCTTTAATGGAATCAAAATCCACAAAGTTTTCACACAGAACCTCAAGATCCTTGATTGGAGTGAGAAGAGTTCTCACTGGTTCCTTGTACACAACAACAGTTGGAGATGAAGCAACAACATTTGGAGATGATGCAGCAGCAGTTGAGGTTTGCATCTGAGCAGATGTTGAAGATGATGATGTCATTGATGTTCTTGAGATGCGTCTGGGTTTACGAGAGGTTTTGGGTTTTGAAATGAGATGGAAGCAATAGAGAAGATATAAATGCATATGAGAAGTGTAAAGAGTGTAAAGTGTGATTTGTGAAGTGTTGTGAGAATATATAGAGCAATTTAGGGCAAGCAAAAGTCACAAACAATCTCACGCGTACACATAAGCATTTAATGAAGTGAAACATAATCATATCAAGCAATTAATGCAAAGAATAAAATCATATCAAGCATTTAAGATTATGACAGAAGGGGGAAAATCAAGAGATTTTGGATTTTCAAAGCAATACCTCAAACGTCAATTCAGTATGGTGCACTCTACCTTTCTAGATTTTGAGCTACACGTGTTTGCTTGCATGTACCTCTGAAACTTCTTGAGAAATGAAACGTTAGGCAACGTTCAGATCCTCTGAGCCTTGTTAGTTCAGATTAACACACAAAAAATAAACACAGAATTAAAATGAAGAAATACTTCAGAGTTTAGACATTTATCATCTGAGTAAAAAATTCATCTGATGAATACTTTATTCTGGACAGAAGTCCATACTTATATTTTTCAGAATAAATTTAAATCTATCTTCAGCAAGGGGTTTTGTAAAGATATCAGCCCACTGATGATCTGTATCTACAAAGTTTAAATTAATAATTCCCTTCTGAACATAGTCTCTGATGAAATGATGTTTAATCTCTATATGCTTAGCTTTAGAGTGTAAAATGGGGTTTTTAGATAAGCATATAGAAGAAGTATTATCACAGAAAATAGATATGTTACTCTCAAAAATCTGATAATCTTCCAGCTGACTTTTCATCCAGAGCATCTGGGTGCTACAACTAGCAGCAGCAATATATTCTGCTTCTGTTGTTGAAAGTGCAATTGTGGGTTGCTTCTTGCTAAACCATGAGATCAGATGACTTCCAAGAAACTGACAGCTTCCAAAAGTACTTTTACGTTTTATTTTGTCTCTAGCATAGTCAGCATCACAGAATCCAACTAATTTATAATCATCAGATCTTCTGTAACACAGACCCACATTAGTAGTACCTTTCAGATACCTTAGAATCCTCTTAACAGTTGTTAAGTGAGATTCTCTAGGATCTGATTGGAATCTAGCACACAGACAAACACTGAATAAAATATCAGGTCTAGAAGCAGTCAAATATAAGAGAGATCCAATCATACCTCTGTTAATTTTTTGATCAACTTTCTTGCTTACCTCTTCCTTACCAAGTGTGCTTGTAGGATGCATTGGAGTCTTTGCCAATTTGCTTTCATTCAGATTGAACTTCTTCAGAAGCTCTTTGACATACTTAGTCTGGTGAATATATGTACATTCTGGAGTCTGATTTACTTAGATTCCCAGAAAGAATCTAAGTTCTCCCATCATGCTCATTTCAAATTCAGCCTGCATAGACAAAGCAAACTCCTTTCCCAACATAATATTGGTAGATCCAAAAATAATATCATCCACATAAATTTGACAGACTGGTAAATCTTTCTTAAATGTTTTACAGAAAAGAGTTGTGTCCACTTTGCCTCTGATAAAGTTCTTTTCCAGAAGAAAATTACTTAATCTTTCATACCAAGCTCTGGGAGCTTGTTTCAAATCATAAAGAGATTTTTTGAGTTTGAAAACATGATTTGGAAATTTATCACTTTCAAAACCAGGAGGTTGATGGACATAAACTTCTTCTTCTATAATACCATTTAAGAAGGCACTCTTAACATCCATCTGATATAGAATGATGTTATGTTGTGCAGCAAATGAAATAAGAAGGCGTATAGATTCTAACCTTGCCATTGGAGCATAAGTTTCAGTGTAATCAATTCCTTCTTGTTGACTGTAACCTTGAGCTACTAACCTTGCTTTGTTCCTAACAACTTCTCCTTGCTCATTTAGTTTATTTCTGAATACCCACTTTGTTCCAATAATGTTGAAACCTTTTGGTCTAGGAACCATATCCCAAACATCATTTCTTGTAAATTGATTCAGCTCATCTTGCATTGCCAGTATCCAATCATTCTCACTCAGAGCCTCATCCACAGATGTTGGTTCAATAATAGACACCAACCCAACAAGTGATGTTCCAGATGATCTGATAAACGACCTTGTTCTTATAGGGTCATCTTTCTTCCCAATAATCATTTCTTCTGGATGAGAAGATTTAATTCTGGATGATTCTTTAACTGTTGGTTCTTCAGAAATATTTATGTTATTCATCTAAGCAGCCAATGGAGTTGCATCTGGCGTAGCTTCTTCTTGAGCTTTCTCTACCTCTGGTTTCTCAGATTCTGTGAGAATAACTTCTCCATCTGCAGAGTTTTCAAGTTGCTTTGGATTTTGATTGCCAAGCTTATCATCAAATCTAACATGTATAGTTTCCTCCACAATCTGTGTCTCAGTATTATATACTCTGTAGCCTTTAGAGCGTTCAGAATATCCAAGCATGAAACACTTTTGTGCTTTAGAATCAAACTTGTTAAGATTCTCTTTAGTGTTAAGCATAAAACAAATACATCCAAAAGGATGGAAATAAGAAATGTTTGGCTTTCTATTCCTCCACAATTCATAAGGAGTCTTTTCCAGAAGAGGTCTAACAGACACTCTGTTCTGAATGTAACATGCTGTGTTAATTGCTTCTGCCCAAAAATGTTTTCCCATGTTAGTCTCATTGATCATGGTTCTGGCCATCTCTTGCAATGTTCTATTTTTCCTCTCTACAACTCCATTCTGTTGTGGAGTTCTAGGACAGGAGAAATCATGAGCAATACCATTTTCATTAAAATATTTTTCAAAATGTTTGTTTTCAAATTCACCACCATGATCACTTCTGACTTTAACAATTTTGAAATCTTTTACAGTTTGGACTTGTTTGCAGAAGTCAAAGAACACAGAATGTGACTCATCCTTGTGTTTTAGGAATTTTACCCATGTCCATCTGTTGTAGTCATCAACAATGACTAATCCATACTTCTTGCCTCTGATGGATGCAGTTTTCACTGGTCCAAACAGATCAATGTGAAGTAACTCTAATGGTTTTGAAGTTGAAACAACATTTTTGGATTTGAAAGATGATTTTGAAAATTTTCCTTTCTGACATGCTTCACAAAGAGCATCTGAGTTGAACTTCAGATTAGGAAGTCCTCTAACCAGATTAAGTTCATTAATCTGAGATATACGTCTCATATTAATATGACCCAATCTTCTGTACCAGATTCATTGCTCCTCATTAACAGACATAAGGCATTTAACATTCTGAACCTTAAGTTCTGAAAGACTAATTTTATAAATGTTGTTTTTCCTTTTACCATTAAAGAGGATTGAGCCATCCTTTTGACTAACAGCTTTGCAACACTTTTGATTAAAGATAATATCATAACCATTGTCACTTAACTGACTTATGGACAACAGATTATGAGCTAATCCTTCAACAAGCAAGACATTAGTTATGGAAGGAAGTTTACCATTGCCAATGGTTCCAGCGTCAATTATCTTGCCCTTCTGATTCCCTCCAAACTTGACATCTCCTCCAGATCTAAGCTCCAAACTTTGGAACATAGACCTTTTTCCTGTCATATGTCGTGAGCATCCAGAGTCCAGGTACCATGACTGGAGTCTTGACTTTGCTGCTAAGGATGTCTGCAACATAAATTATCTTATCCTTAGGTACCCAGATTTTCTTGGGTCTTTTTGGTTAGTTGCCTTAAAGCTTTTTCTGAACTTCTATCTTTCAACATAAGACTTGTTCTGATTAGCTTTAGATTTATTAAACACAGATTTGTTCTGATTAGAACTTGTGTGTTTAATATCATTTAGATGACCAAATGTGAACTGAGAATATAAAGGAGGATACTTGATATCTAGTTTATCTACAAATATTGGATTTGAATCCTCATAAGATGAAGATTTATATCCAACACCTTTTCTATAGTTTCTGCTAATACCATAGATCATTGAAGCCATCTTGCTTCTATCTAGGCTTTTAGTTAGAAACTTCCTGAAGCTATAGTCATACTCTTGTAAAATATTTTTAGAACATGGTTCAGACTTTGAATCAGAGTTTAGTTGAGCAGATTCTAAATTATTTTTCAATTGAAGATTTTCAGCTTTTAGCTCAGCTATTTTTGATTCAAACTTGTTACTCTTAAATTCAATATGTTTTAGAAGCGTTTTGTATTTGAGTTTAACTTTGCTATAGTTTTCAAGAATATCAGATAGACTTTCAACAAGTTCTTGTCTAGAAAGTTCAACAAATACCTCCTCAGAATCAGATTCTAACTCTGATCCAGATGATTCAGCATTGTCTTCAATGTCAGCCATGAATGCTACATTAGCACATTCCTCTTCTGACTCTGATGACGAAACAAATGCATCTGAGTCATCCCAGGTAGCAATTAGAACTTTCTTTTTGTGATCTGACTTTCTTTTTGGCTTCTCATTCTGAAGCTTTGGACATTCACTCTTGTAGTGCCCAGGTTCATTGCATTCATAGCAAACAACCTCTCTTTTTCCAGATTGTCTGTGTCCAGAGGATTCTCCAGATCTTTTGTTTCCAGAGGGTTCTCTAGATCTTCTGTGTCCAGAAGACTCTTTGTGTTGATCTGGTTTCCTGAAGTTCTTGAACTTCCTTTGCTTATTTTTCCAGAGTTTGTTGATTCTTTTGGACAGCAAGGATAGTTCTTCTTCATCTTCAGAAGCAGAGTCTTCAGAGCTTTCTTCTATTACCTGTAATGCTTTAACAGATTTATTAGATTTTAAAGCAATTAACTTACCTTTCTTTAGAGGCTCATCTTCCTCTAGTTCAATCTCATGACTCCTCAGAGAACTGATTAGTTCCTCCAGCGTAATCTTGTTCAGATCCTTTGCCAGCTTCAGAGCAGTGACCATGGGTCTCCATCTGGTTGGCAAGCTTCTGATTATTTTCTTGACATGATCTGCTGTAGAGTAACCCTTGTCCAGAACCTTTAGGCCAGCAGTGAGAATCTGGAATCTGGAAAACATGGCTTCAATAGATTCAGATTCTTCCATTTTGAAAGCTTCATACTTCTGGATCAGCGCCAGAGCCTTGTGTTGCACCCTAAAATTTGCTCAACCTATTTCACCTGGTTTATGTTTTAATTGCATTATCATTTGCATAGTCACATAATGTACATGGTCCAATCATTTGCATATCATAACATAGCAAGTCATCTAACAGGGGATCAAGTGCCATCCTTATCTAAAGAAGCACATCAAGGGGGCCTTATTCAAGCTGAAGAACATCCAAGTCATCAAGGAATGGGTTGAAGCTTTGAGGAGATTTGAGTGTCAACAGGTGGATTTCTCTCCTAACTTGAGGTGAATTGAAGATCATCAACATGGAATTATGAATTTGAGGTGTGTATGGATCCCATGGTAGGCCTAGAGAGCCCTATTGAAGCTTAGACAAGTCATGGTATCAAGTTCAAGAACCACAGTTGAGGTGTGTACAAGTAGGGTTTCATCTGGGTAACCATAGGTCAAGGAGAGCAAAGAAAGGGCATCAAGACCTAGCTATAGGTCATGGAAGTCATGGGTTGAGATGTTAAAGCATGTTTATGGATGATTCAAGATCAAGTTCAAGAGAATCAAGAGTGGTTGGAGGTGTTTGATACAGGGTTCCTAGGGTAAAATCCCCTGTATAGCACTGGACTTCCAAGCCACATAAGTCAAAATACAAGTTTCAAATAGATTTTTGACCAACATGAAACTTGTAGGGCTTCTCAATAGCTTTAATTTGAGTACTAGAAGTCTTCAATAATATTTGTAGAACTCAAGTTATGGTTCTTGCAAGTTACAGGTCACCAAAGGACACTGAAATTTATCTGTGAAAGTCACTTGACTTCCAAGCAACTTTTGACCATCCAGGAGTTTTCAAATGGATTCTTGGCCAACATAAGAATTGTAGGGCTTGATCTTACCTTTAATTTTAGTACTATAAGTCCTCAAGAAGATTTGTGGAACTCAAGTTATGATCTTGGCAATCCAGGGGTATTTTGGGAAAGTTGAATTATAGGTCATTTTTCAACATAGGTCAAAATCTCTATCTTCCACTCCTCAAATGAAAAAGTGTCCAACATGAAATGTGTTGAAAATGATGTTTTTAGGTCAGATAAGAAGTCATGGGTGATTGGAATGGCTTGTATCACAAAATTGCAAAAATGGCCTAAAAAAGAAAGAATTAAAGTCATTTAAAAGGTCAAATTTGTGATTTTTTTTAAGGGCAAAATGGGGCATATGACATATCAATTTGATCAGAAATGAGGTTTTAAAGATGATGGCAATTCCAATTTTCCCATTTGAGGTCATTTGAACACATTTGCATTTGGTAGCTTCACATATAAGTTACATATGCCAAACCATTCATGGGATCAAAACCAAGGATCTAACCATTCTTAACACCTTCAAAATATCATATGGAGAGAAATTGGATCAGAATCAAGGTATTGAAGCAAGCTAAAACTCAGCTGTCATGTATGAACTTCTCATGATAACTTCAAGTGCAAGAGATATTGGATATCTCACATAGATCATTTCAGAAGTTTCTAGAGCATTCCTACAGGTTCTATATAAGGTTTATGATTGATTCAAGGTATTAGTTGGTGAAGATTGAGAGAGGATTGAGAGATAGAATTCTGATTTTGCACCTTGCAAAACAGAATTGGTTACACCAATTGAAGCCATCTCAAAGCAAGATAGTGCATTCAGAAGCTCAATCTTGAGTTTGTGAGTGAGTTTGGATAGATTTCTGGCCAAGATTGTTGAAGAATCAAGAAGGAGCATCGTGAGTTTCAAGCTTGCAATTGAAAATCGTATTTGGTGATTCAAGAGGATTCAACACAATTGATTGCATACAGAAGCTTTATCAAGCATCATTGATCATATCTGGAAGGTTTTGGAGTGTGCCTTGAAGGATTCATCACTCTGTTCATCAAATTTTCACAGGTTAGTAAACTTCATCGTGTAGCTTGATATAGATAGAATTGTTAGGTTTTAAATGGTTAGATGCAATGTAGATCATGGCTAGGTCGTTTCTGGTAAAGAATTTTGAGGTTTAGAGATGAAATCTTAGGTGACCAATTTTCTTGTGATGGATTGTTCTTGCTGATCTTGATGACTTGAGCTTAGTTAGATAGTGGTAATTACTCAGTGTAGCGTGGTGATGATGTTGGGAACTTTAATTTTGAGATTGGTGAGGATTAAATTTTGAGCTCGCTCTGAATTTCTTTTCGTGGTTTGAGATGGAGAGACTTTCAATGAGAATGGAGAGCATAGTTAGGTTCAGTGTGAAAAAACGAGCATGATGATGTGTTTAGGTGTAGGATTTGGTGAAGATTAGTGATGTTCACATTTGGGGACGACGGTGGCGCCACCTCCGGCCACCGTCCTGTGTGTTTCCCTCCCAGACTTTCAAATTGTAGAAGATGATGATCTCACCATTAATTGCCTAGTGGACTTTGACTAGAAGCCTCATCCAACGGCCAAGATTTGTTTCAATTTTGTGAGGGAGTCTGAGAAGAGCCTCAACGCACCGTTTCACTTAATGCGTGGCTTTGGGCTTATGAGTACATTGCTATCCACACCCCATTCCAAGGCCCAATTGAAATTAACACGTGATTCACTTGCTATTCAACACACACGTTTTCCATTTTCCTTTCATTTTCCTTCTTATTTTCTGTTAATTGTTTTGGGCTTATGGGAACTTGATAAGCGCACCCCCAACTTGGCCCAGTCTGGAGAAATAACTTGGATCAATTGCTATTCATCACACCAGTTTGCTATTTTTAATTGATTTTCTTGTATTTTCATGTTTTACATATGATTAGAGATTAATTCATAATAAATTGAAAAATGATCATTTTAGGATGAGACTTTTTTCCCTGGTTTCCTTAGGATCTCTAGAATTTTATAGGACTAAAAAATATTAATTTCATGCATTTTATATTTTTTGGCATATTTTACAATTTTAATGCTTTTATTTTACTTTTGTTTGATACTTCTTTTTTCTGAATTTAGCCTGAGAGTTTGGTGAGGAATTTTGGAGTGATTCTTGTGAGGTTGATTAGATTAGGGAAGCATGTACCCTTAGGAATTTTTTCATATTTTTGTGACTAAAATTTAGGTTAGTTTGAGAGGTGAATAAGAGAGGTGTTAGAATTAGGGTTTTAACACAACTAGTTGTAGTTTAGGGCATAGTTTGGGGACTTAGGGTTTGATTTAGGCCTTGGTATTCATATGGGGTATTGGGTATAGGGTTAGGTTCCCTTAGAAATTTACCTAGGATTTTATGATGATTTTTAGCATTTTACTTGATTTTTGCAATTTGAGTGGTGATTGTGTGTTTTCCCCTTTGGCATTTGGTTTGTTTGTTTGGTTTGGGGTATTTTAATTGAGCTTTGGGCTTGGGCTTTGCTTGTTGGAGCTTCTGAAGGCTTGGAGGATGATTGGAAACAAAGGATGGAGCTTGGGGCATGAGGATTCTTCTCCTTGAAGGTTGCTTTTGAAGACTTAGGAAATAGGAAATGTAGGAAGAGCTCTAGATTAGATTGATTTCTTCTTGCAAACCTAGAAAGCATCTTGTGCTTCTATTCTTCCCTATGACACAAAGTCCTTCTAAGGTACTCATATCCCTCCTTTGGAGGGATGAGTGACATACTTTAGAAGTAGAACTTTGAGGGAACATTTCTCCTACAATGCTAGATGCTTATAGGCTTCCTTTGGTTGTCAATAAGCTGTTTAGCATTTCAACTTCATCTATTAAGTGATTTTCTTCTGGAGTGACTGCATTGAAGATAGAAACCTATTGAAGATGAAGTTCAATGAAGATTGGTGAAGATGAAGCTTGTGCCTGGCAAAGCTGATTGTCTGTTGAAGCTAGGGTTTTGCTGTTCTTTTTGTGAAGCTGTTTACTGGTTGATGTTCATGTTTGCCAAAGCTGGATTATTTTTGAAGATAGGAGTTTACCTAAAATTTGAAGTTCATTGAAGATTGAAGATGGGGTCTTGATTGAAGTTGTTGCTGTCATTTGCTATTAATCAACTATAGCTGTCAGAGTTGTTGCTGCTTGTGCTGCTCACTGTAGGAGCTGGGTTGTTGCTGTCAGAGCTGGTGCTGGTGTTGTTTTCTTTTGTTGTATTGTTTGTTGGCTTGTACAGCTTTCCCCCAAAGGTTTGAAGTGAATATTGTTTCACTTTGCCTGTTGTTTTCCCAGGTGCGAGGTAGAGTGGGACTCCCTTGCCTTGCTTGTATTGATGCATTGCATACATGTTTACTGTTTACTGTATATATCTGTTTCTTTTGCTGTTTATCCCCTAGGATCTCTGTTTCTCTCTATGCAAGAGAGAAATATGACAGACATTAGGTTCTTATCTATGCATGACAACATTAGGTTAGTTTTTATCCCCTTTTCAACCCTAGGTTTTTAGAGCTTCTTTCTCTTCTTATCTCGAAAAAACTCAAAAATACAGTAATAAGGTTAATCGATGTCGTACGTTACGAGCCTTAAGCTATTCGAGAAAGGGTTGCTGGAGAGCTTCTTTCCAGTAGTCTGGCTGCTTAGTGTGGTACCCTTTGGATGACGCGCGACGTAGTCACTCTCGAATCATAGTCTCTAGTGCGTCAGAGATTGCAAACAAACTAAAAAACACTTCTTTCGTAAAAGACTTAAAACAAACTTCAAAACGTCATTTTTGTCCGCTTGGACTCGTAATCAGGAGAAAACCTTTTTTTCAGAAAGATAAAAAACAGTCAGACAAGCTTGTGTCTTTCGTAGCCCGAACTACGTTTGCTCTGATCTTTCATGCTGTATGAAAGTACGTAGGCATAGGATGTCGTATCCTAGCGAGCAACCTTCCCCTCCTTTCCCGTAGGTAGGCGAACTACGTTGACTCTGATTTCTCGTTCCAGACGGGAATACATAGGCATAAAGTGCGATACTTTGCCGAGTCATTTTATTTTCTTTTAACCCCTGACCTGTAGAGTAGATAGAATAACAATCCGTATAAGAAAACAAGCGTGGATCCCGTCGAGTACGACGGATGTGAGGGGTGCTAATACCTTCCCCTTGCGTAACCGACTCCCGAATCCAGGATTTGGTTGCGATGACCATTCCTTTCCCGTTTTGCGTTAGGTTTACTCTGAGCGTTTCCTTTCCCTCCTTTGGGATAAATAACGCACGGTGGCGACTCTTCTGTCATAGCCGGCGCCGATTTTCGCAGTAGCGACAGCTGGCAACTCTGCTGGGGACTCCAACGGTTCCCTACGCGAGTCAGTCCTAGCGCTTGTTTTCCCGTCGTGGGTTTTGTATGGATTTACCTTTCTGTCTTTACTTTCCGCATTTTATTATCGGCTTTATATTATTATTGCTGCTGTGGGGAGAGGGGGATCTATTGAGAGATAAGCCGGACCTGGGCTTGAGTGCACCTGGAATTAGTTGTGGAAAGTAGTGGGCGCGTGCATGCTTTGCATGTACTAGTGTCTCACAAAATCCACGCTCGGACGAGGTTCTTCTGGTTGACTTCTTTTTCAACCCTTTGGGTTGAGGGGGTTGTTGGTTAGTCGAATTGTCGACTCCGGGGACCGATCATTTGAAAGTTGGCTAAGTGAGGCCTCTTCAGGACATGATGATGCCACACCTTCTGGGTATCGTATCATCAGTCTTGAAAGTCTATGACGCCGACGACCGCATAGGATGCCGAACCTTGTGTCAGTTGATAGGACACCTACCTGTGAGAGGGATTGGGACATGCAGGAAACTTGACCTCCAGACTACCCGATTTCTTAATATTGGATCAGCGTATGGTTATTTGGGGTTTCTTCACCAGAGCAGTGTTATGGGTCTGTTGAGACCAAGTGGAGCATTGTTGGGTCTGTTGAGACCAGGTTTGAGCCGTATTGCGGGTCTGTTGAGACAGATATTGTGGATGGATCTCCTCAACAATCTATCACTTGATCCCTGTTGCATGTTGGCATATTGCATTGTTGCATACTCATTCTGCATATCATTAACGTGTGTTTGTGCTGCATGTGCATTTTCATACCTCTGATTCTAGTTGCCCGGATTTCTGTCTGCTGATATTATGGATACTCTGAAGAAGACTGTGGCGTACAAGTTGCCTACTCCAGATGTTTCTTCTTTGCTTGGTTTGATATCTCTAGCTGATGATGATGTGAAGAGAAGCTTCAGGAAGAGTTACGGGAAATTACTTAGATTGGTTTATAAACCATCCATGTATGAGCGTAACAGATTGTACACGCTAATGCAGTTCTATGATCCCCCGCTGAGGTGTTTTACTTTTCCTGACTTCATTCTGGCTCCGACTATGGAGGAATATGCTGAGATCTTAGAGTTGACCATTCAGAACAGGGTACCTTTCATTCATATGGATGCTGAGCCCAAACTAGAAGATTTGGCCGTTGCCTTGCATTTAGACTCTTCAGAGTTGCTGTTAACCTCGTGGAATGGAGTGTCTGGTTTTTCTCTCAAGTTCTTGGTGGGGAAAGCACAAGAGTATGCCAAGAGTGGATGTTGGACTGTGTTTAATGCTATTCTTGCTCTGTGTATCTATGGCATTGTACTGTTCCCGAATCTGCCTGACTTCATTGATCTGGATGCGTTCTATATATTTGCTTCAGGCAATCTTGTGCCTACTTTGATTGGAGATTTCTATCACTCAGTGCATTATAAGAACGAGAACAGGAGGGGCAAGAACGTCTCTTGTTGTGGGTCTTTGCTGTATATGTGGTTTGATAGTCATCTGCCCAAGAAGGGTGTCTTCGCCGAGTCTGCAGATACGGTGGATTCTGAGCATCTGATGGGACTTTCTTCAGAAGATGTTGTCTGGTTTAATAAAGATTTACTAGGATCTGTGATCATCTACAACTGCGTCGGATATCCTAACGTTCCTCTAATTGGGAGGAAAGGGTGCATCAACTACAATCCCTCATTGTTGATCAGGCAATTCGGGTATGCTTTGAAAAGCCTGCCAAAAGAGGAGGAAGTGCAGGAATCTCTGTACTTCACAGGCGATTTGAAGGGAGAACTATTGTCCAATCTTCGGCATGCTTAGAGAAACATCAACAGAAGGGGTAAGCCATTGTTGGGTAAGAATGATTGTCAAGCCTATCCCCCGTACACAGTCTGGATCTGAGATAGGGCAAAGCAGGCACTGATGTCGTTTCCTGCAGTATCACCTCCTGCTCCCCCCGTGATTGAAGAGCCGACTACCGTGCCTATTGCGAGATATGAACAGGTTGTGAAGGAGAAAGAAGAGCTGATGAAAGCCAACGAGAAGTTGGAAGAAGAGCTAATGCAACTCAAGAGCGAAAGGAATGAAGCTGTATATTCCTTCGAGCAGCAAACGAAGCTGGTGAGTCAACTAGGCACAGAACTGACTGAACAACGAAAGAAGAGTGAACGTTTGGGGATAGATTTCAAGAGCTCTCATGATATGCTGGAGTCTAAGAAGAAAGCACTTGATATAGCCTCGGGAGATCTCTGCATTCAACAAAACCTGGAACGCCATGCTGACCGGCAATAAGGAAAGAGAAGACAAACTGAAGCTGCAGATCTCTGAGCTGGAAGGTCAGGTGAAAGCTAGCCAGAAGAGGTTGGAAGAAGAGGTTATGCAGAGGTATGATGTCCAGAATTCCTTGAACAAAGTTATCAAGCGCAAGAAAGAGTCTGCGTCCCAGAAGAGGAAGCTAGAAGATTGCTTTGGAGAAGGTGTTTGGGAGGAATCCATTGGTGATCTCCAGCGTGTTATCAGGCAAAGAGACTCGCTCGTCGAAGGGTTGCTTTCTCAGCCAAATCATCCCAAGACTAAGAGATTGTTAGAGGAGTACCAGGCATATGGTCACACTTGATTGTCTTATGTATTGATGTGTATGCTTTATTTGCATTGTGCTGGCCATCACCAGGATTGTTGGTTGAGGTCATACCTTCCTATTGTACACTCAGTGATATTGTATTCCTGACTCGATGGGCTTTTCCGCAATATATGATATGTTTTCCATGATTGGATTTCGAGCTTCTTATTGTTATCACTGTCACTGCACTGGCACTAGAATCGGGGGTTGATCTCCCTAACGCACAGACACATATTACATCTGCATATCCATTTTGCATTGCCAGTTACTTGTTGAATTTGTATCTCATTTCCTGCATATCTCAGGTTTTTCAGGATTGACGAACGAAGAGTCCACCGCTACTCAACCCGAAACAACTGCAAGAAAGTAATGGATCAAGTTCAGGTCGAGATGCAGGAAATCCGTGAGAAGTTGACTCTGTTCATGCAAGCTATGAAGAGCATGGCCAAGGGCCAGGAAAATCTTCAGACTTTGGTACAGCCGCTGCTGACGCGGGCAAACGGAAACAGCAACACTGACTACATTTCTGTTGAAACTCCTCGCCGGGAGAATGAGATACCGGCAGTTGTTACTCCACCTGTTGTGACTATCAATGAAAACACCGGTATTGGTGCAGGTGCTGGCGCTGGTAACGGCAATACTGGGAATGGTGGTGATGGGCATGTTGTTAACAACAAAGGCAACACTGTGGATGCTGATCAAGGATTCATTGACAATGTTGGCTTTGGAAACAATGGGTATGGTAACGTCAATCAGGACGGGAACTTCGGGTTCAACAATCAGGGCTTCGGTAATGACGGTTACGGCAACAACCAGGGGTACGGCTACGGTAATGGTGGATTTGGTAATGTGAATGGGAACGGTGCTGGAGCATTTCCTTTCAACAATGGCTTTGGACCTGCTGGGGTCAATCTGGGGTTCGGCAACCGAGGACAGGGTCCTGTGTTCAATCATCAGGGATTTGGCCGTAACATAGGTTATGATGGATATGGCAATGACTGGAATGTGGATCAACAGGATGACGCTTTTTCAGGAAGAGGTATGGGACCTGAAGGCCCTATTGACCCGGTTCAGAGGATCAAAATGCTAGAAGAGCAGATGAAAGGTGTGGTTGATCAGAATTCTGCTGGGTTAGATATGGCTACTATGGGGTTGGTACCAGGGTTGAGGGTGCCGTTGAAATTCAAGGCTCCAACATTTGACAAGTACAAAGGGGATACCTGCCCTAAGGTCCACGTCCGCTCTTATTACAGAAGGATGTCCGTATACTCGGATGACGAAAGGATACTCATGCATTTCTTCCAGGACAGCTTATCAGGACCATCGCTTGAATGGTATATGGGGCTGGAGCCGACGCAGATTAAAACCTGGAAGCAGTTGGCTGATGCTTTCGTGACGCAATACATATATAACAGTGATCTGGCGCCTAACAGGGTCCAATTACAGGGTTTGTCACAGAAAAACGGTGAAAGTTTTAAAGAATATGCGCAAAGGTGGCGCGATATGGCAACGAGGGCGCATCCTCCTTTAATTGAAAGGGAGATGAACGACATGTTCATTGGGACATTTACAGGGATGTTCTACGAAAAATTGTTTAGTATGTCGTTGGGCAGTTTCTCAGATTTGATTCTTATGGGGGAAAAGATTGAGAACGGGATTAAAATTGGAAGATTCCAAGCAGGTGAGTCTACTTCAGCAGGAGGTACCAAAAAAGCATACGGTGGTAGACGACAGGGTGATACTAGTGTCGTGTTTGGTGGCAGAGGTAGGGGCAGAGGAAGGAATCAGTATGTTCAGCCGCAACAGATAGCTAGTGTTACTATCCCGCTTCCGCCACAGAGGCAGCCACAACAGCAACAACAACCACCGCAGCAGCAAGGGCAGAATCCCGGTCAGAGAAGGGTACAGAATACGAGGCCGAAAAGAGTGTTCGACACACCTCCTTCCACGTATGCAAAACTTCTTCAGACCCTGCTAGGGTTGAACTTGGTTGAAAAGAGGACTTTGGCACCGCCTATAGGGGCGGTACTCCCTTATGGGTATGACGCCAACAAGCATTGCGAATTCCATTCCGGGGCACCCGGGCATGATGTAGAAGCTTGTCAGGCATTTAAACACAAGGTTCAGGATTTATTGGACAGCAAAGCTATCAACTTTGGACAGGTGGGTCCAAATATAGTACAACAGCCTATGCCTAATCATGGGGCAAATGCCATCTTGACAGAAGAAAAATTGAATCTAGTGATGGATGTCAACGAGCTAAAGACACCGTTCGGTGAGATTAAAAGCAGGTTGCTAAAAGGGGGTGTATTCCCGGGTTGTGATGAATTTTGCTTGGATTGTTGGACCCAGCCAGAGGGTTGTAATAAGTTGAAGCAGGGCATTCAGGCTATGATGGATGAAGTTACCTTGCAATTCGATCGAACCGCGGTTGAAGAGCCTGTGGAGGCGTTATGTGATGAGCAGAACGATGTTGCGACGGTAACAATTCCGAGGAAAACAATAACGATAACGGCGCCCGCCAGGCAGCCGACGATCACAATTACCAAAGCAGGACCAGTTCCTTTTGAGAGTACTAAAGCAGTGTCGTGGACTTGCGGGTTGGAGGTATATTACGACGGTAAGAAAATTGAAGTCAATGGACAACCAGCTGGGGTTATAGATAATGTTGTCGGAACAGGAGGTATGACCAGAAGCGGAAGAATCTTCACGTCATCCGAGGTAGAGGCAGAAAGATTAGCCAAGGGTAAAGCCAAGGTAACTGACGGTGGTCCGTCTCAGTCGAATGAAAAGGAAACGTCACTTAAGGATATGGAGGAGTTTATGAGGCTCATTCATAAAAGTGATTACAAAATCGTTGAGCACCTCCAGCAAACGCCGTCAAAATTTTCCATCCTATCATTGCTGTTATGTTCCGAGGCCCATCGGAACGCTTTGCTGAAGATTCTAGACACGTCGTTCATTCCTCAAGAAGTTTCTGTTAATCAGTTAGAAGGGGTGATGGCGCATGTCAATGCGGGGCACAGTTTGGGCTTCACAGACTTTGATTTGACTCCGAGAGGGCGAGAGCACAATATGGCATTGCATGTGTCAGTAGAATGCCAGGGCACGGTCATGTCCCATGTCTTAGTAGACACTGGATCTTCCCTAAATGTGCTACCGAAGAAAGCCATGATGAAACTGGATATCAGGGGGATTATCTGTACGCCCAGTGATTTAGTGGTGAGAGCGTTCGACGGAACGAGGAGGTCGGTTTTCGGATCAATAACATTACCGTTGCAGGTGGGGCCTGAAATATTTGAAACTGAATTCTATATAATGGACATCCATCCAGCGTATAGTTGCCTTCTTGGGCGCCCATGGATTCATGCTGCCGGGGCTGTCACATCCACATTGCACCAAAAGCTGAAGTATATGGTTGGGGATAGTGTCGTCACTGTTTGTGGAGAAGAAGATATTATGGTTAGCCATATGTCTTCGTTTAAGTATGTGGAGGTCGACGGAGAAATACACGAGACACCTTGTCAAGCCTTCGAGGGGTTGCGAATTAAAGACAAAGCTCAGGGTTCCAGCAAAATATCAGATGTGGCAGTGTCATCCTACAAAGAGGCTCAGGCTTTAGTGCAGACTGGTGAGACTAAAGGCTGGGGGCAGGTATTGGAGATTCCCGTGAAGAATGACAAGTTCGGGCTAGGGTATCGACCGACATCGTCAGTGTCATCTTCAGGAGCGCCCAGGTTCAAGGGACCAGTCACGATTACGCCAAGCGGGGTGAGCTTCGAGGCCGTCAACGCTATTTCTGATGCTGAAGACGGAGATAGCGACTGTGATATGGACGCGTGGATCCAGCCAAGCGTGCCAGGACAAAGTCTCTGCAACTGGTCCATCCGGGAAACTGTCCCAGTGACTTTTAAACAGTAATGATTTGTTTTATCAATTATTGAACAATCCTATGTCCTACCCGGGGCATAGTGATTTTACATTAGGGCTGCTTGATTATGTGTATTGCACTGTTTTAAATCATGAAATAAAGGCGTTTTTCATATTCAAATATTGTGATCCCTGTTTTTCTTGTTTTTACTTTAACAATAAATGGAAACGTGGTTATTTGCTTTGTTTGCATGTTGAAGCGTTTAACCATTTCCTTTGCAGGATTACTATTTCAGATGACATCTATGAACCGCCTATGACTCACTTCGACTTTGAGCACCCGGTGTTTCAGGATGAGGAAGAGGTTGTCGAAGATGGCGACGTGCCAGAAGAGCTGACCTGGTTATTGAAACAAGAAGAAAGAATCATCCTGCCTCACGAGGAAGTCATTGAGATTATCAATTTGGGGTCGGAAGAGGTTGTGAGAAACATCCGTATAGGGGCTGCGCTGCAGAGCGACATCAAGCAAAGGTTGATTGAGATGCTCAAAGAGTACAGTGATATATTTGCTTGGTCGTACAAGGATATGCCTGGGTTGGATACGGATATGGTTGTTCACCGTCTGCCACTGCGAGAGGAATGTCCGCCTATTAAGCAGAAACTCCGAAGAACTAGACCGGATATGGCTGTGAAAATCAAGGAGGAAGTGCAGAAACAGTGGGATGCTGGTTTCCTAGCTGTTACAAAATATCCCTCATGGGTCGCTAATATTGTGCCAGTACCGAAGAAAGACGGTAAAGTGCGAATGTGTGTAGAATACCGTGATTTGAATAGGGCGAGCCCTAAAGATGACTTCCCACTTCCTCACATTGATGTGCTGGTTGATAATACTGCTCAATTCTCAGTATTCTCCTTCATGGACGGCTTCTCAGGCTATAATCAGATCAAAATGGCGCCAGAAGACATGGAGAAGACTACCTTCATCACCCCCTGGGGAACATTTTGCTACAAAGTGATGCCCTTCGGATTGAAGAACGCTGGGGCAACATATCAAAGTGCTATGACGACTCTCTTTCATGATATGATGCACAAAGAGATCGAGGTTTATATTGATGATATGATTTCCAAATCCCAGACAGAGGAGGAGCATTTGGTTAATTTGCTGAAACTATTCAAGAGGCTTAGGAAGTTCAGGTTGAGACTGAACCCTAACAAGTGCACCTTCGGGGTGAGATCGGGTAAACTGATGGGGTTTATTGTAAGCGAAAAGGGAATAGAGGTTGATCCTGCAAAGATAAAAGCGATACAGGAAATGTCGATGCCTAAAACAGAAAAAGAAGTGCGTGGGTTTTTAGGGAGGTTGAACTACATTGCTCGGTTCATATCTCATCTAACCGCGACATGCGAGCCGTTATTCAAGTTGTTGAAAAAGGATCAGGTGTTGACCTGGAATGAAAATTGTCAAAAGGCGTTCGACAAGATAAAAGAATACTTGCAGGAACCTCCTGTTTTGATACCCCCAGTGGCCGGGAGACCTTTGATTATGTATTTGACGGTTCTTGAGGAAAGTATGGGTTGTGTTCTCGGTCAACACAACGAGACCGGACGTAAAGAGCATGTGATTTACTATTTGAGTAAGAAGTTTACCGACTGTGAGTCCAGATACTCAATGCTCGAGAAAACGTGTTGTGCGCTAGCCTGGGCCGCCAAACGTTTGAGGCAATACATGCTGAATCACACAACCATGCTAATTTCAAAGATGGATCCAATCAAATACGTGTTTGAAAAGCAAGCACTCTCCAGAAGAATTGCCCGATGGCAGATGGTGTTAACCGAATACGATATCCAATATGTCTCCCAAAAGGCTATTAAAGGTAGCGTTCTATCAGAGTACCTTGCAGAGCAGCCTATTGAGGATTACCAATAGATGAGGTTTGATTTTCCTGACGAGGATATCATATACCTGAAAATAAAGGATTGTGAAGAACCGTTGTCGGGCGAAGGACCAGAGTTGGGTTCCAAATGGCAGTTGATATTTGACGGAGCTGTAAATTCCTATGGTAGCGGAATAGGTGCAATTATCACTACTCCTCATGGGTCGCACATCCCATTTACTGCCCGATTGACCTTTCCCGTTACCAATAATGAGGCTGAATATGAGGCTTGCATCATGGGTCTGGAAGAAGCTATTAATTTGCGAATTAAACATCTGGATGTGTACGGAGACTCAGCTCTAGTGGTGAATCAGATTAAAGGAGAATGGGAGACACGTCAGCCCAATTTGATACCATATATGAATTATGCAAGGAGATTGTTGCCTTTCTTTGACAAGGTGGAGTTGCATCATGTGCCGCGAGCAGAAAATCAAATGGCGGACGCCCTTGCGACATTGTCTTCAATATATAAAGTTAACTTCTAGAACGGGGCTCCCCGGATTGTTATCTCTCGGCTCGATAGGCCTGCCTTCATATTTGCCATTGATGAGGATCCCGATGGTAAACCCTGGTACTTTGACATCCAGAATTTCCGGAAGAACAAGGAGTATCCGGCTGGGGCATCCAGTCGAGATCAGAAGACTCTCAGGAGATTGGCTGGCAATTTCTATCTGAATCCTGACGGTGTCCTATACAAAAGAAACCACGACTTGGTGTTGCTACGTTGCGTAGATGAGAAAGAAGCAAAGTTGCTCATGGAAGAGATACATGAGGGCACGTTTGGTACACATGCTGGTGGGCATGCTATGACGAGAAAACTGCTGCGGGCAGGTTACTATTGGCTAACTATGGAGACAGACTGTTTCAAGTTTGCAAGGAGGTGTCACAAATGCCAAATTTATGCGGACAAAGTCCATGTACCTCCAAGTCCTCTGAATGTGATGTCATCACCGTGGCCTTTCTCGATGTGGGGAATTGATATGATCGGCAAAATTGAGCCTACGACATCCAATAGACACCGGTTCATCTTGGTGGCGATTGATTATTTCACCAAATGGGTGGAAGCAGCGTCATATGCCAACGTGACCAAACAAGTGGTGGCCAGATTTATCAAACGAGATATTATTTGCAGATATGGAATCCCTGAGCGGATTATCACCGACTACGGTTCGAATTTGAATAACAAAATGATGAAAGAGCTGTGTCAGAATTTTAAGATTGAACATCACAACTCTTCTCCTTACCGACCCAAGATGAATGGCGCTGTCGAAGCGGGCAATAAGAACATAAAGAAGATTGTCCAGAAGATGGTTGTGACATATAAGGACTGACACGAGATGCTACCTTTCGCTTTGCACGGTTATCGTACGACGGTACGCACATCCACCGGGGCAACCCCTTTCTCATTGGTATACGGGATGGAGGCAATGTTACCGTTAGAGGTCGAGATTCCTTCCCTGAGGGTTTTACGTGATGCCAACTCGACGAGGCAGAATGGGTTAAAGATAGACTGAATCAGCTCAGTTTAATGGATGAGAAGAGACTGGCTTCTTTAGCATATGGTCGGTTATACCAGAGCTGGATGAAGAAAGCTTACGACAAGAAGGTACACCCTCGAAGCTTTCAGACGGGCGATCTTGTTTTGAAAAAGATTCTCCCACCACAAACAGATCACAGGGGCAAGTGGACTCCTAATTACGAAGGTCCATATGTTGTCAGAAAAGTCTTCTCTGGAGGAGCCTTGCTACTATCCATCATGGATGGTGAAGACTTTACGTCTCCTGTGAATTCGGACGCAGTTAAAAAATACTTTGCTTGAAAGTGACCCTCTGGACAGAAAAAAGAGAGTCCAGGCAAAAATGGGGCATCCCGGCGAACCAAAAAAAAAAGAATAAAAGGTTCGGGCAAAAGCTAGGGATAAAATTGAAAAGATGTACACCCGCGAAGTTGAAAACTTGAAAAGGGCGACTTCGGCAAAAAAGGGTATCCCGGTGAATTGAAAACCCGCAAAGGGCGATTCACGCAAAAGTTAGGGATTGAAAAAAGCAAATGACTGCGGTCCGGATTTGATACAGCATTGCTTAGTAGTTTGGGAGTACCTGGGGGCCGTCTATCCAAAAACAATCTTTGCCGAAGATCGAGTACCAGTAAAGCGCAAAGTCAGGCGAGTCATAGGAGGATCAGCTCATGGTGTTTGTCTGTACCACGTCGCCGACATGTATACAAATATTGTTTTGTATTTTTATTTATGCTTTTGTGCATATATGTATGTGTGTGTGTGTAACTTCCTCTTTTCAGGAGTTGCATCCAGTGTACAAAACTTTTCCTATTCAGAGGCCCGTTATCAATAAAATATGTTATTCAGTACTTGATGCTTGTTCTTTACTGTTTTGTTTGTGAAAGACGCCGATGTTTTTGATAAACTTGCACTTGCATAATCTTGTTGGCCCTTGCCAATAATTGCTAAAACTTCAAATTGACTGAAGTAATGTCGCGGATGCTAACCTGGATAGATCCTGTTGTATAGGCTTGTTTTGTCTGGTTTATGTTTTGCAGGGTTCTTACCTTTGGAGCAAACAGTCAGGGACTGTATTCCCCAGCCAAATCAACGGACGACAGAGCCTGATTCCAGTTGACATCATTCCTTAGCTAATCGTAGCTTATCCCCGAGATTTGAAATGACGTTTATCCCTTCCCGAAGGAGGGAATCATTTTCCCCAGAAGAGTATCCTCATGGAAGTTGTCCACAGGACATCCCCAGCAAGTCGAAATCAGTATCCCCTGCAGAGGTTACGCTCCCCAGTGAGTCGGATATGTGCAGGATCAATCCCCAGCATGGGAGGTTCCCGTAGAGTTTAACCAAGTTGTTGGTTCAGAAGGATTATACCTGGAGGACGGTTTCCCTTCTCCCCACAGGTCGTCATACCATTGACACGATGTTGGTCCTTAGCAGAGTCCGAGGCTCCGAGTTTGTAAACTGTGCCCAGACAGTGTGCTTTTCCTAGAAGTGTCGCTTCTTCCCCAGCTAAGTTTGTTCACCAGCAGGGTGTTTGTTCTTTCCTCCCATTGGAAATTGGTGTTTAATCTCTCCCCGGCAGAGTTGGTTGTGTTTCTGGCGTTTATTTCACCAGAATACCTTAAGATACTTGTTCTCCCCAGCGGAGTTGGCTTTATCCTCAGTATTCATGTTGTTGAGACATCACTATCAGAGTGGCCCCGGTAGCTTGAGCCTGCATTTGCATTTGCATATATCGTCATATTTGCATCTACTCAAACGCGTAGCATTTTCGTGCCGTATGGAGCATTACGCCATTGCCAAACATACGCACTTTGAAACATAAATCAGGTTGGTTACCCTTTTGCTTTCAGGTGTGTTTCTCAGCAGGAGTATGAAGTTACAGCTCAGATCTATTACCAGACGATCGAGGTCTCGCCATGAGACATATGATGATGCAGTTTTTGTTATCATTCCCCACAGAGTTACTGGTTGAAGTTTCTGATAACACGAAATCATATAGATATTTTCATGCATAATTCAACTAAAGTCTAACCGTTTTCGATCCGATTTCGGGTTATTTCCGTGTATTTGTCTGATGTTTTTGCAGGTATTCAACGATCACGTCTAAACAAGGCAACATGAAGAAAAGAAGCAATCCCAGATGAAATATGGACGAAAAAGGAGTGAAAACACAATGAAAAGCGCAGCAGACTGTTTTTGCTGATGTGACGACCGTCACAGATGCATGACGACCGTCACACGGGTGACGACCGTCACACCTTGTGACGACCGTCATGCAGGCAAAAACGCCCCACTCAGATTACACGTCAAAAGAGCAGTTCCAATTCCCATTAAGTGGTCCACTACTCCCTAAATTATCTGCCTCAAGGTCCATCATCCTCAGAGATAACCGTTGGGATTCCACTTCTATAAAAAGGGAAGCAGGGGACTTCAAAAAGGGTGCTGCATTCATACCACGAAGTGTTGCCGAATTTAATTTCCAGAGCAAATTTACTTTCCAGTTTTTATTTGTATCCATTTCTCCTTTACATTTCCTTATTCCCATTTCCGCTCTTTTGTAATTGTTACTGCACTGTACGATCAAATTGGCACTAAAGACCAGAATCCTGCCAACATCTGTGGAGGATCTGCCCAAAGGCCAATTGGCTTATTTACAGGTTTTCATTTTGATCGACTTCTGTTTTAACATAATGCAATTTATTATTTATTATTATTATTTATGTTTTGTTCTTCCCAATTCCATGTCTAGCTAAACTTAGGCAATCGATATGTAGTAATAATTCGAATGGGATTTGATAACTCTTGTTTGAAAACTTTCTTTTCACAAAAATAATATATGGTATAAGTGTTTAAAATTGATTCACTGAATAAACTTCGTCGCGAAAGCGAGAACTTATTTAAAAGTAGTTTTACCACGAAAGTGGGAAATTAATTAAGATACGAACCAACAAGCGAAAGCTGCGGTAAGGTCAGATAGTAAACACTAGGCATTTGTTTTAATAACAGCGAAAGCACTTTAAAACGAATTAGAACTTAGAGATTTCCAAAAAATAGTTTTAACCCCGAACGGGATACGAAAGTGTACGTTTGGCCCTTAGGATTATGATTAGCGTCAATAACCATCGTGAGACGAGAGTCTTCAAATCTCCATTTTCTGCTTAAATAAACTGTGAAAACTATTTCATACACCAGTAACTTATCAAATCCCTGAAGAACACAATTACTACGTATCGATTCAATTAATTAAAATCTAAACAGTAATCTTAGTTCCCCCTTTTAGTGACAATTAGTTCCCCCTTTTAGTGACAATCTTATTCCCTTAAAACATATTCTACCTAGCTAAACATAGTAACTCCCGAGAACACTAGTTTGATTACGAGTCCCTGTGGGATCGATATCTTTTATTACTACACGATAGTCTGTGCACTTGCAGTTAGTTGTATTAGACATAGAAAGCCCTTCGATCAAGTTTTTGGCGTCGTTGCCGGGGACCCGTTTAGTCAATAGTGTAACCTTCTGTTACGCCGTATAGACTAGGTAAACAATTTTCATTTTTCCTTTACTAGTACTGTCGATTGTATGCCAAGTGATCGCCCACAAGGCGATATCTTGAAACCTTCAGTCGCAGAACTAGAACGCTTCTTACATCTAAGAAGCCGAATCATTGAGTACCAACTCAAACATAACATTCCCGATCCTCTCACTCCCATTCCCAAATCCGAAGAAGAACCGACGATGGCTGAAGGACCTCCGAACAAACCGCTGAAGGCATACGCTACACCATCTCAGATGGAGCCTAGAAGTAGCATTGCTGCCCCAGCTATTACCCGAAATGATTTTGAGCTAAAACCATCATTGTTGTCGGCTGTACAACAAAACCAATTCTCAGGAAACGCAACTGAGGATCCGAACGAACATCTAACGAAGTTTGTACAATACGCAGACACAGTGAAAGCAAATGGAGTAACTCCAGACGCGATAAGACTTCGTCTTTTCCCATTCTCTCTTAGAGACAGAGCATGGACATGGTTACAATCGTTACCATCCAACTCCGTTATTACGTGGGAGCAATTGAAGAACGTCTTCTTAGCGAGATATTTTCCACCAAGCAAAACTGCTATGCTTAGAGCTCAAATCAACGGATTTCGACAAAAAGATACTGAATCTCTCTACGAAGCATGGGAACGATTCAAAGATATGATGAGAACATGTCCTCACCACGGTCTAGAAGACTGGGTGACAATCCATACTTTCTATAATGGGCTTCTATACAATACTAGATTGACAATAGACGCTGCCGCGGGCGGTGCACTTATGGATAAGCCATACGATGAAGCCTATCAATTAATAGAAAACATGTCACAAAACCATTGCCAATGGGGAGGTGAACGCACTCCAACTGAGAAAACCTCAGCGAAAGGTGGGATGTACGAAATCAGCAGCCTTGAAAAGTTCAATGCTAAAGTAGATGCTCTAGCACAAAAGATCGATAGTCTGACCGTTAACCCCACTGCAACTGTCGCTGCAGTAACTCCAAATTGTGAGTTATGCGGAAGCACCACTCATAATGCACCTGAATGCCCATTGCTAGCCGGAATCCCGCCAGACCAGGTAAATTATGCTCAAGGAAATCCCTACGCAAAGACCTACAACCCAGGTTGGCGAAATCATTCAAACTTTTCTTACAAAAGCGAAAATGCATTGCAAATGCCTACTGCTCCGCAAGGATATCAAAAACCAGCTGCTCAAAATGCACCTAGGAAATCGAACCTCGAATTGATGATGGAAAAGTTCATAGCTACTCAAGCTCAAACGAACAAAGAGTTCCTGAATCAAAACATACACACTAGCGAGCAAATTAAACAGTTGACAGGAAAAGTAGACGCTTTAGCCACCCACAACAAAATGTTAGAAACTCAGATATCACAAGTGGCTCAACAGCAAGCATCTGCTGCCGCACCTGCTGGCACATTTCCTGGACAACCCGAACAGAATCTCAAAGGCCAAGCAAATGCTGTGATACTAAGAAGTGGAAAAGAATTGGACGAACCGATCGATCCGAGGACCGAAAACTCAGCCATACAACAGAAACCAACTGAACAAGCAGAAAAGGAATCTGAGTTAGAGAAGAAGGAGGACAACGAGAAGGAGGATACCGCAAGTGAAAAAACTCAAGCACCTCCAGCGCCATATAAACCACCTATTCCTTATCCGCAAAGACTAATAAACTCTAAAACTTCAGGACAGTTTAAGAAATTTGTAGAGCTCCTTAAACAGCTGAATATTACTATTCCTTTTACAGAAGCGATAACTCAAATGCCGTCATACGCTAAATTTCTCAAAGAGATCCTGTCGAATAAGAGAAAGATCGAGGATAACGAAACAGTTACACTTACTGCAGAGTGTAGCGCTATTATTCAGAACCGCATGCCTCCTAAATTAAAAGACCCAGGTAGTTTCTCCATACCCTGCGTCATAGGAAAGTTCGTAATAGATAAAGCTCTATGCGATTTAGGAGCCAGTATCAGTGTTATGCCCTTATCTATATGCAAAAAGATGAATATGGGAGACCTCAGACCAACCAAAATGTTCGTACAATTAGCTGACAGATCAGTGAAATACCCAGTCAAAATACTGGAAAACGTTCCAGTACGCATAGGACAATTCTACATCCCAACCGACTTCATAATCATGGACATCAAGGAGGACACTGTAACCCCAATTATCCTAGGAAGACCATTCCTAGCTACAGCCGAAGCGATTATAGACGTGAAGAAAGGAAGGCTAACATTCGAAGTAGGAGAAGAAAAGATAGAGTTCATTCTCACCAAGTTCTTACAAGCACCAGCAATAGACGATACCTGCTATTTAGTAGACGAAATTGACGAATGCATAAGAGAACTTGAAAATGAAGAGACCACGTATTCAGAAATAATAAAGATTCAAATACCCGACATTTCTGAAGACGACAATTGGCGTAAAACGTATAAAGACGACAGCCTAAGCGAAAGCTTAGCACTGACACCAAATCATATGCCAGGTCCGAAGAACCCATCTTTAGAACTTAAAACACTACCCAAAAACCTCAGATATGAATTTCTAGACGATGAACTAAAAAGACCAGTGATAGTCAACGCCGACTTAGGACAACCAGAAACCGAAAAGTTATTAGAAGTCCTAAAGAAGTACCCCACCGCGTTAGGCTATAACATAAGCGATCTAAAAGGTATAAGCCTTTCGATCTGTATGCATCGAATTACAATAGAGGAAGACTCTAAAACCTCTCGAGAGCATCAGAGAAGACTAAACCCCATCCTGAGCACTGTAGTCAGAGATGAAGTAAAGAAATTACTAGATGCAGGAATCATCTATCCGATCTCCGATAGTGAATGGGTTAGCCCAGTTCATGTCGTACCAAAGAAAGGAGGAGTCACAGTAGTTAAAAACGAAAAAGGCGAATCGATAACAAAAAGAGTCGTGACTGGAAGTAGGATGTGTATTGATTATAGGAAGCTTAACAAGGCTACACGCAAAGATCACTTCCCGCTACCCTTCATAGACCAAATGTTGGAAAGATTAGCCAAACATTCATATTTCTGCTATCTAGATGGTTACTCAGGATTCTTCCAAATTCCCATCCATCCTGATGACCAAGAAAAGACTACATTCACCTGTCCTTACGGTACTTTTGCTTACCGCCGAATGCCGTTCGGACTCTGTAACGCTCCAGCAACCTTCCAAAGATGCATGATGGCAATCTTCGCAGATTTCATGGACGACATTATGGAAGTGTTTATGGACGATTTCTCGATATGTGGACAAAGTTTCGAAGGATGCTTACAAAACTTAGAAATGGTACTAGAACGTTGCGTAAAAGTAAACCTCGTCCTAAATTGGGAGAAATGCCATTTTATGGTCCGACAATGAATAGTTCTAGGACATGTCATATCAGATAGAGGGATTGAGGTAGACAAAGCTAAAATAGAGATTATAAAAGATCTCCAACCTCCAAAATCCGTACGAGAAATACGGAGTTTTCTAGGACATGCCGGTTTCTACAGAAGATTTATAAAAGATTTCTCGAAAATCACGAAACCTTTGACCGGCCTGTTAATGAAAGATGCTGAGTTCGTCTTCGATGACGACTGTTTAAAAGCATTCGAAACATTGAAATCAGCCCTTATCACCGCACCAATCATGCAACCACCAAATTGGAGACTACCGTTTGAAATCATGTGCGACGCGAGTGATTACGCTGTAGGCGCAGTTCTAGGACAAAGGAAGGACAAGAAACTCCATGCTATCTACTACGCCAGTAGAACCTTAGATCCTGCCCAAATGAACTACGCTACCACAGAAAAGGAACTTCTAGCAGTTATATTTGCGCTTGACAAATTCCGTTCTTACCTAGTAGGAGCAAAAATTATAATATACACAGACCACGCTGCCATAAGGTACCTAATAAGCAAAAAGGATGCCAAACCAAGACTATTGAGATGGATCCTGTTATTACAAGAGTTTGACTTAGAAATCAAAGATAAGAAAGGAACCGAGAACGTTGTTGTGGATCACTTATCCCGAATAGAAGGCATCAGACACGAACCAGTACCGATAAATGACAATTTCCCGTACGAACGTCTGATAGCCAAATTAGAAAGTGACACACCCAATGCAATCTCGGAAGATCCAGAATTCGAAAAAGCCGTAGAAGCCGTCTATGCCCAAGTCACATTACCTTGGTATGCTGACATCGTTTATTACCTCGCTGCGGGCGTGCTTCCACCAGATCTTACTTATCAGCAAAAGAAGAAATTCTTCCACGATCTGAAACACTATTATTGGGACGAACCCCTACTCTTCAAGAGAGGGGCCGACAACATATATCGTCGCTGTGTCCCAGAGGAAGAAATAGAAAATATTATTTCCCAATGCCACTCAGCACCATATGGTGGTCATGCTAGTACGTCCAAGACGTGCGCTAAGATTCTCCAAGCCGGCCTATTCTGTCCTAATATTTGGAAAGACGTTCACATCGTTGTGCAAAAGTGCGATAGATGCCAACGAACTGGCAACATCTCACGATGCGATGAAATGCCTCAGAAAGGAATCTTAGAGGTGGAAATCTTCGACGTCTGGGGAATAGATTTCATGGGACCTTTCCCTCCTTCTTTTGGTAATAACTACATACTCGTCGCTGTCGATTACGTGTCTAAATGGATAGAATCCATAGCTGCTCCAACAAACGACGCACGAGTAGTAATCAAACTCTTCAAGAACACAATATTTCCTAGATTCGGTGTACCCAGACTCGTCATTAGTGACGGAGGATCTCACTTCATATCACGAATATTCAATAAACTTCTTTCTAGATATGGAGTCAGGCACCGAATAGCTACACCCTATCATCCGCAAACTAGCGGACAAGTAGAGGTCTCGAACAGAGAAATAAAACAGATCTTGGAAAAGACTGTCGCTACCTCGAGAAAAGATTGGTCATCAAAGCTACAAGAAGCTTTATGGGCCTATAGGACCGCATTTAAGACACCAATAGGTACTACCCCCTATAAATTAGTTTACGGTAAATCCTGCCATCTCCCTGTAGAGTTAGAGCACAAGGCCTTTTGGGCCATTAAAACACTCAACTTCAACTACACAGAGGCAGGAGAAAAGCGAATCTTGAACTTACACGAGTTGGAAGAACTTCGATTAGACGCTTACGAAAATGCCCGTATCTACAAAGAACGAACTAAAAAGTGGCATGATAAACGTTCAATCAGGAAACAATTCAGTGTGGGAGACATCGTATTGCTCTTCAATTCACGATTAAAACTCTTCCCAGGAAAACTAAAATCTAGGTGGTCTGGACCCTATAAAGTGACTAAAGTACTTCAAAGTGGAGCTGTCGAAATTACCGATAAGACGAATGCACCATTCATCGTAAACGGGCAACGTCTAAAACATTACAATAAGAACGACAACAGTCCTCAAGTCAGCAATATAACATTGTTTGAGCTTCCAGCTCAGACACCCGAATAGCTTCTCACCAAGCTATCGTCAGACTTTAGACGTTAAAAACAACGCTTACTGGGAGGCAACCCAAATTTCCCTCGTCATTGCATTTCATTTTTTCCTTAAAATTCTACTTTGAAAAATCCAACAAAAATCCTAAAATTACTACTACTTTCTACTTTCGTTCATTTTCGTACTTTTATTCTTATTTTATTTTTTCCCTTTTGTCTTTTGTTTCTACCACTTTTCGTTTCTAAAAATCCTGACTTCAATTTCTTGTTTCAAACTTTTCAGGATTTTTAAAGCCTTCAAAACATTCCTTCTGTTTTCTCCAAATTACCTGCGAATATGGCCGAGTACGACTTCACAAAGGTTCACTTCCGAGGACTCGCTCAAAAGGCAAGATTTGCAGCACTGACCGAAAGAGAATTCGCTTTAACGCTGTATTATGATAAGGCTACTATGGATAAACTAGGGATCACGGATAGCATTCAATACCTGTTCAATCAACTGGGTTGGGAGAACACTGCTCTGAAAACACGTTTCGCTACCTACAAGGATCTTACCTATGAATTCCTTAGTTCCTTCAGATATACACCCAACTATGGTTTTGGATCCAGCACAGAGTTGATTACCTTCCGATTGTTTGGAATGGACCAAACCCATAGCCGGATGTCACTAGCTAACCTCCTAGGATTCCCTAGAGGACCGCATGTGTTCATCAGTGCAGAAGATGACGATATTGATTTGCAACTCGATCACTTCTGGGGTAGAATCACAGGTGACTATCACCCTGAACCAGACAAAATGTACAATGATGACATTCACAACCCCGCCTTCAGATACTTCCATAAGATACTAGCTCACACCCTGTTTGGAAAAGAAGAAAATATTACCATAGTGTCTAAGGAAGAGTTATTCATCATGTTCTGTGCTTCTCAGGGACAGACAGTAAACGCAGTGCCTTTCATGATGAGATCCTTCAAACGCCTCACGCTGGAACCTCAGACACCTATTCTTATAGGAGGACTAGTAACAATGATTGCCCACGAGCTTGGCCTTAGATTCCATCTAAATGCCAGCACTCGTTTTGGTACCATCAGACCCATGAACATACAATTCTGCTTTAACAGGCGCATCTTAGGGACTATGGGACCTGGACCGTATGAGTACCTTATTAACGAAAAACCAGTACAGCTATTCACACTGCCTGATCATCTGATGACAAGCATCCACAACAAGGATAACTGGCTCTATGAATTGGATGAGCCTATGGGACCTTCTTCACCATAGTCAACACCCCAGAACTATATGTATGACAGTGACCACATCTCTGAGGCACACGACTATATGTACTATGAGGACGCTGCCGCTGAAACTGAAGTAGACCCTATGACTCCTCCACACTACAATACTTATCCTGAGCCTATCCCTGAGGAAACCACCGACAAAATGGATGTCGTGTTACTCAGATTGGACGACGTTGATAAAGCTCTTACTAATGTAAAAGCTGATATCGCAGGCATGCACAGCGAACTGGTAGGCTTCATGGATCTAGTCTGCGACCAACTCGACTACTATTCACAGAAATTCGATGAGTTGAAGGCACGAAAAGATTAGGTATTAGCTCATAGCAGTAGTTTCAGTTTAGTCTAGTCTAGTTTAGTTTCATTTCATCATTTGAATTTTTCGCATTGTTAGTTTTCATTATGTACTACATACAATTGTTTCCATTTTATGTTATTTCAATTCTAGTTTTTGTTCAATTATTCTGTTTTCGCATTATTTGTTGTTTGTTGGCTGTTATATTACGTCACCGTATCAATACTAAGCTTTAAAATCACCACGAGTACGCCCTCAGAGCAAAATTCTGCGTTCTGCAGATTTTGCTGCTGTGACGACCGTCACAGCCCCATGACGAGCGTCACGGGGGTGACGACCGTCACACCTTTGTGACGACCGTCACGCAGTCCAGAACTGCTATCTGATATAACAGGGTTCGTGTTCCCTTCCACTCCCCCCATTATCACTTTCAAACTTCCAAAATTCATACCCCACTACGATTTTCGTCCTCCCCACATTGAACTATAAACCTCAACTCCAAATTTAACCTCCAAACCACCGTTCTGTCATTTTTCCCTCTCTGCCGAAAAACCCCAAAACCTCTGAAACCTCTCCATCTTCAACAATGGCCGGAAACGCAGATGTCAGCAACATTTCCTTCCCTGAGGGCGAGTTAGGCGACAGACAACGAGCACAGTACATTGCATTTCATCAGAGGTCACTCCAGCCAACTCACTACCCGCACCTTCCATCGCTTACGGAGCTCGGACTCCTTGAAGGTGTAACCTGGATGCTTCAACGAGCGGGAATCTGGAACCTCTGCACCAACCCCTAGCCGACCTACGAACAACTCACTCTTGAGTTCTTGAGTTCGTTCACGTACGTCACCAGCAGCGGCGAACTCAACCAGCACACAGGTGCCGCTTGTTTCCGAATGTTTGGAGTCAACTATCAGGTGAATCAGAATCAGATCGCCAGCATCCTACAGTTACCCCGCGGCGACAACGCTCATCGCCGCATCACCGACCAGTTCCAGCACGAAGCCTTCGCGCTGTGGTATCAGTTGACCGGCCTAAATGCTGATGGTTGGGACTCCCTGCACGCCACTCACATCCATAACCCCGCCATCAGGTACTTTCACAGAGCGTTGAGCAACACCATCTTCGCCAGAGACAGCAACCACAAAGTGAACTCCAAGGAGATCTTCTTTCTTCATTGCGTCTTCAACAATGAACCTGTCAACGCTGCCCCGTTCCTGCTGGCTCACATTCAGGACAACTACAACCGTGGCTCGAAGCCATTCTACTTTGGCGGGATTGTCACGGCTATTGCACTTGGGCTGAACCTTGGCGACCGCCTCCAGCACCTCCATTCCATCCCCTCGGTGTTCCTTGACACCGACCACTGCAAAGCCTCCCATCTCATCCGCTCCCGAGCTGACGGGAAATACCATCCGGTTGTGCGTGGCAAGACCGTCAGAAGCATCATCCTTTCGTCCCGCACCCGCATCCATCCAGAGGACCGTACCAACTGGTTGTTCGACCTCACTGCCCCTCCTGTTGCCGCTGTTCCTACTCAGGATCCCACTCATGATTCCGACAATGAAATCCAAGCTGAGTTGGACAGGTCCGAGCAGCCAGAGGCATCGCAGCCTCCTCCTCCAATAGGTACATCTTCTCGCCGCCGCCGTCACCATCCCGTGCCCGACTACACCGAAGAGGACCTCTGTCGCTCCCTAGACCAGCAGGCACAGATACTCACGATGCTTCAGCAGCAGAACCAGCGAGCTGACCAGTTCGAAGCTTGGCACCGGACTCAAATGCAACAACTTCACACCGGCCAAGCTACGATCACTGAGAGTCTAGCAAATCTGACCCTGCAGGTCGAAGGACTCCGAGACACGGTCTACCACACCGGAGCCATGAGCTATGAGGATAGAGTAGCCCTTGCTAGAGCCAGAGGACGCCAGCGCGGACGTGACAGAGGCCGGGACTAGATTTTCATTTTTTTCCTTCATTGTTTACTATATTTCAGTTCTTTGTATTTTCATTTTCAGTTGTATCTCCCTCTCGCATGCTTCAAGAATCAGTGAGGACACTGATCGAGATAGTGTGGGGGCGGAGCCTTATTTCCACTGTATTCTGAACTTTCCTTATTTCCTGTATTTCCATTTCACTGTACTTTGAATTTTAGTAATTTCTATTTTTACACTTTCTATTTCTAGCAAATAAAGCTCGTCTATATATTTTTCACGTTACGCAAACAATCCCCACATTATTCAACGTAAACAAAAACTTTCATTTGTTCCTCAAAAGCAAAAGCATCACGAGAATGCACCTGAGTTCAAAATAAGTTTCGAAACTCCGAGGAAACGACAGTTCTAACAAAACCAGTATCGTCCAGACACCTTAGATCTCTAGTTTATGCGAGTCGGTTTCACCACCTACGTGTACCAAAGTCTCAAGTGTCTACGCAAACTCAACCCCAAGTAGTTTATACTAGCAGTCAGCACCATCCTAAAAACACTTCTAAGCGAGCGACCGATGCAAATAAGTGTATGGTCTCCAAAAAGATGAAAAATCATGAAAAGAGAGCTAAAAAGCCCAAGAATATAAGATACGTTTCCTTCTAAGTTAGGTGCTCCTCACCCGAGCATTTAGCCCAACGGCACGAAAAACTCATTGAAAAATCAATGACACCAAATTATGATCAATGAAGAAGATCAAAAACAAAAACGAGATCATAGTCACTAACAGGTCGACTTGCCATGAAAGTGTGCGGACAACGGGCTTAATGTGATTGCGCTAGAATAAACAGGGTGAACTTGCCACGAGAACCTTGACACCAAGATACGGTAGCATGACTGAGACCGATTTGCATAAAAAGGAGACCTCCGGAGACTCGTAGTCCAGTGTCGTCATGATACTCGTCTTGTTCCTACCAAGAATCCCGGTTTTTCCAAACTCTGCGAACGAAGAAGCAGCCTCGTGCTTGCCGACTTTTCCACGTTTTACTTGAGGACAAGCAAAGATTCAAGCTTAGGGGAGTTTGATAACACAAAATCATATAGATATTTTCATGCATAATTCAACTAAAGTCTAACCGTTTTCGATCCGATTTCGGGTTATTTCCGTGTATTTGTCTGATGTTTTTGCAGGTATTCAACGATCACGTCTAAACAAGGCAACATGAAGAAAAGAAGCAATCCCAAATGAAATATGGACGAAAAAGGAGTGAAAACACAATGAAAAGCGCAACAGACTGTTTTTGCTGATGTGACGACCGTCACAGATGCATGACGACCGTCACACGGGTGACGACCGTCACACCTTGTGACGACCGTCATGCAGGCAAAAACGCCCCACTCAGATTACACGTCAAAAGAGCAGTTCCAATTCCCATTAAGTGGTCCACTACTCCCTAAATTATCTGCCTCAAGGTCCATCATCCTCAGAGATAACCGTTGGGATTCCACTTCTATAAAAAGGGAAGCAGGGGACTTCAAAAAGGGTGCTGCATTCATACCATGAAGTGTTGCCGAATTTAATTTCCAGAGCAAATTTACTTTCCAGTTTTTATTTGTATCCATTTCTCCTTTACATTTCCTTATTCCCATTTCCGCTCTTTTGTAATTGTTACTGCACTGTACGATCAAATTGGCACTAAAGACCAGAATCCTGCCAACATCTGTGGAGGATCTGCCCAAAGGCCAATTGGCTTATTTACAGGTTTTCATTTTGATCGACTTCTGTTTTAACATAATGCAATTTATTATTTATTATTATTATTTATGTTTTGTTCTTCCCAATTCCATGTCTAGCTAAACTTAGGCAATCGATATGTAGTAATAATTCGAATGGGATTTGATAACTCTTGTTTGAAAACTTTCTTTTCACAAAAATAATATATGGTATAAGTGTTTAAAATTGATTCACTGAATAAACTTCGTCGCGAAAGCGAGAACTTATTTAAAAGTAGTTTTACCACGAAAGTGGGAAATTAATTAAGATACGAACCAACAAGCGAAAGCTGCGGTAAGGTCAGATAGTAAACACTAGGCATTTGTTTTAATAACAGCGAAAGCACTTTAAAACGAATTAGAACTTAGAGATTTCCAAAAAATAGTTTTAACCCCGAACGGGATACGAAAGTGTACGTTTGGCCCTTAGGATTATGATTAGCGTCAATAACCATCATGAGACGAGAGTCTTCAAATCTCCATTTTCTGCTTAAATAAACTGTGAAAACTATTTCATACACCAGTAACTTATCAAATCCCTGAAGAACACAATTACTACGTATCGATTCAATTAATTAAAATCTAAACAGTAATCTTAGTTCCCCCTTTTAGTGACAATTAGTTCCCCCTTTTAGTGACAATCTTATTCCCTTAAAACATATTCTACCTAGCTAAACATAGTAACTCCCGAGAACACTAGTTTGATTACGAGTCCCTGTGGGATCGATATCTTTTATTACTACGCGATAGACTGTGCACTTGCAGTTAGTTGTATTAGACATAGAAAGTCGCGATCAGTTTCCCTTATCTGACCAGCGGAGTGTTTTTCTTCAGGTTTGTTGTCGCGGCAGCATGTCAGGGTTTCATGAATCAAGATTTCAGAAGAGGTCACTTGTTGTCGAAACGGGTGTCGGGCGGTTATTTTCGGAATATCCCCAGTGGAGTTAGCTACTACCAAGAATAGGCAAGGAAGCTATATCCAAAATGTGTTTTCCCGTATGAAGCATGCGGATGAATTTTCCTGTAAGAATCAGGCAGATGTGTTTTCCCGTATGGAGCAGGCGGATGAATTTTCCTGTAAGAATCAGGCAGATGTGTTTTCCCGTATGGAGCATGCGGATGAATTTTCCTGTAAGAATCAGACAGATGTGTTTTCCTGCTCCAATTTTCCTGTAAGAATCAGGCAGATGTGTTTTCCCATATGGAGCAGGCGGATGAATTTTCCTGTAAGAATCAGGCAGATGTGTTTTCCCGTATGAAGCAGGCGGATGAACTTTCCTGTAATCAGGCAGATGACTTTTCCCGTAGGAAGCAGACGGATGAACTTTCCGGTATCCAGATAGATGATTCTCCCGTGATCGACAGAGTATGTGAGTTGGGTTCCGATGCTTGACAAAAGTATTTTCCCCAAAGAAGTCGACGTGATTTCCTCGTGTTGACACAATATTACTGGCCCCAGTAGAGTCTTCCTCCGAGTCGTTTGTGGGTTGGGCCCAACAAAGTTAGCCAATGCAGAGATACGCAGAGTCTCCTGTGATTAGACAGAAATGTTTCCCCAGCGAAGTCGTCGGGATTTTTCTGTGTTGACGGAATGTAGAGTCCTAACATGGACAAAGTTCTATCCCCGCAATGATAGAATCTTTTTCGGGTTGATGAAAAATGATCCCCAGCACGGTCGCTAATTTGTTTTCTCCGTATTAACAGACGGCGGAGTTTTAACATGGACAAAAGGCAGGGTGTTTTGACAAGAGGGAGTTCAAAGCCTGGGGTGTTACACAGGCGGTTGACATTGAAATCAGATTTTGACATCAGATGATTGATCAGTTGGTTGCCGTAACAACCGAATTCAGTTGGTGGATGTTGTTCTCCAAGAAGTTTGTGCAGTTTATTTATGCGGTTGGCAAATTTCTGGGTTCTTGGTATTCAACCGTCTCGTACCTCGATTGTTTGAAGGACCGTTCGCTCTTCACCCAGTCGGGTCCAAGCCGGTTGAATAGGGGCAGCTGTTGCACCCTAAAATTTGCTCAACCTATTTCACCTGGTTTATGTTTTAATTGCATTATCATTTGCATAGTCACATCATGTACATGGTCCAATCATTTGCATATCATAACATAGCAAGTCATCTAACAGGGGATCAAGTTCCATCCTTATCTAAAGAAGCACATCAAGGGGGCCTTATTCAAGCTGAAGAACATCCAAGTCATCAAGGAATGGGTTGAAGCTTTGAGGAGATTTGAGTGTCAACAGGTGGATTTCTCTCCTAACTTGAGGTGTATTGAAGATCATCAACATGGAATTATGAATTTTAGGTGTATATGGATCCCATGGGAGGCCTAGAGAGCCCTATTGAAGCTTAGACAAGTCATGGTATCAAGTTCAAGAACCACAGTTGAGGTGTGTACAAGTAGGGTTTCATCTGGGTAACCTTAGGTCAAGGAGAGCAAAGAAAGGGCATCAAGACCTAGCTCTAGTTCATGGAAGTCATGGGTTGAGATGTTAAAGCATGTGTATGGATGAGTCAAGATCAAGTTCAAGAGAATCAAGAGTGGTTGGAGGTGTTTGATACAGGGTTCCTAGGGTAAAATCCCTTGTATAGCATTGGACTTCCAAGCCACATAAGTCAAAATACAAGTTTCAAATGGATTCTTGACCAACATAAAACTTGTAGGGATTCTCAATAGCTTTAATTTGAGTACTAGAAGTCTTCAAGAAGATTTGTAGAACTCAAGTTATGGTTCTTGCAAGTTACAGGTCACCAGAGGACACTGAAATTTATCTGTGAAAGTCACTTGACTTCCAAGCAACTTTTTCCCATCCAGGAATTTTCAAATGGATTCTTGGACAACATAAGCATTGTAGGGCTTGATCTTACCTTTAATTTGAGTACTAGAAGTCCTCAAGAAGATTTGTGGAACTCAAGTTATGATCTTGGCAATCCAGGGGTATTTTGGGAAAGTTGAATTATAGGTCATTTTTCAACATAGGTCAAAATCTCTATCTTCCACTCCTCAAATGAAAAAGTGTCCAACATGAAATGTGTTTAAAATGATGTTTTTAGGTCAGATAAGAAGCCATGGGTGATTGGAATGGCTTGTATCACAATTGCAAAAATGGCCTAAAAAAGGAAGAATTAAAGTCATTTAAAAGGTCAAATTTGTGATTTTTTGTTTTAAGGGCAAAATGGGGCATATGACATATCAATTTGATCAGAAATGAGGTTTTAAAGATGATGGTAATTCCAATTTTCCCATTTGAGGTCATTTGAACACATTTGCATTTGGTAGCTTCACATATAAGTTACATATGCCAAACCATTCATGGGATCAAAACCAAGGATCTAACCATTCTTAACACCTTCAAAATATCATATGGAGAGAAATTGGATCAGAATCAAGGTATTGAAGCAAGCTAAAACTCAGCTGTCATGTATGAACTTCTCATGATAACTTCAAGTGCAAGAGATATTGGATATCTCACATAGATCATTTCAGAAGTTTCTAGAGCATTCCTACAGGTTCTATATAAGGTTTATGATTGATTCAAGGCATTGGTTGGTGAAGATTGAGAGAGGATTGAGAGATAGAATTCTGATTTTGCACCTTGCAAAACAGAATCGGTTACACCAATTGAAGCCATCTCAAAGCAAGATAGTGCATTCAGAAGCTCAATCTTGAGTTTGTGAGTGAGTTTGGATAGATTTCTGGCCAAGATTGTTGAAGAATCAAGAAGGAGCATCGTGAGTTTCAAGCTTGCAATTGAAAATCGTATTTGGTGATTCAAGAGGATTCAACATAATTGATTGCATACAGAAGCTTTATCAAGCATCATTGATCATATCTGGAAGGTTTTGGAGTGTGCCTTGAAGGATTCATCACTCTGTTCATCAAATTTTCACAGGTTAGTAAACTTCATCGTGTAGCTTGATATAGATAGAATTGTTAGGTTTTAAATGGTTAGATGCAATGTAGATCATGGCTAGGTCGTTTCTGGTAAAGAATTTTGAGGTTTAGAGATGAAATCTTAGGTGACCAATTTTCTTGTGATGGATTGTTCTTGCTGATCTTGATGACTTGAGCTTAGTTAGATAGTGGTAATTACTCAGTGTAGTGTGGTGATGATGTTGGGCACTTTAATTTTGAGATTGGTGAGGATTAAATTTTGAGCTCGCTCTGAATTTCTCTTCGTGTTTTGAGATGGAGAGGCTTTCAGTGAGAATGGAGAGCATAGTTAGGTTCAGTGTGAAAAAACGAGCATGATGATGTGTTTAGGTGTAGGATTTGGTGAAGATTAGTGATGTTCATATTTGGGGACGACGGTGGCGCCACCTCCGGCCACCGTCCTGTGTGTTTCCCTCCCAGACTTTCAAATTGTAGAAGATGATGATCTCACCATTAATTGCCTAGTGGACTTTGACTAGAAGCCTTATCCAACAGCCAAGATTTGTTTCAATTTTGTGACGGAGTCTGAGAAGAGCCTCAACGCACCGTTTCACTTAATGCGTGGCTTTGGGCTTATGAGTACATTGCTATCCACACCACATTCCAAGGCCCAATTGAAATTAACACGTGATTCACTTGCTATTCAACACACACGTTTTCCATTTTCCTTTCATTTTCCTTCTTATTTTCTGTTAATTGTTTTGGGCTTATGGGAACATGATAAGCGCACCCCCAACTTGGCCCAGTCTGGAGAAATAACTTGGATCAATTGCTATTCATCACACCAGTTTGCTATTTTTAATTGATTTTCTTGTATTTTCATGTTTTACATGTGATTAGAGATTAATTCATAATAAATTGAAAAATGATCATTTTAGGATGAGACTTTTTTCCCTGGTTTCCTTAGGATCTCTAGAATTTTATAGGACTAAAAAATATTAATTTCATGCATTTTATATTTTTTGGCATATTTTACAATTTTAATGCTTTTATTTTACTTTTGTTTGATACTTCTTTTTTCTGAATTTAGCCTGAGAGTTTGGTGAGGAATTTTGGAGTGATTCTTGTGAGGTTGATTAGATTAGGGAAGCATGTACCCTTAGGAATTTTTTCATGTTTTTGTGACTAAAATTTAGGTTAGTTTGAGAGGTGAATAGGAGAGGTGTTAGAATTAGGGTTTTAACACAACTAGTTGTAGTTTAGGGCATAGTTTGGGGACTTAGGGTTTGATTTAGGCCTTGGGATTCATATGGGGTATTGGGTATAGGGTTAGGTTCCCTTAGAAATTTACCTAGGATTTTATGATGAGTTTTAGCATTTTACTTGATTTTTGCAATTTGAGTGGTGATTGTGTGTTTTCCCCTTTGGCATTTGGTTTGTTTGTTTGGTTTGGGGTATTTTAATTGAGCTTTGGGCTTGGGCTTTGCTTATTGGAGCTTCTGAAGGCTTGGAGGATGATTGGAAACAAAGGATGGAGCTTGGGGCATGAGGATTCTTCTCCTTGAAGGTTGCTTTTGAAGACTTAGGAAATAGGAAATGTAGGAAGAGCTCTAGATTAGATTGATTTCTTCTTGCAAACCTAGAAAGCATCTTGTGCTTCTATTCTTCCCTATGACACAAAGTCCTTCTAAGGTACTCATATCCCTCCTTTGGAGGGATGAGTGACATACTTTAGAAGTAGAACTTTGAGGGAACATTTCTCCTACAATGCTAGATGCTTATAGGCTTCCTTTGGTTGTCAATAAGCTGTTTAGCATTTCAACTTCATCTATTAAGTGATTTTCTTCTGGAGTGACTGCATTGAAGATAGAAACCTATTGAAGATGAAGTTCATTGAAGATTGGTGAAGATGAAGCTTGTGCCTGGCAAAGCTGATTGTCTGTTGAAGCTAGGGTTTTGTTGTTCTTTTTGTGAAGCTGTTTACTGGTTGATGTTCATGTTTGCCAAAGCTGGATTATTTTTGAAGATAGGAGTTTACCTAAAATTTGAAGGTCATTGAAGATTGAAGATGGGGTCTTGCTTGAAGTTGATGCTGTCATTTGCTGTTAATCAACTGTAGCTGTCAGAGCTGTTGCTGCTTGTGCTGCTCACTGTAGGAGCTGGGTTGTTGCTGTCAGAGCTGGTGCTGGTGTTGTTTTCTTTTGTTGTATTGTTTGTTGGCTTGTACAGCTTGCCCCCAAAGGTTTGAAGTGAATATTGTTTCACTTTGCCTGTTGTTTTCCCAGGTGCGAGGTAGAGTGGGACTCCCTTGCCTTGCTTGTATTGATGCATTGCATACATGTTTACTGTTTACTGTATATATCTATTTCTTTTGTTGTTTATCCCCTAGAATCTCTGTTTCTCTCTATGCAAGAGAGAAATATGACAGACATTAGGTTCTTATCTATGCATGACAACATTAGGTTAGTTTTTATCCCCTTTTCAACCCTAGGTTTTTAGAGCTTCTTTCTCTTCTTATCTCGAAACAACTCAAAAATACAGTAATAAGGTTAATCGATGTCGTACGTTACGAGCCTTAAGCTATTCGAGAAAGGGTTGCTAGAGAGCTTCTTTCCAGTAGTCTGGCTGCTTAGTGTGGTACCCTTTGGGTGACGCGCGACGTAGTCACTCTCGAATCATAGTCTCTAGTGCGTCAGAGATTGCAAACAAACTAAAAAACACTTCTTTCGTAAAAGACTCGAAACAAACTTCAAAATGTCATTTTTGTCCGCTTGGACTCGTAATCAGGAGAAAACCTTTTTTTCAGAAAGATAAAAAACAGTCAGACAAGCTTGTGTCTTCCGTAGCCCGAACTACGTTTGCTCTGATCTTTCATGTTGTATGAAAGTACGTAGGCATAAGATGTCGTATCCTAGCGAGCAACCTTCCCCTCCTTTCCCGTAGGTAGGCGAACTACGTTGACTCTGATTTCTCGTTCCAGACGGGAATACGTAGGCATAAAGTGCGATACTTTGCCGAGTCATTTTATTTTCTTTTAACCCCTGACCTGTAGAGTAGATAGAATAACAATCCGTATAAGAAAACAAGTGTGGATCCCGTCGAGTACGACGGATGTGAGGGGTGCTAATACCTTCCCCTTGCGTAACCGACTCCCGAATCCAGGATTTGGTTGTGATGAACATTCCTTTCCCGTTTTGCGTTAGGTTTACTCTGAGCATTTCCTTTCCCTCCTTTGGGATAAATAACGCACGGTGGCGACTCTTCTGTCATAGCCGGCGCCGATTTTCGCAGTAGCGACACCTTGGTTTCTTTAACTTGAGAGTTCCCTTCATGAGTCATCTTCAGGGATTCAAATATATCAAAGGCAGTTTCTCTGTTGGTTATTTTCTCATACTCAGTATGAGATATAGCATTTAGCAAGATAGTTCTAGCCTTGTGGTGATTTCTGAATTCCTTCTTTTGTGCCTCAGTCATTGATTTTCTGTCAATTTTCTTGCCATTTCCATCAATAGGATGAACATATCCATCAATAACCAAGTCCCAAAGATCAGCATCAAATCCTAGAAAGAAACTTTCTAGTCTATCTTTCCAATAGTCAAATTTCTCTCCATCAAACATTGGAGGTTTTGTGCTGACTCTTTCTTCATATTTGTTGTTGTTGGATGTTGAAGTTTCAGCAGCCATAATGTATATCAACCAAGAATATCAAGAGTTTTTCCCACTGGATCTTTTCTGGTCACGGTTAAGTGATAGCACAAACAGAACCAGAGCTCTGATGCCAACTGAAGGTGAGAAAAACACTTAGAAGGGGGGGTTGAATAAGAGTTTTAAGAAATATGGCAATAAAAAAACTCAAGATTTTTATCCTGGTTCGTTGAACTCAACTACTCCAGTCCACCTTATCAAAGATGATTTGCCTTTCTCCACAAGGACTTAATCCACTATTAATCAACTGATTACAATAGTAAGCACTAAGAACAACTGTCTTAGTCTTCTCAAGAACTACTGACCACACCTTGGTCTTCTTAAGGAACTTCTTACAAATTAATGTAAACTAACAAGTGTTTGATTGCTTCTAATAAGCTGTATCACAACTGTGATATTTACACTTAAGATTAAGTACAAATAAAACTATACAATTTTATGAAAGAACAAATGAATAAGATCTTTGTGAGATTTTCACTTTGATGAATTAAGCGTGTATGAATATTTCTTTCTGAGTGAACTAGCAACTTCTAAATGTTGTAGATGTTCTCCTTTTATAGCTTTTCCAATTTGCTTTGAGTGATGTGCAGCTGAATATTATATTAGGATATAAGACTTTTCATTACCAAAAAGTATGGGCAGAGATATGCTTTCTGCAGGAAAAGTATGGTTGTAGAAGCCTTGGGATATGCACCACGTCACTTCTTTGGACAAAATAGTCGTTGGTTACTTTGGAAGTAGCACCACGTCCAATCAAGTTTACAGCTTATTCAACAAGCTTCCTTCAGGATGAAGTCTTCATAATCTGCACTTCAGAACTTGTAGCCAGCTTAAAGGAATAAAATACTTAAGATGATCAGAGCTAAAATGTTTGAGATGGTCAGAGCCTTGATAGATGATTAGATCTTAATATATCAGAGTCTCAATCTTGATTAGAGTCTTCATCAGAGTATGCAGCAGTATGTGCTTGAGCGTGAATATTAATGATAAGAGTCTGATTATCAAAGCCTCTGTTATTGCAGTGAAAAGAACTTTAGAGTCTGATTAGATCAAAGTTTTCAACTCTTTGTACACTTCTTTCATTAACGCTTCAGATCATTCTGTAGCTTCTGGTTCAGATCCTTCTGGCAGCGCTTCAGAATCTTTTGATAGTCTTGTATCTGATGCTTCAGAGCCTTGCATAGTTTCTTGTACTTATGTATTTTGCTTCTTTAAGAGTTTTTAATTTAATACCTGAAACAATAATACTTGAACAAATTTTAGAGTATATATTTTCTTAATACAAAATTCCATAAGAGTTATCATCAAAACATAGAGATATAAGAAACACCAATCTGTGTTCTAACACTTATCTGATGGTTTTCCAGATATTCCTTTTGATTCTGATGGTTTTCCATAATCTATCCGATGTTTTTCCGGATTTGTTTCTCTATCTGACAGTTTTCCAGATTGAGTCTTTGTTATGATGTTCTTCCAGAACTTATCTGATGGTTTTCCAGATATTCCTTTGATTCTGATGGTTTTCCAGAATCTATCCGATGGTTTTCCAAATACGTTTCTCTTTCTGATGGTTTTCTAGATCGAGTCCTTGTTCTGATGTTTCTACCAGAACTTATCTGATGGTTTTCCCAATATTTTCCTTCGATTCTGATGGTTTTCCATAATCTTTCTAATGTTTTCTGGATATGTCTCTCCTTCTGATGTTTTTTCAGACTGAGTTTTTTTGTTCTGACGTTCTTCCAGAACTCCTTTGTTGCTTATCTGATGTTCTTCCAGATACGTCTTCAAACTCTTCCTGTACATTTAATGTTTTCCTAAATGTTCCGGATGTTTCTGATGTCTTTTTTTCTCTCTGTATGTTTTCCGATGATTCCTGAAGATCCTGCTCAATCACTTCGTTTAAAGGAACGTCCCGAAAACTCTAGCGCTTGTCGTTTACCTGATCCTACCGCCGTGTGGATCCTGCGTTACCTATCAGCCGGTCATGCATGAATCTCTTAGATATTCCCCAGTGGAGGCCGTCTCGTTGGCGCCATCTCCATTGAGGATCCCATTCTTACCGTTCTTTCTAAAGTGACAATTAGTCGTGCTTGCACGAGTTAGCCATCACTTTAGAATTTCCCAATGTCGTGTTGTTTCCCCAGTGCGTCGTATTCCCCAGTGGTTTGTTCGTCGCGTTTGGCCCTGTGTCGTCATGTCGTCTGCATCCTTGCTTTATCAGTTCCATCATAGGCATCATACTAGATTCATGGTGTTGTCAGTCTTGTTTTGTCCATAGCATTGCATATCACTGCATCTGAGGGCAAAATTTTCAGTTATTTGTATTCAAACCCCTCCACCGTGATTCCTCGAGTCTTTGTCGCTCATATCATTCGGTGAAGCTATTTAAATAGGGGCATCTGTTGCACCCCAAATTTTACCCTTATATTTTTCTTGCATTGCTTGTATAGCATATCATGTCTGTCATTTTTTATAATACCAAATTTATCAGCTGAAATAAACTTGTCGAAATTACAGCCGACATCAGTTAAACTAAAACTCAACTTTGTGAAAAATCAGCGGAAGAAAAATTTTAAATTCGACCCTGCAAACATCAGTCATGTTAATCTACGTTTGTCGTAGTTTAACCTGGCGTGTTCAATTAAATTTTTTGACCATTTTTCGGTCGCATTTTGGACAGTTTAAGTCATTTTATCGAGTAAAATTTATTTCAAAATCTGGCCAAACGGTATTTTTCTGAGTCATATATTTTGCGCTGATCATTTTAGTGTACTTGGTTTATTTTTTCGAGCACTTGGGCGTCCGACTTTTATTTATTTGAGTTTCAGTTATTTTTATTTTTTGTCTAAATAGTTAGAATAAATAAATAAATAGAATTATTAGTTTTAATTTTATTTTTATTTTATTTTATTTCATTTAGTTTTAAATAATTATTTAAGTTGGGCTTTACAATGGGCATTAGGTTAGAGTTAACCCTAGTTTGATACCTATATAAACATAAGTTGTTTTGAGAAAAGGGGGAGAAAACTTAATCAACATCAGAAATCAATAACAGGTCATCAGAAAGAGGAAGAAGAGAGTTTTGAGAAAAACTCATAAGATCCACCAACAAGGATCATCCAACGGCGGCCATGGATCCTTTAGAGTCTCACTACCACCGACGGACAACAACCAAGCAAAGAGCCTCAGAAGAAGCTTCATCACCGGCTAAGAACACCACCACCTCGCCGTCGAAACACCCAACACATAAGATTATGACATTAATGGGTTTGGTTTTGTTTTATTTGGTTTCAAGTATGAACGGACGAAGGCGAAGCAGGAGAGAAGAGGAAAGTTTCAAAAAGGAGCCATGAAGGAGCTGCCGCCGGTTGGGAAGAAGAAGAAGTGAAAGGGTTTTTTCCCAAACCCTAAAGAAGGGAAAGGGTTTTTTCCCAAACCCTAAAGAAACAACACAGCAACACCATCCACCCCTCCCCCTTTATTATTACTGTTTTTTTCTTTCTTTTTATTATTTTATTTTTCTTTTAGTTATTTATTTATTTTTATTGGTAATTAATAATGAGAATTAAAGTTTTAATTAACCTATTTAACAAAGAATGTAATTAAACATTAGGATTAGAATTTATTAAAATTTAGATCTTTCTTTCAAAATTAAAATCATTAATTAGAATTAGATACTCTTTTTTTTAAAGATTAAAATTGGATCACTTTTTATGTAAAACGCTAAATAAAAGGCTTAATATTCCCGCTAATGGATCACTTTTTTAAAAAATTAAACCCTTTTCAAATTAAATTTTAAAACCCTCTTTTAAAAACAAAAAACTTTTAAATCATTATGTTTAATTTAAATCAAAAATTTTCTTAATAAATTTCTAACATTATTTATTTTTAAATTTCTAACATTTCACACTTTCATTTCTAATTTTCTAACTAAAAATGCTAAAATAAAAAGGCTTAATATTCCCGCTAATTATTATCTGACTTTCATATCTCTTGTTTGTACTTGGTTACTAATTTCACATTATTATTGTATTTTCCTTTTTCGGTTGTAATTATGTGAGGCTATCGTCGCTTTTATTCCGTCTTTTTTTTTTTGCATTTTTTTTATGGTTGTAATTTATGCGAGTGATCGTCGCTTTGTACCTCTGTTTTACTGCTTTCGTTATTTCCCCGTATTTCAATTATCGTTGTTGTAGTAATTTTCCGTTTGCATCATTTTTACCGTTAACGTCCTTCCGAAGGATTAGGTCTAGCCATTTGACCGCCGAGTCAATAACCCTAATCTTTGACCATTTCAAAACCCTAATCTTGCCTATGTGTCCCGCCGCGGACAAAAATTCCCTTTACCCTAGCATTAGGTTAAGGAGTCGCCGCACTCTGTTTTAGGGTTTCCCGCCGTGGAATGTTTAGTTAACCCTAATTTCAATTCAAACTATTTCAACGTAGAAATAGGAGTCGCCGCACTCACGTAAGCGCTTCCTTAAGAAATGCTTATTCCCCATTGAAACCTTGACCACAGTCAAGAAGTTTCTAACCTCCCTTTCAAGGGGAACTACGATTAATCTGATTCCATCCCCTATCTCGGATACGTAGGCACAAGATGCGAATCTTGGCGAGTAAACTTAGGACTAACCCTTAGGTTTCTCTTTCACCTTTAACCCTTAGCATATACCATCAAGCAGATAATTAAAGCAAAATAACAAACATTAAACAAAAGGTTCTTGTAGAGTACTACAGAAGTTTAGGGTGCTAATACCTTCCCTAAGCTTAACCAACCCCTTACCTAGATCTCTCCCCGCATTGTTTACGATGCAAAATTAGGTTTTCCTTCTTTTGACCTTTTCCTTTGGATAAATTAAAGATCGGTTGTGAGCTACAGATGCGATTTAAATTAATTAATAATTTGATATCTTATTCTCACCGCAACATGTTGGGTGCCATATTCCACACTTCAAACATTGAGAAGTTAGAGTTGCAAAAGAAAATGACTTGATAGAGTTGCTTGAGCAACATGCTGTGAAGATATAGAGAGAGGATTTATTTTCCTCTACTACTTCATCATCTCATCCTCCTACTCCAGGTGCCTGGAAGGGTATTGTGGACCAGCTTGTGTTGGAGAAGACCATTGTGAAGGACAACTATGAGAGAGAGAGAGAGAGAGAGAGAGAGAGAGAGAGAGAGAGAGAGAGAGAGAGAGAGAGAGAGAGAGAGAGAGAGAGAGAGAGAGAGAGAGAGAGTCTGAAGGAAGTATCAACTTGGAGTTGGAGCTTCCTCATATGTGACTCTTAGGATCTAGTTTTCTCTTATTATATTTTGATCCTTTGTAACTTGTACTTCCAAGTGTAACTCCTTCCAATTATTAATAAAAATGAGATTTTTAGTATTTCAAGTGTTGTTATTTATTTATGATGTTTTCTTCATTTTGAATTTCCTTGAAAACTAAATGAAAGAATTTGCATTACATATCATTCATCATTCTGCATATGGTCTTGCTTTTGAGAGTTTCACAGGTGTCTTATTGATTTTCTCTTGGTATTCTCAGAAGTCAAGTTGTCGCACCAATACAACACTCGTGCTAATTCTCAAAGAAAGATGGTGGATCACTTGGAACAAGAGAATCGTGAACTTTGTGAAGAGGTTACAACTCTTGGTGCTGGTATGGAGAAGCTTAACGTTTTAGTAGAGTCTATGGTCGCTCTACAAAATCAGTGTCCTCGTCCTCCTACTGCTCAGGCAACACAACCTCAGTCCACAATGATCTCTAAAGTGGTTTTTGTGCCTGTTTCCATGGCTCCAATTAGTGTTCCATCACACTCTATGCCTCCTGGTTTTCCCTGTGGAATGCCTTTGAACTTTATTTATGGGGGATACAAGCCTGCTACTGAAGTCTCCACTATTTAACCTATGATGTTAATTCCTCCACCGGTGGTACATACGGTCCCACAGACTGATGAACCTATCTTCCATGCTGAGCCAAGTGAAAGCTTGGGAGTTTACAAACGAATGGATGAGTTTCAAGATCAATTTAAATAAATGAAAAATGAAATCAAGGCTTTAAGGGGGGAGGAGTTGTTCGGAAAGAATGCTCATGAGCTATGTCTTGTCCCAAACGTTAAGATTCTCGCGAAGTTCAAAGTTCCCAATTTTGAAAAGTATAAAGGTAAAACATGTCCATAAAGTCATCTTGTCATGTATGCTAGAAAGATGTTCACTCACACTGACAACCATCAGCTGTTAATTCATTACTTCTAGGACAATCTCACTGGTGATGAACTAAAACGGTATATGGGTCTAGATAGCACTCAAATTAGTACTTTCAATGATATGGGAGAAGATTTTATCCATCAATAAAAGTAAAACTTGGATATGGCGCCAGACCGTGATCAGCTTCATGCTATGTCACTAAAAGAGAAAGAAACCTTTAAGTAATACGCCCAAAGGTGGCGTGAGATTGCTGCGCGAATCAGTCTTTTGTTGGAAGAAAAGGAGATGACTAAGATTTTTCTGAAGGCGTCGAGTTCATTTTATTATGAGCAAATGGTAGACAGTGCGTCCAGCGGTTTTACCGAAATGGTGAATATGGGTATGCGCTTAGAAGAGGGAGTCTATGAAGGACGTTTGACCAATGAAGCTAATTTCGCTAGGAGTGCAAAGAAGTATGGTATTGGGTTTTGTAAGAAAAAGGATGGGGAAACCAATTCCATTTCTCAAGAGAGGTCAAGAAGACACATGGGAAGAAATAATCATCATCATCATCAGATACAAGTAGCTTCAGTTACACTTATCATCAGTGCTTGTCCAGCCACTCAAGCTACTTCAAACTATCAACCAAAATTCCAACAAAGAACACATCAAAATAATCAACAGAATTGTCCACTACGGAAAAATCATTTTGATCCAATTTGATCAGAAGTTCTCTAGTGGATATGCATGCAAGTTTGTGTAAGTTGAGCTATTACGAGCATGATCATGTTGTGTGTCGTATTTGTTCTCGAAACCCTAGGGGTTGTTCTGTTGTAAAAAGAGACCTTCAAGAGATGTTAGATCAATGGTTGATTCAGATTACTCGTTTAAGGAATCATGTGAATCACGAGGTGAATGTTATTGTCCCTCACATTTATATTCCTGAACCTGCTGATATTTCTTACAATAACCGAAAGTCATATGTTACTCCGTTGTTGATTATTTTACTTGGTATCGTGTCTTATGAATCTGATAAAGTTATACAGTATTGATACAATGCTCATTCCTTCTCTTTCTTCTGTGGGGAATATTACTGACGTTAGCAGGGTAACTTGGAGCGGGCGTGTGTTTGCTGCTCCACCTCCTAAGAAATATGAGAATATCCCTATTAACAAGTCGATTGTGTTTGAGACGCCCGTGGTGCAATCTGAATTTGGATTTCTTATTGGCCAATATTGTGGTACAAGCCAAGATGCTGATGATAAGGTGTTGAAATTGATAAAGAAGAATGAGTACATAATTATGGATTAGTTGTTGCAAACTCCCTCTAGATCTTTGTATTGTCCTTGTTAATGAACTCTGACGTTTATAGGGAAGCTCTGAAGAAAGTACTTGAACAGGCATATGTGGACCATGACGTGACCATTGATTAATTTGACGGTATTGTTGGTAATGTTACTGCTTGTAACAATCTAAGCTTCAGTGATGAGGATTTGCTGGAAGAAGGGAGGAATCATAACATGGCTTTACATATTTCTATGAATTGTCAAGAGGACGCTTTGTCTAATGTTCTAGTTGACATTGGTTCGTCTCTTCATGAGGTCGGAGCTGTCACTTCGACACTCTACCAAAAGCTGAAATTTGTGAAGAATGGGAAACTTGTTGTGGTAGGAGGTGAACAGGCTATGTTGGTAAGCCATTTATAATCTTTCTCCTAAATTGACACTAAAGAGGTTGTAGGAACTCCGTTCCAAGCCATATCCATTTCTAACTATGTTGAAAAGAAGAATGGGGCATCCATTTCTTCTCTAAAAGATGCGCAATAGGTTCTTGAGAACGGTCAGTCTGTGGGCTGGGGCAGAGTTATTGAACTTGCTGAAAACCAGAATAGAGCAGGTCTAGGTTTCTCTCCTAAAACAACCAGAAGGTAATTGAAGTGCTACCAAGATATTTTTCACAGTGTTGGGTTTATCCACTCTGGAGACCAAAATGTTGCTGCTATCATTGAAGATGACTCAGAAGATAACATGCCGAACTTCGTGACTCACGGAGTGGTGTACCACAGTTGGACAGCTGTCAACATTCCTACTATTGTTCACTCTTCAAAGTATTTTTTTGTGTTTTTCAAATATCTTTTCACTCTGCCCAAGGTGAAATTGAATTTGTGAGAGCTTTGTTTTAAATTTTATTATCATAAATAAAATGTTATTTTGCTTATCCTTGTGTGTTTTTATATTTTTGCTTTCTTTTCTGGAAAACGATAACCTAAAAAACCAAAAAAATAAAATAGTTTCAATATCTACATGATTCTTGCGCATTTATTTGTTTCCTAAATTCAAGCATATCATTATGCAGATTGATTGTTAAACCCACTGAAAACAATGTCCCTATGCCCTCTCCCAACTTTGAATTCCCTGTGTTTGAAGCGAAATGTTAGGTTTGTGATTCTATGATTGGCAACAATTTTGTTAAAACATGTTTAATTTGGAAAAACATGTATCACAATCAGATGTTGAGCAAGATGTCATGACATCTTGACCAACTGGTACAGCAGAGTCTACTGTTACTTTTCTTGACAGATGTTCTGACAGACTTTTCATGTTCTACCAGAACATCAGAACAGTTTTGCATTTTAAATCCTTGAAGATTTGGTTTTAAAATATGAGATTTTGGATGATTTTAGTTCTCATACAGGCGTAGCTAAGCAAGGATATTTTAGGAACATTACAGATTTGATTTGGTTTCATAAAAAGGATCTTGGAGACTTTTTAGGAAACTTTGAATATTTGTTCCTATTTTCGTGGAGAAGATTTTGCAGATGATTTACAACTAGAAGATTGGATTTGATTGAAGAGTCCAAGCCCATACTGCAAGAGTCTATATAAAGAGACTTACTAAAACTAGAAGCTTAGGTGTTATCATTGAAGAAATTGTGTATGCACAAATAAGGGTTTAAGGTTTGAGAGATCTTTTACTATGTTACATTTTTGTATGTCACTCATGTATATTCTGATAGATTGAGGTAGACTGATAGTTCATTGTTAATTGTCCACTCTAAAGCTTTAAAGCAAGAGTGTATTGTTCTTAGTTGAAGATTTTAAGCAAAACTAAGTATTGTCTTAGGATTGTGTCACTTCTATTTTGGTGTTGTTGAATTATCACTAGTTTGTGACTGGTAGGAAGTTAGACGAGTTCTCATATCTAGGACTTCCTAGATAGAAGTTAGCACGGGTAGTGATTAGGTGTTAAGTTGTAAACGAGGGAGTTTAGCTTTGAACTAATACTATTATAATGGATTTCCTTCCTGGCTTAATAGTCCACAGATGTAGGTGAGTTGCACCAAACTAGGTTAACAACTACTGCTGCTATTTATTCTTCTGCAATTTACCTTCTGCATTTAATTGTTTTCTATCAATAGATGATGTCTTAACATATGTCGTGACATTGTGTTTTGGTGTTGGCACATCAGTCTTGACATTTGTCTTAAAGTTCCAGAATTACAATTAGTATCAGAGCAGGTCACTCTATTTTCTTTTTAGGTGAGCTCCGGGGAGTTTGTATTCTGGTACTATGGATAAGGAAGAAGAAGGAAATGTTAACGGGCCCCAAGTCTTAGATGGCACTAGCTATGACTATTGGAAGGCACATATGGTGGCTTTCTTAAAATCTATGGATAGAAAAACTTGGAAGGCTATCATCAAGTGTTAGGATCATCCTATGGTTAAAGATAAAAATGGGAAAGACCTTGAAGCCAGAAGTGGAATGGACCAAGAAGGAAGATGAAACTACTCTTGGAAACTCCAAAGCCTTGAATGCTTTATTTAATGGAGTTGCCAAAAAAAATATTTAGGTTAATCAACACCTGCACTGTAGATAGGATGCTTCGGAAATTTTCAAGACAACTCATGAAGGCACATCTAAGGTAAAGATTTTCAAACTTCAGTTGCTGACTACCAAGTTTGAAAATCTGAAGATGATGGTGGATGAGAGTATTCATGACTTTAACATGAATGTTTTTGAAATAGACAATACCTTTAGTGCTCTGGGAGAGAATATATTAGAAGAAAAGCTGGTTAGGAAGATCCTCAGGTCTCTCCCCAAGAGGTTTGACATGAAAGTAACTGCCATTAAAGAAGCTCAAGATATCAACAACATAAAGTTGATGAACTTGTTGGTTCACTTGAAACTTTTGAAATGGCTATTAGTGACAATTCTGAGAAGAAGAACAAGAGCATAACCTTTGTCACCAACACTGAAGATAAAGAGGCTCAAGCTGAATCGAATACTAATGAAGGACTGTCAAATACCATTGTATTACTTGGGAAGCAATTTAATAGAATTTTGAAGAGTATGGATATAAAAGGAAGACCATGTGTCAAGAACATCACATTTGACATTAGAAAAATAATGGCTCTCAAAAGAATGCCAGGACTAAAGATAAGTCAAATCAAATCAAAGGCATACAGTGTTATGAGTGTGAGGATTTTGGTCACATAAGGCCAGAATGTCCCACCTATCTCAAGAAATAGAAAAAATGTACGTATGTATCTTGTCTGATGATGATGAGCTAGAAGATGAATCTAACTCTGAGACAGTTAAACTTGTAACTGCTCTCTCTGGCAGATGGGCAGATGAAGTAGAATCTTATGATGAAAATGTCCTCTATGAAGATCTGGAAGTGTCTTACAAGGAAACTTGTGAAAAGTGTGAAGAAAGTCTTAAGATAGAGGAAAGTAAGAGAATGATCATAGCTGAACTGGAGAATGAGAAGAAGGAACTTCTATGTATTGTTTATCATCTACAAAATAAGGTAACTCTCTTGAATTCTAAGCTTAATAACATGACAGACTCTTTAAGAAGGATGAAAAATGGATCTGATATGATGAAAGAGGATGGAGATACAAGAGGTAATTATCCATTTGATAATTAACAAAAGAAAAGGTATGGTGAAAAGTTCTTTCCTTCTGAAAATAAGAAAATTATCGCCATGTCCAACCACATGTTACAACATCATGGCGGACATGATGTAACTTCAACAAAATCTCAATCCTCAACTTGGAGGTGTCATTATTATGGAGAGTATGGTCATATAAAGCCTTTTTATTATAAATTGTATGGAGATCAAAAATATTCAGATCATTCCAAAGCTAATCCAGTAAGCAAAAAGAGAAGGTCTATCAACAGGTATGTGAACCTAATAGCTTACACTTCCTTGCAGACTTCAACTAAAAAAGACTGGTACTTTGACAATGGACGTTATACATATATGATAGGGGCTCAGAAGTTTCTAGTGGATATCAAATCTCATCCTACAAGTTCTGTTAGGTTTGGTGATGGATTTAAAGGAGAAATTAAAGGAGTGGGAAAATTGGTGTGTGTGGGTTCTCCAAATTTAAAAGATTTACTTCTCGTGAAAGGATTAACTGCTAATCTTATCAGCATTTGTCAGTTGTGTGATCAAGGTTTGCTGGTCAGTTTCTCAAAATCATAATGTTTGGTCAAAGGTTAGAAAGATGCTATTCTGATGAAGGGTATAAGGTCTAAAGACAATTGTTATCTGTGGGAATCTCAAATAACTGCTTACTCTTCTACATGTTCAATAACCAATGAGGGTGAAGTAAAGTTATGTCACCAGAAACTTGGACACTTTCATCTCAAAAGAATGAAGGAAATCATATCTCAAGGAGTCATCAGAGGAATGTCAGAACTCAAGATTGAAGAAAGGAATGTTTGTGGTGAATGTGAAATTAGGAAGCATACCATGATGTCACACCCAATGTTACAACATCAAACCACTTCCAGAGTGCTGGAACTTCTCCATATGGATTTAATGGGACCAATGCAGATAGAAAGAGGTATGCCTATGTGGTTATAGATGATTTTTCTAGGTTTACATGGATGAACTTTCTTAGAGAAAAATCAGACACTTTTGAAGTCTTCAAAGATCTGTGTCAAAGTATTCAAAAGGAGAAGAACAGTGTGATTGTCTAGATTAGACATGACCATGACAAGGAGTTTGAGAATGCGAAATTCTCTGAATTTTGTGCTTCTGAAAATATCAGTCATGAATTTTCTTTTTCCATCACTTCTCTGGAAGATGGAATTGTTGAGCAGAAAACTAGAACTATACAAGAATCAACTAGAGTTATGCTTCATGCTAATCAATTTCCATTAGATTTTTGGGCAGAAGTTATGAATATTGCGTGCTACATTCATAATAGGGTCACTTTGAGAGAAGGTACTTCAATCACTCTCTATGAGCTATGGAAAGGAAGGAAACCTATAGTCAAATAGTTTCATATCTTTTGAAGTAAATGTTATGTCTTGACTAACAAAGATCAAAAGGGTAAGATTGCTCCCATAAGTGATGAAGGAATATTTCTGGGTTACTTTTCAAGCAACGGAGCTTATAGAGTTTTTAACTCCAGAACTAGAAAGAAAATGGAATCTATCACAGTGGTAATTGACGATTCAATTACTGAGTAAAGGATGGATGTTGAAGCTAATGTTAAAACAACCTCTAGGCAGACTGATGAGGCAGAAAAGGAAGAAAGTTGTAATTTCTCTAGCATTGTGTCAGATAACACTCAAGTCACTCCAGGTCTCTCTATTACAGTTCAGACAGAACAATTTAAGGAACTCATTGCAAGACACCCTACTGAGAACAACATCACTAAGTTTACAAAGAAAATATCAAACTCTTGTCTTGTCTCTAAGATTGAACCAAGGATGAGTCTTATTATTCAAGAAAAGAAGATCTTGAATTGCATCATTCGAACATGTTTTTATGTTGAATATGGTGAAACAAGAAGAGGTTGCTATCAAGTAGTGTAGATGAAATAGATGTTGAAGGAATATAATATCAAGTAGGATATCATGTCATTACATTGTGAAGATTTGAATGTTATCAGATATCTCATTCAACATGGCTAGAACAAGAACCTTGATATTCATACCCAACTAATTAGGAATCTTGCTGAAGGCAAGGTTGTTATTTTGGAGCATGTGGACACTAAGGAATAACTGAATATTATGTTTACTAAAGCCTTATATGCAAATCAAATTGAGAACATAATTAGTGGGCTAGGCACTTGCCCTATTAAGGATTTATAGAAATTACAGATATGGAGGAATGCAACAGATACGACATCATTCCTATGTCCTCTGAGGCATGATAAGCCTAAGAAAGTTGTTATTATTAAGGGGTGGAACAAAATATCTCTGCAAAATAGAAGGGTTGGTTTAAACAAGACATGTTTTAAGGCTGTGGCAAGGGGGTTCAGTCTCAACACTCCTAAAACATGTCATAGCAACAAGAAGTGTAAAAGCATTTTTGACAGGGACAAGAGGTGTAAGATCACCTGAAGATGATCAAGAATATGTGTTTCCACCAAGTTATATGTGTTTCCATATGAGTTTTGTTTGTTTCCAACTTCACTTTGTGTTTCCATTTATGTGTTTCCATTACTTTGTTTATGCTTGAATGCACTGTGTATTGTGTTGTCAGACAGGATGTCTTGACATTGTCTTTGATTTTACTATGCAATTCAGGGGGAGTTCTGCTACTGGTTCTTTGATATCAGACAAGATGTCTTAATAATGTTTTTATGGCTCTTGATATTTGGTGTTGATGTTTGGTTTCTATTTTTGATTCTGTTGTGTGTGCTTTTGATTTGGTCTAAGGATGTTTCTTCATTGAGAAACAATCTTTTCTATTGGATCATCAATTATATATTTTATGCATCATGGTCTTTCTCTAAGACAAAGTACAATGTTGAGGAAGGTGTTGCTTTCAGTTAAGATGGATGCTAAAAGAATCCAATGACAAATAGGATATCATGACATTATACTGTGACAAGCTGGTTATAATCAGGATTTTCACTCTGCACTGCTGGACAAGGTCATTGTGACTGGTCACTATTTTGTCAGGGGTGTTTTGGGAATTTGTATTAATGAAGAGTTATAGAAATTACAGTTTAAGAGGCTTGAAAACGGTGCATGTGTTTTCAAGTAAAACAGTTTTCAATGACATAGAGATTGTCATTTCAAATGTTGTAGTCAAAACTTGGAAAGAGAGAAAGAGGAACAAGAGAGTGTCTCTCTCATATGTGAGTGGTGCTCTGATAACAAGAATAATTACACCTCCTTCAAAAATTCTCTCCTTGACTGATCAGGCGATACAAGCAAAGTTTTTTCCTATTAAAATCCAAAACCTTACTGCTTATACCTACTGCCAAGTTATGTTTCAACATGAGTCAATCCTCAGAAAATGTTGAAGCTGAAGAGGGTCATTTCTTGGAAGCCAAGAAGGATAAGAGTGCGGATCCAAAGAAGATGGAGTCCAAAGTTGTGACATATGTTGAATCATCTACTAGAGCATCTAGGACAGGGAATAAGTCTATGACAAAGATGATGTCCTTCAAGAAAAGTCATGCTTAATTACACTCTGACGTGGATGTTGATGAAGATTGGGTTAATTTCATTAACTCAGGTGGTTGGAAAGAATATCTGGCTCCAAAGATGAAGTCTCTTTGTTTGGTTTTTTTTTCTTGGTTGGGTTTGTTTTGTTGTTTTTGTTGTAATAATTTCCTAACATTGTTTGCTTCTATCAGTTGCTTTGTGTTTTTGTTTGCGTCTATTGGAACTGTTTGTTTCCATTGCTAGTGTGTGATTCTAACTTGTTGTTTAAATTTACTCTAATTTTTGTCAATTTTTGGCTAAAAAGGGGGAGTAAAGTGTTAGTGTATTTTTGTTTGTCCTGATGTCTTGTCACATGTCTTGACATGTTGACTAACATTGTGATAGGACTGTACTACTGCCAAGGGAAAAATAGTCTATTGGGTTTGCTTGTTGTACAAAACTATTTAGGGGGAGCATGATGATTTGTCATGCTTATGCTACTGCTATTAATATAGTGTATATGTGCAATGATGTGCAACCATATTTCTGACATGATGTGTTTGTGGGGAACCTTAGTTACTCTATAGTAATCTATTATTCTAGTTCTCTGAGTTACTAGTGAGGGTCTTGCTGCATGTGCTTTTAATGTTTGTTTGTCTTGTGATTTGGGTTTTCCCCTTGAGAGGGATGTGTGAACTTGGACAGTTCAGGTTTATATTTTCTTGTGATTTGGGTTTTTCCCTTTGAGAGGGAGTATTGGTTATATGTGACAGGGGGAGTAATGGACCTATCTGAGGTTATTGTGTTGGAGTTGTGTTAATGTGATGTCAGACCACATGTCTTGACATCTGACCTCTCAAGGTTTATGGGTTTGAAGGAGTTATAATCTCTAATGATTTGTAGCTGTATTTTATCTCTGATATTATTCTATTTGCAGTTTGTACAAAGTTTGCAAGTCTTCATGTAGCTTGTGTTTTGTGTTTGTGGTTTTATTCCTCTTCTCCATATTTATTGTACAAAGGTTGTTTTAGCCAAAATTTGCCAAAGGGGGAGATTGTTAGGCTTGTGATTTTATGATTGGCAATAATTTTGGTAAAACATGTTTAATTTGGAAAAACATGTATCACAACCAGATGTTGACCAAGATGTCATGACATCTTGACCAACTGGTACAGCAGAGTCTGTTGTTACTTTTCATGACAGATGTTCTGACATGTTATACTAGAACATCATAATAGTTCTGCAATTTAAATCCTTGAAGGTTTATTTTAAAATATTAGATTATGGATGATTTTGGTTCCCATACAAAAAATTTTAGAAACGTTGCAAATTTGATTTGGTTTCATAAAAGGATCTTGGGTACTTTTTAGGAAACTTTGAAGATTTGTTCCTATTTTTGTGGAGAAGATTTTGTAGATGATTTACAACTAGAAGATTGGATTTGATTGACGAGTCCAAGCCCATACTGCAAGAGTCTATATAAAGAAACTTACTAGACCTAGAAACTTAGGTGTTATCATTGAAGAAACAGTGTGTGCACAAATAAGGGTTTAGGGTTTGAGAGTTCTTTTAGTGTGTTGTGTTTTTGTATGTCACTCATGTATCTTCTGATACATTGAGGTAGACTAATTGTTCATTAATACTTATCCATTCTAAAGCTTTAAAGTAATAGTGTATTGTTCTTAGTTGAAGCTTTTAAGCAAAACTAAGTATTGTCTTGGGAGTGTGTATCTTCTATTTTGGTGTTGTTGAGTTGTCACTGTTTGTGACTGGTAGGAAGTGATAGGAGTTCTTATATCTAAGAGTTCATAGGTAGAAGTTAGCATGGGTAGTAATTAGGTGATAAGTTGTAAATGGGGGAGTTTAGCTTTGAACTAATACTATTATAGTGGATTTCCTTCATGGCTTGGTAGCCCAAAGGAGTATATGAGTTGCACCGAACTGGGTTAACAACTAGTGGTGTTATTTATTCTTCTGCAATTTACCGTCTACATTTTTAATAATTTTCTGTCAACAGATAATGTCTTAACATCTGTCGTGACATTGCGTTTTGGTGTTGGGATATCAGTCTTGACATCTGTTTTAGAGTTCTAGAATTACACAGAAGAAGAGGATGTTGAGGAAATTCCATATGAGATTTCTTGGTTGCTTGAGCATAAGAAAAATACCATTCAGCATCATGAAGAGCCGGTGGAAGTGATTAATTTAGGTTCAGAAGAGGATAGAAAAGAAGTTAAGATTGGGGCATTGCTTTAGTCAGATGTTAAGAAGAGGATGGTAGAGCTTCTTAAAGAGTGTGTGGATGTCTTTTATTGGTCTTATCAAGACATGCATGGTCTTGATATTGATATTATGGAGCACAGATTTCCATTGAAGCTAGAATGTCCGCTAGTTAAACAGAAGTTGAGAATAACTTACCCCGACATGACTGTTACGATTATAGAAGAGGTTCATAAGTAAATTGATGGTGGTTTCCTTGTTACTTCTGAGTATCCTCAATGGGTGGCCAATATTGTGCCAGTTCCAAAGAAAGACGGTAAAGTTTGGATGTGCATTGACTATAGATATTTGAATAAAGCTAGTCTGAAAGATGATTTTCCACTGCCACACATTAACATGTTGGTAGATAATACTTCTAAATTCAACATCTTCTCCTTTATGGATGGATTTTCCGGCTATAACCAAATTAAGATGGCACCCGAGGATATGGAAAAAAACAATATTCATTACACCCTGGGGAACATTTTGTTACAGAGTGATGCCTTTCGGTTTAAAAAATGTTGGTGCTACATACCAGAGAGCTATGACCACTTTGTTCCATGATATGATGCATAAGGAAATAGAGGTCTATGTGGATGACATGTTTGTAATTCAATGAATGAAGAAGATCATATTGAATATTTGTTAAAGTTGTTTCAGTGATTGAGGAAGTTTAAACTCTGTCTAAATCCTAATAAGTGCACTTTTGGTGTCCGTTCTGGAAAATTGTTGGTTTTTATTGTCAGCCAAAAAGGTATTGAAGTAGACCCTGATAAAGTCAAAGCTATTCAAGAGATGTCTAGGCCTAAAATAGAAAAACAAGTCAGAGGATTTCTCGGACGTTTGAACTATACCTCCAGATTTATATGCAATATAACTGCCACTTGTGAGCCGATCTTAAAGCTTCTCTGGAAAGGTCAAATTTGTGTATGGACAGAAGATTGTCAGAAGGCTTTTGATAGTATCAAAGAATATCGGCTTGAACCTCCTATTTTGTCTCCTCATATGGAAGGAATACCATTGACTATGTATTTGATTGTGCTAGAAGAGTCTATGGGTTGTGCTCTTGGTCAACAAAATGATACTGGTAGAAAAGAATATGCCAACTACTACCTAAGAAATTTTTGTATAGATTGTGAATCTCGGTACTCAATGTTAGAAATGATGTGTTGTGCTTTGGATTGATTAATCACACAACTTGGCTGATATTCAAAATGGATCCAATCAAGTATATTTTTGAAAAGCCTGCTTTAACTGGGAGGATTGCCCGTTGGCAAATGTTGTTATCCATTAAAGGAACTGGTTTGGCTGATAATTTGTCTCATCAACTAATCGATGATTATCAACCTATCAAGTTTGATTTCCCTAATGAAGATGTTATGTACTTAAAAGCTAAAGATTATGATGAACCTTTACCTGAAGAAGGGCCTGATCTTGAATCTCGTTGGGGTTTATTGTTTGATGGAGCTGTCAATGCTTATGGCAACAGAACCGGCACAATTATCATCACTTCTCATGGTTCTCATATACTATTTACCACAAGGTTGAGGTTTGAGTGCACAAACAATATGGCAGAGTATAAATCTTGCATAATGGGTCTTGAAGAGGCCATTGATTTGAGGATTAAAACTCTTGATGTGTTTGGGGATTTAGCCGTAGTGATTAATCAGATTAAAGTTGAATGGGAGACTCGTCAGGTCGGCATAATTCCTTATAAAGATTATGCAAGGAGGCTGCTCACCTTCTTTAACAAGGTTGAATTGCATCATATTCCCCGTGAAGAAAATCATATGGCAGATGCTATGGCCACTTTGTCCTCTATGATTAGAGTAAATTGTTGGATTGATGTGCCTAAAATTAATGTTATGCGTCTTGATATACCTGCTCACGTGTTTGGGGCAGAAGAAGTGAAATATGATAAGTCGTGGTGTCATAACATTAAATGTTTCATCCATAATCAAGAGTACCCACTTGGGGCATCCAAGAAGGATAAGAAGACTTTGAGAAGATCGGCTGGCAATTTCTTCCTGTATGGAGATGTGCTATACAAAAGAAACTATGACATGGTCTTGCTCAGATGCGTGGATAGACACGAAGAAAACATGTTGATGAAAGAAATTCATGAAGCACCATTTGGTACCCATACCAATGGACATGTTATGGCTAAGAAAATGTTGAGAGTGTAACACCCTCTTCTATACCCCAAATAAATGCATATAAAACATTTAAGCATATACAAATTCATCAGAGTAAAAGTTTTAGAATAAGGTATAAAAGAAGAATGTCACAACTTCACCAATAAAACACTTTAACATTTTGCTCTATAAAATATGTAACATTTTCAAAAGTAAGCGGAAGATCAAATCATTTAAGCAGTTCCAAAATATTAATTCAAATGCACATAAGTCATCCAGATTAATACATCATATCAGTTAGATTACAAAACCACATCAGCTGATACATCGCAATGTATCACAAAAGAATGACTATACTAGTCTAACTACCCGGTGTTACATATCAGAGCAGCAGACTCAAAAGAATGAAGACTAATCTTCACAAAAGGACTCCAGCATCCTAATCTGCAATGCCTCATAGAGCATTATAAAACAGCAGAAGGGTGAGAAATATAACCATAATAATCAAAGCATAAGATTACGTATATATAGGTATCATATAACACATATTCACATTTCTCACCACACTTCATTCTCACAATCATAATCATATTACGTTCACATATATCAACATTGTGAATAACCACAAGCACATCCCTTCATGCTTGACTTCACAATCATTCACAAGCACATATGTACCACAACAATATTATGCAATGTGACTCAACATATCCAATGCAACTCATGCAATGCGGTACCGACTCTCGTTATCTTTTCTCGGTTTTTACGTTAAACCGGGTCCACCCTTCTAGACCGATAACTCGTTATCATTTTTCGGTTTTTACTTTAAACCGGGTCCACCCTTCTAGACCGATAACATCCAAGCCCGTCCCCTAGGCTTCAAACCCACCCTTCTAGGTTTGGGACAAGCCACTAGTTTCCACGAAACTAACAGACATTGCCTCTTGACTGAATGATGCATGTACAATCAACCAATCACAATAAATGCACTTAAGACCGTTCCCGCGTCTTAATCCCATGCATTCGAATAATTCACCCCTTCGAGAATTTCATCATGATTGCACATACAACATATATCAACATTTATCAATGTATTCATTTCACACATCATCATATTTAACAACAATGCACACATATCACATATGTTCCCATGCATTCACACAACAATCGCATACATATATGCACTCACAATTCATTAGACGATACACATACATTCCTCATTGTATTCCCATGTATCTCTAATTATCACAACAATCAAGGTATTCACATCGCAATACCAATCATACAATTATAAGATACGCACACATATTCAAAATGTTCTCATGCATACTCATTACATAATTGTACACAACAATCAAACATTCACAACTCATCAATTAATACACACATAATCATCATTATGTTCTCATGTATTTTAACTGATTACAATTAATCATTCATATCACAACTCTAGGATTCACGCCCGAAGGCTACCCACAGCAAATGTTATCATAATAGTTCACATACTCATTCATAACATAGAAGTATAAACATATACGAATCAACCAAACAATCCCCATTTGGATAACACAGCAAAGAAAATATACTGCCACATTCGCCTTCATTCGCCTGGCGAACCCTCGCAGCGAACCTTCGCCTGGCCTTCGCCTGGCGAACTCTCTCAGCGAACACTCGCTAGGCTTCGCCTGGCGAAACTCCCCAGCGAGCCCAAGTCAGTAGCTACTGACTTCATTCGCCACCATTCGCCAGCACCTTCGCTGGGCGAACCCTCGCTACTCAACTTCGCCTGGCGAACCCACCAGCGAAGTCTACTGGGACTTAATTATAATTATTCGCCAACATTCGCTAAGCTTCGCCTGGCGAAGCTTCGCCTTTGCTCGCCTGGCGAGAGCCAACGAACCTGCGCAGAACAGAACCCCATTTTGTTCCTCCTTCACCAATCCATCATCAACCCTCTCTTACACATCCAAATCAGTACAAACAACATCAATACATGTTACCCGACTACTCTACGGCATTATTGCTCAGTTTCAACCGATTAAATCCTCAATCTACCGATTATCCAACATTTTGCCCTAAATAGAAAGTGATGGAAACTCTACTAAAACCCTAACCCAACATACATAACATCATACCATGATCAAATAGAAACATTTCTCACCCTTACCTCGATTAATCGGAGCTTTGATGTTGGTTCTTGATGATTTCCACTTTTCCTCTTCTTCTCTTCTCTTTCTCTCCTTTCTTCTTCTTTCCTCTTTCTTTCCAAATGTTTTCTAACTTTCTTTTCTTTTCTTTCTCTCTTATATATATTTCCTTCATTTTCCTTCCTTCCAATTTCCTTCTCAATTCTCTATTAATCCCAATTAATAAAATTGATTTCCAACATTAATAAAATCCCACTAAATCAATTAATTACTATAATTAATTATTTAATGAAATTTGGGCTGTTACAACCCTCCCCCACTTTAGGAATTTTCGTCCTCGAAAATGTTACCTGGTTCAAACAGTTCTGGATAAGACTCCTTCATCTGGCTCTCAAGCTCCCACGTAACATTTCCACCAGCCGGTCCTCCCCAAGCGACCTTCACTAAAGCAATCTCTTTACCTCGAAGCTGCTTCAATTTCCGATCCTCTATCCGCATAGGTGATGCCTCAACAGTCAGGTTATCTCTCACCTGCACATCATCTATCTGGACTACATGAGACGGATCCGCAATGTATTTCCTCAACTGAGATACATGGAATACGTCGTGAAGATTAGCAAGCGACGGTGGTAAAGCCACACGATAGGCCACTTCTCCTATCCTTTGCAAAATCTGATAAGGACCAATGAAACGCGGCGACAACTTGCGCGACTTCAGTGCCCTACCAACACCTGTCATCGGAGTGACTCGAAGAAACACATGATCTCCCTCTTGAAATTCAAGTGCCTTCCTCCTCTTGTCATAATAACTCTTCTGACGACTTTGAGCAACTCTCATCTTCTCTTGAATCATCTTGATCTTATCAGTAGTCTGTTGAACTAACTCGGGTCCAACAACAGAACTTTCTCCGGACTCGAACCAACACAATGGTGTCCTACACCGTCTACCATACAACGCCTCAAATGGTGCCATACCAATACTCGAATGGAAACTGTTGTTGTAGGTAAACTCAATCAAAGGCAAGTAGCTATCCCAAGCTCCTCCTTTTTCCAATACACAAGCTCTCAAAAGATCTTCAAGCGACTGAATCGTCCTCTCCGTCTGACCATCTGTCTGAGGATGATACGCTGAACTCAGACGCAACTTAGTACCCAAAGCACTTTGCAGGCTCTCCCAAAATCTCGAAGTAAACCGCGGATCTCTATCCGAAACAATACTTAAAGGAATACCATGCAGACACACAATCCTCTCAATATACAACTTAGCTAACTTCTCCAAAGGGTAATCCATACGCATAGGAATAAAATGAGCAGATTTAGTCAACCTATCCACGATAACCCAAACAGCCTCAAAATTACTCGGCGTCCTCGGCAAACCCGATACAAAATCCATGGAGATACTATCCCATTTCCACTCAGGAATAAACAACGGCTTCATCAAACCCGATGGCTTCTGATGCTCAATCTTCGACTTCTGGCAAGTCAAACAAGAATACACAAATTCCGCAATATCCTTCTTCATACTAGGCCACCAAAATACTTTCCTCAAATCCTGATACATCTTAGTAGCACCCGGATGAATACTCAATCCGCTACGATGTCCTTCCTCAAGGATGTTCTTCTTAAGCTCAACCATGATCGGAACACAAACTCGATCCCGACATCTCATAATACCATTCTCATCAATCCGAAAATCACCACCTTGGCCTTGGTTGATTAAAGTCAACCGATCAACTAAGCTCAAATCTGATTTCTGTCCTTCTCGAATTTCATCCAAAATACCACTTGTCAGCTTTAACATACCCAACTTAAATCCAAAAGAAGTTCTCTCACATACCAAACTCAAATCTCGAAATTGCTCAACCAATTCTAACTCTTTCACCATCAATGCCGACATATGCAATGATTTCCGACTCAATGCATCTGCTACTACATTCGCTTTACCCGGATGGTAATTCAAGCCAAAATCAAAATCCTTCAAAAGTTCAAGCCATCTTCTTTGTCTCGCATTCAATTCCTTTTGATTAAAAAGATACCTCAAACTCTTGTGGTCACTAAACACTTCAAATCTTGCGCCAAATAAATAATGCCTCCAAAGTTTCAACACGAACACGACGGCGGCCAACTCTAAGTCATGCGTCGGATAATTCTTCTCATGCACTTTGAGTTGCCTCGAAGCATAAGCCACAACTTGGTTATTCTGCATCAACACACCTCCTAAACCCATCAAAGAAGCATCACAATACACAACGAATGGTTCTTCTGGATTTGGCAGGATCAAAACAGGAGATGTCGTCAACCTTCGCTTAAGTTCTTGAAAACTCGCTTCACACTTGGCGTCCCAGACAAAGGCTTGACCTTTCCTAGTCAACTGCGTCAATGGCAACGATAACTTAGCAAATCCCTCAATAAACTTCCGATAATAACCGGCTAAACCAAGAAAACTTCTGATCTCAAAAACTGACTTCGGAGTCTCCCATTGCGACACCGCTTCAACCTTCGACGGATCAACCGCAACACCACTACTAGAAATCACATGACCAAGGAAACTAACTTCCTTCAACCAAAATTCACACTTAGAAAGCTTCGCAAACAATTGCTTCTCTCTCAACACAGTTAACACAATCTTCAGATGCTCGGCATGCTCCCCTTCGCTCTTCGAATAAACCAAGATGTCGTCGATAAACGCCACCACAAACTTATCCAAATAAGGATGAAAAATCCTATTCATGTACTCCATAAATACACCTGGTGCATTAGTCACACCAAATGGCATCACGGAATACTCATAGTGTCCATACCTCGTCCGAAAGGCCGTCTTCTGAATATCCTCAGCTTTCACACGGATCTGATGATACCCAGATCTCAAATCAATCTTGCTGAACACACTTGCACCAATCAACTGATCCATCAGATCATCAATCCTCGGAAGTGGATACTTATTCTTAATAGTCGCCTTGTTCAACTGTCTGTAATCCACACAGAGCCTCATAGAACCCTCTTTCTTCTTAACCAACAACACCGGTGCACCCCACGGTGACACGCTCGGACGAATAAACCTCTTTTCAAGCAAATCCTCAAGTTGAATCTTCAACTCTTTTAACTCCGAGGCCGACATACGATATGGAGCCATCGATATCGGACTAGTTCCAAGAATCAAATCTATCGAAAACTCCACTTCTCGCTCCGGCGGTAAATCCTTTATCTCATCAGGGAATACTTCCGGAAAATCTCTAACAATGGGCAAACCATCAATCTCTTCACTCTCACCAGTCCTCAAAGTTGCCATAAGCATAAATACCTTAGCCCCATCTTGCACCGATTCTTTCACTTGTTTCTTCGTCATAAACAAATCTCTTTCAACATCCGAATCGGGAAAAATAACTGTTTTGTCAAAACAGTTAATATACACACGATTGAATTTTAACCAATTCATTCCAAGAATGACATCCAGTTGATCTAAATGAAGACACACTAAATCAATCCCAAAATCTCTACCGAAAATACTCAACGGGCAATTCAAGCAAACATACGGTGTAGTTACCGAACCCATAGCAGGAGTATCAATAACCATACCGCCACCAATCACAGACAACTCAAGATTCAACCTTCTAACACAATCCAAAGAAATAAAAGAATGCGTAGCTCCGGTATCAATTATAGCGATCAAAGGTATACCATTAATAAAACACGTACCTCTGATCAATCGATCGTCGCTAGCAGTCTCAAATCCAGATAGAGCGAACACTTTCCCGCTCCCTTGATTCTTCTTCGGCTTATCGCACTTGGTACTAATGTGCCCTTGCTCACCACAATTGTAGCAAGTCACGCCCGCACCACTTCTGCATTCCAGAGCCTTGTGGCCTGGCTTGCCACACTTAAAACACGTCTTCTCAACACTTTTGCATTCAGGAGCACGATGTCCCTCTTCACCGCACCTATAACATCTCACCGGAGTAGAAACTCCCCCACTTGGCCTCTTGCCATAACCCATTCTCTGCTTCCCTTTGTCCGCAGGAGTCACATAAGGTTTTCCTCTGAATTGACCTTTTCCTTTCTTATCACTTAGGCTCTTGTAGTGGCTAGACCTAGCCCTACTATCTTCATCATAAATTCTGCTCTTGTTAACCAACTCAGAAAACCGCCTGATTTCCTGATATCCAATAGCTTGTCTAATCTCGGGTCTCAAACCGTTCACAAACTTGAGGCACTTAGACCTCTCAGCATTACCAGTATTATAGTGAGGACAAAATTTGATCAACTCCTCAAATTTCGCCGCATACTCAGCAACCGTCGAATTACCTTGCTTCAACTCAAGAAATTCGATCTCTTTCTTCCCCCGCACATCCTCTGGAAAATACTTCTCCAGAAAGGTTTCTCTAAACAAATCCCACGTAATCACAATATCATCTTCCTCAAATCTTTGGCGAGTATTACCCCACCAATCTTCAGCTTCTTCTTCGAGCATATGAGTCCCAAACTGCACCTTCTGTGCATCCGAGCAATTCATAACTCGAAAAATCTTTTCCACAGCTTTCAACCAAATTTGTGCCTTGTCCGGTTCATGAGTTCCCTTGAAGACCGGAGGGTTATTCTTTTGGAATTTCCCCAAAGCACGGAATCCATCATCAGCATGATTCCTCTCATTCACATTGGCCGGAGGATTCTGCCCAATTGCCCCCGCCAATCTCGTCAATGCCTCCGCAATCGCTTCGTCGTTCCTTCCTGCAACCATCTTACTAATTCCAACCACAGAACCACGTAAGAACAACCAATATTGATAATGCAACACACGCATATCAATAACACACAGGAAGAAAACACTCTAATAACTAGGCCGGACGGACCGACCTGCTCTGATACCACTATTGTAACACCCTCTTCTATACCCCAAATAAATGCATATAAAACATTTAAGCATATACAAATTCATCAGAGTAAAAGTTTTAGAATAAGGTATAAAAGAAGAATGTCACAACTTCACCAATAAAACACTTTAACATTTTGCTCTATAAAATATGTAACATTTTCAAAAGTAAGCGGAAGATCAAATCATTTAAGCAGTTCCAAAATATTAATTCAAATGCACATAAGTCATCCAGATTAATACATCATATCAGTTAGATTACAAAACCACATCAGCTGATACATCGCAATGTATCACAAAAGAATGACTATACTAGTCTAACTACCCGGTGTTACATATCAGAGCAGCAGACTCAAAAGAATGAAGACTAATCTTCACAAAAGGACTCCAGCATCCTAATCTGCAATGCCTCATAGAGCATTATAAAACAGCAGAAGGGTGAGAAATATAACCATAATAATCAAAGCATAAGATTACGTATATATAGGTATCATATAACACATATTCACATTTCTCACCACACTTCATTCTCACAATCATAATCATATCACGTTCACATATATCAACATTGTGAATAACCACAAGCACATCCCTTCATGCTTGACTTCACAATCATTCACAAGCACATATGTACCACAACAATATTATGCAATGTGACTCAACATATCCAATGCAACTCATGCAATGCGGTACCGACTCTCGTTATCTTTTCTCGGTTTTTACGTTAAACCGGGTCCACCCTTCTAGACCGATAACTCGTTATCATTTTTCGGTTTTTACTTTAAACCGGGTCCACCCTTCTAGACCGATAACATCCAAGCCCGTCCCCTAGGCTTCAAACCCACCCTTCTAGGTTTGGGACAAGCCACTAGTTTCCACGAAACTAACAGACATTGCCTCTTGACTGAATGATGCATGTACAATCAACCAATCACAATAAATGCACTTAAGACCGTTCCCGCGTCTTAATCCCATGCATTCGAATAATTCACCCCTTCGAGAATTTCATCATGATTGCACATACAACATATATCAACATTTATCAATGTATTCATTTCACACATCATCATATTTAACAACAATGCACACATATCACATATGTTCCCATGCATTCACACAACAATCGCATACATATATGCACTCATAATTCATTAGACGATACACATACATTCCTCATTGTATTCCCATGTATCTCTAATTATCACAACAATCAAGGTATTCACATCGCAATACCAATCATACAATTATAAGATACGCACACATATTCAAAATGTTCTCATGCATACTCATTACATAATTGTACACAACAATCAAACATTCACAACTCATCAATTAATACACACATAATCATCATTATGTTCTCATGTATTTTAACTGATTACAATTAATCATTCATATCACAACTCTAGGATTCACGCCCGAAGGCTACCCACAGCAAATGTTATCATAATAGTTCACATACTCATTCATAACATAGAAGTATAAACATATACGAATCAACCAAACAATCCCCATTTGGATAACACAGCAAAGAAAATATACTGCCACATTCGCCTTCATTCGCCTGGCGAACCCTCGCAGCGAACCTTCGCCTGGCCTTCGCCTGGCGAACTCTCTCAGCGAACACTCGCTAGGCTTCGCCTGGCGAAACTCCCCAGCGAGCCCAAGTCAGTAGCTACTGACTTCATTCGCCACCATTCGCCAGCACCTTCGCTGGGCGAACCCTCGCTACTCAACTTCGCCTGGCGAACCCACCAGCGAAGTCTACTGGGACTTAATTATAATTATTCGCCAACATTCGCTAAGCTTCGCCTGGCGAAGCTTCGCCTTTGCTCGCCTGGCGAGAGCCAGCGAACCTGCGCAGAACAGAACCCCATTCTGTTCCTCCTTCACCAATCCATCATCAACCCTCTCTTACACATCCAAATCAGTACAAACAACATCAATACATGTTACCCGACTACTCTACGGCATTATTGCTCAGTTTCAACCGATTAAATCCTCAATCTACCGATTATCCAACATTTTGCCCTAAATAGAAAGTGATGGAAACTCTACTAAAACCCTAACCCAACATACATAACATCATACCATGATCAAATAGAAACATTTCTCACCCTTACCTCGATTAATCGGAGCTTTGATGTTGGTTCTTGATGATTTCCACTTTTCCTCTTCTTCTCTTCTCTTTCTCTCCTTTCTTCTTCTTTCCTCTTTCTTTCCAAATGTTTTCTAACTTTCTTTTCTTTTCTTTCTCTCTTATATATATTTCCTTCATTTTCCTTCCTTCCAATTTCCTTCTCAATTCTCTATTAATCCCAATTAATAAAATTGATTTCCAACATTAATAAAATCCCACTAAATCAATTAATTACTATAATTAATTATTTAATGAAATTTGGGCTGTTACAGAGAGCATGTTTCTATTGGCTGACAATGGAATATGACTATTGCAAATATGTGAAGAAGTGCCATAAGTTCCAGATTTATGCTAACAAAATTCATGTGCCACCAATGAAAGCTTTTGATAAAAAGGTCCAACCTCGTGTGTTTAAAGAAGGCGAGCTCGTACTCAAAACGATCTCGTCTTCTATCACTGATTCTAGGGGCAAGTAGACTTCATATTATGAAGAACCCGTATGTTGTTAAGAAAGCCTTCTCTGGTGGCGCGTTAACTCTTGCAACAATGGATGGTGAAGATTTCACTCATCTTGTGAATGCAGACAGTGAAGAAATACTTCGCCTAAAATAATAAAAGAACATCTCGCTAAGTTAAAATCCCGAAAGGAGGGATTAGGAAAAAATGAGCGCCTCGGTGGGCTGAAAACCCGAAAGGGCGGTCTAGGCAAAAGTTAGAGACATAAACAGAAATAATTATCCTGTTAGATTGAAAACTTGAGAGGGAAATCTAGGAAAAATTTAGGGATCATGGAAAGTAATTGCATCAGGCTAGACTTGATCACTTGAAGCAACAACAATGGACATTGTATTTTAGTGTAACCTTTTCCATGTATTTACCATTTTCCAACTTTATAATAATCCATGGAGTCACGCCATTTGCGGTCTACCATTCTATCAAAAAATTTGCGGGCTACCATTTTTATATTCATTTGTGTTTGCAAAATTTCATTTATTTTTTATAATAATTTTTGAAACAAAAACTAATTGATAATGATACTTTTGAGAACTATAAAAAAAATTCCTTTGATTTGTGAACGTTAAAAGGAATGCCCACAATTACTTCAAGGAATGGTAACATATCCATGTGTGGAACTCGATGTTCTCCCAAGAGTTTGTTCTTGTTAGTGGTATTTCCAAGTAAGCGCTAATTCAAGTGTTCTCCAGTTGATTACTGAGTTTAACACCTCGTTTGAATCATAGAATTGGGTTCCCCAATTAAGTCTTGATCTAGATTTCCTCAGCCAAATGTGACTTTCTTCTCTATCTAGGTTGAAATCAAGCAAGTATATGTTGAAAAATCCCCAACGGGTTTTATCCCCTTTTGGTGTTTTCAACAATATTCCCCATTGAGAAATATTGAGATACCAATCAACTGTTGGATTTTCTCTCACCCTGTGTTGAGTTTTAAAATCCCTTGCAAGTTGATTTTCTGCTACGATGTTAACTTCTTATTTCTCTTGAGATAATTGATCCCTAGAGAGTTGTCCTTGGCGATCATCAACAGTTTCATATTATCCCAAAGCATATTGTTATAAAGTTTGTCTTTTGGAAGATTCATCCTTCCATCCCTTAGTAGAGTGAATGCATATGTTATCCCTTTCGGAGGTTGATATCCCTAGAAGAGCTTTGCTTTACATTTTCCGCGTGATATCTTTATCCTTTTGCAATAGATTCTATAAGGACTTATCTTTTTCCCCAATTAGAGTTTTGAAAACTTGTGTTACATGATTCCCCTCAGTGGAGTTCATATGGATTTTTCTTATCCCCAGGAAGAGTCATGATGATTTGGGTTATTGTAGCAGAGTTCATACTGTTTTCCTTTCAGTGGATTATTGGTAATAGAATATTGAACAATGGGCTTCTCCCCAAACAATATATTTCTCTCCTCAGAGATATGAGCCTTGTAGAAATATATTTTTCTTTGGATGGCTCTCATTTATTTCCAACTAAAATTCCTAGCAGATTATCTTTCAGCATTGTTGAGATTTAGCTGAGTATCCGGTTGTACTGTGGTGATTGGTCGTCCCCAGTTTATCTTTGTGTTTTTTTGTCAGCATATACATGCATACATACATTCATACATTAATACATCTATCAAGCAGATTCGTCTTGCGTTTCTTGGTGTTTTTACCCACTCTCTTTGGTGTTGTTATCCCCACAAAGTGTGTATATTCTCTCCATTAGAGTGTCTACCTTTAAGCAGAAAGTGTATATCCTTTCTAATTCCCCACTGAGTTCATTCCTTGTGAGAGGATTTTTCTTTAGTTTTCCTTCACAACTGTTTATCTGGATGGAATAACTTCCCCAATTGAGCTATTTCCTCATTGGGTAAAGTCTTGTTTGACTGTTTCTCTCCAATTTGTTCATGGATTGAACTTTGGTCTCCTGCAGCAGTCATTTTGAATCTCTCTGAGCTTTGAAACATGGATGATTAGAAGGCATTTATTTTGACCCTCTTGAGGATTTATTTTTCTCGGCGAAAATCTGTTTATGATTCCCCCTCAAAAGATGAAGATTTTTGTTTCCCCAACAGTGTTGTGATAATACTCTCTTCGAATCTTTGCTTGACAACAAGTGGTTTTCTCTTTATTTGAGAAGCTTGTATATCCTCAGCATAATAACAAGTGGCAGAAGCTTGTTTGATATCTCAACCTTTTGTGTGACTTCAAGTGGCAGTCTCTTTATTTGAGCAGCTTGTATGTCCCCAGTAAGGTAAACCTCACCTGATAACAAGTGGCAGTCTCTTTATTTGAGCAGCTTGTATATCTCCAGGAATCATTTTGTATCTTCACAGTGAATGGAATCTCTCTAGTTCATCCTAAGCAGAGAAGTTTATTGTGTAATGTTGGATCCCTATCCAATCAACTCTCCCATCAAATGGTGTCTCTTTGGAAAATTTACATAGGGAAGTTTGATGAAGTCCATTTTCTAGCAAATGGCATTTCTCTAGTTCATCCTCAGTAGAGAAGTTTGTTGTGAAACCTTTTCCATCAAATGGCATCCCTATGAAAAAAGTCTCAAAGGGAAGTTTGGTGAAGTTATTTTCCATCAAATTGCATCTCTCTGAAAAAGTCTCGAAGGGAAGTTTAATGAAGTTATTTTCCATCAAATGGCATCTCTCTGAAAAAGTCTCAAAGGGAAGTTTGGTGAAGTTATTTCCCATTAAATGGCATCTCTCAGGAAAAGTCCCGCAAAGAAGTTTGTTGTGAAATTTATCTAACCTACTTGTATCTCTTCTGAAGATCCCTAATAGAGTTATTGATTTATAATTCCTAGAAAATGGTAGTCCCTTTAGCGGAGACAGTTTGTATTTGGTACTTTTTCAAGTTTAAAACTTGATTAAAGAAGAAGTTGGGCCCTATCCTTATAGTGGAAGCTTATTATTATTCAAATTGGTTCGTTATTTGAACATGTGTTTATCTCCTCATATGAGAATCCTGTTGCAATCCATTGAATCTTTCATCCCTAACAAATGGTTGTTTCTTTATCTGAGAAGTCTGTTGTGTAAATTGACCTGCTCACATCTCTTTTTGAGTTTCCCCAGCAGAGTTTTTGTTTATCTTTAGCAAGTGGCTATCCATTGTGAAGCTTATCTATTACCAACAAGTGGCTATACTTTGTGAAGCTTGTCTATTATACTGTTAATCTTTGTCTACCTAAGATTATTTCCCCAATAGAGCAATGAATTTGAGATTCCCAACATCTCTAAGTCGTAGTTTCATCTATGAACTTTTTCTACCTCCTATGGAATTTTACATTCCCCAGTTGGATCTTTTTGTTTTCCCCTGCAGAGTTTCTTTTGCTAATTTTATCCATCAATTGTCTATCTTCTGTGGCATCTTTTTCCCACAGAGTTATGTGTTTGCATTCATATATGTAGTACCCAAAAATCCCCCCCCCCCTCATTTTTTAACTTTCTTGGATTATGCTTTATTTCATCCGCATCTACATTTGTGCATTGGTTCTAAACATGGGATCAAGGTATCTTTTGTTCTTGAGCAAGACAAGGTTCCATGGCTCAACATACATCTCAAAGGATCTACATATGCATCATGGTTCATCACAAGTTGTTTCAAGAGTTTCTGAAGAGGAGTCAGAAGAAATCATGAAATCAGAAGAAGCTGTTAAAGCAGGGTTTTATGCAGGATTTGCGTTTATGGGGCTATCTTGCAGTATTCATAATTTCCTAGTCTTTGATCCAAATGAGGCAAATTTGTAGTCAAATTAAATAGGACATCATAAACTACTATTTTGTAGAAAGAAGCAAGTCCAAAAAATGCATAGATCAAAAGTTATGGAGGCAACAATTGATTCCCCGGGCTTCCCTCCTTGTGGCGCCAAGAAAATTCAAAATTTTCATGTGTTATGTAAAATTTTCCCAGAAACTTCAATTTCCAGCATTGCAGCTTGTGTTACTCCATTTCAATCACTTGAATTCATTTGTACACCAGTAGAAGGATCTAGAATTGGTCCAAATTTGATTCATCATTCAAAATTAATTTCACTTCCCTCAAAAAATTCAAACATTTCTATTCCTAATCCCACCCCTAATTTCAATTCCTAATACTAACCCACACTCCAAACCACATTTAATTCCAAATATAAACCATACTTAAATCAATTTTGCTCCAAACCTCATACACACACACATTTTCTGATTTTTCTACACATCTCATCCCAATTCTCTCAACTTTTCTCTCATTCCAAAACCCTCACAAAACCTCTATAACCAAAAGATTCACAAATTATGCATTGTAATTTGTGAATCCTTGAGATAAACCACCATTGCATCACCTTCCATTGTTCAATTCTGATGTTGCAACTTATTTGGATCTTGATCAAGTTTTTGGAATCACTTCTTGAAGAGATTTTTGCTTATTTTTGGATTATTGCTTGGATCTTCAATTTTTCTTATTAAAGCTTCATAGATCTCTGTTTTTCTTGCTTTGATCCACCAGTTTCAGTTTATCAACACTCATCAAAGCAAATCTCAACTTTGTAGGTTAGTAATTTCTAGATCTAGCTTTGATTTGGCTTAATTTTATATTTCACAATGTAGATCCATTGTTTTTTGGTGATATTTGATCCATTTGTTGCTTTGATTATTGATTTTGATGTTTGTTTGATCCAATTGATGTTTGATTTCTGTGATTTGATATAATTTTCGTGCATAATTGATTGCTTAAGCATGTGGATGGATACTTAAGGGATTAATTGCTAAAAAGTTCTTTTAAATTGGTGTCTTTATGTCAATGCATCAGTGTTAATCGATTAACCAATTGCAAGGAAAAACTGGTTAATCGATTAACCACTGCATTTTTCACGTTTTTTGGCTTTTTCAAAGGGGTTATTCGATTAACCATTTTTTCCTAGCAAATGGTTAATCAATTAACACTGATGTAGAATGTGATTTTTGTATATTTTCAAGCTTGTTTTGATTTATTTCCACTTTTAATCTTCATGGATTAATATGATGCATATTTGTGGACTGTTTTTGAGCTATCTTATCATACTTGATAGCATACTTATGATTCTTCGATGCGCGACTCGTGGTTTTCGTGATGCATATCTTTGACTTTTGTCTTGCACTCTTGGTGTGATGATCACGTTGCTTAAGCATTTGTACAATGGTGTTTGTTTTTTCTTGATGTTTATCTTGTTGGATTTGTGATGCATGCTCACGTTTGTTTCCGATTCTGCAAATACATGATTGTCTGAAACAATTAATTGTTGTTGGTGAATGCTTGATTATGCAATCTTGTTGAACTTGCTTGTGCTTAATTGTTGATATATGTTCATCAATCTACCTTATTTGATGCATGATCCTCACAATGTCATATGCCTTTGTTGAAGTGTCGATGCATTATCATGTGTGTTGTCGAATACATGCCACATGTTGCTCAATCTTGGTTGCTAGCGTGCTTGGTTTGACTTGTTATACATGCTCATTTATATTTGTTTCTTGCTTGGTGTAATGCCCCCTTTCTATACCCCAAAATAATCACATAACAAATCATATAGTCATGAATACAAGTGTTTTTATTTTCATCAGAGTATATTTACATTTAGGTATAAAAGAAGTGCGTCACAATACTCACGAAACGACCACATGAATATTAATGTTTAAAAAGAATTAACTCAAAAGGGGTAAATCTCAACTAAAATTAAACGCATGATTCTCCGAAATTACATATTCATGTTTTCTTTTAAAGCGGAAGACTAAAACATATATGTATTCACTTAAGACATGACAAAACGTAATTACATGTCATCTGGTTGTTCACAACTCTATTCACATATAAACAAAACATCATTAAGGCAAACAACAAGCCTATCTACCCAAAGTTACATATCAGAGCGACCGACACGAGGGAAAGGAACTATACTCCAAAGGAAACCTCCAGCGAATCATAATCTGCAATGCCTCGCAGGGCATCATAAAACAACAGAAGGGTGAGAAACATTATCATAATAATCAAGGCATAATATATATATATATATATATATATATATATATATATATATATATATATATATATATATATATATATATATATATATATATATATATATATATATATATATATATATATATATATACATATATAGAAATACTCAAGTACCGAATGCCTATATTCTACAGCCCTTCACTACGGTGCGTAATAATAAATTCTCACCACATCCAATACACTTAAACATATACACTCACACTAAACCATCCATCCATTAGTCAATATCCTACACATTCATTTATTCACTATCCGCGTCCCATCAATTCCTGCACGCATGCACATTACATATAACAACCGCAACCATGCCATGCGATTCGTATAATACTCATCTAAGGTCCTCAATCCTCTTTCCGGGTTATGGGCATATCGCTCATGCCCTACCGGGAACAACATCTCAGTCATTCTACCCCGGTAACTTCTTCACTAGGAACGACACATTGCCATCCTACCCTAGTGAGTACAACTCCTCCACGCTTACTTCAACGTCATCCTCCCATCTATCAGACCATACATACATATATACTATTATATTCTTAGAGATTATTCTCCGTTCATCATCTGAAGATGATAGTGCAACTCATAGGGACCGACTCATTCGTCCGCCAGATTCTCCTATGAGCCTATCACTTATCAAATCCTCCACGGGATCAAATATAACCATCGCATCAAGCGAGGTTCTGCAAATTCTACACGGGATCAAATATAACCATCGCATCAAGCGAGGTTCTGCAGATCCTACACGGGATCAAATATAACCATCACATCAAGCGAGGTTCTGCAGATCCTACACGGGATCAAATATAACCATCGCATCAAGCGAGGTTCTGCAGATCCTACACGGGATCAAATATAACCATCGCATCAAGCGAGGTTCTACAGATCCTACACGGGATCAAATATAACCATCGCATCAAGCGAGGTTCTGCAGATCCTACACGGGATCAAATATAACCATCGCATCAAGCGAGGTTCTGCAGATCCTACACGGGATCAAATATAACCATCGCATCAAGCGAGGTTCTGCAGATCCTACACGGGATCAAATATAACCATCGCATCAAGCGAGGTTCTGCAGATCCTACACGGGATCAAATATAACCATCGCATCAAGCGAGATTCTGCAGATCCTACACGGGATCAAATATAACTGTAATACCCCAAATTTTGCCCTAAGATTTGTCGTCGCATTTCATTGCATTTTTATTGCATTTAATCAATTACTAACAAATTTGTGTAGTCGTTTGACTTTTTGCAGGTAAATATCATATGGCATGCATTTTTTTTCTAAAAAGTAAAAATGGCATAATTGGCAAGAGGACATGTGTAAGGAGTTGTGAGTGTGAGAGGTTGAGAGTTCGAATCTCACCTTTGTCACTTTTTGTTTTTTTATTATTTTTACTCTAAATTTTTCTATCTTTCATTAAAAAATAACAAAAATAGTTTTTTATTATTATTTAATTATTATTTTCGTATTTTAATTAAATCATTCTTTAAAATATTATTTTTTTCACCTTTTTCTAAATTATTCATAAAAATATCCAAAAAATCATAAAATAAAAAAATATTGGAAAAAATTTTGTTCTTTTTATAATATTTTTGATTTTAGGAATCAATAGGATTATTAGTTTTTATTTTAAGTTTATTTTAATTATTTTAAATTATTTAAATTTTATTTTTTTTTCTTAACTAATTATTTAGTTTGGGCTTTAAAATGGGCTTTAGGGACATTATTGACAATTTGGTGTTAACCCTAATTTGTTCCCTATATATACATGTGTTGTCTTGTTGAAAGAAAGGGGGACATAAGGTTTTCTTCAGAAAAGAGGAGAGAGAAAGGGAGAAACAAAGGAGATCCCCAGAGAAGAAAGGCGGTCGTTCCCACAACTCGTCAGAAGGATTGGAGCTCTCCAGTGTTCCCTTATTCAAACCTTTTTCACATTTACCGAAGCAAACCTCCGCTTCGTAGGTTAAATTACTAAACCTTTTGCCTTTTCATGTTTATGTGCATATTTTGCCATGTTAATGTGTTTAGGTCCGTTAAATTACTAAACCTTTTGCTTTTTCATGTTTATGTGCATATTTTGCCATGTTAATCTCCATGTGTGTTAGGTCCCTAGATTTTAATATCAAAACCATTTTTTTTAACAAAACCTTTTTTTAAAATCAAAACCCTTTTTTTTATTTTATTTATTATTAAAACCTTTTTTTTAGTAAGACCTTTTTTTAAAAACTGAAAAGCCTTTTTGTTCCGAAGAAAAAAAAAACCTTTTTGTTCCCAAAAACCTTTTCCCAAAAAACTGAAAAGCCTATTTTTGGGATGAAAAGCCTTTTTTGTTCTAAAAAAAACTGAAAAGACTTTTCCCCCCAAAACTTTTTTTTTATAATTTAAACTTAATTTTTTTTCATAATTTTAACTTAAATATTTTTTATTAAAAAATTAAAACTTTTTTTTATAATTAAAATATTAAAAAAATTAAAACCTTTTTTTTATAATTATATTTTTTATTAAAAAAATTAAAACCTTTTTTTATAATTAAAATATTAAAAAATTAAAACCTTTTCGTAAGGAACTCCTGATGTTTGATATTTGTCGTGTCATTTTATGTACCCTTTTATTACTTTTCTTTCTTTTGGCATTTCATGTGCATGCTCGAGGTTGAGATGTGCTTGTGGTGGCCACAGCCCCACACTATTTTCCTCCCTCACTTCATTCTAAGTGTCATTACATATTTTCATATTCTTCATGTTTTCAGAAATGTTTCTTTGTTTCTTTATACCCTCTCCCTTTATTACTTTTCTTATTTCTGTACCTTAATTATTCCTCCATATAATGATTTGTCATATTTTCACATTTTTTACAGTTTTATCCTTCCGAAGGATTAGGTCCAGCCTTTTGGCCGCCGAGTCAATAGCCTTACCCCTTTAATGGATCAAACCCTGTTTAGCCTAGGTGTCCCGCCGTGGGCAAAATTGCTTTTATCCTAGTGTTAGGCCAAAAGAGTCGTCGTACTCTGTTTTAAGGTTTTCCGCCGTGGAATCCCTAATTTACCCTATTTTAATTTTAATTAACATTTTTTATAACATAGAGATCGGAGTTTAAGATTCCATGTAAGCGTGTCCTTAAGATGCGTTTATTCCCCATTGAAACCTTGGCCACAGTCAAGACGTTTCTAACCTCCCTTTTGAGGGGAACTACAGTTACTCTGATTCCATTCCCGTAAGGATATGTAGGCACAAGATGCGATGTCTTGCCGAGTAAACTTAGAATTAACCCCTAGGTATTTTTTAATTTTCAATCCTTTGTATATACCCTAAAGCAAAATAATTAATGAAATAAATAAAAAAAAATAAACAAAAGGTTCCCGTAGAGTACTACGGAAGTTTAGGGTGCTAATACCTTCCCTAAATTTAACCAACCCCCGAACCTTAGATCTCTCCCTTTTAGGTTTTTCCTTTCTTTAACCTTTCCTTCGGATAAATCAAAGACCGGTTGTAAATGAATTAAGATTCAAGTTAATCAATAGCTTGACATCCAAATTTCACCGCAACAGAAAATGGCGACTTCACTGGGGAGTCCTAATTTTTGAGGGTTATCCCTATCTTGTTTATTTTTCTTCATATATTTGTTTCATTAATATTTTTACTCATTTGTATATACGTTGTTCAGGGTACCTTGCTTGGGAATTACTGTGTTGTGAGATAAGTCCTACACTCGGACTTGAGTGACATTATTATAGGATGGCGATATATTCGACGAGGCTTATAGGGAGTGAGTCCCGACCAAGCTAAATCGAGAATCACCGCTCAGTTGAGACACTTTCGAAAATGGTTCGGTTGATCGAGTGTAATCGTGAAAACTTTTACCATTATCGATTGGAGTCTGTGATACTGGGAACCGTAGTACCTTTTACACCATCTTGGCCTTATATAGGATGTAGTGCGGGAACTATGTGGGAGTAGTCCTACAATGGTTGCTACGCGATGCTACACTTAAAAGAGGTTCTCTTGAGAATATTATTGACCCTCGAGTCAGTCGGGAAGTCGATAATATCCGAAAGATGGACTGATGACTTTGGGCACTGATTTAGAACCCTTGTACAATTAACCTATAGTACACACCTCTTTGGGAAGGGTAGACCTTGACTTCATTCATTGTTCCTCTAACTTAGGACCTTTTGTTTGCTTATGTGTATTTGTGCTTCGCATCCATAAAGCATCATATCATTTCTAGTTTCAAGGAATTCAGCAGTCCCTTGCAAATTCGAAAAGCCTTACATTTTAAAGTCTAAAATTTTTTCCAACTTTCTTAAAAAGCAATATTCGCAATCGACCGTTGAAATTCTTGAAACCATTGCATGGCATTAGCATCACATTTTTGCATTGCATTTATCCCCCAGTTTCTCCTTCTTGGTCCTATCGTCTTCTAGTGTACCTTTGAGTCGTCAAGCTGATTCCTCGACACAGATATCAGACCAGAAACGGAACAGGAGTCACTTTGATCCTATTCTCATGACTTACACAGAGCTATATCCTGACTTAGTCCGGCAAGGACTGATTACTACAAAGGCTTTACCACCTCCTCTTAATCCTCCGGCTGGATTTAGGGCTGATCTCCATTGTGCTTCCCATGAGGGTGCCCCAGGCCATGACTTGGAGCATTGTTTTGCATTGAAGGCTAGAGTATGTGAATTGGTTAGAACTGGAATACTTGATTTTACAGACAGTCATCCGGATGTTCAGAAAAATCCCTTGCCAGTACATCAGAAATGAAGTTTTGTCACTAGGCCTTTTGTTTCTCGTTGTTTGAACTTTCCTTATTTTGTTTAAGTTGTTTGCTTTTAATTATGTTTGTACTTTCATTAATGAAATAAGCATTGCGACTTTTGATTCAATTCATTTCCGTCCATTTATTTGCATCTTTATGCTTTATTTTTCAAATGTTTACTTCTTGTCCAAAATTTTGATATGCTAAGATTGGAGGGAGGATGATGAAAACGTTATACCCATAATTGCTGTCAGTATGCTTTCAATCAAACCTTGTTGACGATGTAAGGCATTGTTTCAATTCCCAAACACTGGAGAAATAAGGAAGTTAATCCCTCGTTACCCCCTTCGAGCCTAGAAGTTGGAGTTTCTTTCGTTACAAAAAACCCACAATTTTAACCTTGGGATGGGTAGTTCTCAGTTAACTTGGTTGTGTGTTCATACGATACACCTTTCATTAACAAATTTTCCTTCGCACACGTCAAACAAGTGTCGAAGATGTTTTCTAATCAAAAGGTCGATGATGGTTCACCGTAATCATTAAAATCAAACAGTCACTTTCCTTCACACAAAAAAATAATATAAAAAAAGCAAAAGAAATCCGCTAAGTCAAAACCTATGAAAGAGACTTAGGCAAAACTGGGGCATCCCGCTGACTGTAAACTCTAAAATAAACAGTTTAGGCAAAATTTAGGGATAATACAAAGAGATTTTTAAATCCTTATCTTGAAAATCCTCAATGTCAAAACAATCAAATGTTATAGGGGAGTAGTGGCTGCCTTTTAATAGGTCCCTTTGACTTCTGAATCATCACTGCTACGATCAATGAAATCCCTAACTTTTGGGAACCTGAATGCATAATATGAGTTAACTGAGCGTAGGACTGAAGATCATCACGTAGATTGGGTGGGTACAAATAAATTTTGAGCCTTTATCTTTTGTTTCATAAACCGTGAACCAGGCCACATTACAACCCTCAAAAGACCTAATTGAAGCAAGGTTATTTTGAAAGTATACTACAGCAAGGTTGCGTAACCTGACTCCAAAAGATCCTTGCGAATCATTTATTTTGGCAATACACTTTTATTTTAAACTTTGAGTGCCTTGAACCGCCTTGTTCTGACTAACGACTCATGTATTTTCCATCATTCAAAAATAATTTTTCAAAAATCGCATGAACTTTGCATTACCATGTTTGTATGAATATTTTTGTTTGCAAACTGGCTTTCCTCTAAGGAATTTTCAAACAATGAGAAACTTGGTCAAGTGATCTTATCAGGGGCAAGTTCCTTTTACATCCTGTCAAAGAATTAGTTCAAGATTTGTTCAAGGCAATATCTTCTCAGATTTGGTTTATCCAGAGAATTGTTCAAGACCCAGACTGGGGCAAGCCCTCCGAGGATACAGCAAAACAGTCGATTCCATGAATTAGACAACTGAAGCAATTATCAGTTCATTTGACCTGGGGCAGTTTACTTGCATAATCCCTAAGCAGTTATTCATCATTCCTACAGTGATTATCAACTTGATACAGTTTAACAGAATGACAGTGATCTCCGTGTTGAGGAATCAGTCCTCCAGTTTTGTCATCTCACCGAAAGAGTCGAGCCTTGTCGTCGATGTCTGCATTTGCATTTGATCATATCTCATAGCATAATTCCTATACATGTGCATATCTTGGGTGCTTTATTCCCCATTTACATTTCTATCTTGGGTGCTTTACTCCCCATTTACATTTCTATCTTGGGTGCTTTATTCCCCATTTACCTCTCTATCTTGGGTGCTTTACTCCCCATTTATATTTCTATCTTGGGTGCTTTACTCCCCATTTACATTTTTATCTTGGGTGCTTTACTCCCCATTTACATTTTTATCTTGGGTGCTTTACTCCCCATTTACATTTTTATCTTGGGTGCTTTACTCCCCATTTACATTTCTATCCTGGGTGTTTTACTCCCCATTTACATTTCTATCCTGGGTGCTTTACTCCCCATTTACATGTCTATCTTGGGTGCTTTACTCCCCACTTACCTTCTATCCTTGGGTGTTTTATCCCCCATGTACCTTTGTCCCGGGTGTTTTATTCCCCGTTTACCAGATATTCCTGGGTTTACCTGGCATCATGGGTGTTTTATCCTTATTTGCGTTTTTCTCCTGAGCTTGTGTTTTACCCGCGTCTTACCTTGCAGACAATTTCTAATTTACTTGGCACCTATCAACAATTCTGTGTCGTGTCTACCCGACGTTCTTCCAGATATGACATGTCTTCTTCCCTAGTGCAATTCCTCGATGGGTCGTCCCTTGTGACGTTGTTTCGTCTGTATCCGTGCATTTGTCATTTTCATCATACGCATCATATCAGATTTAGCATTATAGTTTGTTTTGTTTTGTCCATATCATTGCATAGCACTGCGTCTAAAGACAAAATTTTCGGTTATCTGTATTTAAATCCCTCCACCACGATTTCTCGATTCTCCGTTGCTCGAATCACCCAGTGAAGTTATTTAAATAGGGGCAACTGTAATACCCCAAATTTTGCCCTAAGATTTGTCGTCGCATTTCATTGCATTTTTATTGCATTTAATCAATTACTAACAAATTTGTGTAGTCGTTTGACTTTTTGCAGGTAAATATCATATGGCATGCATTTTTTTTCTAAAAAGTAAAAATGGCATAATTGGCAAGAGGACATGTGTAAGGAGTTGTGAGTGTGAGAGGTTGAGAGTTCGAATCTCACCTTTGTCACTTTTTGTTTTTTTATTATTTTTACTCTAAATTTTTCTATCTTTCATTAAAAAATAACAAAAATAGTTTTTTATTATTATTTAATTATTATTTTCGTATTTTAATTAAATCATTTTTTAAAATATTATTTTTTTCACCTTTTTCTAAATTATTCATAAAAATATCCAAAAAATCATAAAATAAAAAAATATTGGAAAAAATTTTGTTCTTTTTATAATATTTTTGATTTTAGGAATCAATAGGATTATTAGTTTTTATTTTAAGTTTATTTTAATTATTTTAAATTATTTAAATTATATTTTTTTTTCTTAACTAATTATTTAGTTTGGGCTTTAAAATAGGCTTTAGGGACATTATTGACAATTTGGTGTTAACCCTAATTTGTTCTCTATATATACATGTGTTGTCTTGTTGAAAGAAAGGGGGTCATAAGGTTTTCTTCAGAAAAGAGGAGAGAGAAAGGGAGAAACAAAGGAGATCCCCAGAGAAGAAAGGCGGTCGTTCCCACAACTCGTCAGAAGGATTGGAGCTCTCCAGTGTTCCCTTATTCAAACATTTTTCACATTTACCGAAGCAAACCTCCGCTTCGTAGGTTAAATTACTAAACCTTTTGCCTTTTCATGTTTATGTGCATATTTTGCCATGTTAATGTGTTTAGGTCCGTTAAATTACTAAACCTTTTGCTTTTTCATGTTTATGTGCATATTTTGCCATGTTAATCTCCATGTGTGTTAGGTCCCTAGATTTTAATATCAAAACCTTTTTTTTTAACGAAACCCTTTTTTTAAAAACTGAAAAGCCTTTTTGTTCCGAAGAAAAAAAAACCTTTTTGTTCCCAAAAACCTTTTTCCAAAAAACTGAAAAGCCTTTTTTTGGGATGAAAAGCCTTTTTTGTTCTAAAAAAAACTGAAAAGACTTTTCCCCCAAAAACTTTTTTTTTATAATTTAAACTTAATTTTTTTTCATAATTTTAACTTAAATATTTTTTATTAAAAAATTAAAACTTTTTTTTATAATTAAAATATTAAAAAAATTAAAACCTTTTTTTTATAATTATATTTTTTATTAAAAAAATTAAAACCTTTTTTTATAATTAAAATATTAAAAAATTAAAACCTTTTCGTAAGGAACTCCTGATGTTTGATATTTGTCGTGTCATTTTATGTACCCTTTTATTACTTTTCTTTCTTTTGGCATTTCATGTGCATGCTCGAGGTTGAGATGTGCTTGTGGTGGCCACAGCCCCACACTATTTTCCTCCCTCACTTCATTCTAAGTGTCATTACATATTTTCATATTCTTCATGTTTTCAGAAATGTTTCTTTGTTTCTTTATACCCTCTGCCTTTATTACTTTTCTTATTTCTGTACCTTAATTATTCCTCCATATAATGATTTGTCATATTTTCACATTTTTTACAGTTTTATCCTTCCGAAGGATTAGGTCCAGCCTTTTGGCCGCCGAGTCAATAACCTTACCCCTTTAATGGATCAAACCTTGTTTAGCCTAGGTGTCCCGCCGTGGGCAAAATTGCTTTTATCCTAGTGTTAGGCCAAAAGAGTCGTCGTACTCTGTTTTAAGGTTTTCCGCCGTGGAATCCCTAATTTACCCTATTTTAATTTTAATTAACATTTTTTATAACATAGAGATCGGAGTTTAAGATTCCATGTAAGCGTGTCCTTAAGATGCGTTTATTCCCCATTGAAACCTTGGCCACAGTCAAGACGTTTCTAACCTCCCTTTTGAGGGGAACTACAGTTACTCTGATTCCATTCCCGTAAAGATATGTAGGCACAAGATGCGATGTCTTGCCGAGTAAACTTAGAATTAACCCCTAGGTCTTTTTTAATTTTCAATCCTTTGTATATACCCTAAAGCAAAATAATTAATGAAATAAATAAAAAAAATAAACAAAAGGTTCCCGTAGAGTACTACGGAAGTTTAGGGTGCTAATACCTTCCCTAAATTTAACCAACCCCCGAACCTTAGATCTCTCCCTTTTAGGTTTTTCCTTTCTTTAACCTTTCCTTCGGATAAATCAAAGACCGGTTGTAAATGAATTAAGATTCAAGTTAATCAATAGCTTGACATCCAAATTTCACCGCAACAATAACCATCGCATCAAGCGAGGTTCTGCAGATCCTACACGGGATCAAATATAACCATCGCATCAAGCGAGGTTCTGCAGATCCTACACGGGATCAAATATAACCATCGCATCAAGCGAGGTTCTGCAGATCCTACACGGGATCAAATATAACCATCGCATCAAGCGAGGTTCTGCAGATCCTACACGGGATCAAATATAACCATCGCATCAAGCGAGGTTCTGCAGATCCTACACGGGATCAAATATAACCATCGCATCAAGCGAGGTTCTGCAGATCCTACACGGGATCAAATATAACCATCGCATCAAGCGAGGTTCTGCAGATCCTACACAGGATCAAATATAACCATCGCATCAAGCGAGGTTCTGCAGATCCTACACGGGATCAAATATAACCATCGCATCAAGCGAGGTTCTGCAGATCCTACACGGGATCAAATATAACCATCGCATCAAGCGAGGTTCTGCAGATCCTACATGGGATCAAATATAAATACACTGCCACTAGGAATGATGTTATATCATTCTACCCTAGTGCACCCATCAATCACACCTCATTCGGAATACTCCTAACGCACTACAATATTGTTTGTGCCTCATTAGGAACGATATCACGTCATCTTACCCAAATGAGCCCGCAACTAGAAACGATATCACATCATTCTACCCTAGTATAATCCACCCCGACACTACGTTCACTACTCAATGCCCACATAATTCTATTATGTTCTCATACATTCATATTATCATGCCAACGGCAACGAACTCGATCATCTCATCATGCAATCCTATTCGATCTAGCGATTGCATAAAATTGCCGATCGGCCACACTCACGCTTCACAAACCATAAATTAGGATTCACGCCATTCGGCTACCCACAGCACCTCACGTGCCAGCATACCCACTTTTAAATAGAGGGAAGATTGATCGCAATCAGGGTCCCAAGCCACAACAACACACAACGGGAGAGAAACTCATTCTGCTACGTTCGCTACACGCTCGCCTAGCGAGCTACTAGCGAATGTTCGCTACCTCCTCGCCTAGCGAACTGCTAGCGAGTGCAAACAGAACCTCCAAACATTACTCGCTACCTCGTTCGCCACAGCGAACCCCCAGCGAGCTCTTCGCTACTCCCTTCGCTACTAGCGAAAGGCCATAATACCATTCTGTCCCAAGTCTGGGACCGTTCGCTACGCACTCGCCTAGCGAGCTACTAGCGAACATTCGCGACCTGCTCGCCTAGCGAGCTGCTAGTGAGCGTCTGCGAACAGAACTCCTCCCCACTGTTCAGAATTTGAAACAGCCGATAAATTCACCCGATTCCAACCAAACTCGTTCCAGTAGACTTAGCCTAATATATCTCGACTAATCTACATCATCCCTTCCATATTCTAACCGATAAAACTCAGTTTCTACCGATTAAACTTATTTCAACCTAAAATGGAAAATTAGAGAAAACATCCAAACAACTCATACAATCCATACACAATCATATATATTAACAAGATGATGATATTTCACACCCTTACCTTGGATTAATCAAAGCTTTGAGTTGTTCTTGATGATCCCACACTTTTCTTTTTCTTCTTCTCTTTTCTCCTCCTTTTCCTTCTTCCTCTTTTCTTTCCTTCCTTTTCTCTTATGTTTCTTTCCTCTTCTATTTCCCTTTTAATATCCTTCTCATTATTTCTCCAAAACATCTATTAATTCAATATCCCATAAAATATCCCACTTATCATTAAATAGGAAATGTCCAAAATACCTTCCAAACTATTTTCCCGAAAACTCTCAAAATCGGTTAAAATAGAATAATATGTAAACTTAACATATTTCCACACAAATTCCATATCAAAAATAATATTCGTCCAATCAAATTAAGTAAGGACTCGATAAAAGAGACAATCGAAATCGGGGCGTTACAACTCTCCCCCACTTAGGAATTTTCGTCCTCGAAAATATCACCTGATTCAAACCATACCGGACGTAACATCGCATCCGTTCTCTAATTCTCAAGTTGCACATGATCGCCCACGTGCATACTTCCGTACCACAAACATAGTCATGTCGCGTGACTCAATTAAGACCGTCAATCTGCACCAATCTCTATTGGAGATTACAGGCACTCCACATACACTCCACCAGGAACGACATCTCAGTCATTCTACCCTGGTGATCGTATCACTAGGAACGACGCATAGTCATTCTACCCTAGTGATTGCAACCATAACACTTATACCTCATCGGGAATGACATCTAGTCATTCTACCCCCAATGAGTTTGAATCTCGGATACAAATTTTTATCCATCATCATCATCCTAAAGTCTTCGCTCCCCTGCCATACAAGGCTTCAAATTCTCATCTGACTCAATATTTCGACGATACAACATACAATCTTTATCACCTCAGCGATATTCATTACAACCAGTTCCAACCTAGAATGACTAGTCCTCATCAACAGAAAAAGGGTCAATCCACTTATTCAACCCAGAATTCTCTTAACTAAAATCATATTCCTCATTGTATCCTTATCTTTCAGAACTGTGAGCAAAAGCTTGGACTTTGCTAAGACAATATCCTCTGTGGTAGCTTCGCCCATTAAAGCCATATGGTTTAACAAATCATTATGCGAAGGTTTAACTTCATAGTAACTAAAATCCTTATTCTTACTCAAGCTATCTCACACAGATTTTGCTGATGTTTCTGGATTCTTCTTCACAAAATGCATGAAGTAAACAGTGATCAAAATAGTCCTTATGGTATCCTCGTAGCTCTTCCTTGGCTTTTGAAGTTTGATCCATTTACCATCCCTCGATAGCACTGATATCTCAGGCTTGACATTGGAAAGAAGATCAAACCTCCATGCTATAACTTGCATAAAAATTTTCTTCAGCCCATTATCGGCATTACCGTGCAAAACACCTTAAGTTTTCAAGGTCATTACTCGCCTCAAACCTTTACGGAACAATCGAAGCTCTTAACCTTCGGCACTAACACACAACAGCAACCAACTCTAAGTAAATCTTCAGATAACTTTTCTTGTACCTCTTATTCGCCTTAAAACACACTTAGAACTTTGTTGGTGTGCATTTACGCATCTCCCCAGCGTGTCACCAAGGCATTATGAAACGCAACATATGTTTCGGTCGGGATCGACAAACCAACACACAGATTGTTGACAGTCCTTCTCAAAACTCCTCGAACCTCTTCACAATGACGTAACACTGGCCTCCTTTCCAACACGGATAACATTAGCTCCCGATGTTCAACAATACACCGAGCTACTGTTCTACACTTGTAGCACCCTGGAGAGCCACAAGTTCTCCCCCACTTGGATCATTCTTACTTCTGCAGACAATGGTTAAACAACAAACACGTACCGACAGTGTCTTCACACACATGTCGCGTACAAGGGAACAACCAACATTAGACACTTGGCCGGATGGACCGACCTGCTCTGATACCACTTTGTAACGCCCCCTTTCTATACCCCAAAATAATCACATAACAAATCATATAGTCATGAATACAAGTGTTTTTATTTTCATCAGAGTATATTTACATTTAGGTATAAAAGAAGTGCGTCACAATACTCACGAAACGACCACATGAATATTAATGTTTAAAAAGAATTAACTCAAAAGGGGTAAATCTCAACTAAAATTAAACGCATGATTCTCCGAAATTACATATTCATGTTTTCTCTTAAAGCGGAAGACTAAAACATATATGTATTCACTTAAGACATGACAAAACGTAATTACATGTCATCTGGTTGTTCACAACTCTATTCACATATAAACAAAACATCATTAAGGCAAACAACAAGCCTATCTACCCAAAGTTACATATCAGAGCGACCGACACGAGGGAAAGGAACTATACTCCAAAGGAAACCTCCAGCGAATCATAATCTGCAATGCCTCGCAGGGCATCATAAAACAATAGAAGGGTGAGAAACATTATCATAATAATCAAGGCATAATATATATATATATATATATATATATATATATATATATATATATATATATATATATATATATATATATATATATATATATATATATATATATATATATATATATATATATATATATATATATATATATATATATATATATATATATATATATATATATATATATATATATATATATATATATATATATATACATATATAGAAATACTCAAGTACCAAATGCCTATATTCTACAGCCCTTCACTACGGTGCGTAATAATAAATTCTCACCACATCCAATACACTTAAACATATACACTCACACTAAACCATCCATCCATTAGTCAATATCCTACACATTCATTTATTCGCTATCCGCGTCCCATCAATTCCTGCACGCATGCACATTACATATAACAACCGCAACCATGCCGTGCGATTCGTATAATACTCATCTAAGGTCCTCAATCCTCTTTCCAGGTTATGGGCATATCGCTCATGCCCTACCGGGAACAACATCTCAGTCATTCTACCCCGGTAACTTCTTCACTAGGAACGACATATTGCCATCCTACCCTAGTGAGTACAACTCCTCCACGCTTACTTCAACGTCATCCTCCCATATATCAGACCATACATACATATATACTATTATATTCTTAGAGATTATTCTCCGTTCATCATCTGAAGATGATAGTGCAACTCATAGGGACCGACTCATTCGTCCGCCATATTCTCCTATGAGCTTATCACTTATCAAATCCTCCACGGGATCAAATATAACCATCGCATCAAGCGAGGTTCTGCAGATTCTACACGGGATCAAATATAACCATTGCATCAAGCGAGGTTCTGCAGATCCTACACGGGATCAAATATAACCATCGCATCAAGCGAGGTTCTGCAGATCCTACACGGGATCAAATATAACCATCGCATCAAGCGAGGTTCTGCAGATCCTACACGGGATCAAATATAACCATCGCATCAAGCGAGGTTTTGCAGATCCTACACGGGATCAAATATAACCATCGCATCAAGCGAGGTTCTGCAGATCCTACACGGGATCAAATATAACCATCGCATCAAGCGAGGTTCTGCAGATCCTACACGGGATCAAATATAACCATCGCATCAAGCGAGGTTCTGCAGATCTTACACGGGATCAAATATAACCATCGCATCAAGCGAGGTTCTACAGATCCTACACGGGATCAAATATAACCATCGCATCAAGCGAGGTTCTGCAGATCCTACACGGGATCAAATATAACCATCGCATCAAGCGAGGTTCTGCAGATCCTACACGGGATCAAATATAACCATCGCATCAAGCGAGGTTCTGCAGATCCTACACGGGATCAAATATAACCATCGCATCAAGCGAGTTTCTGCAGATCCTACACGGGATCAAATATAACCATCGCATCAAGCGAGGTTCTGCAGATCCTACACGGGATCAAATATAACCATCGCATCAAGTGAGGTTCTGCAGATCCTACACGGGATCAAATATAACCATCGCATCAAGCGAGGTTCTGCAGATCCTACACGGGATCAAATATAACCATCGCATCAAGCGAGGTTCTGCATATCCTACACGGGATCAAATATAACCATCACATCAAGCGAGGTTCTGCAGATCCTACACGGGATCAAATATAACCATCGCATCAAGCGAGGTTCTGCAGATCCTACACGGGATCAAATATAACCATCGCATCAAGCGAGGTTCTGCAGATCCTACACGGGATCAAATATAAATACACCGCCACTAGGAATGATGTTATATCATTCTACCCTAGTGCACCCATCAATCACACCTAATTCAGAATACTCCTAACGCACTACAATATTGTTTGTGCCTCATTAGGAACGATATCACGTCATCCTACCCAAATGAGCCCGCAACTAGGAACGATATCACATCATTCTACCCTAGTATAATCCACTCCGGCACTACGTTCACTACTCAATGCCCACATAATTCTATTATGTTCTCATACATTCATATTATCATGCCAACAGCAACGAACTCGATCATCTCATCATGCAATCCTATTCGATCTAGCGATTGCATAAAATTGCCGATCGGCCACACTCACGCTTCACAAACCATAAACTAGGATTCACGTCATTCGGCTACCCACAACACCTCACGGGCCAGCATACCCACTTTTAAATCGAGGGAAGATTGATCGCAATCAAGGTCCCAAGCCACAACAGCACACAACGGGAGAGAAACTCATTCTGCTACGTTCGCTACACGCTCGCCTAGCGAGCTACTAGCGAACGTTCGCTACCTCCTCGCCTAGCGAACTGCTAGCGAGTGCAAACAGAACCTCCAAACATTACTCGCTACCTCGTTCGCCACAGCGAACCCCCAGCGAGCTCTTCGCTACTAGCGAAAGGCCACAATACCATTTTGTCCCAAGTCTGGTACCGTTCGCTACGCACTCGCCTAGCGAGCTACTAGCGAACATTCGCGACCTGCTCGCCTAGCGAGCTGCTAGCAAGCGTCTGCGAACAGAACTCCTCCCCACTGTTCAGAATTCAAAACTGCCGATAAATTCACCCGATTCCAACCAAACTCGTTCCAGTAGACTTAGCCTAATATATCTCGACTAATCTACATCATCCCTTCCAGATTCTAACCGATAAAACTCAGTTTCTACCGATTAAACTTATTTCGACCTAAAATGGAAAAATAGAGAAAACATCCAAACAACTCATACAATCCATACACAATCATATATATTAACAAGATGATGATATTTCACACCCTTACCTTGGATTAATCGAAGCTTTGAGCTGTTCTTGATGATCCCACACTTTTCTTTTTCTTCTTCTCTTTTCTCCTCCTTTTCCTTCTTCCTCTTTTCTTTCCTTCCTTTTCTCTTATGTTTCTTTCCTCTTCTATTTCCCTTTTAATATCCTTCTCATTATTTCTCCAAAACATCTATTAATTCAATATCCCATAAAATATCCCACTTATCATTAAATAGGAAATGTCCAAAATACCTTCCAAACTATTTTCCCAAAAACTCTCAAAATCGGTTAAAATAGAATAATATGTAAACTTAACATATTTCCACACAAATTCCATATCAAAAATAATATTCGTCCAATCAAATTAAGTAAGGACTCGATAAAAGAGATAATCGAAATCGGGGCGTTACACTTGGAGTATTGTTTCATTGTTGATACGTACATGCTGCATGGGTTTTTACATCTGCTGTCTTGATTTTGGTATGTTGTTGATTGTGTTTATTCTGCCTGCTGCATTTTACACATGTTATGTGCTGAGAACATGGGCTGTTAAATGCTATTTTGGTCATTTGCTAGATTTTATAGCTCTGTCGTGCTGGAGCGCTTTTGTTGATGTTGTTTTTGACTTAGTGCATACATGTGTAGCTTTAGCATCTCATTTCTTCTCTTTTAAGTCTTGGATTTTTATTTTTGTTGATATTGAGTTTGTTTAATGTTTACTTGTATTTGATCGCATGCTCCCTTAAGGCTCCTAATTTGAACTTAATTTTTGATTAGGTTCAAAGTAGGATAGACATTAGGCTCTCGATCCTATTGCATGACAATATTGAAGGTGAGAAAATACTTAGAAGGGGGGTTGAATAAGTATGTAGAAAACTTCTAAATAAAAACTCAAGGATTTTTATCCTGGTTCGTTGAACTCAACTACTCCGGTCCACCCTTATCAAGAGTGATTTGCCTTTCTCAAACAAGGACTTAATCCACTATTAAATCAATTGATTACAATAGTAAGCACTAAGAATAACTGTTCAAAGTCTTCTCAAGAACTACTGATCCTAACTGGATCTTCTTAAGGTTTCTTTTACAATCAAATGTAACAATAATATAAGTGTTTGATTTGCTTCTAATAAAGCTTTATCACAACTGTGATTTTTTCACTTAAGATGAAGAACAATGAAATAAATTCAGCAAGTGAGTATAAGTTGTATAAGAGCTTGTAATGAATTCTTTCAAGTATTTCATCTACTAAAGAAGATGAATGGAGTCTTGCTTTTATAGGCACAGAGGTCCAAGAGCTTTTCACGTTGAAGACTGTGTACCAAAAAGGTCTGAGCCTTTTTGTCTTCACATCACATGACCTTTCCTAGAAGTAGAATGCACAGAGAAATCCTTTTTGTCTGTGTTCTTGTGTCTAGCATAAATGAGGAGAGAGTCGTTTGGTCATTTCAACGGACATAACTTTGAATTCTTCTTCAACAAGTTTCAGCAAGAATCATCAGAGTCTAGATTGATCAGAGCCTTCTGATGTTCATCAGAGTTTGCTGAATCAGAGTCTTTGCAGCATGTGTGCTTTCAGCGTGTAATTGTTCAGAGCAAAGTTTGGAATCAGATCCTTAGTACTAGCAGCATTAGTACTATCAGAGTCTTCTGAAATAACTGTGCTTGAAACTCTTCATACAGAATACTTCAAAGCTTCAGATGCTTCTGGCTTCTGCTTCATATTCTTCTGTGGCTTCTGCTTCAGATCCTTCTGTAGACAACACTCAGAATCTTCTCAGAGATGCTTCTGATGCTTCAGAGCCTTGCATAATTTCATGTTCAGATCTAATTTGCTTCCAGAAGAATATTCACTATTAATATCTGCAGCAAACAATCTTAAACTATTTTTAGAGTATATAATTCTTTAATACAAAATTTCATAATAGTTATCATCAAAACATAGAGATATTATTAAGAACCAATATGTGTTCTAACAATCTCCCCCTTTTTGATGATGACAAAAACATAAGAAATTTTGTTCAATTAACAATATAATTAACTCCCCCTGAGATGATGAATCTCCCCCTGAATTGAATACTTAAAAGGAATAGAAACTTCCCTTTTTGCATGAGTATTCTTTTTAGAATCAGAGCCTGATTGTTCCAAAAATTAGATCTTGACTTTGGATGCATATTTCTGAATCAGAGCCTGATAGGTTAAAACTAAATCTGGGGATCTCAGAGTTACTCTTAAAGAACTTGTCAGAGTTTTCAAATGTTCTGAAATACTAAGAGTTCACGTTAGTTAAAAATTATATAAATTTATATGTTTGAATTTTCATTTAAGTAGAGTTTATTTGAACAGTCAGATCCATTTTCTCCCCCTTTTTTGTCATAATCAAAAAGTAAAACTTTTAAAAGACAAATAAAAGGAAATACAGAAAAGATAAATCATGTAGAGAAAGCACTGAGTCATTCATTCATTCAGAGCAAAAGATACACATCATCAGATAAAAATTCAAGTACATGTGCACAAACATCAGATACAGAAAAAAAATAAACTAGGTTTTGGTTGGACAGAATCATCTTCAACAGGTTAGTGATCTCAGATGAAGACTCTTCTTGCTTTGTCATCCACTTAGCCATGTTGTCATTTTTCTTATCTTGCTTGGACATCCATTGTGCCATGTCTTCATTCTTCTGGTCTTGCTTGGCCATCCATGACTTAATCTCAGATTGTCCAGCTTCCAGAACTGCAATCTTATCTTCAAGATCTGGATTCTCTTTCTTGATCTCAGATGAAGAAGGTGGGGCAGAGTCTGAAGCAGGAACAGAGTCAATTTTCATAGGAGATGCAGAGTCATGAGCAACAGATCCAGAGGGGTGTTCCACAATAGTCATAGCCAGAGGATTTTCTTTAGAAGCAGATTCAGCAGATACTTCTGTATCAAATACTTCAGAAGATGAAGGAACATCTTCAAGAAGCAATGGTTCTAATCTCTTTACAGTCCAGAGCATGCTTCTAGCAGTCTCAGCAAATCTGAGCTTTGCATCATCAGAACATACATTCTTCAGATTTGAGGCTACAGTATTGAATCTGTTGATGAAGCTATTCCAGATAGCATCATATTCATTTGCATCCATTGTTGACAAACATCTCTTCTGAACAGAGCCTAAATGCATCTTTATTTCTTTCAGAAAACTTGCAAATAAATTATCAACATTCAGCCTAGATTTTGGTTTCAGAAGGGTTTCCAAAGTGAAAGGCTTAGGTTGAGGTGGTGGTGGAATGGTGAATTCTGGAATAATGATCAAAGGGCGGGGGTAGAAAGGAATGGATGGATGGTCAGATGAAGTGATAGGTTTAGATATGATTAAGGCATTAATCAGAGATGGTTTTGCATTTGATGCATAGGAAACAACATCAAATAAGGTGGAAGTGTAAGAAATGAAAGCAGATTTATCAGACAAGAGGGGTTCTGATGAAATCATTTTTGGCAGTTCTTTTATATAGGTTTGAAGAACAGATGGTAGAATGATAGAAAGCTTAGGTTTGAAAGGGGTGATAGAGTCAGATGGTTCAATTCTGTCATAGAAATTTTTAAACTTAAAAACAGAAGGAAGTGGATCAGAGGGGAATGGTTTAAAAGAAGCAAAGGATACAAACTCAGATCTCCTTGGCTTAGGTTTTGTAATGGTTTTGGGAATGAGAGTTTCAGATGAAACAGGTGGTTCTGGTTGGTTAGATTCAAAAGTTCTGAGAGAAGGGGGTGAGATGAAATCAGGATGGATATCAGATTCAGATGAATCAGATGATGTTGTTGGGGTACAAGATGTAGATGATACTTCAAATACAGTCTTGAGAGGTTGGACATTCAGAATCTCAGAGTCATGAATATCTGATTCAGGAGGATTGGATGGTTCTGGTTGAATCTCAGAAGTTTTGGATGGAGGTGGTTCAGACACAACTGGGTCAGATGCAATGTGATCAGATGCAACAGTTTTAGGTGCAACTTTTTCAGATGCAACTTGCTCAGATGCAACTGAGTCAGATTGTATAGGTTCAGACACAGTTGGTTGTTGAATTTCTGGTTGTTGTAGTGTTGTTGGTTTTGTTTGTGGTTCTGGAACTTGGTCTGCAGGTGTTGTGGTTGTTGGTTCAGATTGAGGAATATCAGAAGATTTAAGTGGAGTAGTGGAGATGGGATTAGATGATTTTGGTGGGAAAGGAATTTTAGATGGTTCAGATTTTTGAGATGGAGCGAAAATAGATTGTTTTTGAGTGGGAGGAGGTTTAGGAATAGAACTAAATGTTGATTCATTTATAACAATTTTAGAGAAAGAAGATACAGATGATTTAGTACCTTTAATCTTTATACGCTTGGTGGGAACAGAGAGAACTTCTCCAGAAGCTTTTCTTTTGATCTGCTTCTGTGGCTTGTCAGCAACTTTTGGCTTCTTCTGAGCAGCAGCTTCTTCTGCCTCTGATTGATTTCTCTTCCTCATGTTTTCATTATATACATCTGGCATTGGTTCTCTGGAACGAATCAGAATATCTGCAGGAATAGGCGTTCCATCTGCTTTGCATGCATCAATGTACCTAACAATGATATCCCTTGGTTCTTCAGCACCAAACAGTGGAAAATTTTCAATTGGAATCCTCTTCTGACTAACTTCAGAAATATTTAGCTTCTTAGGTGCAGCTGTGAGTTCATCTATAATCTTTAGCCTCTGAATACTTTTTGCATTCAGGGGTTTTCCAATAATAGATTCAAGCTCATCTTTAACTCCAGCTTGATACAGAGCAGTTACTAGACCATTCTCTGTCAGAATGTCTGAAATCAACCTTCCAAAGGGAATCCATGTCCTGATCTTCTGTCCCTTATCCTTTACAGATTCTCTTGATGCATTTATATGATTCCATAGATGCATGAAGAGAATGTGTGGAAAATCTACCTTTGTACTCTGACTCAAACAATACATAAAGTAGAGTGAGTTGTTCATTATTCACGTAATCTGGAGAATTTGTGGATTTTCTGTGATGGATGCATCCCAGAAAAATCTTTGCCCAGATCTTATAGTCAGGCTTCAGATCCTTAAATTTGTTAGAGCCTGTCCAGATGTAATGACTTCCTCATAGACATCTTCCATATCCACACGCCCAGCTGGCAGATGACATACTCCATCAGTCTCCTCATACCCTATGAGTTTCCTGATGAGATCTTCAGTGATGATGATCTCCTTTCCCAGAACAGAAGAAAGTATAAATTTTGGATAGACAGAAGCATGGATCCAAAATTCCTTCACCAGATGTGGGTATACTGGTCCAAACAGCCTGTCAAAATACTTAACCCAGCCTTGTGCATCAATTATAGAACGAAACTCAAACCCATTTTCAGCTAATGAGTCAAATTCCACCATGGATTCACAAAGAACTTCAAGTTTGTCCACAGGGGTTAACAATGTCCTCTTAGGTACCTTGAATGGAGTCACTCCCATATTTGCTGACGTAACTGCAGCCATAGTTGATTGAAATTGAGTTGTTGTAGAGGATGAGGTTGCCATTGAAGAAGATGAAGATGATTTGGACGAAGGTTTAGGGTTTTTGTGGAGAGCAAAGAGAAGGCAGAAATGCATAAAATGGTTTGTGAAGTGAAAAGTGTGAATTTGGTGTGAAATGTGATATATATAGAGGAAACAATTAGGGCAATCAAATAGACACATAAAGCACGTTTTCACATAGCAATAAATGACAATTAATGAAAAGAATAAAAATCATTTCAAACATTAATTGATTCTGACAAAATGGGGGGAAAATCAAGATTTTCACTATTCAAACCATACCACAAATGTCTCTTCAGTAGTGTACACGCTATCTTTTCAGATTCGGAGTGACACGTGTTTGCTTGCATGTGCTTCTGAATTCTCTTAAGAAATGAAATGTTAGCCAACGTTCAGATCCTGTAAGATTGGTTAGTTCAGATACACACAAATAATAATAACTAAATAAATCAAATAAATGACAGATGAAATACTTCACAGTTTTAAACATTTTGCATCTGAGAAATTTGCTTCTGATAAATATCATTCTGGACAAAAATCCATACCAATATTTTTCAGAATAAATTTGAACCTATCTTCAGCAAGGGATTTTGTGAAAATATCTGCCCATTGATGATCTGTATCAACAAAGGCTAAGTTTATAATACCCTTCTGAACATAGTCTCTGATGAAATGATGTTTAATTTCTATATGTTTTGCCTTAGAGTGTAAAATAGGGTTTTTAGACAAATATATAGCAGAAGTATTATCACAGAATATAGAAATATTACTTTCAAAAATCAGATAGTCTTCTAGCTGACTTTTCATCCAGAGCATCTGCGTGCTACATCCAGCAGCAGCAATATATTATGCCTCTGTAGTTGATAGTGCAATTGTGGGTTGCTTCTTGCTGTACCAAGAGATTAGATTTCTTCCTAGAAATTGACAACTTCCAGAAGTACTTTTTCTTTCCACTCTGTCTCCAGCGTAATCAGCATCACAGAATCCAACTAATTTGAAATCATCAGATTTTCTCTTCCTTGCCAAGTGTACTTGTTGGATGCATGAGAGTCTTTGCCATCTTACTATCAGTCATATTAAATTTCTTCAGAAGCTCTTTAACATATTTGATCTGATGAATGTAAGTGCATTCTGGAGTTTGGTTGACTTGAATTCCCAGAAAGAATCTCAATTCTCCTATCATGCTCATCTCAAATTCTGCTTGCATACATTGAGCAAACTCCTTTCCCAGCATAACATTGGTAGATCCAAATATAATATCATCCACATATATTTGGCAAATTAAAAGATCTTTCTTAAATGTTTTACAAAAGAGAGTTGTGTCCACTTTGCCTCTGATAAAATTTTTCTCCAGAAGAAAATTGCTTAATCTCTCATACCAAGCTCTGGGAGCATGTTTTAAACCATAAAGAGATTTCTTTAGTTTGAAAACATGTTCTGGAAATTTTTCACTCTCAAAACCAGGAGGTTGGTGAACATAAACTTCTTCTTCTATAATACCATTTAGAAAGGCACTTTTAACATCCATCTGATATAGAGTGATGTTATTCTGTGCAACAAAAGAAATGAGTAAATGAATAGACTCTAACCTTGCTACAGGAGCATAAGTCTCTGTATAATCAATTCCTTCTTGCTGACTATAACCTTGAGCAACAAGCCTTGCCTTATTTCTTTCAACTTCTCCTTTCTCATTAAGCTTGTTTCTGAAGACCCATTTAGTTCCAATTATGTTGAATTCTTTTGGTCTTGGAACTAAATCCCACACATCATTTCTTGTGAATTGATTGAGCTCTTCTTGCATGACAATAATCCAGTCATTGTCTTGCAGAGCTTCATCCACAGAAGTTGGTTCAATAACTAACACCAACCCAAATAATGATGCTTCTGAAGATCTAAGGAAGGATCTTGTTCTAATGAGGTCATCCTTCTTTCCAATGATCACATCCTTTGGGTGAGAGGCCTTGATTCTGGAAGATGATCCTCTAACAGTTGATTCTTCAGAAATGTTCAAGTTGTTCATCTGAGAAGCTAAAGGAATTGCATCTGGTGTTGCTTCAGGTTCCTTCACTTGAGCTTTGTCTGCCTCTGAGCCTTCAGAGTCTGTGAGAATTACTTCTCTATCTGCAGAACTTTCAAACTGCTTTGGCTTTTCAATGCCAAGCTTATCATTAAATCTAACATGTATAGATTCCTCCACAATTTGTGTTTCAGTATTGTATACTCTGTAGCCTTTAGAGCGTTCAGAATACCCAAGCATGAAACACTTCTATGCATTGCCAATAGTACCAGATCCAATGATCTTGCCCTTCTGATTCCCTCCAAACTTCACTTCTCCTCCAGATTTAAGCTCCAGGCTTTGGAACATAAACCTTTCTCCCGTCATGTGACGTGAGCAGCCAGAGTCCAGGTACCATGACTGGCGTCTTGACTTTTCTTCTAAAAACATCTGCAACAGGGATAATCTTATCCTTAGGTACCCAGATCTTTTTGGGTCCTTTTTGGTTAGCTGCCTTGAAAGTTGGTCTGAACTTCTGTCTTTTTACAACAGTTTTGTTCTGACTTTCTTTTGGCTTACACACAGGAACGTTCTAATCAGAACGTGTGTGTTTAATGTCATTCGGATGACCAAACTTGAAATGAGAGTACAAGGGAGTTTTCTTAATAACAAGTTTATCAACAGGCATTGGATTTAAATCCTTTCCAGAGGAAGATTCATATCCAATTCCTTTCCTGTTATTTCTGCTAACCCCATAGATCATAGAAGCCATCTTGCTTCTGTCTATGCTTTTAGCAAGAAATTTCTGAAAGCTAAAGTCATATTCTTCTAAAATGTTTTTGCATTTAGACTTACTTTCAGATTCAGAGTTTTGTTGAGCTATTTCAAAATTGGTTTTCATTTTCAAATTATTTTCTTTTAGCTCATCAATTTCTGATCTTAACAGATTATTCTCAGAGCCAAGATTGCACTTAAGCTTCTTGTATTTGAGCTTAATTTGATTATAATTTTTCAGGACTTCTGATAAGACTTTAATAAGCTCTTCCCTAGTGAGATCAGAAAGTACCTCTTCTGATTTTCAATGCCTGCCATCAGAGCCATATTGGCGCATTCATCTTCAGATTCTGATGAGGATCCATATTCATCAGAGTCATCCCATGTAGCCATTAGAACTTTCTTCTTGTGCTCAGGCTTTCTTCTGGGCTTTTCTTTCTGAAGCTTTGGACATTCACTTTTGTAATGACCAGGTTGTTTGCATTCAAAACAAACAACTTCCTTCTTTCCAGATATTTTTGGTCCAGAGGACTCCTTGCGCTGATCTGGCTTTTTGAAGTTCTTGAACTTCCTTTGCTTGTGCTTCCAGAGTCTGTTGATTCTCCTGGACAACAAGGATAGTTCATCTTCTTCAGAAGAAGAAGATTCTTCAGAGCTTTCTTCTAACACCTGCAAAGCTTTCACAGATTTGTTAGATTTTAAGGCAATAGACTTACCTTTCTTTTGAGGCTCATCTTCCTCAAGTTCAATTTCATGGCTCCTTAGAGAGCTGATTAGCTCTTCCAGAGTGATCTTGTTCAGATCCTTGGCAAGCTTCAGAGCAGTGACCATAGGTCTCCATCTGATAGGCAAGCTTCTGATGATCTTCTTCACATGATCAGCAGTTGAGTAGCCTTTATCCAGAACTTTTAGACCAGTTGTAAGGATCTGGAATCTAGAGAACATAGTTTCTATAGACTCATATTCTTCCATCTTAAACGCTTCATACTTCTGTATTAACGCCAGAGCCTTGGTCTCTTTCACTTGAAGGTTTCCTTCATGAGTCATTTTTAAGGACTCAAACATGTCAAATGCAGTTTCTCTATTAGTGATCTTTTCATACTCAGTGTGAGATATTGCATTTAACAAGATTGTTCTAGCCTTGTGGTGATTTCTAAACTTCTTCTTTTGGGCTTCAGTCATAGACTTCCTGTCTACTTTCTTGCCATTCCCATCAGTGGGATGAAGATACCCATCTATGACCAAGTCCCATAAATCAGCATCATAACCAAGGAAGAAACTTTCTATCCTGTCCTTCCAATAATCAAATTTCTCCCCATCAAACATTGGGGGTTTAGTGTTGATTCTGTCCCTTTCTTCATATCTGTTGTTACTGTTAGATGTTGAAGTTTCAGCCATAATAACAACCAAATATATATCAAAGTTTTTCTCACTGGAACTTTTCTGTCACTGTGAAGTGGTAGAACACACAGAACCGGAGCTCTGATGCCAACTGAAGGTGAGAAAATACTTAGATGGGGGGTTGAATAAGTATGTAGAACAACTGTTCAAAGTCTTCTCAAGAACTACTGATCCTAACTGGATCTTCTTAAGGTTTCTTTTACAATCAAATGTAACAATAATACAAGTGTTTGATTTGCTTCTAATAAAGCTTTATCACAACTGTGATTTTTTCACTTAAGATGAAGAATAATGAAATAAATTCAGCAAGTGAGTATAAGTTGTATGAGAGCTTGTAATGAATTCTTTCAAGTATTTCGTCCACTAAAGAAGATGAATGGAGTCTTGCTTTTATAGGCACAGAGGTCCAAGAGTTTTTCACGTTGAAGACTGTGTACCAAAAAGGTCTGAGCCTTTTTGTCTTCACATCACATGACCTTTCCTAGAAGTAGAATGCACAGAGAAATCCTTTTTGTCTGTGTTCTTGTGTCTAGCATAAATGAGGAAAGAGTCGTTTGGTCATTCCAACGGACATAACTTTGAATTCTTCTTCAACAAGTTTCAGCAAGAATCATCAGAGTCTAGATTGATCAGAGCCTTCTGATGTTCATCAGAGTTTGCTGAATCAGAATCTTTGCAGCATGTGTGCTTTCAGTGTGTAATTGTTCAGAGCAGAGTTTGGAATCAGATCCTCAGTACTAGCAACATTAGTACTATCAGAGTCTTCTGAAATAACTGTGCTTGAAACTCTTCATACAGAATACTTCAAAGCTTCAGATGCTTCTGGCTTCTGCTTCAAATTCTTTTGTGGCTTCTGCTTCAGATCCTTCTATAGACAACGCTCAGAATCTTCTATAGACAGCACTCAGAATATTCTAAGAGATGCTTCTGATGCTTCAAAGCCTTGCATAATTTCATGTTCAGATCTAATTTGCTTCCAGAAGAATATTCACTATTAATATCTGCAGCAAACAATCTCAAACAATTTTTAGAGTATATAATTCTTTAATACAAAATTTCATAATAGTTATCATCAAAACATAGAGATATTATTAAGAACCAATATGTGTTCTAACAAACATTAGGGTAGTCCATTTTAACCTCAACCTTATGTCCATCGTTTACATGATAACATTAGGTAGACTTCCTTCTTATCCTCAACTATAGAGCCATATTGCATGATAACATATAGGTAAGTTCCCCTTAGACCTTATGTGTGTTTCTCTTCTTTCTCAAAACAAAATCAAAACATTTAATCAATACCATGAGTATTTCTCACGCCTTAATTTTTTACCCTAAGACCCCGCCTGTTTGTGCACCATCTCGCATGACATCTTTGGATCATTTGATCCCTTGTGCGCATGTCTATTATGAATAACCAGTTTGTGCAGGTGCAGTAATTTCAAGTGTAAACCGTTACAGAAAGCTTCAGCATATTCCCCAAGGAGATTTAAGGTTTCCTTCCCTTTTGTTGCTAAGTATGAGCATGTTAGGATTATTTAGGGCTTTCCTAACAAGTTACATCACAAGGATTCTTCGAAGCATGATTCTCATATCAAATTTAATCCTCAACTATGAGGATAATAAGGCCCCAACAAGGCTTTACCCCTAAGGCTGGATCATGGTTTGAGTTTCTTAAGAGAGTGGGTTTGGGTTTCCTCGATAGTTCATGATTTGTATGCTTTAAAATACTATGTTTGAATTCGTTCAAGTTGCAATGCTCAAGAGTTTCTAGATTAGAATATGAAGAATGATTCAAATCTCGCCATAAGAATTCAATATTCAAGAGTTAAAGTTACAAAGAGGCCTCAGGTGGTTCACATCAAGTTTTAACCTTAAGATTCAGTATCGCAGGGTAAGCTCGGACTAGCTCAGAGAATTTGAGATTACTTCAAATCCATGATGTCCATTATTATCCAAACTACAAAGATCTATTTAATTCTATTTCAAAATTTAGTATCTTTACTATAATGCCTATCATAAGGATTCACGAATTCAAAGCGTTTCTTAACAAGACACCGTAATATACAAGCCATGACATAGTTCCAAATCCGCATTGAGGACACATTTCAAAACCAAATTCACTTTCAAGATTATTTCCATTCATGGTGATCCAAAGAAATATTCAAATTTTAAAAGTGCAATCCCCTTGAGAGTTGAAATCCAAGTTATTATTTAAAATTATGTTTTGGTTCTAAGAGATTCAAGATCCATTTGTTCTGCAAAGACAAGCTCAAAAGTGGTTATGAGCCAATAGACAAGGTTGGAGGCAAATTCAAAAAGGACAACCCAAAATATACAAAAGTCAGATTCATATTTTTAGACCAAGTTCAAGATGATCCCAAGGATAAGAGAATTCATTACAAGATTAAGCATGGAATTTCAAATTAATGTTATTTCGCCATTCAAAATTCAAAGATTAAAAAGTGAGAGGTGTTTCACAAGGCTCACAGGTTCATATTAATTTAAAATCCATATATTTATTTACAAATATTTCGAAGGCTACACAACAGAGCATACAAACAGATCAAAACCAGCTTATGAGGAGTTGGTATACACCAAAGCTGTCAAGGCACATGCACAGACAGAAGTTGAGATAACACTGCTTGAGAACAATGTCATTGTTAAATATTTGTGCAAGACCGGAATTTCCTTGCAACTGGAATAACTCACTAACAAATTCACATCCAAATTACAAGTATTCGCAAGTTCCTAACCCTAAAAAAGCCTATGTTACAAACAATTGGATCCAAATATCTAAAAGAGCTACCATTTTCTCGCCATATGCTAGTGATTCACGACACTTGAATCCCACAGTTGATACCAAAGGTCCATAGTAACATGTTCGATGCTCAATTTTTCCCCGCACTTGTTGTTCATCACACCCTCTAGCGTTGCAACTTTGAGACTCAGTGAAAACAATGTGGCATCGTGAAATGAAGACATAGGTTGTATTATGACGTTAGCAGCAGGAAGAGCATTTACAATTCTTTTCATAAAACGCAGGGTTCGGGTTTGACAATTAATGTGTATTTTGTCCCCTTTTTTTGAGGAAGATACAATTTGGAAATTTTAAACTACTTACACTTATCACTAGAAAGGAGTCATATACTGAACTTAGAGACATTTGCAGTCAACATATGCATCAACTATAGAACCTTCAACCAACTTGCTTAAAGGAACTTTGACGAGATGAAACAGGCAATAATAGTAATTTCAACAGTATCATTATTGGTTGTTTCGACAGAGGCATCAGAGATGGAAGTAAGTGATGTCCCCGATCTGAAGGGCCATCCGATTGAAAAGCCACATGTTCGTCCAAAAATTTGTTTGAATGTGTGGTTCGCCCCTTTGGAAGGCATGCTGGTATAACCCAAAGACCCGAGAACATCTAGCCAGAATTTCTGCATAGTTTCATGCAAATACGGAAGTTAAAAACATACGCAAGCTGAGGAAGAAAATGTTTGAACCATAAAAAATTAAGGAAAGTATATGTCATGCTAACCTATATAATGGTGTTTCATTAAGGTTGAAAGAACCACAAGAATGATGATGTTCCTAGCGATGAAGCAACAAGAATGGATTATGGTCGCGACTCCTCCAAGACACACCACTTCACCGTCAGAATGAATAAGGATAAATAAATCAGGGACAGCAGCTTGAAATTGAAATGTATTCATGGCAGTAATCATGAGGAGACAACAAGTATTAATCATCATCACTAAACCACACACGTGAATTGATTAAGAAATCGAACATGGAAAGAAAGTCAAATGTGTCTGAACTAGGGATGCTCATGGTTGGGTTCTTCAAATAACCAATCCATATCCAAAACAAAACCATTTATTTTAACCGGTTATTATAATCCATTCATATAACCGGTTTTGTTTTTATAAAACCGGTTATAAACCGGTTATATCCATAACCAAATTTTATAACCAGTTATATATTTTATATTCGGTTTTCAACTTAAAACCGGATTTGGATATAAAAATCCAGTTTTTAAAACTGGACATTCATATTTTAACAACTGGTTTTTCAGCTAAAATCGGTTTTTGACTTAAAAATCCAATTTTTATAAATGAATTAAAAAACATATGGCAATCATTCAAACAAGTTTCTGTAACATACATAGCTAGAATAAACATATGGCAATCAATGCCTTTGGAGTTCTTCACTTAAATGGTATTGTTTAACTGTATAATGGTCACCTTATTTTCAGCTTGGCACTGATATGATAATGATTCGTTTGCATGTTATAGTTGAAAATATTTAATAGAAATTGCAGTATTTCTGTGAGAAGATAAACCATCATTCAAACAAGTTTGCAACTTCTGAAGATAAAGATTGGTGATCTTCCCTTCGAAGTTGCTACATAATATGCATAATATCAGTGGATACAAGAGTGTCATTTAACAAAATTTATGTTGCATCCAAAGAATATAACAGAAATATCAGTCAATTGTGTTGAGAACTTGTTGACGATTTTGAGTGATGCAATTGCATCATATGTAAATGAGCATGTATCATGTTTCTTATTTCGTGACAGAAACTCTTCTATTATCGTCACCATATGCAACTTATACTTCTCAACTTCATGTTCACTAATGATGCTTATCCTGAAAACCAATGTCATTCCTGATGATCCTCCACATACATAAATATTCATACAATAGTGAGAATCACATAAAGCATAGCCAACTCAAAATCATCTAACATTTTATTAACATGGTTAAGGATCGCCATGAATCAACACCAGGCAGTAAGGAAAAAACCAATGTTCAAATTTATTAACATGATTAAGCCAAAGGATGCATTCAATAAAAGAATGAATACATGAAGTGCCTTTGGAGGTAATATTGTGATTGGTGTATGAAATTGTGAGCAATTGATGACTTGTTGAGAATAGTTTGATCAAATATTTTCATAATATAGTACTTTAAACTTTTAGCTAGTTTATGCAAAAAAATACCTGACAGTTAGAAGTCTGCTTTATCTTCAATCCTCATCAAAAGTATCATAAGAATTACCTCCGTTAGATTGGTTTTGCAAATAATATTCTGAAAAATAAGGTAGAAGTCTTTAAAAAAATTATATGAAATAAATACCATCTTTAATCAAACTTTCTCAATTTATTATTAAATTTAACTTTACCTCGCTCAATCTTCTCAAGCTCTTCAATATCATCTTGTGTGGGCAATGGTGAAGGTGATCCGCCAAGCCAATCTTCTGTGCATATAAGTGCTTCCACAGATTTAGCAGTTAGGCGACTGCGATATTCATTGAGAACCCTTCCTCCGGTACTGAAGGCGGACTCAGATGCCACCGTTGAGACGGGTATAGCTAATAACTCTCTCGCAATGTTAGATAGGATTGGAAGTCGACTTGAATACACCTTCCACCAATTTAAGATATCAAAGTTAGGAATATCATCTTCTAATCCGTCTTCTAGGTACTTTGTTAATTCAGATTTCACTCCACTTGGTTTGACACCACTTGATTGCAAAAATACCCCATAATAATAGTCGGGATTTCCAATTCGTCCAACTAATACGGGTGGTTCTGCAGAGTCACTTTGAGATCCACCTGTCCCACCACCGTTATACTCCTCAAATATTGTTTTCAAATCTAATTCTAATTTATCCTTCAAGAAATCAGCCTTTTTTTTGACAAAGTTTTTTTCGATAAACCAACGAGCATACATCATTTTCTTCCTGGGATCTAACACAAAAGAAATTAACAACAACATGTTCAATTTCTCAAGACTTCCCCAGTACTTATCATATTTCTCCTTCATCTTTAAAGCTATTTTTCTTGTATGAGCTAAAGATAGATCCTTAGACGAACACATGTCTTTTATAGCCAAACCAATTGAAAATACCTCTGCCAAGTACATATTACTTGTCACGTATGTTGAACCCGATATGCGCAAAGTGGAAGCCTTAAAAACTTCCAAAAATTGAGCGACCCCACGTGCCTTCTCCCAATCTAAAGGAGTAGGAATGCCGCTCCCACTCTCAAGTTCTTGGCAATATTTTGTATCAATAATACCAAGCTCAACAAATGCCATTTCAAGTTGTAGAGCAGCCTTCAACATGTCGTATGTTGAATTCCATCGAGTCTCGCAATCAAATTGAACACTACCTTTGTATTCAATCTGTCTACTTCTAACACATGCCAAAAACTTATGTTCTCGACCCGGAGAAGACTTAACATACTTAACCGCACCCCTGATTCTAGAAACAGAAATGTCAATTTCTTTTAAACCCTTTTTAACCACTAAATTCATGACATGTGCACAACATCTTGTATGAAAGTGATCTCCATTCAAAACCAAATCATTCCTTAACCTTAGCCTCTTTTTTAGATTTTCAATCCCACGATCATTTGACGCCGCATTATCAACCGTCACAGTTAAAACATTATTCAACCCCCAATTGTCCAAGCATTTTGCAACTGTATTTGCTATTACTTCTCCTGAATGACTTAAGACCCTAACAAAACTCAAAATCTTTTTGTGTAATTTCCAGTTGTTGTCTATAAAATGTGCTGTTATGCACATGTAAGTCATGTTTTGACATGAAGTCCAACCATCTGTGGTCAAGCACACACTTCGACAATGTTGGGAAAGAAAGGTCTTCAATTTTTCCCTTTCAAAATCCCATAAAGCCAAAACATCACGTGCTACTGTGCTTCGGGAGATTGGAATAAATCTTGGTTGCAATACACTCATACAACGACGAAAAGCTTTATGATCTACATGCATATACGGAAGCTCCATTTCCACAATCATATCAACCACTGCCTGCCTACATTTTTCTTGGTCAAATTTTCCTAACCCAATTGCTGAAGGAGAAGTCACATTTGTTGTTGATGATGGAGTTGTTTTCAATCTCTTATTTGCTTCACTATTTGGGTTACTCTTGCATATCTTTGAATGTCCGATCATGGAAGTCGTTCCATTATTGGACTTTAACTTAGAGTCACAGTAGTTGCATCTAGCTATTCCAATCAAATCTGGATCAGGAGTGAAGTGGTTCCAAACAGAAGATTTGTTTCTTCGATGGGGTGGTGCCCGAGTAAAAGTAGTTCCCGAGTTTTGTGTTGTCTCATCCGTCGTAAGATTATTATGTTTGGGCATTTCCTGCTTTTGATAGAACAACCAAATGTTAAATTAATTCAAAGAAATAAGAAATTAATAAAAATTATGCAGAGATGTTAATAAAAATTACTAAAAGCATAGTGTACAGGGAAGTAACATCACTAGTGTCTTTTAGGTTGTAGTATACTAGCTATTAGTTATATGCAGTTGCGTCCAAGTTCCGACCACACTCATTTAACATACTACACAAGCTTTAATTGATTTCATTTCAGCCTTACATAACATGCACTGCAACACTACCATCATCAGGCAGGGCTCACCTGCAACTCAGGCAGTGCTAGTGACTCAAAAGATGCTACATCAACTTTATACTTCCTAACATTAGCCATCTGTGAGACTCTTGGCTGCCAATGCCATTAAATAACACACCCTTTAGTCAAATAAGCAAAGCTTTGACAAAACTAAACAAGACTGTTATGTAGGATCTGGATTGTGTGACTCTGATATGTTGCCAAATAACAAGTCACAACAGTCAGCACATATAGGTGCTCGGATCAAAATTGTTCATATTTCAATTTCATCAGAGCAAATTACAAATATACACTAATCAAAATTTCATCAGCACATATAGGTTCTTGCAGGAAAGGAAGATTTCACGACATGAATTGATACAAAAGGTGAGACAAATTGCTGGAGACAAGTTGTTGATTTCGGCCATCAAGTCTTACAGAGTAAAGGTGCAAATACTTCATTTCTGGTTATTCTGATCTCTATTAATTTTAAGGTGTTGTATTTTAGGATGTGATGCTTAAAAAATAACAAACATCATAGACACTCTGGTTCTGTAGGGGAAACAGATCACCTGCTGCCATTTCTCTAATGCCATCCATCCTGCTTATGTTTGTTCAAATTTCATTTTGATTAGTCTGTACAATAGAATTCTTATTGATCACTTGTTGTACATATTTTCTGACTCTAAACTAAAGTTACAGCAAGTATGATTACATATGTGTTGGTCAAGTTGTTGTCCTCCAATCAATAGCATTAAGTTCACAATATCATGTTCAACTTTATTCAACCTAAAAACCACTGTTCAACTTTATTTAACCTAAAAACCACTGTTTAAGCTTTAAAAAGCTCAGACTCTTGAGGCGCATTCATTGCATGGCATCAGAGTAGTTTCTATGATACAATAAATATCATATATTTAACAAAAACAAAAAAATCAAATAGTTTTCTAATGTAAAGTTCATTTTCAATACTTGCAAATTAATTTTAGCAAGAGAATATGTAGGAATGAAATATTTTTCCAATACTATCCGGTGGAAAAAGAGCCCATGAACAATACTATCTGGTTGCAATACTATAGCCAAGACCTATAGTTGACAATGAAATTTAAATGCTGCTGCGCTTTTATCTTGTGCTGGATCACTAATCATCAACTATCTTGTATACAGAGTGGAAAAAGAGCCACCATCAACTTTTATGTGGACTTTGTTCTTGTTGGCTCAGGTTTTTTTATACTATTTTTGGGGATTTTTTTAAATACATTTTGTTTGGATTCCTCCATTTTCTTTTTAGTTTTTCTTATTCTGTAAAATTTTATTGGTGCAGCATTATGACAGGCGGGGTCAATATGAAATCGCACTTTCTAAAACTAATGAGGCTATAGAACATACACCTACTGTCATTGATCTATACTCTGCAAAGGTTTATTTATAATTAGCTTTCTAATTGTTTCAGAAATATTTCATTCCTACATATTCTCTTGCTATAATTGTCTGTATGTATATGTATGTATATCTTTATATTCCAGTCAACAAAATATTTTAATTAAATAACACTTTTCTGTATGGTTTTCCAAATTATCTTTGGCAAGTGTAAATAGCAGAAGTAATTTATAGAGACTTGCTACACTAGGAAATACAGTTACTGTGAAATATTGCATTTTGATATGCATTTCTTTTCTTTTCTTTGGGCTAAACCTTTGAGATAAGTTAGCATTTTCCTATAAATATCAAACAAAAATATGATAAAAACTACCATGTCTGATCCAACAAATTAATTTGCAAGTATTGAAAATGAATTTTACATTAGAAAACTATTTGATTTTCTGTTTTTGTTAAATATATGATATTTATTGTATCATAGAAACTACTCTGATGCCATGCAATGAATGCGCCTCAAGAGTCTGAGCTTTTTAAAGCTTAAACAATGGTTTTTAGGTTGAATAAAGTTGTTGTCCTCCAATCAATAGCATTAATTCTCTAGATCCTCATATTGTACACTAGAATCATCAAACTCAATATCATGATTTCACTAAAAGCCAAGCACTTGAACTACTTAAGATGGAACAACTACAACTAAAGCAGACTAAAAAGTAGTCGCAAGCAGCTCAAAAACAGCAGCATGTCAATCTGGTTGCAGAATATGGGGCAAACTATAGAATAATATTAGTAACATATTGATGAATTGATATGGTAGCATATATAGATCAGTACCTCTAAACTCAAAAGCAATGTGGTTAACAACAGTCTTAATCAAACACAATAACATTTATGAACCTCATTGAGGCATTTTCACAAACAGCTTGTGAGTGCATATATTAAACATTTCTATGTTTTCCTATAACATGAATATTTATAACATATGAATTCAAATGAGAAAGAGTACAATAGCTGAATTTTTTGGAACTTTTGGAACTAATAATCAAGGTTCTACAATTCATGATAATCGAAAATGGAATGTAAATGCATTTACCTGAGTTGAAAATGAGGATTATCGTTTATGTTAGGGTTTTCCAATGAGATTGAAAAAAGAAGAAAGAATACATCGATTGAGATTGAGAGAGGAACAAAGAATACATCAATTGAGAGAGAAGAACTGAAAATTGCAATTGGGCTTCTTCTGGATTTTTATTTGGTTGTGGTTATCCATTCAATTGGATGTGGGTGTCCAACTAATTTTAAAAATGGATTGGTTGAAAAACCAAAATAAAATTAACCGGTTTTTGAAAATTGGATTCGGATATGGTTATGGATAAACCATCAAACCGGTTAATTTGAGCATCCCTAGTCTGAACTTGTTTTAATCAAAAAAGAAATAACACTTATCACAAAGATAAGTATGTATCCTTTCCAAAACCAGAGTCCAACAGGATCTCGACATGTTCAAGACAGCAAGAGTTTGTTTCCAAAACAAGATTCATTTTGAAATTATGACGATTAATGAGAATATGTTATAAAAGGCCATACAAAGATTCACACGGATACACCCGTAGAGAAAACACAAGAATCCAGAACGATAAGATTCACATCAACACATAGCAGTGAGCAGAAGAAATTATACACCTATGGGCTAAGATTTTTACGAAGAGAAAAGAAAAGAGTTTGAGAAAGCAGGGAGTGGCGCGATTCCCTTATCTTGGAAGAGTATCCTCCGCTGCTCTAATCTCGTATTCATTCCGACCCTCTTCGTCAAGCCGCCGCTTCTCAGGTAAACAATCGATACTTTTTCCCTTTACCCAAATTCAATGTCGCACTACGGGAATACCATGGTTATAGCTCCGAACAACGCACTGACGCCGTGTAATTTCAGGTTATAACTCCTTAGGGTTTGTCGTCGCCCATTTTCATTCTAATTCATAGCGGTATGTAGGTTTTGAAAAACGAGCTTACGTCTTGTGAGAGAGAAGATCGAGGTGAATGGCTGAGGCATGTTTAGAGACACTCGAATCTCTATCGCTGCCGGAGGACGATTACCAGCGCGATGATATTAGGGTTCAGGAGTGACCAGCGTGAGAGAGAGAGAGAGAGAGAGAGAGGAGTAGTTTTGAGATTGTGTTTTTCCCCTCTGTTTCGTATTCGTTTATCATGGAGTTGTTGTGATGATATTGGGTCGGGCGTGTGAGGATGCGTGGCCCCTTCAGCCGTTTTTGTTTCTTTTCTTTTCTTTTCTTTTTTGTTGATAATCTTTGGGCTTTCCATTAAGCCCATTCCTATATAATAAATAATAAACTACTTATTTATTTGTTTTCTTATTGTTACTACTTTCTAATGATCAATTTAATCGACCTACGGGGTGTGAGCTTTGATCCGATATCGCTTTGTTTATGGTGTGAGATTTATGCTTAATTCAATTGGTAATCAAATGTCTATTCAATTTAATTTTGACCAATGGCTGAGAATTATATCAGGGATTGAAGTAGTGTTAGCAAGGCTAATACGTCAAGATTTCCCGCTTTAAGTTTGATATTTCACCTGTTGACGTCTTGTGTCGCTTGTTACTTACTATTGTTTTGCCCATTCGTTTTCTTTGGTTTGAGTTGAAATATACGTTGGGCCTCGCACTTACTGTCGACTTTTAATTGGCTCATATTCACGTCCAAGGAAAGAACCTGTATATGACTTTTTGAGTTGTGTACATTGCATTTTCATTTGCATCATTTACCCCCCGCTCGATCCTTGAATTTTCAGGTTGATCAGCTTAGGTCACCCTTTATCTTTAAGATAGATGCCCCTCTAAATTTTCAACTTTAGACAACTCATAATTAAATCCTATTCTCCCACAAGAGAATTAGACATGATTCATCTGTGTAGTCGAGATGTAATTCTCCTACCCTATAACATAATCAAGAAAGATATAGAATCTTTTCCGCTTGAGAGAGGTATGTGGCTTACTCGTCGATTAAATCTGAGTTAGGGCCCTTCTCTCAAAGTGAAGCAAAGACCATCTTTCGTACGCTTGTGGAGGTTAAAGTCGATTATTTTCCCTAAGATGACGACTCGTCTCTTCTCCAATAATCAATCAACAAACCTTCTCCCCCTGGAACATTGACCAACAGTCAATGGTTCCTCAATCCCTTTAGGGGAACTACGAATACATAATTCCACTCCCGTCAAGATACGTAGGCACAAGATGCGATTTATTGGCGAGTATACTTAGAAATAAACCCCCTAGGTCTCTTACCCTTAGCCAACGACAATAACACAATAAAACAAGAGGTTCTTGTAGAGTACTACAGATTCTTAGGATGCTAACATCTTTCCTAAGTATAACCAACCCCCGAACCTTAGACTCTATAGCTTTGCATTTGCATTGCATACTTGTGAGTAATTCGATCTTTTTCCCTTCCTTTGGACAAATTAAAGACCGGTGGTGAACATGATTTGTGATTCAAGTTAATCCAATAGCTTGATATCAAATTCTCACCGCGGAAGAAATGACGACTTCACTGGGGACTTTCTTGAGGGTTCCCTTAACTTTTTTATTTGTGTTTATTGTTGTATATATCTACTTATTTATACTCGTTTATGCTTTGGGGTTGATATCCTTGTGTGGTGAGAAGTGTCCTACACCCGGACTTAAGTGTACTTATGATAGGAAGGTGATATATTTGAGAAGTCTTATAAGGAGTTGATTCCCGACCAAGCTGACTTGAGAACCACCGCTCAGTTGAGGCCCTCTTGAAAATAGTACTGTTGAATGAGTATTCGTGAAAACACTTACTATTTTCGACCTAGGAGCCTGTGATACTGGGAACCTTTAGTTGCCCTTAACACAACTTTGGCCTTTCTTAAGACGTAATATGATGGATATGAGGGAGTAGTTAATACGCGATACTACACTCAAAAGAGTTTCTCTTGAGAATATTATTAACCACCGAGTATTCGGTAAATTGATAATATCCAAAAGATAGACTGATGACTTTGGGCACCTCTTAGAACCCTTGTTCTACAAGTACAATAACCTTTAGTACACACCCTTTGGGGATGGGTATACTCTTTACTCCATGCTAGTTGCTTATAAACCTAATTTTCCCTGTTTGTTTGTATACTTGTGTATCTTTATGTATGTGCTTATTTGTGTTTGTGCATCCTTGCATTCATAAGCATCATATTGCATTGGTTTCATAGAATTCAACTTTATTTATAAACATTGCAGGACCATTATGGATTGCAAAAGGAAAAACACTTTAAAATATTCTTTCAAAAGTCTTAAATTAGATGACCTAAGAAAGTTGGGAGCTCTGGTTGAAGATCAAGAAGGATTCAGAAACAAGTATGGGAAACTTTTATCTTTATTGAAGACTCAAGTGAACATTGGACTTCTTTCTACTTTGGTGCAGTTTTATGATCCAGACTATCACTGCTTTACTTTCCCAGATTATCAGCTTTTACCTACCTTAGAAGAATATTCTTAATTGGTTGGTTTGCCCATTTGGATGAGTCTCCTTTCCCTTTGCTAGAGAAAGACCCTAAAGAACAAGAAATTGCTAAAGCTATATATCTAAAAATATCTGATATCAAAGACAATATGATTACTAAAGGTGGAACTTTTGGATTAACAACAGACTTTCTGATTAAAAAAGCCCAATATTACACCGATCATATGAGCATGAACGCATTTGAGGCGATCCTCGCCTTACTTATCTATGGAGTATTCCTTTTCCCAAGCTTTGAAGGATTTGTTGACCTTAACACCATCAAAGCTTTCATGAAGAACACTCCAGTGCCAACTCTGCTAGCTGATGCTTACCATTCAGTGCAACTCCGAAATTTTCATGATGGAGGGATGATTACTTGTTGTGTGCCTTTATTGTACAAGTGGTTTATTTCGCACTTGCCCAAGTCTGATTCTTTTTGGAATCTCTATAAAGGATGTTGGTCACAAAAAACTATGGCTCTGACCCACTCGGATATTGATTTGTATAACCGTGTATATAATGGGATACTAATTATTGATAGTTGTGGATACTTTGCCAACGTACCTCTCCTTAGCATTAATGGAGGAATCAGTTACAATCATGTTCTAGCTCACTGTCAGTTAGGGTATCCTTTGAAAGATCAACCCAAGAGTGTTCATGTAGAAAGTGTTTTCTTTAAAGACAACAAGGAACTTCAAGTGAAGATTGTGTTTGCATGGCGTCACCTACATAAGAAAGGAAAGGAAAGTTTGGGGAAGCCTAAATCAACTTTCTTTGGAACCATACCTCCAATGGATCAGAGATAGGGCTATCAAGTTGAAGATGCCTTATCCCCGATAAGAGCCTATGACTTTGAAGAGGGAACTTGTCCTAATTTTCATGTATGAAGATGAAGAATTGAAGATTGCTTTGAGAAAAGCGCAGCGGGAGTCAGAGGCTTGGAAAAATAAGTATCAGGTGGTTGTTGAAGAGAATGCTGAACTTCAGAAACAACTTCAATTGAAGAATGAAGAGCCACTTTCCTGCAAAAAGAGAAAAGCACAGGAGGATTTATTTTCCTCCAACCCTCAGACTACTCCTTGGAAGTTAATTGTAGACAAACTCACCTTCGAGAAGACTCGGCTAGAAGAACAGATTAAGGAGCAGAATACAAAACTTCCTTAGAGATTTTATTAGTTTTTATTTAACTGTTATTTTAAGACTCTTTTGAGAATAATTATTTGTAATTTGTTATTAAATAATAAATGAATTTCTTTTGATATCCTACCATGTTTATAAATACTGAAATTCCATGAAACCTTTCATATTCGCATCCCTGCATTTCATTTTTTCTCTAACCCTTCAAGAAACCCAATTTGTTCTCATGTATTGTAAAATGGATTTTAGAAGAGAAACATTGAAGTACACCTTCAAGAGTCCAAAAATTGAAAGCTTAAGGGAACTGGGAAGTCTAATCGACAACCGCCTAACTTTCTCATATGAATATGGAAGAATCTTTCCACTTCTAAGACTCAAGATGATTGATGGGCTGTTAGACACGCTCGTTCAGTTCTACGATCCTCTTTACCATTGTTTCACTTTTCCTGACTACCAGTTGATGCCAACTTTGGAAGAATACTCTGCATTGATAGGAATGATCGTCACATCCCCACCTCTATTTTCTGGATGGGAACACACCCAAAGATCAGGAAATTGCAAGTGCTACATGCCTGAGTGTGACCAATATTCAAGCTTACATGACCATCAAGGAAGGAGTCCTTGGATTTTCAGTTGAGTTCTTGATAGAGAATGTCGCTACGGCGAAAATCGGCGTCGGCTATGACAGAAGAGTCGCCACCGTGCGTTATTTATCCCACAAGAGGGAAAGGAAACGCTCAGAGTAAACCTAACGCAAAGAGGGAAAGGAATGGTCATCGCAGCCAAATCCTAGATTCGGGAGTCGGTTACGCAAGGGGAAGGTATTAGCACCCCTCACGTCCGTCGTACTCGACGAGATCCACGCTTGTTTTCTATCTAAGGTGTGTTTATCTATTTACTCTAAAGGTCTGGGTTAAAAAGAAAATAAAATGACTCGGCAAAGTATCGCACTTTATGCCTACGTATTCCCGTCTGGAACGAGAAATCAGAGTCAACGTAGTTCGCCTAACTACGGGTAAAAGGGGGGAAGGTTGCTCGCCGAGATATCGCATCTCGTGCCTACGTACTTTCATACGGCATGAAAGATCAGAGCAAATGTAGTTCGGGCTATGGAAGACACAAGTTTGTCTGACATTTTTTATCTCCTTCTGAAAAGGGTTTCCTGATTAAAGGTCCAAGAGGACAAAAACAGAGTTTGAATGTTTCTTTGAGTTTTTTACGAAAGAACTGTTTTTTAGGATGTTTGCAATCTCAGTCGCACTAGAGACTATGACCCGGAAGTGAACGCTTCGTATGTCACCCAAAGGGTACCACACTAACATCCAGATTACTGGAGAGAGACCCTCCACCAACCTTTTCCCAGATAGCTTAAGGCTCGTAACACACAACTTCAATTAACCTTATTACTGTGTTTTTGAATTTGTTTTGAGAGGAGGAGAGAGACACCCTAAAACTATGGTTGAAAGGGGAATCTACCTACAGTTATCATGCATGGGTCAAAAACCTAATGTCTGTCATAATTCCCTCTTGCACAGAGGAAATCAGAGATCCTAGGGGAAACAGCAAAAGAAAGCAAGCAGTAAATAGTAAAATGCATGCTATGCAACAGTACCAGTGAAGCAAGGGAGAAAACAACAGGCAAGAGGAGACAAGCTCCACCTCAAACCTAGAGGTAATCAACACAAGCAAAAAGACAATACAGAGAAAGATAAAAGATACAGAGGAGGCAACCCAAGCAGCAGCAACAAACTCCTACAGCAGACAGCAACAGCAAGCTTTAAACAGCACAATTGAAAAGACACCAAAGTTGACAACAAGACCTCATCTTCAAACTAGCTTCTATATTCAAGCTCTATCAAACTTCATCTTCAAGCTCTAGCAAGCACACTCCAAGCAGAGGAACAATCACCAAGATCAAGGTTGAAATGTTGAAAACTTAATGAAAACCAAAGGAAATCATCAAGTACCAACATTGAAATGGAAAGGTATCCTCAAAGTTCTACTAAACTATGGGGATACCACACATCCCTCCAAAGGAGATATGGAGTTTCCCTAGGAGGACTTCATGTCATTGGATGGAATAGAAGCACACAATGCATTATATGTTTGATGAAGAAATCAAAACTAGCTCTAATGGCTCTTCTTAAAACCCTAGTTTCCTAAGCTCCTAAAACAACCCCTAAAGGAAAAGGAAACTTCAACTCCAAGCTCCAATATTCAAGCCATAGCATCTATACCAAGTCCAGAAGACCTCCCAAAAAGTAATCCAAGCACTTCAAGCTCCAAGGTCACCAACCAAGCCAAACAAGCAAAGGCACTCAAAAGAGAACAACACAAACACAAGCAACTTGCAAAATTCAGCAAAAATAGGAAAAAACGTTGTAAAATTCTAATTAAATTCTTAGGGGAATATACATGTTTTAACAGCATAGGGTTAAAATATTAAATCCTAATTCAACTTCTAAGTCACCTAAATAAATTCTAGATTGAAAGGTACCAAGGTAATCCACAAGTTTGGGAAGGCTCTAATCTCAACACCTAAAACAGAACCTAAAGTTGTTCTAAAATTCTAATAAAAATCCTAAGGGAACATGAATATCTACCCTAAAACATACTAAAAACTCAAAGCCAAATTCATCACCAATTGGAAGAACAAAATTCAACAAAACAGATGGTCAAATATGCAAAACAATGGACATTAGCACAAAAGAAAAATCATAAATAATTCAAATTAAATCCTAAAAATGTAAAATCAACGCCTAAAATTTCTTAAGACATTCAAGGTCTACAGAAAAAAATCTCATAATTTTTTGATTAGTTTTACTATTTTTTACGTAAGTAATTCAAACAGCTATCAAAACAGAAAAAGAAAAGAAAAAGAAAATTAAATGGAAAATGGAAATGGTGAGTTTAGTGAGAATTCAAAGCAGAAAAAAAAGAAAATCGCGCGGGGTGGGAATCGAACTGGTGCGCGCTTGGTACATCCACTAGACCAAAACGACGCCGTATTGCATCAGTGTGAGGTGGCGAAACCGTGCGCCTTGGATGCGCGGACTCGGTCAGCATGATCTGACGGTAGCTGTATCATCTTCTCCGATTGAATTTTCTGAAGCGAACGCCAGTCCCGCGCGCACAGTACCTGCCGGAGCAAATCCGGTGAGCTTCAATCAAGCACAACTCTCTCAATTCTTGACCGTTTTGCACGAAATTTACGTCGAAATTCAACTACTTCTCGCGAGGATTCCAAATCCACCAACAAAAATCATTAATAATGCAAGATCAAAGAGAAACGAAGCAAACAAAGTTTGGTACCAAAAACTCAAATTCATCAAAACCTCTCCAAATTAATTTTAAACTCAACCTTATGTCATAGAGGTTATAGATCAAGCAAAAACTAAGCAAAATCATACCAAAACAGTCCATACAAAATCTCACAAGTTTGGAGCTCCAAATTTCAAACGTCATAAACATCAACAATTATCATCCAGAAATGATCTACATGCTTCAAGGAGTGCAAAGAAACAAAAATGGCAAAGAATCATCAAGTATTAAGAGAGATATCTTGAAATTCAAGTACGTAGTGGAGAACTTCCACTGAGCCTTTAATCCTTGATGAAGCTTCGCAAAACTCTCCAAAATCGTTCAATGATCTTCAATAAAGCTTTCTCGATTCACAATTTGCCTTGAAACGATCTAAATCTGAGAATTCACTTTTTGAGTTTTCTTCACTTTTTCAAGCTTGTTCTTGATCAATTCTGCTCCAATTTCGAAAACTGATGATTTGTGAAGGTTAGAAATGTTATATACAATGGATATGGATCCAAAGAAAGCCCAATCCTTGCCTCTAGGCCCAAAATGAATTTTCAAAATTTCACCACTTTTTGCTCTTGAGTGTACACGAAAATGGCAATGTTTTGGCTCCAAAATGATTCAATTCAACTAATAACAGCATGTGGAGTGTGAATGGATGGGATTTGATCCTTGTATCTGATCCAATGGCTATTTTTGATTATGTAACTTCATGGTGAAGTAATCTAAATGACAACTCCCAAAACTTGTCATATGCTCAAAATTCTGCCAATGCCAATGTGTTTAGAATGTGATTTCCATTCAAAAAATGTACTCACATGACATGTTTTGGTCCTCTAAATTAAAAAGTCAATTTTCCCTCCTTAATCCATTTGAAAAATTCCCTTTTTTAGGCCATTTTAAGTGACTTTTTGCTACAAGCCAAACCAATCCCAAATGATCACTTAGTTGCACTTAAAATCATGTTTTGAGCAAGTTCCGTGTTGAACAAATCTCCATTTGAAGAGTGCAAGTTGGAGATTTTGACCCATGATTAAAAATGGCCTATAATCTCACTTTCCCAAAATACCCCTGACTTGTAAACCTCATAACTTGAGTTCTACAAATCAGATGGAAGACTTCTAGTACAATTTAGAAATCTAAGATCATGAGGAACAACTTTCATGTTGGCCAAAAGTTCAGGTGAAACCTCCTTCTAGGTCAAAAATAGCTTTGAAGTCAGATGATTTTCATAGACAAATTTCAGTGGCATCTGAGGACTTGTAACTTGTCTGGGCCATAACTTGAGTTCTATAAATCCAATGGAGGACTTCTAGTACTCAAATTAAAGGTATTGAGATGCTCTACAAGTTTCATGTTGGACAAAGATCCATTTGAAACTTGTATCTTGACTTATGTGGTCTTGAAGTTAGGCACTAAATAGGGAATTTTGCACTGAAACCCTAATTTAGCAACTTCCCACACTCTTGATTCTTCTTGATTTGATCTTGGCACAACACCACAAATGTCTTAGCACATCATTTCATGAACTCAATAACCCTAAAGTAGGCCTTGATATTCTTCAATTGTCCAGTTGACCTAGAATTGATCCAGATGAAACCCTAATTGCTTGCACCTCAACTGTGGCTCTTGCACTTGAATCAATGACTTGATTAAACTCTCCCATGGCCCTCTAGGAATTCTATGAGCTCCATACCCATCCTTTTCTCACATTCAACACTTCACAACCCTCTGATGGTCTTCAGTTGATCTTCAAGTTAGGAGAAGATTCACACTCAAACATCTAAACCCTTAGGCACTCAAACCACCTTCTGATGACTTCGACCACTTCTCAATCCTGAATGAGACCTCTTGCTAGGCTTCTCTTGAGAAGAATCACACTTGATCCCCCTGCTATATGAATGATACCATGATATGCAAATGATATAACTATGCAAATGCTAATGCAATGAAACATAAACTAGGTAAGAAAAGGTTGAGCAAATTTTGGGGTGCAACAACTGCCCCTATTCAAACGGCTTGGACCCGACTGGGTGAAGAGCGAACGACCTTCAAACAATCGAGGTAGAAGACGGTTGAATACCAAGAAACCCGGAAATTTGCCAACCACATAAATACACTGCAAAAAAAACTGCTTGGGGAATAACATCCGTTGTGTTGAACCTAATTATTACGGCAACAACTGATCAATCATCTGATAAAACTTGGGATTTCAACATTAACCCCCTGTGTGATGCCACAGGCATCGAATTAACTTTGCAAGAAACAACTCCGTCCACAACTGGGCTAAACTTCGTCAACACGAGGAAAGACTCCATCACCATGGGTACAATTCCGTCCATAACTGGAATAACAATCTCTGTCGGTCACAGGTAACAACTCCACTGGGGACAATTCCGTCGATCACGGATAATAACTCCATCCATACGGGTAACAATCACTGTCAACACAGGTAACACTTCTGTCAACACGGACAACAATCACTGTCAACACAGGTAACACTCTGCCCATCACAGGTAACCATCACTGTCAACACAGGTACAATTCCGTCAACACGGAGAACAATCACCGTCAGCACGGGTAAACATCACTGTCAACACAGGTACAATTCCGTCAACATGGAAAACAATCACCGTCAGCACGGGTAAACATCACTGTCAACACAGGTACAATTCCGTCAACACGGAGAACAATCACCGTCAGCACGGGTACAATCTATGTCCATCACAGGTAGGCAATTCCGTCAACACGGATACATTTGAAGAATACTTTGTTGGGTAATATGATAGACTTAACCAAACAACTCTGTGGGGAAATCACTAGTAACAACTCCGGAAGTTTAAGGCATGAAATCTTCTAATGCTGACGTAACAGCAACCTGAGAAGAAACTTAACCAAGCAACTCTAATAAGGGACGAATGTTATCATCACCTTTCTCACGCTAGGAATCTTGAATATCTAGAGATCCTTCTGAGCAAGAATCCCACTCCTCTGCAAGGGGATAACACCTGAAAACAAAGAGGTAAACACCATGGCTTATGTTTCAAAATGTGTATGTTTGACAATGGCGTAATGCTCCATACGGCATGGAAATGCTACGCATTTGGGTATATGCAAATATGATGATATATGCAAAATGCAAAGATGCCAAGAGGCGCTTCAGCAAAATAAATGCCGAAGATAAGACCCAATCTGCTGGGGATAACCAAGTATCACAAAGTACTCCAACAAAATAAATGCTGGATATGTGAAACCAACTCCGCTGGGGATAACCATCCTGTTGGGGAATGGCTTACAAGCTTGAAATTACGAGCCCGGTTAATGATGTTCATCCTGTCGGAGGAAAAACAAACTGCTGGGGATAAGGAGAAATAATCCTGCGCGGGGATAATCCTTCTGAACCAAAGACGACTTGATTATACTCTGCGGGAGTTACCCATGTTTGGTATTGAGTGTTAACATACTCACTACTGGGAATGCACCTTCTGTTGGGGGCATCAAAATCCACTGAGGATACTCTCTTGGCAACTTCCCTGGGGAAAATTTTCTGGGGAGAACCACCCACATCCAATAGGGGTAAGTGCCATCTCAAATCTTCTGAGATAAGATGTGACTTCTGTCTGCTGAGGAATGATACAATCAATATGTCACATGACTCCGGCTGGGGAACACAACTTTCCTGCCTATTTGCTTCAAAGGTGAGAACCCTGCAAAACACACACGAGACAAAAACAAATCTATACAACAAGATCTATTCCAGTTAGTATCCGTGACGCTCGTTAAGTCAATTCGAAGTTTTAGCAATTATTGGCAAGGGCCAACAAGTTTATGCACATGCAAGTTCATCAAAAACATCAGCGTTTTTTCACAAACAAAACAGTAAAGAACAAGCATCAAGTACTGAATAACATGCTTTATTGATAACGGGCCTGTAAATAGGCAAAATTTTGTACACTGGATGCAACTCCTGAAAAGAGGAAGTCACACACAAACAAAATACAAATATACAGAAGCACAAAGGAAATTTGTGTACATGTCGGCAACGTGGTACAGATGAACACCATGAGCTGATCCTCCTATGACTCGCCTGACTTTGACGCTTTCCCAATATTCGATCTTCGGAAGAGATTGTTTCGGATATACGACCCTCAGGTACTCCCAAACCACTAAGCAATGCAGCATCAAACTCGGACCGCAGTCATTTGCTTTTTCAAATCCCTAACTTTTGCGTGAACCGCCCTTTGCGGGTTTTCAATTCACCGGGATACCCTTTTTTGCCGAAGTTGCCCTTTTCAGGTTTTCAACTTCGCGGGTGTACATTTTTTCAATTTTATCCCTAACTTTTGCCCGAACCTTTTATTCCTTTTTTATGGTTCGCCGGGATGCCCCATTTTTGCCTGGACTTTCTTTTTTTGTCCAGCGGGTCTCTTTAAGCAAAGTATTTTTTAACTGCGTCCGAGTTCACAGGGGATGTAAAATCCTCACCATCCATGGTGGACAACAGTAAGGCTCCTCCAGAGAAAACCTTTCTAACGACGTATGGACCTTCATAGTTGGGAGTCCATTTGCCCCTGTGATCTGATTGTGGTGGGAGAATCTTTTTCAGCACAAGATCGCCCGTCTGAAAGCTTCGAGGGCACACCTTTTTATCATAAGCTTTCTTCATCCAGCTCTGATACAACCGACCATATGCTAGAGAAGCCAGTCTCTTCTCATCCATTAAACTGAGCTGATTCAATCTATCTTTCACCCATTCTGCCTCATCTAATTGGACATCACACAAAACCCTCAGAGAAGGAATCTTAACCTCCAATGGTAGGACAACCTCCATACCATACACAAGTGAAAAAGGAGTTGCCCCGGTTGATGTACGTACCGTCATACGATAACCGTGTAAAGCAAAAGGCAACATCTCATGCCAGTCCTTGTAGGTCACAACCATCTTCTGAACGATCTTCTTTATGTTTTTATTGGCCGCTTCAACAGCGCCATTCATCTTGGGCCGATAAGGAGAAGAGTTGTGATGTTCAATTTTGAAATTCTGGCACAATTCCTTCATCATCTTGTTATTCAAATTCGAACCGTTGTCAGTGATAATCCGCTCCGGGATTCCATATCTGCAGATAATATCCTTCTTGATAAATCTGGCCACCACCTGCTTGGTAACATTAGCATATGACGCCGCTTCAACCCATTTGGTGAAGTAATCAATAGCTACCAAGATAAAGCGATGTCCGTTGGATGCCGTGGGCTCAATCTTTCCAATCACGTCAATTCCTCACATGGAAAAAGGCCAAGGTGACGACATAACGTTCAGAGGGCTCAGAGGCACATGAATCTTGTCCGCATAAATCTGGCATTTATGACACTTCTTTGCAAATTTGAAACAATCTGTTTCCATTGTCAGCCAATAGTACCATTTGTTAGAACACATATTGGTTCTTAATAATATCTCTATATTTTGATGATAACTATTATGAAATTTTGTAATTAAGAATTATATACTCTAAAATTTGCTTAAGAATGTTTGCTGCAGATATTAAAGTAAATATCACTCCAGAAGCAAATCAGATCTGAACATAAGAAATATGCAAAGCACTGAAGCGTCAGATGCACCCATTAGAAGATTCTGAATGCTGCCATCAGATGATCCTGAGCGTTGTCTCCAGAAGGATCTGAAGCAGAAGCTCCAGAAGAATCTGAAGCAAGTCAGAAGCATCTGAACTAAAGAAGAATTCTGTATGAAGAGTTTTCAAGCATAGTTACTTCAGAAGATTCTGAGAGTACTAACGCTGCCAGTACTGAGGATCTGACTCAAAACTCTGCTCTGAACTTATACACGCTAAAAGCACACTTGCTGCAAAGACTCTGATTCAGCAAAACTCTGACCAACATCAGAAGGCTCTGATCAAATTAGACTCTGATGATTCTTGCTGAAAATTGTTGAAGAAGAATTCAAAGATTATGTCCGTTGGAATATCCAAACGACTCTTTCCTTCTTTATGCTAGACACAAGAACACAGACAAAAAGGATTTCTTTGTGCTTTCTTCTTCTAGGAAAGGTCACTTGATGTGAAGACAAAAAGGCTCAGACCTTTTGGTACAAACTTCTCAACATGAAATACTCTTGGATCACTGTGCCTATAAAAGCAAGTCTCCACTCATCTTCTTCAGTTGACGCTTTACTTGAAAAGAAATCATTATCAAAGCTCTCATACAAACTCACATATTCTTTCTAGAATTAATTTCTTTGTTCTTAATCTTAAGTGAAAAATCACAGTTATGATAAAGCTTTATTAGAAGCATTTTAACACTTGTATTTGTTATTACATTTGATTGTAAGAAAACCTTAAGAAGATCCAGTTAGGATCAGTAGTTCTTGAGAAGACTTTGAACAGTTGTTCTTAGTGCTTACTATTGTAATCAGTTGATTAAATAGTGGATTAAGTCCTTGTTTGAGAAAGGCAAATCACTCTAGGAAGGGTGGACTGGAGTAGTTGAGTTCAATAAACCAGAATAAAAATACTTGAGTTTTTATTTATAAGTTTTTATCTTCATACTTATTCAACCCCCCTTCTAAGTGTTTTCTCACCTTCAGTTGGCATCAGAGCTCCGGTTCTGTGTGTGCTACCACTTCATAGTGACAATAAAGATCCAGTGAGAAAAACTTTGATATATATTTGGTTGATACTATGGATGATAATTCAATGTCTAACATTAACAACAAATATGAAGAAAGGGACATAATCAACACTAAACCCCCTATGTTTGATGGGGAGAAATTTGATTATTGGAAAGACAGGATTGAAAGTTTTTTCCTTGGTTATGATGCTGCTTTATGGGATTTGGTCATAGATGGATATGTTCATCACAATGATGGGAATGGCAAGAAAGTAGATAGAAAATCTATAACAGAAGCCCAAAAGAAGGAATTTAGAAATCATCACAAGGCTAGAACAATATTGTTAAATGCAATATCTCACACCGAGTATGAAAAGATCACAAATAGAGAAACTGCATTTGACATGTTTGAGTCCTTAAAGATGACTCATGAGGGAAACTCTCAAGTCAAGGAAACAAAGGCTCTGGCTCTAATCCAGAAGTATGAAGCCTTCAAGATGGAAGAAGCTGAATCTGTTGAAGCTATGTTCTCCAGATTCCAAATACTTACAGCTGGACTAAAGGTTATGGACAAAGGATACTCTACTGCTGATCATGTGAAAAAGATCATCAGAAGCTTACCTACCAGATGGAGACCTATGGTGACTGCACTGAAAATGGCTAAAGATCTGAACAAGATTTCCTTGGAGGAACTAATCAGTTCACTAAGGAGTCATGAAATTGAACTTGAGGAAGATGAACCTCAAAAGAAAAGTAAATCAATTGCTTTAAAATCTAATAAATCTGCTAAAGCATTGCAGGTAATAGAGGAAAGCTCTGAAGAATCCTCATCTGAAGATGAAGATGAACTATCCATGATGTCTAGAAGAATAAACAAACTCTGGAAGCATAAAGGAAAGAAGTTCAGAAACTTCAGGAAGCCTGACCAAAGAAAAGAATCTTCTGGACACATAAGATCTGGCAAAAAGGAAGTTATCTGCTATGAATGTAAAGAACCTGGGCATTACAAAAATGATTGTCCAAAGTTGTTGAAAGAAAAGCCTAAAAGAAAATCTGATAAGAAGAAGAAGGTTCTAATGGCCACCTGGGATGATTCAGATACATCTGAATCTGAATCTGAGTCAGAAGAGAAATGTGCCAATGTAGCATTGATGGCAGACATAGAAGATCAGGAGGAAGGAACTTCAGGATCTGAATCTGACTCAGAATCTGACTCTGACGCTGAAGAGGTAATGGCTAAACTCACTAAAGATGAACTTATCAAAGTGTTATCAGAAGTTTTGAAGAGCTATAACAATATTAAACTCAAATACAAGAAGCGTCAAAGCAATCTTGTATCTGAGAATAATATTCTCAAATCAGAAGTAGATGAGCTAAATGAAAAGAACTTAAGATTGAAAAATGATTCTGAATTAGCTCAACAAGACTCTGATTCTGAAACTGAGTCTGAATGCAAAAATATTTTGGAAAAATATGATTACAGCTTTCAGAAGTTTCTTCCTAAAAGCATAGACAGAAGCAAAATGGCTTCTATGATCTATGGAGTTAGCAGAAATAACAGAAAAGGAATTGGATATAAATCTTCCTCTGGAAAGGATTTAAATCCAAAACCTATTGATAAAATTATCATCAAGAAAACTCCTTTATATTCCCACTTTAAATTTGGTCACTTGAATGATATTAAGCACACTCGTTCTGAAAAGAACATTCATGTGTTTAAATCTAAGGCTAGTCAGAATAAACCTTATGTTGAAAAATAGAAGTTTAGACAAACCTTCAGAACAACTAACCCAAAAGAACCCAAGAAGATCTGGGTACCTAAAAGTAAAATAATTCCTGTTGCAGATGTTCTTAGCAGCAAGGTCAGGACGTCAATCATGGTACCTGGACTCTGGATGCTCGCGACACATGATAGGAGAAAGGTCTATGTTCCAAAGTCTGGAGCTTAGATCTGGAGATGATGTGAAATTTGGAGGGAATCAGAAGGGCAAGATCATTGGATCTGGCACTATTGGAAATGGTAAACTTCCCTCTATTACTAATGTTTTACTTGTAGAAGGATTAAAGCATAATTTATTGTCCATAAGTCAATTAAGTGACAATGGTTATGACATAACCTTTAATAAAAAATATTGTAAAGCTATTAGTCAAAAGGATGGCTCAATCCTATTTAGTGGAAAGAGGAAAAACAACATTTATGAAATAAATCTTTCAGAACTTAAGGTTCAGAATGTTAAATGTCTCTTGTCTGTTAATGAGGAGCAATGGGTCTGGCACAGAAGATTGGGGCATATTAATATGAGACGTATATCTCAGATTAATAAACTTAATCTTGTCAGAGGACTTCCTAATCTGAAGTTCACTTCAGATGCTCTTTGTGAAGCATGTCAAAAAGGGAAGTTTTCAAAATCATCTTTTAAATAAAAAAATGTTGTTTCTACTTCCAGACCACTAGAATTACTTCATATTGATCTGTTTGGACCAGTGAAAACTGCATCCATCAGAGGCAAGAAGTATGGATTAGTCATTGTTGATGACTATAGTAGATGGACATGGGTAAAGTTCTTAAAACACAAGGATGAGTCACATTCTGTGTTCTTTGACTTCTGCAAACAAGTCCAGAATGAAAAAGATTTCAAAATTATAAAAGTCAGAAGTGATCATGGTGGTGAATTTGAAAACAAATATTTTGAAAAATATTTTAATGAAAATGGCATTGCTCATGATTTTTCCTGTCCTAGAACTCCACAACAAAATGGAGTTGTAGAGAGGAAAAATAGAACTCTGCAAGAAATGACCAAAACCATGATCAATGAGACTAATCTGGCAAAGCACTTTTGGGCAGAAGCAATCAACACAGCCTGTTACATTCAGAACAGAGTGTCTGTAAGACCTCTTTTGGAGAAGACTCCCTATGAACTGTGGAAGAACAAAAAGCCCAACATTTCATATTTTCATCCTTTTGGATGTATTTGCTACATGTTGAATACTAAAGGAAATCCGAACAAGTTTGATTCCAAAGCACAGAAGTGTTTCATGCTTGGGTATTCTGAACGCTCTAAAGGCTACAGAGTATACAAAACTGAGATACAGATTATGGAAGAATCTATTCATGTTAGATTTGATGATAAGCTTGGCATTAAAAAGCCAAAGAAGTCTGAAAATCTGCAGATAGAGAAGTAGTCTTCACAGACTCTGAAGGCTCAGAGGCAGACAAAGCTCAAGTGAAGGAACCAGAAGCAACGCTAGATGCAATTCCTTTAACTTCTCAGATGAACAAGTTAAACATTTCTGAAGAATCAACTGTTAGAGGATCATCTTCCAGAATCAAACCTTCTCATCCAGAGAATGTTATCATTGGAAAGAAGGATGACCCTATCAGAACAAGATCCTTTCTCAGATCATCTGAAGCATCATTATTTAGATTGGTGTCAGTAATTGAATCAACTTCTGTAGATGAAGCTCTGCAAGACAATGATTGGATTATTGCCATGCAAGAAGAGCTAAATCAATTCACCAGAAATGATGTGTGGGATTTAGTTCCAAGACCAAAAGGATTCAATATAATTGAACTAAATGGGTCTTCAGAAATAAGCTTAATGAGAAAGGAGAAGTTGAAAGAAATAAGGCAAGGCTTGTTGCTCAAGGGTACAGTCAACAAGAAGGTATTAATTACACTGAAACTTATGCTCCAGTAGCAAGGTTAGAATCTATACGCCTTCTTATTTCATTTGCTGCACAAAATAACATCACTCTATATCAGATGGATGTTAAAAGTGCCTTTCTAAATGGTATTATAGAAGAAGAAGTTTATGTCCACCAGCCTCCTGGTTTTGAGAGTGAAAAATTTCCAGATCATGTTTTCAAACTAAAGAAATCTCTGTATGGTTTAAAACAAGCTCCCAGAGCTTGGTATGAGAGATTAAGCAATTTTCTTCTGGAGAAAATTTTCATCAGAGGCAAAGTGGACACGACACTCTTTTGTAAATCATTTAAGAAAGATCTTCTAATTTGTCAAATATATGTGGATGATATCATATTTGGATCTACCAATACTATGCTGGGAAAGGAGTTTGCTCAATGTATGCAGGCAGAATTTAAAATGAGCATGATGGGAGAATTGAGATTCTTTCTGGGAATTCAAGTCAACCAAACTCCAGAGTGCACTTACATCCATCAGACCAAATATGTTAAAGAACTTCTGAAGAAATTTAACATGACTGATAGTAAGATGGCAAAGACTCCCATGCATCCAACTAGTTCACTAGGCAAGGAAGAGGTAAGTAAGAAAGTAGATCAAAAACTCTACAGAGGTATGATAGGATCTCTTCTCTACTTAACTGCTTCTAGACCTGACATTTTGTTCAGTGTATGCTTGTGTGCTAGATTCCAATCAGATCCTAGAGAATCACACTTAACAGCTGTTAAGAGGATTCTAAGGTATCTGAAAGGTACTTCTAATGTGGGTTTGTGTTACAGAAAATATGATGATTTCAAATTAGTTGGATTCTGTGATGCTGACTACGCTGGAGACAGAGTGGAAAGAAAAAGTACTTCTGGAAGTTGTCAATTTCTAGGAAGAAATCTAATCTTTTGGTACAGCAAGAAGCAACCCACAATTGCACTATCAACTATAGAGGCAGAATATATTGCTGCTGCTGGATGTAGCATGCAGATGCTCTGGATGAAAAGTCAGCTAGAAGACTATCAGATATTTGAAAGTAACATTTCTATATTCTGTGATAATACTTCTGCTTTATGTTTGTCTAAAAACCCCATTTTACACTCTAAGGCAAAACATATAGAAATTAAGCATCATTTCATCAGAGACTATGTTCAGAAGGGAATTATAAACTTAGCCTTTGTTGATACAGATCATCAATGGGCAGATATTTTCACAAAACCCCTTGTTGAAGATAGATTCAAATTTATTCTGAAAAATATTGGTATGGATTTGTGTCCAGAATAATATTTGTCAGAAGCAAATTTTACAGATGCAAAATGTTTAATGCTCTGAAGTATTTCATCTGTAAATTTATTCATTTTCTTAAACTATTTTACTTGTGTAAATCTGAACTAACAATGCTCAGAGGATCTGAATGTTGGTTAACGTTTCATTTCTCAAGAGAATTCAGAAGCACATGCAAGCAAACACGTGTCACTCTAAATCTGCAAAGATGGCGTGTACACTACTGAAGAGACGTTTGAGGTGAAGTTTGAATAGTGAAAATCTTGATTTTCCCCCCAATTTGTCAGAATTATTTAATGCTTGAAATGATTTTTATTCTTTTTCATTAATTGTTATGTGTGAACGTGCCTTGCTTGTCTGTTTGTATGCCTAATTGTTTTCTATAAATACCACATCTCTCACCACTTTTACACTTTTCACAACTCAAGAACGTTTATGCATTTCTGTCTTCTTTTCTCTCTTCACAAAAACCCTAAACCTTTGACAAAATCATCTTCAATGGCAACCTCGTCCTCTACAGCTGTATAGTTTCAATCAACCATGGCTGCAGTTACTTCTGCAAATATGGGTGTGGCTCCATATACGACCCCTAAAAGGACTTTGTTAACACCTGTTGACAAACTTGAAGTTCTCTGTGAATCAATGGTGGAATTTGATTCATTGGCTGAAAATGGATTTGAATTTCGTTCAATAGTTGATGCTCAAGGCTGGGTAAAATACTTTGACAAATTATTTGGACCAGTTTACCCCCATCTGGTGAAAGAATTCTGGATCCATGCTTCTGTATACCCCAAATTCATATTGTCTTCAGTTCTGGGTAAGGAGATAATTATTACAGAAGATCTGATCAGAAAACTCATAGGATATGAGGAGACTGATGGAGTATCTCATCTGCCAGCTGGGCGTGTAGATATGGAAGAAGTTTATGAGGAAGTCATGACTGCTGGACAGGCCTCTAACAAGTTTAAAGATCTGAAGCCTGACTACAAGATCTGGGCAAAGATTTTCATGGGATGCATTCATCACAGAAAATCTACAAACTCTCCAGATTACATGAACAATGAACAGCTCTACTTCATGTACTGTCTAAGTCAGAGCACCAAGGTAGATCTTCCTTACATTCTGTTCATGCACTTATGGAATCATATTAATGCCTCCAGAGAATCTGTAAAAGATAAGGGTCAGAAGATCATAACATGGGTTCCCTTTGGAAGGTTAATCTCAGATATTCTGACATAAAATGGACTGGTGACTGCTCTGTATGCTGCTGGAGTCAAGGAGGAACTTGAATCTATTGTTGGGAAACCTCTGAATGCCAAGAGTCTTCAGAGACTAAAAATTGTAGAGGAACTCACATCAGCACCCAAGAAGCTGAATATCTCTGAACTCAGTCAGAAGAGAATCCCAGTAGAAGACTACCCTCTGTTCTGTGCTGAAGAACCAAGGGAAATAATTGTAAGGTATATTGATTCTTGCAAGGCAGATGGAACCCCAATCCCTACAGATATTCTGAAAAGAGCAACGGAACCAATGCCTGATGGAGGAAATGAGATCACAAGGAAAAGAGGTCAATCAGAAGCAGAAGATGTGACTGTTCAAAAGAAGCCCAAAGTTGCTGACAAGCCTCAGAAGCTGATCAAGAGGAAAGCATCTGGAGACGCTCCCTCTGTTCCCACAAAGCGTATCAAGATTAAAGGTACCAAATCTTCTGTATCTTCTTTCAATAATATTGTTTTAAATGATTCAACATTTAAGTCTATTCCAAAACCACCTTCTACTCAGAAACAATCTGTTCCTGCTCCATCTCATATCTCTGTTCCTTCCCCATAAAAATCATCTAATCCTGTTTCCATCACTCGTGTAAAACCTTCTACTACTCAATCATTTGTACCAACACCACCAACAACAAAACCAACAAATCAAACTCCACAACCAGAAAAACCAACAAAACAATCTGAACAACAACAACCACAACCAGAAAAACAACAACAACCAGAGAAACAATCTGAACAACAACAACAACTACCAGAAAAACAATCTGAATAACAACAACAAAAACAATCTGAACAACAACCACAACAACCTAAAAAACAACCACAACCAGAAAAACCACCATCAAACACATCTGAACCTATTGGATCTGCACAAGTTACTTCTGAACCTATAAAAGTTACATGTGATCCTATTGAATCTGAACCATCTACATCTGATCCACCTACATCAGAACCACCTACATCTGAACCCCCAGCAAAACCTTCTGAGAATCCATCAGAAACAACCAACCCATCTGAAACCAATATCCCTGAGACAGAGGTTCTAAACATTACACCTCTCAAAACTGTTTTTGAAGTGTCCTCCACATCTTACACTCCAACCACATCATCAAATTCATCAGAATCTGATATACACCTAGATTTTCTGGCATCTCCCTCTCACAGAAATTCTGAAGTAAACCAACCAGAACCACCTGTTTTTTCTGAAATTCTCATTCCAAATCCTATCCCAACACCTAAGCCATCTTCTGAAATTATCATTCCCAATCCTACTCCAACACCTAAGCCTAGAACATCTGAGCGTGTACCCTCTGCTTCGTGCAAACTGTTTTCCTCTAACAAACTTCCCTCTGGTTTCACCTTAAAAAGTTTTTACACCAGAGTTGAACCATCTGACACTATCACTCCTCTTAAACCCAAACTTACCATAGTTTTACCATGTGTTCTTCAAACGTATATTAAAACAATGCCAGTAGTAACTTCATCAGATGCAAAACCATACTCTGCTAAAACTGCTAAATCTGCATTCAAACCTTACTCTAATAAACCATTTGATGTTGTTTCCCATGCATCAACTGCAAAACCATGTCTGTTGAATGCTTTAACCAGATCAAAACCTGAAAATTCATCTGAACCTCCATTCATACCATACTACCCTCCTTCTCTGATCACCATTCATAAATCCATCTTTCCACCTTCTCCCCCACCCAGGCAAATCACATTGGAAACTCTTCTAAACCCAAAACCTAGACTGAATGTTGATCATTTATTTACAAGTTTTTTGCAAGAAATACAGATATATTTAGGATATGTACAGAGGAAGTGTTCATTAACAATGGATGCAAGTGAATCTGATGCCATTTGGAATGGCTTCATAAACAGATTCAATACTGTAGCATCAAATCTGAAGAACGTATGTTCTGATGATGCGAAGCTCAGATTTGCTGAAACTGCTAGAAGTCTGTTCTGGACTGTTAAGAGATCTGGACCATTGCTTCTTACAGATACTCCCTCATCATCAGAAGAGAATACTGAATCTGCATCTGAAGACAACCCTCTTGCTATGACTCTGGTAGAACATCCTTCTGGATCTACTGGTCCTAACTCCAAAGCCCCTATGGAAATTGACTCTGTTCAAGCTTCAGAAACTGTCCCACCTTCTTCATTTGAGATCAAGAAAGAGTATCCAGATCTTGAAGATAAGATTGCAGTTCTGGAAGCTGGTCAATCATAAATCAAGTCATGGATGGCTAAGCAAGATAAGAAGTCTGAAGACATGGCTCAGTGGATGTCCAAACAAGATCAGAAGAATGAAACTATGGCTAAGTGGATGTCAAAACAAGAACAGTCGTCTTCTGAGATCACGGATCTGTTGAAGATGCTTTTGTCAAAACAATCTTAGTTTATTTTTTCTTCTTCTGATGTTTGCATCTAATGTTTGCACATGTACTTGAATATTTTCTGATGTTTGTACTTTTTGCTCTGAATGAATGAATGTTTCAAAGTTTTCTCCATATAATTTATCTGGTTTGATTTTCCTTTTATTTGTCTTTTCAAAGTTCTTACTTTTTGCTTATGACAAAAAAGAGGGAGAAAATAGATATGAATTGTTTAATTAAACTTTACCAGAATGAAACTTCAGACATATCAATTTTATATAACATAATATCTGAGTATTTCAGAACATTTGATAATTATACTCTGTAAAAGAAACTCTGAGACTCTCAGATCATTTGACAATTATCAGACTCTAACTCTGAAATATGCAAGACACTCTGACCCTCAAATGGTTAAGAACAATCAAGCTCTAACTCTGAAAAATACTCAAGACAAAAAGGGAAGTTTCTATTCCTTATTTATATTTAATTCAAGGGGAGATTGATCATCTCAGGGGGAGTTATAATTATTCTATTTTCAATTAAACAAAATTTCTGATGTTTTTGTCATCATCAAAAAGGGGGAGATTGTTAGAACACAGATTGGTTCTTAATAATATCTCTATGTTTTGATGATAACTATTATGAAATTTTGTAATTAAGAATTATATACTCTAAAATTTGCTTAAGAATGTTTGCTACAAATATTAAAGTAAATATCACTCCAGAAGCAAATCAGATCTGAACATAAGAAATATGCAAAGCTCTGAAGCGTCAGATGCACCCATTAGGAGATTCTGAATGCTGCCATCAGATGATCCTAAGCGTTGTCTCCAGAAGGATCTGAAGCAGAAGCTCCAGAAGAATCTGAAGCAAGTCAGAAGCATCTGAACCAAAGAAGAATTTTGTATGAAGAGTTTTCAAGCATAGTTACTTCAGAAGATTCTGAGAGTACTAACGCTGCCAGTACTGAGGATCTGACTCAAAACTCTGCTCTAAACTTATACACGCTAAAAACACACTTGCTGCAAAGACTCTGATTCAGCAAAACTCTGACCAACATCAGAAGGCTCTGATCAAATTAGACTCTGATGATTCTTGCTGAAAATTGTTGAAGAAGAATTCAAAGATTATGTCCGTTGGAATATCCAAACGACTCTTTCCTTATTTATGCTAGACACAAGAACACAGACAAAAAGGATTTCTCTATGCTTTCTTCTTCTAGGAAAGGTCACTTGATGTGAAGACAAAGAGGCTCAGACCTTTTGGTACACACTTCTCAACGTGAAATACTCTTGGATCACTGTGCCTATAAAAGCAAGTCTCCACTCATCTTCTTCAGTTGACGCTTTACTTGAAAAGAAATCATTATCAAAGCTCTCATACAAACTCACATATTCTTTCTAGAATTAATTTCTTTGTTCTTAATCTTAAGTGAAAAATCACAGTTGTGATAAAGCTTTATTAGAAGCATTTTAACACTTGTATTTGTTATTACATTTGATTGTAAGAAAATCTTAAGAAGATCCAGTTAGGATCAGTAGTTCTTGAGAAGACTTTGAACAGTTGTTCTTAGTGCTTACTATTGTAATCAGTTGATTAAATAGTGGATTAAGTCCTTGTTTGAGAAAGAGAAATCACTCTAGGAAGGGTGGACTGGAGTAGTTGAGTTCAACGAACCAGGATAAAAATACTTGAGTTTTTATTTATAAGTTTTTATCTTCATACTTATTCAACCCCCCTTCTAAGTATTTTCTCACCTTCACCCTGCTCTTAATAACTTTCTCGTCATTGCATGTTCGCCGGCATGTGTACCAAATGTACCTTCGTGGATTTCTTCCATGAGCAGCTTAGCCTCTTTCTTTTCCACACACCGTAACAACACCAAGTCGTGGTTTCTCTTGTACAACACGCCATCTGGATTCAGATAGAAATTGCCAGCCAATCTCCTAAGAGTCTTCTGATCACGACTGGATGCCCCAGCCGGATACTCTTGGTTCTTCAGGAAATTCTGGACATCATAATACCACAGTTTGCCATCGGAAGCTTCCTCAATGGCGAATATGAAAGCGGGCCTATCAAGGCGGGAGATAACTATCCTGGGAGCCTCATTCCAGAAGTTAACCTTATACATCAAAGACAAAGTCGCGAGAGCGTCTGCCATCTGATTTTCTGCTCGTGGTACATGGTGCAATTCCACCTTGTCAAAGAAAGGTAACAACCTCCTTGCATAATTCATATAGGGTATCAGATTGGGCTGACGAGTCTCCCACTCTCCCTTGATCTGATTCACAACTAGAGCAAAGTCTTCGTACACATCAAAATTTTTAATTCTCAGATCAATAGCTTCTTCGAGCCCCATAATGCACGCTTCATATTCGGCCTTATTGTTGGTAACTGGAAAGGTCAATCTAGTAGTGAATGGGATGTGCAACCCATGGGGAGTAGTAATGATTGCCCCTATTCCACTTCCATACGAATTGACGGCACCGTCAAATATCAATTGCCATTTGGAACCCAACTCTGGACCCTCATCCGGCAACGGTTCCTCACAGTCCTTCATTTTTAAGTACATGATATCCTCGTCAGGAAAATCAAAACTCATCGACTGGTAATCATCAATTGGCTGCTCAGCTAGGTATTCTGACAGAACACTACCTTTAATAGCCTTTTGAGAAACGTACTGAATATCGTATTCTGTCAATACCATCTGCCATCGGGCAATCCTTCCGGAAAGTTCTTGCTTTTCAAACACGTATTTGATCGGATCCATCTTTGAAATTAGCATGGTTGTATGATTTAGCATGTATTGCCTCAAACGTTTGGCAGCCCAGGCTAGCGCACAACACGTTTTTTCGAGCATTGAGTAACGGGACTCACAGTCTGTGAACTTTTTACTCAAGTAGTAAATCGTATGCTCTTTACGTCCAGTCTCGTCATGCTGACCGAGAACACAACCCATACTTTTCTCAAGAACCGTCAAATACATAATCAATGGTCTCCCGGCTACCAGGGGTATCAATATTGGAGGTTTCTGCAAATAATCTTTTATTTTTTCAAACGCCCTTTGACAATCTTCATTCCAGGTCACAACCTGATCTTTTTTCAATAACTTGAATAATGGCTCGCACGTGGCCGTTAGATGAGATATGAACCGGCCAATGTAGTTCAACCTCCCTAAAAAGCCACAAACCTCTTTTTCTGTTTTCGGCGTTGGCATTTCTTGTATTTCTTTTATCTTAGCAGGATCAACCTCAATTCCTTTTTCGCTCACAATAAACCCCAATAGCTTACCAGATCTCACCCCGAAGGTGCACTTGTTAGGATTCAGTCTCAGCCTGAATTTCCTAAGCCTCTTGAACAATTTCAGAAGATTGACCAGATGCTCTTCCTCCGTTTGGGATTTGACAATCATATCATCAACGTAGACTTCGATCTCTTTATGCATCATGTCATGAAAGAGTGTTGTCATAGCTCGCTGATATGTTGCCCCGGTGTTCTTCAAACCAAAGGGCATCACTTTGTAGCAGAACGTTCCCCACGGGGTAATAAAAGTTGTTTTCTCCATATCCTCTGGCGCCATCTTTATCTGATTATAGCCTGAAAAGTCGTCCATGAAGAAAAACACGGAGAATTGAGTGGTGTTGTCGACTAGCACATCAATATGAGGAAGCGGAAAGTCGTCTTTTGGGCTTGCCTTATTCAAATCTCGATAGTCCACGCACATCCACACCTTACCATCTTTCTTTGGTATAGGTACTATATTAGCGACCCATGAGGGATAAGTTGTAACAGCTAGGAAACCGGCATCCCACTGTTTATGAACTTCCTCCTTAATTTTCACAGCCATATCTGGTCAAGTTCTCCTGAGTTTTTGCTTAACCGGAGGACATTCCTCGCGCAATGGAAGACGGTGAACCACCATATCAGTATCCAACCCAGGCATGTCTTCGTAAGACCAAGCAAAGATATCACTGTACTCCCGCAACATCTCGATAAGCCTTTGCTTAATATCACTTTGCAGTGCAACCCCTATCCGGATATTCCTGACAACCCCTTCGAACCCCACGTTGATAATTTCAATTTCCTCCTAATGAGGCAGAATGATTCTCTCTTCTTGTTTCAAAAGTCAAGTCAACTCTTCTGATAAGTCACTATCCTCAACAATCTCTTCTTCTGCTTGAAATATCGGGTGCTCGAAGTCAAAGCGAGTCATAGGAAGTTGGTGATCGGTGTCGTTTGAAATATGAATCCTGCAATGAGAATGGTTAAATGTTTCAAATAATGCAAACAAGGCACATAACCACGTTGCCATTTTATTGTTAAAGCAAAAACAGGAAAAACAAGGATCACAAAATTTGCATGAGAAAAACGCCTTTATTAATGATTAAACAAAGTACACACATAAGCAGGTAACCCTAAAAGCAAAATCACTATGCCCCGGGTAGGGCACAGGATTATACAATAATTGAGAAAACAAATCATTACTGTTTTGTAGTCACTGGGACAAGTTCCTGGATAGACCAGTTGCGCAGATTCTGTCCTGGCACGCCGGGCTTGATCCACGAGTCCATATCGCAGTCACTATCTCCGTCTTCAGCATCGAAAACAGCATTGATTGCTTCATAGCAGACCCCACCTGGAGTGATCACCACTGGTCCTTTGAACTTTGGCACGCCTGATGCGGAGGGTGACGATGTCGGGCGATACCCCAACCTGAACTTGTCCATCTTGACCGGAATTTCCAAGACTTGGCCCCATCTTTTGGTTTCTCCAGCCTGAACCACTGCCTGAGCGTCTTTGTACAAAGACATGGCCACCTCTGGCCATTTGATGGGAATAGGAGACTTATCCTTGATCTGCAACCCCTCGAAGGCTTGGCATGGCGTCTCATGGATCTCCCCATCCACTTTGACGTACTTGAATGACGAGAGATGACTAACCAGAATGTCCTCCTCTCCGCAAATAGTAACAACACTGTCACCAACCATGTACTTAAGTTTCTGATGCAGCGTGGACGTCACAGCCCTTGCAGAATGTATCCATGGTTGCCCAAGTAAACAACTGTAAGCTGGATGTATGTCCATGATGTAGAACACCGTGTCAAACACTTCCGGCCCGACTTGGAGTGGCAATGTTATGGATCCAAACACCGACCTCCTGGTCCCATCAAAAGCCCTCACGACCAAATCACTTGGCGTGCATATGATTCCTCGGACATCTAACTTCATCATAGCCTTCTTTGGAAACACATTCAAGGATGATTCGGTGTCTACAAGAACATGCGACATAACAGTGCCTCGGCACTCCACTGAAATGTGCAAAGCCATATTATGATCCCGACCTCTAGGCATCAAATCAAAGTCAGTAAATCCCAGGCTGTGGCCAACATTCACATGTGCCAGTACCCCCTAAAGCTGGTTAACAGTTACTTCCTGAGGTACAAAAGACGTGTCCAAGATTTTCAACAAGGCATTTCGATGAGCCTCGAAACAAAGCAACAAAGATAGTATTGAAATTTTGGAGGGCGTCTGCTGCAAGTGCTCCACAATCTTATAATCACTTTTGCGAATCAACCTCATAAACTCTTTTACAACCTTGACCGATGTTTCTTTCTCTTTTGACTGGGAAGGTCCTCCTTCATTCACTTTGGCTTTGCCTCTAGCAATCCTCTCAGCCTCGATTTCAGGTGAAGTGAAGATTCTACCACTTCGGGTCATACCTCCCGCTTCAACAAGACTACCCACTGCCCCTGCTGGCTAGATATCCATATTAATCTTTTCCCCATTGCAAAAAGCTTCCAACCCATAATTCCACGGAATGGCTTTCGTACTCTCATAAGGAACGGGTCCTGCTTTCGTTATCGTGATAGTTGGCCGCTTGGCGGGCGCTGATATCGTAATAGTCTTTCGTGGGATCGTAATTGTTGCGACCTCACCCTGCTTTTCACACATTACCTCATCAGGTTTCTCAACAGCACTGCGGTCAAACTGTAAAGTTCCCTCATCAATCATGACTTGAATACCTCTCTTCAAATCAATACAGCCCTCTGGTCGGGTCCAACAATCCAAACAGTACTCATCACATCCGGGGAAGACCCCTCCTTTCAACAGTCTGCTTTTAACATAACTTAAAGGTGTCTTCAGATCATTTACGTCCATAACAAAATCCAAATCCTCCTCTGTCAAAATAGCATTCGCTCCATGATTCGGCATTGGTTTCTGTACAATGTTGGGACCATCATTACTGAAGTTGATGACTTTACTATCAATCAAATCTTGGACTTTATGCTTAAAAGCATGACAACTCTCGATATCATGTCCGAGTGCCCCGGAATGAAATTCACACTGCTTACTAGTATCATACCCGTAAGGAAGCGCTCCTGAGGGTGGGTCCAACATTCTCTTCTCAACCAGATTCAAACTTAACAGCGTCTGAAGCTGTTCTGCATACGTTGACGGAGGTGTGTCAAATACCCTCTTCGGCTTCCCATTCTGGATCCTTCTCTGAGCAGGATTATACCTTTGTTGTTGTTGCTGCTGCTGTTGTGGTTGCTGTCGTTGTTGTAATATAGGGATCGTCACACTAGCAACCTGTTGTTGAAGATACTGATTCCTACCTCTACCTCGTCCTCGACCACCATACAGTGCACTGGCGTCTCCTTGTCTTTTGCCACCAAAGACCTTTTTCGCACCTCCAGCTGAGGTTGATTCACTGGCTTGAATCTTACCAATTTTGATGCCATTTTCAATCCGTTCCCCCATGAGTATCATGTCAGAGAAACTACCCATCGAGCAATTGAGCAATTTATCATAATACGTCCCAGAGAATGTTCCAACAAAAATATCAATCAATTCCCTTTCAACCATAGGTGGTTGGACTCTTGCCGCCAGATCCTGCCATCGCTGAGCATACTCCTTAAAACTTTCCCCGTTCTTCTGTGAAAGACTTTGGAGCTGGACCCTATTTGGTGCAAGGTCACTATTGTATTGGTAATGTTTGACGAAAGCATCAGCCAATTCTTTCCAACTTCCGACCTGTGCAGGCTCTAGTCCCATGTACCATTCCAGCGATGGTCTTGACAAACTATCTTGGAAAAAATGCATAAGCATCTTCTCATCATCAGAGTAAGCCGACATCCTCCGGTAGTATGAATGCACATGAACCCGTGGGCATGTATCCCCTTTATATTTATCGAAAGTGGGAGCTTTGAACTTCAATGGCACTCTCAGCCCAGGAACCAGCCCCATGGTAGCCATGTCCAATCCTGCAGAATTTTGATTGGCTATACCTCTCATCTGTTCCTCCAGCATTTTAATCCTCCGATCACTATCAGTGGGACCCTAAAAACCCATGCCTCGCCCAGAAAAGGCATCTTCCTAACGATCTCTATTCCAGTACGGACCCTCATTACCATATCCGTCATAAGCAGCATTACAACCATAACCATGACCACTTTGGAAGAACCTAGGATCATACCTCAGATTGCCAAGCTCTTGATTAGCAGCCATTGTCCCAAAACCAGTATTGAAAGGACCCATCCCAGCGCCATTGGTATTCACATTGCCAAACCCAGCATTGCCGTAGCCATTATTACCAAAACCTTGATTGTTATCACCGAACCCTCCGCTGTCGAGGCCCTGATTATTGAAACCATCATTGCCATCCCGATTGCCAAAGCCAAGACCTTGATTGTTGTCACCGAAACCAGTGTTGATACCAACATTCCTGTTGGTTTCCATGTTTCCATTAACATTATCAGCATTTCTGTTACCAGCGTTGCTGTTGCCGTTGCCAGTACCAGTCTCACCAGCATTCGGTATCACCTCCTCCCTGCGAGGAGTCTCAACATGAGCAGAGTTGTATTCAGTATTACCAGCCGCTCGCGCCAGCAGCGGTTGCACCAGAGTTTGAAGATATTCATGGCCTTTAGCCACAGCTTCCATGGTCTGCATGAATTGGGCCAACCTATCCTGGATCTCCTGCATCTCAGACTGTACCTGATCCATGATCTTCTTACTTTTGCTTCTTGTAGCGTACCGGTGAGTTCTCTGTTCGTCAATCTTTAAATAACCTGTAAGATGCAGGAGATAAGATTCTAGCTCAAAAATGCACCTGCCATGCAATATGAATATGCAAATGCACACGTGTAAATATGCAACAGGTTAATTTCCCCCCGATTCTAGTTCCGGAGAAGAAGCCATAACGACAATGGAGTCCCAAGTAGGCAAACGCAGAAACAGAAACCTCATACATAAACAAATGCCAAGAGGCAGAGTACAAAGATACAACTGAATACAACTGAACAGACCTCGGCCAACAAGCCTGGCGATGGTCAAAATACAAGTACAAATAACAAGAGCAAAGCAAAGATAAATCAGGCCAAATGGTGCGCTCTGACATCTTCCAATATCCTCAACGTCTCCGAATGACCTAGTCTGGAGATTAGCTCCTGTATCAGTAATGCATGCCGCTCAATAGTGGATCTCAGCTTTTTGGCGTCCTCTTCACAGGCTCCCCTGCCAGAACACTCATCAACCCTGCATCTCTTGGAGCCAGCCTTCAATTCACCACCCCTAGTCTCTTTGACCATGTTGCTCACTCTAGACCCAGCGTCAAGAGATACCTCTTCAACAATCTTCGCATCCTTAGCACTGAGCTGCTCCTCTAACTGGGAAATCTGAAGCTTCAACTCATCTTCACGCTCCTTCCGGCTAGTAAGCGTGGCATTCCACAAAGATTCCCACTTGGAAAGTCGAGAATAAGCCTTGTTCAGAAGTTCTTTCTTAGTAGCAAGTACACTACTAACACCATTCAGGGCTACTCCTACTTTCTTTCTTTTGCTGGTTTCTTCAGTCAAATATGAACCCAACCTATTAATCATTTCAGTCTGCTTCTTCAAAGTGAAAGTTGCCTCATTCTTCTCATGCCGAAGCTGAAAAATATCTTTCTCTAGTTCTTCATTCGCTCTTTGCAACTCTTCCTTCTCAGCCAGCAGCTTGTTATACTTCTCAATCTCTACTGAAGTAGGTTTTTCAATCACCGGAAGATACAAAGGCTCTACAGCAGGATACGACATCAAAGAAGTCCTAACTCTCTCATGGATCCAGAGCCGATAAGGATTATAAGCTCGACTATCACTCTTACCAAGCAATGTCTTTCCTCTTCTATGGATATTACCCCAAGCACGCCTCAATCTGACCAAAACATCTCCATTTAATAAACCTGTGAGATACAGAGATTCCTGTATCTCATCTTCAACCGGAGAGTCCCTCAAAGCATAGCCAAACTGTCTCACAAGCAGAGAAGGGTTATAGTTAATACAACCTTTCCGTCCAATCAAGGGAACGTTCGAAAAGCCACTGCAACTATATATAATATCCACTCCGAGCAGGTTCCGATCAAACCAAACAATGTTCTCAGCACACAATCCCATCAATCTGGAAGACCAATCTAAAGTACCGGCAGTATCAACAAAAAATCCCTTCTTAGGAAGATGTCCCTGAAACCACCTAGATAGAAGAGGTACACAGCAAGAAACATTCTTTCCCCGACGCTTCTCATTCTTATAGTGAATAGAATGATAAACGTCACCCAAGAGAGTAGGCACCGGATTCTTCGAGGCAAGAATAAAGAAAGCATCTGAATCAACAAAATCAGGCAAGTTCGGGAACAATACAATCCCATAAATGCAAACAGCCAGAATAGCACTGAAGGCAATCCAACATCCATCCTTCGCACACTGCGTAGCCTTCTCAACCAAGCAAGAAAGATGAAAACCATAAGCTCCATTCAACATGACCAAACCTCTGGGGAACTCAGAAGCATCTAAACTGACAATCTCAGCAAGCTTAGCCAACTCAGGCTCAGTATCCTCATGAACAAAAGGCATCTGATCTAACACAGGAACTCCCAGCATATCAGAATACTCCTCTAAAGTAGGAGCCAGAATAAAATCAGGGAACAAGAAACATCTCAACTGAGGCTCGTAAAACTGCATCAAGGTATACAATCCAGTCATCTCAAACACAGAAGGTCTGCACAACAAACTGAGCAGTTTCCCATAAGACTCTCTGAACTCAGCCCTCACTCTCTGATCTGCTAGAGCAACCAGCTGCAATAAGGAACTGATATCTGGAGAAGGCAACCTGTAAGCAACTGTCCTCTTCATGGACTCCATGTTTGGCAAGAAGAACACTAGAATCTGAGGGGAAAAACACACCTGCAACATAAATACACGTTAATGAAATGCAAACATGAAAATGCAGATGCATATGCAATAGGGGATCAAGTGCAGTAATGAAGAACTATACTGTGCTGTACTGCCAATTGAGAACCATCAGATCTTCTCCTCAAACCAAACCAACCACAAAGAACCCTCATAACCAATTCTCACTAACAAAGACAAACCAGGTGTTCTGAGGCCAGAGTTTTCCTGCAAAAAGACCCACCTACCCTCTCACAGGTATGTACCTAACTCACAGACGAGGTACGACATCCTATGCGGTCATCAGCGTCACAGACTTTCAAGAGCGATGATACGATACCCAGAAGGTGTGGCATCATCAACCCTTGAAGAGGCCTCACATAGCCGAATCCCAAATGATAGGTTCCCAGAGTCGACAACCCTCAAATCCAACAACCTATCGAGCCCAAAGGGCCAGGCAAGATGCCATCAAAGAGAATCTCGTCTGAGTGTAAATTTCGTAGCTAGCTGGTGAAGCAAAGCAAGCATGCTAACCACTACTCTCTACTTCTAAGTCTATGTGCACTCAAGCCCAGGTCCGACTTATCTCTGAAACTAACCCTCTACCAACATCACAACAACAAATATATACAGTACTGAAAGTAAAGACAGAAAAATAAATACACACAAAACCCCAGACGGGAAAACAAGCGCTAGGATTGACTCACATAGGGAACCACTGCAGTCCCCAGCAGAGTCGCCAACTGTCGCTACTGCGAAAATCGACGCTGGCTATGACAGAAGAGTCGCCACCGTGCGTTATTTATCCCACAAGAGGGAAAGGAAACGCTCAAAGTAAACCTAACGCAAAGAGGGAAAGGAATGGTCATCGCAGCCAAATCCTGGATTCGGGAGTCGGTTACGCAAGGGGAAGGTATTAGCACCCCTCACGTTCGTCGTACTCGACGGGATCCACGCTTATTTTCTGTCTAAGGTGTGTTTATCTATCTACTCTAAAGGTCTGGGTTAAAAAGAAAATAAAATGACTCGGAAAAGTATCGCACTTTATGCCTACGTATTCCCGTCTGGAATGAGAAATCAGAGTCAACGTAGTTCGCCTAACTACGGGTAAAAGGGGGGAAGGTTGCTCGCCGAGATATCACATCTCGTGCCTACGTACTTTCATACGGCATGAAAGATCAGAGCAAATGTAGTTCGGGCTACGGAAGACACAAGTTTGTCTGACATTTTTTATCTCCTTCTGAAAAAGGTTTCCTGATTAAAGGTCCAAGAGGACAAAAACAGAGTTTGAATGTTTGTTTGAGTTTTTTTACAAAAGAACTGTTTTTTAGGATGTTTGCAATCTCAGTCGTACTAGAGACTATGACCCGGGAGTGAACGCTTCGTATGTCACCCAAAGGGTACCACACTAACATCCAGATTACTGGAGAGAGACCCTCCACCAACCTTTTCCCAGATAACTTAAGGCTCGTAACGCACGACTTCAATTAACCTTATTACTGTGTTTTTGAATTTGTTTTGAGAGGAGGAGAGAGACACCCTAAAACTATGGTTGAAAGGGGAATCTACCTACAATTATCATGCATGGGTCAAAAACCTAATGTCTGTCATAATTCCCTCTTGCACAGAGGAAATCAGAGATCCTAGGGGAAACAACAAAAGAAAGTAAGCAGTAAACAGTAAACAGTAAAATGCATGCTATGCAACAGTACCAGTGAAGCAAGGGAGAAAACAACAGGCAAGAGGAGACAAGCTCCACCTCAAACCTAGAGGTAGTCAACACAAGCAAAAAGACAATACAGAGAAATATAAAAGATACAGAGGAGGCAACCCAAGCAGCAGCAACAAACTCCTACAGCAGACAGCAACAGCAAGCTCTAAACAGCACAGTTGAAAAGACAGCAAAGTTGACAGCAAGACCTCATCTTCAAGCTAGCTTCTATCTTCAAGCTCTATCAAACTTCATCTTCAAGCTCTAGCAAGCACACTCCAAGCAGAGGAACAATCACCAAGATCAAGGTTGAAATGTTGAAAACTTAATGAAAACCAAAGGAAATCATCAAGTACCAACATTGAAATGGAAAGGTATCCTCAAAGTTCTACTCAACTATGGACATACCACACATCCCTCCAAAGGAGATACGGAGTTTCCCTAGGAGGACTTCATGTCATTGGATGGAATAGAAGCACACAATGCATTCTATGTTTGATGAAGAAATCAAAACTAGCTCTAATGGCTCTTCTTAAAACCCTAGTTTCCTAAGCTCCTAAAACAACCCCTAAAGGAAAAGGAAACTTCAACTCCAAGCTCCAATCTTCAAGCCATAGCATCTATACCAAGTCCAGAAGACCTCCCAAAAAGGAATCCAAGCACTTCAAGCTCCAAGGTCACCAACCAAGCCAAACAAACAAAGACACTCAAAAGAGAACAACACAAACACAAGCAACTTGCAAAATTAAACAAAAATAGGAACCAAAGTTTTAAAATTCTAATTAAATTTCTAGGGGAAAATACATGTTTGAAAAGCCTAGGGTTAAAATATTAAATCCTAATTCAACTTCTAAGTCACCTAAATAAATTCTAGATTGAAAGGTACCAAGGTAATCCACAAGTTTGGGAAGGCTCTAATCTCAACACCTAAAACAAAACCTAATGTTGTTCTAAAATTCTAATAAAACTCCTAAGGGAACATGAATATCTACCCTAAAACATACTAAAAAATCAAAGCCAAATTCATCACCAATTGGAAGAACAAAATTCAACAAAACAGATGGTCAAATATGCAAAACAATGGACATTAGCAAATTAAATCCTAAAAATGTAAAATCAACGCCTAAAATTTCTTAAGACAATCAAGATCTATAGAAAAAAATCTCATAATTTTTTGATTAGTTTTACTATTTTTTACGTAATTAATTCAAACAGCTACCAAAACAGAAAAATAAAAGAAAAAGAAAATTAAATGGGAAATGGAAATGGTGAGTTTAGTGAGAATTCAAAGCAGAAAAGCAGAAAAAAAAGAAAATCACGCGGGGTGGGAATCGAACTGGTGCGCGCTTGGTACATCCATTAGACCAAAACGACGCCGTATTACATCAGGGTGAGGTGGCGAAACCGTGCGCCTTGGATGCGCGGACTCGGTCAGCATGATCTGACGGTAGCTGTATCATCTTCTCCGATTGAATTTTCTGAAGCGAAAACCAGTCCCGCGCGCACAGTACCGGCCGGAGCAAATCCAGTGAGCTTCAATCAAGCACAACTCTCTCAATTCTTGACCGTTTTGCACGGAATTTACGTCGAAATTCAACTACTTCTCGCGAGGATTCCAAATCCATCAACAAAAATCATTAATAATGCAAGATCAAAGAGAAACGAAGCAAACAAAGTTTGGTACCAAAAACTCAAATTCATCAAAACCTCTCCAATTAATTTTAAACTCAACCTTATGTCATAGAGGTTATAGATCAAGCAAAAACTAAGCAAAATCATGCCAAAACAGTCCATACAAAATCTCACAAGTTTGGAGCTCCAAATTTTGAACGTCATAAACATCAACAATTATCATCCAGAAATGATCTACGTGCTTCAAGGAGTGCAAAGAAACAAAAATGGCAAAGAATCATCAAGTATTAAGAGAGATATGTTGAAATTCAAGTACGTAGTGGAGAACTTCCACTGAGCCTTTAATCCTTGATGAAGCTTCGCAAAACTCTCCAGAATCGTTCAATGATCTTCAATAAAGCTTTCTCAATTCACAATTTGGCTTGAAACGATCTAAATCTGAGAATTCACTTTTTGAGTTTTCTTCACTTTTTCAAGCTTGTTCTTGATCAATTCTGCTCCAATTTCGAAAACTGATGATTTGTGAAGGTTAGAAATGTTATATACAATGGATATGGATCCAAAGAAAGCCCAATCCTTGCCTCTAGGCCCAAAATGAATTTTCAAAATTTCACCACTTTTTGCTCGAGTGTACACGAAAATGGCAATGTTTTGGCTCCAAAATGATTCAATTCAACTAATAACAACATGTGGAGTGTGAATGGATGGGATTTGATCCTTGTATCTGATCCAATGGCTATTTTTGATTATGTAACTTCATGGTGAAGTAATCTAAATGACAACTCCCAAAACTTGTCCTATGCTCAAAATTCTGCCAATGCCAATGTGTTTAGAATGTGATTTCCATTCAAAAAATGTACTCACATGACATGTTTTGGTCCTCTAAATTAAAAAGTCAATTTTCCCTCCTTAATCCATTTGAAAAATTCCCTTTTTTAGGCCATTTTAAGTGACTTTTTGCTACAAGCCAAACCAATCCCAAATGATCACTTGGTTGCACTTAAAATCATGTTTTGAGCAAGTTTCATGTTGAACAAATCTCCATTTGAAGAGTGCAAGTTGGAGATTTTGACCCATGATTGAAAATGGCCTATAATCTCACTTTCCCAAAATACCCCTGACTTGTAAACCTCATAACTTGAGTTCTAAAAATCATATGTAAGACTTCTAGTACAATTTAGAAAGATAAGATCATGAGGAACAACTTTCATGTTGGCCAAAAGTTCAGGTGAAACTTCCTTCTAGGTCAAAAATAGCTTTGAAGTCAGATGATTTTCACAGACAAATTTCAGTGGCATCTGAGGACTTGTAACTTGTCTGGGCCATAACTTGAGTTCTATAAATCCAATGGAGGACTTCTAGTACTCAAATTAAAGGTATTGAGATTCTCTACAAGTTTCGTGTTGGCCAAAGATCCATTTGAAACTTGTATCTTGACTTATGTGGTCTTGAAGTTAGGCACTAAACAGGGAATTTTGCAATGAAACCCTAATTTAGCAACTTCCCACACTCTTGATTCTTCTTGATTTGATCTTGTCACAACACCACAAATGTCTTATCACATCATTTCATGAACTCCATAACCCTAAAGTAGGCCTTGATATTCTTCAATTGTCCAGTTGACCTAGAATTGATCCAAATGAAACCCTAATTGCTTGCACCTCAACTGTGGCTCTTGCACTTGAATCAATGACTTGATTAAACTCTCCCATGGCCCTCTAGGAATTCTATGAGCTCCATACCCATCCTCTTCTCACATTAAACACTTCACAACCCTCTGATGGTCTTCAGTTGATCTTCAAGTTAGGAGAAGATTCACACTCAAACATCTAAACCCTTAGGCACTCAAACCACTTCTCAATCCTGAATGAGACCTCTTGCTAGGCTTCTCTTGAGAAGAATCACACTTGATCCCCTGCTATATGAATGATACCATGATATGCAAATTATATAACTATGCAATTGCTAATGCAATGAAACATAAACCAGGTAAGAAAAGGTTGAGCAAATTTTGGGGTGCAGCAGAGAAGATTCGCTATCACGCTGATGAGAAAGAGACTGAAATATTTGAAGCTACTTTTGCACTACTAGCCTATGGGATTTTTCTGTTTCCAAAAGTCAACGACTTTGTTGACATGTACGCCATCAAAATCTTCATCCTTAGGAATCATGTCCCTGCTTTGCTGGCTGATATCTACCACTCTATCCATCTGAGGAATTCTGAAGGAGGGGTTAGATAGTTTATTGTACTGCTCTTCTTTACTCATGGTTCATTTCTCGTTTGACAAGGTTTCCAAGTATCTAGGAGTTAAAAGAGGCACCTTGCTGGCAAAGATAGTCATGGCTCTTACTCACTCGGACGTCGTATGGCATGATATTATGTATGGTGGAGTTAGAATCATTGACAACTGCAGAGATTTTCCAAATGTACCTCTCATCGGGACAAAAGGATGTATCAGCTATAATCCTATCTTAGCACACAGACAATTGGGACATCCAATGAAGGAGAGACCAGGTCAGACTTTGCTAAAAGGAATTTTCCTCAAGGAAGGAGAAAATTCAGAGCTCAAAGCTAGGATATTACAAGCATGGTTCCATATTCATAAGAAAGGGATGATTGCGTTAGGGTATCTTAACTGTACCCTTTCAGAAACATATCTACAATGGGTGCGAGAAAGGGCTCTTGAGCTGAAGATGCCTTTTCCCTTCCATGAACCTATGGTGTTAACTCTTCGGGATTCTGCCTGGACTGTTACAAATGAAGAAGGAAAGCTGAAAAATGCTTTGGACGGAGCTGAAAGATTAAAGAATGCTTGGAGGAATAAATACTACATCCTCAAACTAGAGAATGAGAAACTTCAGGGGCTACAGCAACAACAGAAGGAAGAAGAACCTTCGAAGAAAAGAAAGATGCGAGAGGATTTATTTTCCCCTCATACCTCATCAGGATTAACTATCAGTGATGACCTTCCTCCAACCTCTGTAGCTTGGAAACAGTATGTGGACAAGCTCATCATCAAAAATGCAAAGATGCAGGAGCAGATCAATCAACTCATAGAGGAGCTTCACGGGAAGAAGGAATCGTAATCAGTGGATTAGACTTCTAAGTTTCCGTTGTTTTATTTTCAGTACTTTTGGTGTATCAAAATCTTGAAGGAGTACTTTCACTTTGTAATGTTTCTTCAAATTGAGTAATAAAATGAGTTTTTCAGTTATCCTAAAAATCATGTTGTTACAATATTGGCAAATATGCTTTTGAGTTTCTTAAAGTTTCATTTGGATTTGTGCATGAGCATGTGCATCAGCATAACATCCTTTGCATTCCAGGTTCTTACTTTTGCTTCATCTTTTAAGACACGCTGAATCACCGATATAATACTCGAGCCAGTCAGCATCGAAGAATGGATCAACTTGAACAAGAGAACTGAATGCTCCGTGATGAAGTCACTACTCTAAAGGAAAGTTTAGAAAGGCTTAATGGGTTGGTTAAAGCACTGACAAATCAATCAACACACAACACTCAATAAAATGATTAGAGAACTGTCATTTCTGAAATTGTATTAGCATCAATCCCAGTGGTGTCTGCTACTACTGGACCTCCGTGCAGCATGCCACCAGGTTTTCCATGGGGAATGTCTCCCTTCTTCACTCTAGCCGGTTACCATCCACCCGTCTCTAAAGTTCCTACTGTAACCACTATTCCTATTATAAATGACATTCCTGCTACCACCGCTGTGATGACTATGCCACCACCAAATATGAATACCACTCCGTATGTCTTGGAAGAGCCGGTGTATCATGGTACTCCAAGTGAAACAATAGGTTAATTAAAGGATGGATGAATTCTAAGATAAATTCTCGGAAATTCAAAAAGAACTGAAAGCTCTCAGAGGAAAAGAATTGTTCGGAAAAAGTGCTTTTGATCTCTGTTTGGTTCCGAATGTCAAAGTCCCTCCGAAATTCAAGGTTCCAGATTTTGAAAAATACAAAGGAAACACTTGTCCGCAAAGCCATCTTATCATGTATGCTTGAAAGATATCGGTACAAACAGACAATGATCAACTACTTATCCATTATTTTCAAGACAGTCTGATTGGTGCAACACTCAAATGGTACATGGGGTTAGACGGTATGAAGATTTGAACATTCAACGATCTCTACGAAGCCTTCATTAAACAGTATAAGTATAATGTCAACATGGCACCTGACCGAGATCAATTAAGGGTCATGACTCAGAGGGACAAAGAAAACTTCAAAGAGTATGCTCAGCGATGGCGAGAGTTAGTCGCCCAAGTTACACCGCCATTAGAAGAGAAAGAAATGACCAAGATTTTCTTGAAGACACTTAGTTCATTTTTCTATGAGAGAATAGTAGCTAGCGCACCCAGTGATTTCACTGAGATGGTAAATATGGGTATGCGGCTGGAAGAAGGAGTTCGTGAAGGAAGGTTAGCTAGGGAAGGAAGCACCCCTAGCAGTGCGAAAAAGTACGGAAGTAATTTTATAAAGAAGAAAGAACAAGATGTAAGCGTTGTACAACAAGGACGACCAAGAAGGAGGTATCAATAACCTCAGCAAGTTGCTGCTGTAACACCGGTACTCAACACTCCAGCTTACCAGTCGCAGTTTTCTCAACCATATCAACAACCTCAGGCTCCCCGAGCTCCACAACCACAACACCAACTGTAGCACCCCAAAATTTCCCCTCCCTTTTTCTAACCTTAACTGGCTTTTGCTTTGCGTTCATCTTCATCATCATTAGTTTGTAATTCATGATCATACTTTGCATGGGATCAGGAGTTTTTGGGAATCAAATCATCAGGTATCAAGTTTAATCTCTTCAAAAAAATTCAGATATCAAGAGCCAAAGATTTTCACCATTATTCTTTCATGTCCTACATTCATCATATCATACATCGTTCTAGTGCATATCGAGCATGCGGGTTTATAAGGAAAAGTTAATTAAAAAATATTGAGGTATTCAAAGTCAATGTTCCTAATGAACATGAATTTGCAAGGCCTAATTCAAGATTTCTTCATCCAACTTTGTTTCAAATTCTATGCTCAAGTGGAATTCAAAAGATCACAAGTCCATAAGTCAAGACTTCATCCATTTTCAAATTCACTGGCATAAGGGAGATCCATCATTCCAAATTCAAGATTCATGAATTCAAGATTAGATTCAAGAATATTACAAAGGGAAATTTCATGACACTGCAAGAATGTCACATTTGTTACAAAGTTTCCAAACTCTAAGTAATGCTTAGAAAATTAAGCTATTTCTAATCTTAATTCAAGTTTCTAATCAACTTCATGCTATGGTACCCTTCATGCCCCATCAAGTCCACATGTTCCTCATTATGCCTATAAACATCCAAGGAAAATAATTAAGATTAAACTTAACATTGGAACATTCCAAGATCAAGACTATGCATGCTTGGTCATGGGCAATTTTAATATGATCTAAAATAGTCCCATGCAAGAAGTGACAAATTGCCTCATAACTAAATAATTCATGTCACAAAACCAAAAGAATGAACTCATGATGATGCATCTAAATATCGGAATTTTGAAATGCTGTCAAAGGTAGAAACTTGGACCACAAGGGCAGTCCAAGCACAAGCAAACAAATGGGTTCAGGTTTGGGGAACAAGACAAAACGTAGCAGAAAAAAAACAGGCAAGGCAAGTGTAGCAGCAAAAAATACAGCAAAGTAGAATTCATGGAAATGGAAAGAATTGGGCCTGGCATTAAGAAAGTGATGAGAAGCATATCCCAATGTAAAGATTCTGCAGCAAACAAGTGAAAGAAACCCTATTGTCTGACTATAAGGAAGGAGCCATATTGAGAGCAAGAGGGGGAAGAAAAAATAAAAAAAAAATGGAGAGAAAAGTGACATTGAGAACAAGAGGGTTTTAAAAATAAAAAAACAGAAAAAGAGAGGTAGAAACATAGAGTGAAAGAAGAAATACATCCAACAAAACAACAGTGGTGATTAGAAGGAGAATAACAACTCTTGGGTATCCATTTCTTTGAACCTTACTCTTTTTATATTTCATTGTATATACTTTTGTATGCTTGCGTTGTTGTTGTTGCACACTTTATCATTGTTGTTAGTTAGGATAGTATTTGTGGATACATATGTTTGTAATGAGGGTTTAAGAATGATTAGTTATTGTAGTAAAAAACAAGAGTGAGTTTTGTAGAGAGAGAGAGAGAGAGAGAGATGAGAACACTTAAAACCCTCAAAATGTTGTCATGTTCGCTGGCAAGTTCACACAGTGAACTTTGGTACGTTTCCCCTCTTTTCTATGAAAAATGTGTATTCTGGGCAAATTCAGCATGAAGTTTGCACAGCGAACTTCTTGATGTTTTTTCTGGGCAGGTTCGCTGGCAAGTTTGCACAGCAAACTTTGCACCCCCTTTTGCCTCTGTTTGTGAATAGTGTATGTTCGCTTAGAAGTCCGCCCAACGAACTTCTTGATGGTTTTTCTGGGTAGATTCTCTGGCAAGTTCGTACAGCGAACTTTGTCCCCTTTTGCCCCTGTTTGTGAAAAGTGTACTGATTTGGGAAAATTCCTAAGAAGTTCGTACAACAAACTTTTCGTAGTTTTCAAAAACAAATTTCAAGAAGTTCGCCGTGTTTTATTTTTCATTTCTTGTTTTTATTCGTATTTTCAAGTGGATTAACCCAATGTGGTTGTGCGACCATTGTATGTCTATATTAATAATGTCTTTCTAACTTATGTTACTAGAACCCTTTTCAAAGCAAACTCTCGATTCTTATCGAGCCATTTTTGACCGTGTAAGTCGATTGCCTCGCGCATCGCCATCAATCTACCATGCTATATTCACCACCTTCACTTTTCAAAACTTCTTTTTAAAAACTTTTCTTCTAAAACCTTGATCTTGTACCAAGTGCAATTTCAAACTCTTTTTCCTAATAAAACTTGAATGGTTGTGGAGTGGTTAGGCGTAGGCCTTCTCCTATCCCGAGTGCTTAACATTACCTTTAGGGTTCATTGTTGTAAAGCACTTACATTCCAGATAAAAAACATCTTTAATGAAAGAATGAAGTTCATTCTGTATTGAACTAAAGGGAGAGGATTAAGTGCAGACTTCTTTCTCTCTGAGTGTCAGGATGCTCACTGTAGGGTGTGCGGTCTCGATACTCGTCTTTCAATACGAAGACGTGACTATATTTTCCACACCATTTCACAACAAATCTTTTGAGATAAAGAATTGGGTACTACCTGCAAGGGGTTACTATCCGAGGATCTATTTCACCCCTAAAAAACAACTTCCATAAATCAAACGTGACATCTTGCCTCGATGGCGAAAACTATAAATTTTCAAAAACGATATGTTACGTTCGTTCTACCACAAACAGGTAACGCCTAAGACTCCACAAGCGAGCTGCAATATACCTAACTACTAGAATGTGCATGTTAGCGTCATCCACAAAAACACCGGTTAACCATAGGCTGAACTACGGCTGCTCTGATTCTTTACTTCTTTCAAGAGAAGATACATAGACACAAGGGCCAGAATCCTTGCTAAGCACACTTTCCCGTCTTTTATCTGTAGTTCCCCGAACTACGTTGACTCTGACTTTCTCATACCTGTTGAGAATACGTAGGCCTAGTGTTGCACCCCAAAATTTGCCCAACCTCTTCTTTTGGCTTGGCTTATGTTTCATATCATTTTAGCATTTGCATAGCATTGGTTCTTGACAAGGGATCAAAGTGTTGTTTTTGCCACTCAAGAGAAGAGTTTCATGTTCAAGCTCAAGCAAGAGCACATTTTCAAGTCATCAGGGGTTCACCACCATCAAAGTAGGGTTTCAAAGCTCCTTGAGAGGAGAAGGTTTGTGTATGGGTGTCACCTCCTATCTTGAGGATCATCAGAGGTTCATGAGGTTACATATTTGGATGAGGCATGATTCAAGGGTTCAATAGACATCTTGAGGGTTGTCTATGGAAGTTGGTATGGTCATACAATTCATCTGCAAGAGCCTCAGTCAAGGGATATGGTGTTAAGGTTTCATATGGTCAACCAAAGTCAACTGTGGACTTGAGAGGGCTCAAGACTTGGTTCTTGATCATTGAAGCCATGGTAAGTCATCATAGGTCATCTCTAATGTCATATTGAGGATAAGCCAAGAGATTCAAGAGTTCAAGAAGTTACTAAATTAGGGTTGCAGTTGGTTCTCAGTATAAAATCCCCTCTTTTAGTCTCTAAGTTCAAGGACAATTTTCACCATGATGCAAGTATTTTCTCATTTTCTCATAAACATGAGACTTGTTAATCAAATTTCAAGCTTTCTTTTGAGTACAAGAAATCATCCATTGGGTTTGTACATCTCAAGTTATGGCATCAACAAGTTGGTGTCATTAGATGAAGAGATTTTTGAGGCACTTAAGGATAGCTCACTTCTAAGAGATTTTTCACAAAGAACCAAGCTCCTCCTAACTTTTTATCAAACATTAAAGTTGTTCCTCATTGTCTTAGCTTTCCAAAAATTCCTAGAACTCATCATTCTCATATGTGGAGCTCAAGTTATGGTCTTCACAAGGAAAGGGTATTTTTGGAAACCTGGTTTTAGGTCTTTCATTTTAATTACCAATCCATGAACTTCATGACCTCTAATCCAAATTTGTGCCACATGAAAGTTGTGTCACATTGCCTTAACATCCTCTTGAACTCAAATTCCATGATGTTTGATGATTTATGTGATCATTTGAATCATGATGAGCTTGAAAAGTTGATTTTTGAACATGATTTGAATTCCTTCCATTACAAGTCATCAAATGAATTGCTTTTTTTGAATTTTTCACACCACATCATCATCAAATATTGGTCTTGCTAGAGATTACCCAAAGTGAACCAACATTAGTACACTTTACATACCATTTTTTTTAATTTCATGCCATAAGGGGTATTGGTTCAAAACTTGGTGTCCACTCATTCTCAATGACCAAAACCATAATGATTCATTTCCACACACCCAAAAGGTTCATTTGCTGACCTAAGAGAGATGTACAAGAGCTCTAACCCGTGTGTATGCTTAAGGTGAGTTTTTTGGAAAATTTTGGAAATCACTTGAATCACCCATTATGAGCCTGCATGGGACTCATAAATCCATCATATATAAGCTCTGAATCAACCCTAAATGCTCAGAAGAGAGCTTGCTATGCAGAGAGGAGGATTTCCATCAAAAATTCCATGAATTTCTCTTTCTTCGAATTGCCCTCCACACTGAGTTTTTCTTCAAGCTTTGGCTTAATTCATCATCACCAAGGATCAAGGAAGAGTTTAGCAGCTTCAAAACAAAGCTCACAACAAGTTTGAAGAGCCAACAGAGCAGCTCCGATAGGTAACACTCTTTGACTTAAATCTCTCATGTTAGGCACTAATTTAGGAGCATTTTGGGCGCATCTGAAGTCCTACTTCATGTAGGCAATGTTTGCATCATTTCCATGCTTATTTGAGATGATTTTAGTTTATGCATCCAAATTTTGTAGCTTGTTTTACCCTAGTTGCATGAACCTTTTTCATAAATGGAGGTTGGATTCTTACTCTACGTGACGAGAGCTTTGATTTGGTACCACGGGTTTCAATTTTTATCATGTTTTTTTGCTAGCTCCGGCGAACATCCTGGAGAAGACGACCGGAGCCCTAGCTCCGGCGTCTGGTTGGTTGTTGATGTGTTATGGTGATTTGGACGTTGACTTGGACATGTAGAGCTTTAAATCCCACGTGTATTAGTGAAACTCACCGTTTCACTTAAACCTGATTTCATTTTAGTTTGGGCTTAGTGTCATTTGATATCCCCACCCCCCGGATCTGGCCCATGCGTGTGTGTGAAGGGAACTAGTTCAAATTCCAATTGCTTGATACACCCCTCCTTCATGTTTATTTTATTTTTATTTTCTTTTGTTTGTTATTTCAATTTTAATCTTTTAAAAATAGTTTTGAGTTTCATAAAAATCCCAAAATTTTGGTTTCTGATATTTCAATGTGTTGAGTTTATTTTCCACATTTTTATTTTATTTTACTATTATTTTTAATTTTTTAAATTGAATTTATGATTAGAGGTGTTTTGTGGTTTATGTCTTGTTTTGGACTTGATCATTGACCCTCATTTGAAAACCCCCAAGGACCAAATTTCCTCTCACGCTTAGGTGATTGATTAAGGGATATTTGAGGGCTAGTTTGAAGTCTTAATGATCATTTTTCAATTGTTTCTCATTGGCTTTTTGTGGACCCTCGATGCATACTCGACAAGTTAAACATGTTGCCTTCTTTGATTTCATTGGTGGTGCTTTAAATTGACTCTTGACTTGAGTTTTTTCACACTAATTTAAGATTGGTTCAAATTGATTTGGGTATTTTATTTGGAATTTATTTGGGCATTCTTCTTTTTTTAGTGGATATTTCAAATTCAATTTGTTTTAGCCATGTGTATGCATACCTTTCTTGACCTAATTTTGGGACATGATCATGAGTGATCCCTTGAGCACCTCTTAAGCCTTGTTATCTCTTGTTAACATGCTTGATGTTCTACCTTGCATGTTTAGAGGTCAATCATATGTGTACCTTGTGCCACAAGTTTCTTTTTGATCATGCCTTTCCACTTGTTTGAAGTGTGAGATAGTTGTTTGAACTTTGGTTCTTCAATTGAACTTGATCATTCTTGTGCTTGCCTTCATTTTTGATCTTGAATTTGAGGTCTTCCATTTGTGTTTCAATTCTTCCCTTAGTGGACTTGGACTTGTTCATGATGATTTGGTGATGTTGATTCCACTTTGAGTTTGTCATAAGCAATTGAACTCCCTTTGCTTTGTTGTGTTGCATTTCTTTACATGAGCATTAAGTAAGTGTTTGGTTGAGTTGATTATGATGTGGTGGCTGCCCCCCTCTCTTTCCTCCCTCACTTCTTTGTTTGTGCTTTGTGTAACACCTTTGCTTGTTGTGATGATTGATGGTATTTGGTTGTAGGAGCTGGCTTCTCCCATTTCATCTCATCTCTGTGACTTGTTTAAGTATTCTCTTTTTTTGATTTGAATTTGACTTATGTTTGTATTTGTGTTTGCATTTCATATTTTTCTCATCTTGCATTGACTTGTTTAAGTCTTTCATTTCATCCTCATATGTGATTGATTATGCAGTGTGTTTTCTTGTGCTTCTTGCCATGATCCCTTAGGATTCTTAGTTCCTCTGTTTAAGATGGGAGTAGGAGAGACATTAGGCTTTCAATCCTTTGCATGATAACATTAGGTAGTTCCCTTTTCAATCCCAACTTTAGGATCATCTTGCATGACAATATTAGGATTTATCAGTTCCCCTTAGAGTCTTGTGTCTTCTCTTTTCATCTCATAACTCTTTAAGATACTTAATAAAGAAAGACAATTGTTGCACGCTACGAGCCTTAAATACATAAGGAATGATGAGTGGGGGGGTCTCTTCTCACATTGTCTAGAGTGTTTAGTGTATGCCTTTTGGGAGATATGCGACGCATTCGCTCTTATGTCATAATCTTTAGTGCAACATGAGTTTCAAACTAACTCAACTCACATCTTATAAAAAACACAAACAAAATTTCAAACCTTTTCATCCTTCGGGACTGTTTTAAACCTAATTTTTAGAAAGAGTATGTTACATTTCCGTTCTACTGCAAACAGGCATCGTCCCTAACAGCTGGAATTGCAACGTAACATTACTCATAAAAAACACTTGAACCATCCCCCCACCACCCGTAGTTTCCCGAACTATGTTTGCTCTGATTTCTCATACCAGATGAGGATACGTAGGCACAAGACGATGATGTCTTGGCGAGCAACCATCCCCCCATCACCCGTAGTTTTCCGAACTACGTTGACTCTGACTTTCCCATTGCATGAGGGAATACGTAGGCATAGGGCGTCGATGTCCTATCGAGTCTTTTCTTTCCGTTCATCCCCTTTTAGCAGTAGCCTTTAGATAGTTTTCACCCATAGATTTAGATGACAAGCATGGATCCCGTTGAGTACAACGGACGTGAGGGGTGCTCAAACCTTCCCCTTGCGTAACCGACTCCCGAAACCAAGATTTGGCTGCGATGACCTTGTCTTTCCCTTTCTCTTAGGTTTTCTTCGATTGTTTCCTTTCCCTCTCTCTGGGATAAATAACGCTCGGTGGCGACTCTTCTGTCTAGTTTGTCGGCCCTTTTTCGCAGTTGCGACAGCTGGGGACTCTGGTTCCCTATGCGAGTCAATCCTAGCGCTTGTTTGTTTATGTTTGTGGGTGTGTATATATGTGTGCATATGTGTTGTGTTTGTACATTGTTACATTTGAATTTTATTTTACACACTTTATTATCATACTGCCGTTGTGTTGTTGGATGGGTGTTCCATTGAGAGATAAGCCCAATACCCAGGCTTGAGTACAACCTAGCATTAGTGTGGAGAGTAGTGAGGGCTTGCATGTTTGGCATGCAATAGTCCTCATGAAATTCGCGTTCAGACAAGATTTTCTTTGAAGACATCCTGTCCAGTCCGTTTCAGACAGTTGATAGGATGTTGGATCTGAGAATTAACGACTCTGGAGACCGATCATTGGGAAGTCATTTGAGTGAGGCCTCCTCATTTGACTATGATGCCAAACCATAAATGGTGAACGTATCATTGTTTCTCGAGAGTCTGTTACATTAATGACCTGCATAGGATGTCAAACCTTATCAGAGATTAGGTTCATACCTGTGAGAGTGGGAGGGTTATGCAGGAAACTTGACCTTCAACCAACCCGGTTTTCTGGTTTTCTCGTCAGTGCGGACCTTTGATCTGTGGTATTATTGGGTTTCTATTATCTCAGTGCTGATGTTCTGGTATTTTCTTTCCGAAGTGGAATTCTGGTTCAACTCAGTCAGCAGCACAATAGTCTTGATCCCTTGTTTGCATCTGCATTTTAACATTTGTATGTATTTATGATTTTAGGTGTTCATCTTTCCCTTTGATCCTAGTAATTTGATCCACCGTCAATATGGAGCCTAGTTTGAAGAGGATTATTGTCTACAAGTTCCCGACACCGGAGTTAGGACCCTTGCTTGGTCTCATTTTTGTGAATGGTCGTAGTGTTATGGAGGATTTCAGGAAGGATTATGGGAAGATTTTGAGCTTTGTCTGTAAGATCTCAAGATTTGAATTAGGAGGTATTCACACTCTGCTGCAGTTCTATGATCCTTAGTTACGTTGCTTTACTTTCCCTAGTTATGTCTTGGTGCCAACATTGGAGGAGTTTTCTCTGTTAATGGGAGTTCCAGTCTTGGAGGAAGTGTCTTTCTTTCACTCTAAAGAAGAACCTAACTTGACCAAATTGGTTAACGCTCTTCATCTGGGTATTTCGGAGATAGATGGTAAGTTGGTGTGGAGAAATGGAGTCCCTAGTTTTCCACTGTCATTCTTGGTGAGCAAGGCCCAACACTTTTCTAAGGAGGGTTGTTGGGTGGTTTTCAATGCTATTCTGGCCTTATGCATCTATGACATAGTTATGTTCCCTAATATTCCAGACTTCGTTGATTTGGACGCTTTCCATATTTTCGCTTCTCAGAATCTTGTGCCTACACTCTTGGGGATGTCTACCACTCAATACACTACAAGAATGAGAACATAAGAGGAAAGAATGTCTCTTGTTGTGCGCCACTTCTCTAAAGATGGTTTATGGCATATCTTCCTAAGCCTGGACCTTTTGTTGATACCTCAGACACAGTTGATTGGTCAGAGAGACTCATGGGTTTGATGTCCGAGAACATTGTTTGGTTCAATAGAGATCTTCTTGGTAAAAAGATTATCTTCAATTGCAGAAACTTTCCCAATGTTCCTTTGATAGGAAGGAAGGGTGGCATCAACTACAATCATGCTCTGGCTGTCCAGCAATTTGGTTACGCTTTGAAAGGACCTCCGAGGGAAGAAGAAATACAGGAATCTCTATATTTCACAGGTGTGGCTGACAGTGATACTTTGACCAGATTGAAAAAGGCTTGGGGAAGGATTCACCGGAGAGGAAAATGTTCTTTGGGTAAGGGTGACTATAGAGCCTATAGACCCTACGTGGAGTGGATCCAAGAGAGGGTGGAAAGATTGTTGCTACCATTCCCGGTCAGAGAGTCTTTGTATCCTTTTATAGCTGAAGAACAAACAATAGTTTACATTCAGAAGTACAACCAGTTGTGGGCTGAGAAAGAAGAGCTACACAAAGCGAATGAAGAGCTGGAAAAGGAGTTTATTCAGCTAAGGAGTGAAAAGAATGAAGCATCCTACATGTCCAAGATAAAGACAGAGGCCTTGAACAAGATGGGGAAAGAATTTACTGAAGAGATTCGTGTCCGAGAACGAATTGGTCAAGACTTAAAGAGCATGGGTAATGTCCTTAAAGGCAAGAAGAAAGAGCTGGAAAAAGCGCGCCTGGAGATGTCCAAATTCAACAATCAGTGGGATGCAGCTCTGACTGCCAGCAAGGGAAGAGAAGATGAGCTTCGTGAGAAGATTGATAGGCTAAAGACGCAACTCAGGATTAAAGGTGAAAAAGCTTCAGGGGAATTATCTCGTCAGTATGAAGTCGATCGTAAGCTACGAGAAGCTCTGGCAACGTTGGAAGAATACAATATAAGAGTAGAATTGAAGAAACCAAGACTAGAAGATGCTTTCGGAGAAGGTGCTTAGGAGGAGTATGCTCAGGATTTGAAGGATGTTATCAGTAGAAGGGAGTTGCTCATTTAGGCGTTGGTTGTAAAGCCTGAACATCTGGATACAAAGGAGTTGTTAGAGGAGTTTCAGACTTGTTACTATGGCTGAAGGGAGAGTTATCTGATGCAGTTTCCTCTGTATTTTTTCTTCTCTTATTATCTTGTATTCAAACCATAACCAGGCTTGTTGGATGGGGTCATATGATCATTTTCTGTTGTATTCCTCGGTGTTATTTTGTGTATACTGACTCTTGCTCTCATTTTATTTATGAGAAGGGATTTATTGGTTGTATTTGTTGCTTCTTCTGACTCCTGTTTATTTGTGGAACTAGAATCAAGAGGAGAATTTCCCTGAATCATATTTACATGCTTGCATTTTTGCGTTATCATTATCATGTTGCATCGCAGGTGTTCTTGGGCCCATTAACCTTACCTCTGTGTGGTTTTCTTCCAGCAATTTTCAGGATAGCAGACCAGACGCTTCACAGATACTCGACCAGAGGGAATCAACAAAGAGATATGGGTCAGATACAGCTAGAGTTGCAAGAGTTCAAAGATCGAATGACTCAGTTCATGGATCTGATGCAAGGGGTTACCAATGGGCAAGAGTAGCTCAGAACACTAGTCCAGCCTCTAATTGCCAGGGTGGATGGTAGTGGGGTCTTGCATGGAGGGACCACTGATGTCCCCCCCCCCCCCGGCTGATGGGAATACTCCTCAGGCTAATGCGATTCCTACTATTGTCATTCCTCCGGGCGGAGGTCATCAACCAGGAGTTCACGTACCAGGTGCATCGGGCGTTGCACATGGGGCAGCAGGTCCTCAGTGGGAGGAGGATGAACAGGATGATGTTTTCTCGATGGAAGACTTGGGTGTAGGCCTTCAGACTGATGCAGATAAAAGGTTTAAAATGATTGAGAAAAAGATGAAGAATTTAGAGAACCATAACTCTCTAGGGCTTGACATGTCCAACTTGGGGTTGATTCCAGGGGTGAGGATTCCACCCAAGTTCAAGGTTCTGGGCTTTGATAAGTACAAAGGGACAACTTGTCCCAGAGTATATCTTAGATATTATTATCAGAAGATGTCTTCCTACTCAGACGATGAGAAGTTGCTGATGCACTTTTTCCAAGATAGCTTGTCAGGGCCTTCACTAGAATGGTACATGGGTTTAGAGGGGAATCATATCAGAATTTGGAGGGATCTTGAAGAGGCTTTCGTCCGTCATTATTAGTATAATAGTGACCTGGCATCAAACCGAGTTCAGTTGTAGAATCTGTCTCAGACGAGCAATGAGGGATTTAAAAAGTATGCCCAAAGGTGGCGTGAACTAGCGGCCAGAGTTCAGCCTCCGATGGTCGAGAGGGAGCTTATTGGTATGTTCGTGGCAACGTTGCCAGGAATTTATTGTGAGAAGCTAATTGGAAATATGTCCAGAAGTTTTTCTGATTTGATTATAATCGATGAGAGGGTAGAGAATGGAATCAAGTTGGGTAAGATTCAAGGAAGAGAAGGATCCACATCCGGTGGAGGAAGGAAGACGTTTGGAAATTCTAAGAAAAGAGAAGGAGATACCAATGCAGTTACAACTTTTAGAAACAGAAACACAAATGGAGCTCAGCATCCACAACAATATCAGCCTCAACAGCCACAAGTTGCTAGCATAACTATTCCAGTGGTACCTCAGCAACAAAATATTGCACCGCGTCGGTTTCAGGACCGAGGAAGGACCGTTAATAGGCAGTTTGATACTCCGCCTATTCCATATTCTCAATTACTTTAACATCTGCTTCAATTACAACTGATCCAAAAAAGAACTCTGGCACCACTCACATGCGCGCCACCCCCAGGCTATGACGCGAATGCAAGGTGCGAGTTTCATTCTGGTGCTCCGGGTCACAACATAGACAATTGCAAAGCTTTTAAGCATAAGGTGCAAGACCTTCTTGACACTAAAGCAATTAACTTCACCAACAAAACTCCGAACGTGAATCAAAACCCAATTCCGAATCATGGGATAGCTGGAGTTAACGTTGTTACTGAGGAGGAAAAGTTGAATTTGATAACTGATGTGACAGATTTCAAAACACCGTTAAGTTTTGTGAAGAGCAGATTGTTGAAAAGGGGTGTTTTTCCCGGCTGTGCAGAAGGTTGTGAAGGATGCGTTGTGCATCCGGAAGGTTGTGTTGATCTAAGAAACCATATTCAAGGCTTCATGAATGAGGGTATTTTTCAGTTTGATAGATTCGAAGAAGAAGAAGATGTGAAAGAGATTAACAGTGGGCGGAATGAAATCGCCACGATTTCAATCCCATACAGAACAATAAATATTTCAGCGCCTCCAAGGCTAGCATCTGTAATCATCACTAAAGCTGGACCAATACCTTACAAAAGTACCAAGGCCATCCTATGGAATTATGGGGCAGAGGTGCTTTGTAATGGACAGAAGTAAGAATTGGTGGGAGCGTCATCCGGAGGTTCGTCCGTGGATAATATTGTTGGGGCCGGAGGTTTAACTAGAAGTGGTAGAGTGTTCTCCCCTCCAGAGGTTAATATGGAAAGAATTGATAAAGGAAAGGGTAAGGTTGTAGCGGAGGAGAATTCGCAACAAAGAGAGCAAGACTCTTTAATCAAAGATGTCGAGGAATTTATGCGACTTATCCGCAAGAGTGACTACAAATTTGTGGATCATTTGCAACAAACTCCTTCCAATATCTCCATCTTATCTCTGTTGTTGTGCTCTGCACATCGGAACGCCTTGTTGAGAATTCTAAACACTGCTTATGTACCGCTTGAGATTTTTGTCAATCAGCTTGAGGGGGGTGGTAGCCCATGTTAATGCTGGCAATGGTTTGGGGTTCACTGATTTAGACTTGACTCCCGCAAGGAGAAATCATAATCATGCCCTACATATCTCCATTGAGTGCAGAGGGGTTATTCTGTCGCATGTTTTGGTTGATACAGGGTCTTCACTTAATGTGTTGCCCAAGAAAGCTTTAATGAAGTTGGACACCCAGGGTGTGATTTGTACTCCTAATGATCTAGTCGTAAGAGCATTTGATGGGACGAGAAGATCGGTGTTTGGTGAAGTTACCCTACCAATTCAAATGGGCCCGGAAATCTTTAATTTCGTTTTCTACATCATGGATATTCATCCACCATATAATTGTTTACTTGGTCGACCATGGATTCATGTTGCAGGAGCAGTTACTTCGACCTTGCATCAGAAGTTAAAATACATGGTTGAAGGAAGGATTGTAACGGGGTGTGGTGAAGAGGACATCATGGTTAGTCACTTGTCGTCCTTCAAATATGTAGAGGTGGATGGAGAGATCCATGAAACACTGTGTCAGGCGTTCGAAGCAGTGCAGATTAAGGGAAAGCCTCCTATTGAGGATACAACTCTGGAGATTTCAATGTCTTCTTTCAAAGGTGGGGTTAAGTCTGGTTCGTCCCAAAGGTGGGGTTAAGTTCTCAGCATCCCCAATAAATAAGACAGATTTGGTTTGGGATACAACCCATCTTCCTCCATGCAGAGTGCTCCAAGGTATAGGGGACCGGTGCAGTTCACCAGCGGTGGGGTCATTTTTGACAGAATCAATGTTGTGGGAGAAGACGAAGGAGATAGTGACTGCGATATGGACGCGTGGATTCAACCGTGTGTTCCTGGTCAAAGCTTATGCAACTGGACTATCGAGGAAGTAGTTCAAGTTACCTTTGAAGAGTAATTTCTTTTTTTGATTATATGTGGCCTTGTGTTCTGCCCAGGACGTAGTGGCTTTCCTTTGTAGGGCCCTTATTTGTTTATGTTTGAACTTTGTTTTTATCATTAATGAAATGTGTTTATTTGCATTCAAATGTTTTGATCCCTGTTTTTCTTCTTTTATTTTTGATAATAAAATGGCAATGTGTTTGTTTGCATATCATTTTAAGCATAAAACATCAATCATGCAGGTTTCACATCGCAGATGCCGCCGATTCAGATTTGACTATGACTTGGTATGATTTTGACAGTCCCATTTTTCAAGCTGAAGAAGAGATTGATGAAGAAGACGACCTACCTGAAGAGCTTGCCAGACTATTGAGACAAGAAGATAAAGTCATTATGTCTCACTAAGAATAAATTGAAGTTGTCAATCTGGGTACCGAAGAGGACAAAAAAGAAGTCAGAATTAGGGCTGCGTTAGAGGACGGTGTCAAAAGAAGACTGGTCAAAATGCTCTGTGAGTACAGAGACGTCTTTGCTTGGTCATACGAAGATATTCCAGGACTCGATACGGACATAGTGGTACACCATCTACCTCTTCGAGAAGAATGTCCACCTGTAAAACAAAAGTTGAGGAGAACCAGGCCTGACATGGCAATCAAGATTAAGGAAGAGGTCCAGAAGCAATTGGACGCCGGTTTTCTTGCTGTTACAAACTATCCTCTGTGGGTCGCTAACATTGTGCCTGTACCTAAGAAGGATGGAAAGGTCAGGATGTGCGTCGATTACAGAGATTTGAACAGAGCGAGCCCGAAAGATGATTTCCTGCTCCCCCATATTGATGTGTTGGTTGATAATACTGCTCAACATTCTGCGTTTTCTTTCATGGATGGCTTCTCTGGGTACAACCAAATCAAGATGGCCCCAGAAGACATGGAGAAAACCACCTTTATCACCCCGTCGGGGACTTTTTGCTATAAAGTTATGCCTTTTGGATTGAAAAATGCAGGGGCAACTTATTAGCGGGCGATAGTGACTCTCTTTCATGATATGATTCATCATGAGATCAAGGTTTATGTTGATGACATGATCGCGAAGTCACAGATGGAGGAAGAGCATCTGGTTAATCTTTTGAAGTTGTTTGAAAGGTTGAGGAAATTTAGATTGAGGTTGAATCCAAATAAGTGCACTTTCAGAGTGAGGTCAGGGAAGCTATTGGGGTTTATTGTCAGTGAAACAGGAATTGAGGTGGATCCTGCGAAGATTAAAGCAATACAAGAAATGCCAGCGCCAAAAACAGAAAAAGAGGTTCGTGGTTTTCTAGGGAGATTGAACTACATTGCAAGGTTCATATCTCACCTAACAGCCACCTACGAACCAATATTCAAATTTCTAAAGAAAGATCAAGCAGTCGTTTGGAACAAAAATTGTCAAAGGGCATTTGAAAGGATAAAAGAATACTTGTAGGAGCCTCCGATACTAATGCCTCTAGTGGCAGGAAGACCTTTAATCATATACTTGATGGTCTTGAGAACTCCATGGGTTGTGTACTCGGTCAACACGACGAGATGGGCAGAAAAGAACATGCTATATATTACCTGAGTAAGAAGTTCACAGAATGTGAGTCCAGGTACTCAATGCTAGAGAAAACATGTTGTGCACTTGCATGGGCAGCCAAGCACCTAAGGCAGTATATGTTGAATCACACAACCATGTTGATATCGAAGATGGATCCCATCAAGTATGTGTTCGAAAAGCAGGCACTTTCTGTGAGAATTGCAAGGTGGCAGATGGTTCTGACAGAATACGATATTCAATATGTTTCCCAAAAATCCATCAAGGGAAGTGTTTTGTCAGAATATCTCGTAGAGCATCCGATTGAAGATTATCAACCGATGAAATTTGAGTTTCCTGATGAGGACATAATGTTTCTGAAGATGAAAGATTGTGATGAGACACTACTTGACAAAGGTCCCGAAATAGTCTCTCAGTGGAAGATGGTTTTCGACAGTGCTGTTAACTCACACGGAAACGAAATTGGGGCAATCATTACAACTCCTCACGGTTCCCACATATCGTTTACCGCCGGGCTAACATTTTCCTGCACCAATAACGAAGCTGAATATGAAGCATGCATCATGGGTATAAAAGAAGCCATTGATTTGAGAATCAAGAACCTTGATGTATATGGTGATTCAACTTTAGTCGCTAACTAGATTAAAGGAGAGTGGGAAACTCGTCAGCTCAATCTAATCCCTTATATGAATTATGCCAGGAGATTGCTGCCTTTCTTTGACAGAGTAGAGTTCTATCATGTGCCGAGGGCTGAGAACCAGATGGCAGATGCTTTGGCAACCTTATCATCGATGTATAAAGTGAATTATTGGAATGAAGCTCCGATGATCACTATCATGCACCTCGACAGGTCGACATTCATATTCGCAGTAGAGGAAGCATCAGATAGGAGGCCTTGGTATTTTGATATCAGCAATTTTCTCAAGAATCAAGAGTATCCGCCTGGGGCATTGAGCCGAGATAAGAAGAATCTGATAAGGTTGGTAGGAAACTTCTATTTGAACAAGGACGGTGTGTTATACAGAAGAAACTTCGACTTGGTATCATTGCAGTGTGTGGACGAAAGTGAAGCAAGCTTGCTAATGGAAGAAGTCCACGAAGGTTCTTTTGGAACATATGCTGGCGGACATGCCATGTCCAGGAAATTGTTGAGAGCAGGTTACTACTGGATGACTATGGAATCTGATTGTTTCAAGTACGCCAGAAAGTGCCCTAAATTCCAGATTTATGCTGATAAGATGCATGTGCCGCCAAGTCCTCTGAATGTCTTGGCATCTCCTTGGCCTTTTGCTATGTGAGGCATCGATATGATTGGTAAGATTGAGTCGAACGCTTCCAATGGATATCGCTTTATCTTGGTGGCAATCGATTATTTCACCAAGTGGGTAGAAGCAGCTTCTTTTGCCAATGTAACCAGACAGGTAGTGGCTCGCTTTATCAAGAAAGACATCATCTGTCGTTATGGAGTTCCAGAACGAATCATTACTGACAATGGTTTGAATTTGAACAACAAGATGATGAAGGAACTGTGCCAGAGTTTCAAGATCGAACACCATAATTCTTCTCCGTACCGCCCAAAGATGAATGGTGTTGTCGAGGCAGCCAATAAGAACATTAAGAAGATTGTATAGAAGATGGTGGTAACTTACAAGGATTGGCACGAGATGTTGCCATTTGCTTTGCATGGATATCGTACTTCGGTGCGTACCTCGACTGGGGCAACTCCTTTCTCGCTGGTGTATGGTATGGAAGTTGTCCTACCATTAGAGGTCGAGATCCCTTCCCTGAGGGTGTTGGTTGATGTGAAGCTTGATGAGGCGGAATGGGTGAAGGCTAGGTTGAATCAACTTAGTCTAATTGACGAGAAAATATTGGTAGCTATCGCCTGTGGTCGATTATATCAGAGCAAAATGAAGAAGGCCTTCGATAAGAAAGTGCGCCCTCGACATTTTCAGGCAGGTGGCTTAGTGCTGAAAAGGATCCTCCCTCCGCAAACAGATCATAGGGGCAAGTGGACTCCTAACTATGAAGGTCCATACGTGGTAAGGAAGGTCTTCTCCGGAGGAGCCTTGCTTTTGTCAACTATGGATTGTGAAGATTTTACGTCTCCTGTGAACGCAGACGTAGTTAAAAAATACTTTGCTTAAAAGAGACCCGCTGGAAAGAAAAAGAAAATCCAGGCAAAAATGGGGCATCGTAGTGAACCATAAAAAGAATGGATTCAGGAAAAAATTAGGGATAAAAAGAAAAAGAATTAACCCACAATTTTGAAAACCTGAAAAGGTGACTTTGGCAAAAATGGGTATCCTGGTGAATTGAAAACCCGCAAGGGCGATTCAGGCAAAATTTAGGGATTGAAAAGAAAACGACTATGTTTTGCGTCCGACTTGTGAGCACAATTGGATTCTTGGAGGACCCGAGGGTTAACAAGTCAGTATCTTCAGAAGGCGAAGCATTGGTGAAACATCGAAGTCGTGCGAGTCATAGTCGAATCGACACATGGTGGTTGTCTGTTGCCACATTGCCGACATTTGTATATCTGTTGCATTTTGTATCTTTTGCGCAACTTTCTCTTTTCAGAAGTTGCATCTGATGTAATTTTCCTATTTACAGGCCATTTTCAATCAATGCAGTACATTTCCACAAAAAACTTTCTATTCCTGTTGTTGCTTTTTACTGTTTTGTTTGCAAAAAGACGCCTGATATTTTTGATAAAACTTTGAATACATAAACTTGTGGGGCTTTGCTAACCATAATTGAAACAATGATTTATTTGAATAATGTCATGGACGATGACCGAGATAGCCTTTATTGCATATAGGACACTTTGTTTGTTTGTCATTTGTAGGGTTCTCACAGTTAAGATTGTTTCAAAAGGGTATCCTCGGCAGAGGCATGTCTCTATCCCCCACAGGGCGATGATATCAGATAAGAAGTATCTCCCCAGCAGTTTGAGAGTGTGACGTGCACTCATCTCCAACAGGTTGAGATTGTGGTCATCCCCAGCAGGTTGAGATTGGATTTCCCCGGCAGTGGTGTGCATTTATCCCCAGCAGGTTAAGATTTTGGGATTATTCCCCAACAGTGGAGCAGGTTCAATGTAATTCCCCACAGAGTCTATATTATTGACTCATTTCCCCAAGCAGAGGTCGATGCTGATTCCTTCGATGAGTATTTCCTAGTGAAGTCATCATCCGCAGTAGAATCCAGTGGTTATTGGTATTCTCCAGAGCCAGATTTTGGGATAACTTCCCAAAGAATTCTTCTCAATCCCCGGTAGAGTGGATTTATTCCTCAGTAGAGTGGAAGTATTCCCAGCAGGGTGAAGTTATCCTCGAGAGAGTTTTGTCCCAAGAGGCCGTTCAGGGCGTTGTCCTTAGCAGAATCCAGTGTATATTAGTTTTCTTCAGAGCGAGGTCTTGGGATGATTTCCCAATATATCTTATTCTTAATCCCCACCGGAGTGGATTTATTCCCATCAGAGTGGAATTTTCCCCAGAAGAGTTTTATTCTGGAAGGCCATTCAGGGCATTTTCCCCAGAAGAGTTTTATTCTGGAAGGCCATTCAGGGCATTTTCCCCAGGAGAGTTCTATTTCTAGGGATTTTCCCTCAGCACGAGTTTACTTGTCATTTATTTCGGCACCTTTTTGCGGTGGTGTTCCTTTGCATTTTCATTTTGCATAGCATCCTCCCAAATGCGTAGCATTTCCATTTCATATGGAGCATTACGCCATATTCAAACATATGTATACGAAGCATAACCCAGGTTGTTACCTTTTATCGTCAGACTTTTCTCCAGTAGATAACAGTGTATTCATGAGCCTGTATGGTGCCAGACCCCAGCAAAACCTCTGATAGATGTGTTCATCTTATCTCCTTCTCCCCAACAGAGTTTGCTTGTTTAAGTTTCTCTTTCCCCAGCGGAATTCTCTTTCAGATTATGAATCGGTTGATTTCTACTTCCAACTGAGTGTTGAGCCTGCTGGTTAGTAGATGTTTGTTTCTACTTCCAACTTTTTGTCGAGCCTGTTGTTTAGCAGATGTCTTTTCCGAATCAACGTCGAGCCTGCTGGTTAGCAGATGTTTGTTTCTTTCCGATCGAATGTCGAGTTTGTTTAGCATATGTCTTTTTCGACTGAGTGTCGAGCCTGCTGGTTAGCAGATGTTTGTTTCTTTCCGACCGAGTGTCGAGCCTGCTGGTTAGCAGATATCTTTTCCGACTTAGCATCGAGCCTGCTGGTTAGCAGATGTTTGTTTCTTTTCTGACTTAGTGTCAAGCCTGCTGTTTAGCAGATGTCTTTTTCAACTGAGTGCCAAACCTGCTGGTTAGCAGATGTCAGTTTTGTTCCGACTTGATGTCGAGGCTGTGTTTATCAGTTTGTTTCCGACTGCATGTCGAGGCTTTCTAACTTGTGGTTAGTAGCTCTTTCCTGTCACTCTCAAATACATTTCTCCAGTGATCTTGATTCCACTTTGGTGGATATTTCTACAGTTTACTACCCCGTGGTTGGCAAATTTATGGATTCTTTTATATTCAATCACCTTTCACCTTGAATGTTTGAAATCGGTTGCTTTTCATCCCTTCAGGTCCAAGCCGTTTGAATAGGGGCAACTGTTGCACCCCAAAATTTGCCCAACCTCTTCTTTTGGCTTGGCTTATGTTTCATATCATTTTAGAATTTGCATTTGCATAGAATTGGTTCTTGACAAGGGATCAATGTGTTGTTTTTTCCACTCAAGAGAAGAGTTTCATGTTCAAGCTCAAGCAAGAGCACATTTGCAAGTCATCAGGGATTCACCACCATCAAAGTAGGGTTTCAAAGCTCCTTGAGAGGAGAATGTTTGTATATGGGTGTCACCTCCTATCTTGAGGATCATCAGAGGTTCGTGAGGATACATATTTGGATGAGGAATGATTCAAGGGTTCAATAGACATATTGAGGGTTCTCTATGGAAGTTGTTATCGTCATACAATTCATCTGCAAGAGCCTCAGTCAAGGGATATGGTGTTAAGGTTTCATCTGGTCAACCAAAGTCAATTGTGGACTTGAAAGGGCTTAAGACTTGGTTCTTGATCATTGAAGCCATGATAAGTCATCATAGGTCATTTCCAATTTCATATTGAGGATAAGTCAAGAGATTCAAGAGTTCAAGAAGTTACTAAATTAGGGTTGCAGTTGGTTCTCAGTGTAAAATCCCTTATTTTAGTCTCTAACTTCAAGGACAATTTTCACCATGATGCAAGTCTTGTTTCATTTTCTCACAAACATGAGACTTGTTAATCACATTTCAAGGTTTCTTTTGAGTACAAGAAACCATCCATTGGGTTTGTACATCTCAAGTTATGGTATCAACAAGTTGGTGTCATCAGATGAAGAGATTTTTGAGGCACTTGAGGATAGGTCACTTCTAAGACATTTTTCACAAGGAACCAAGCTCCTCCTCACTTTTTATCAAACATGAAAGTTGTTCCTTATTGTCTTAGCTTTCCAAAAAGTCCTATAAGTCATCATTATCATATGTGGAGCTCAAGTTATTGTCTTCACAAGGAAAGGGTATTTTTGAAAACCTGGTTTTAGGTCTTTCATTTCAATGACCAATTCCATGAACTTCATGACCTCTAATCCAAATTTGTGCCACATGAAAGTTGTGTCACATTGACTTAACATCCTCTTGAAATCAAATTCCATGATGTTTGATGATTTATGTGATCATTTGAATCATGGTGAGCTTGAAAAGTTTATTTTTGAACATGATTTGAATTCCTTCCATTACAAGTCATCAAATGAATTGCTTTTTTTTTGAATTTTTCACACCACATCATCATCACATATTGGTGCAGCACCCCAAAATTTGCCTTTTCATTTTGGCAGCGTCTGGCTTTTGCTTCTTTGCACTTTTGCATTTTTGCATTTGCATAGCATTCGTCCGTGAGTCAGGGGATCAAGGTTTTCCCGTGCCTTAGTTTTCATCTCAGTGCATGAACCTGAACAGCGAGCATCAGAGGCTCTGGAATTTATTTTGCCCAACAGTCGGGTGACCGATTTTATTTTATTTTGCAGGGTATTTTCAACTCGGAAAGCAGCATTCAGGATATCACAAGCATTTTCATGGTTATGATATTCAAAAGCAAGTTTCAAAAGTTGAATAGAGCTCAAAACAATTGGAAACGGACAAAAGGGCAGATTTCCTTCCAAAAGGCGCCAAAATTCAAAATTTGAAGGTGTTAACCGATTAACCAATATGGTTAATCGATTAACCAAGTCAAAATCAGGTCAAATCTGAAGTTTTGAGGGTGTTAACCGATTAACCTATATGGTTAATCAATTAACCAGTGCATATTTTTCCTCTGCACGTGAATTTTCAATGCAAACCACTTTGGGTCCAATTTTGGTCATTTGCAAATATGATTTTCACTTTGGGAAGGATCTAGAACATATTTGAAATTTTGTTAATTTCATATTCCCTCCAAATGCCCATTCCTCATTCCAAACCAAGTTTCACAAACCATATTCCAAACCTTACATTTGGGTCCAAGCCTAAGTGATATTTAAGTGATCCACTCCAAACCAAAGGAATCTAATCTTCATAATTCATTCTCATTTTTAGAATTAATCTCATTCTCTCTCAATTTTCCAATCTCCAAAACCCTCACCAAAGCTCTTTTTATTGAGATCATTGATTCTTCATTGGAATCCTTGATTTCTAAGAGCTAAGCCTTCATCCATTCTCTCCATTGAATCAATTTCTTCATCCAATTTTCGTTCAAAATTGGATCTGAACTTGGAAGTGATTATTTGGCTTATTTTGGATTGATCTTGGTGAATCCTCACTCCTACAACAAGAACACATTTGGATCTTGAAGAATCTACAGTTTTCTTGCTCCGATCTACTTATTTCCGGCGAATCAACACTAACCGAAGCAAATCTCCGCTTCGTAGGTTGGAAAATCTTGATCCAAATCTGTTTTTAGCTTATTTTGCATAATCATGTGGATTTTCATCTTTGATTGACTTTTGGTTAATTCGATCCGTTTGATTCATGATTTAGTTGTGTTAATCTATTTACATGCTTTTTGAATCATGATTTGCTGGTTTAATTTCGTGATTAAGTGATTATGCAATCATCCGGTTGATCGGATAAGTGCTTATTTGCTTAACATATTGCTCTGTTGCTGTTTTCCTGCTGTTGGCACAGTGTTAATCGGTTAACGCATTTGGTTAACTGATTAACCATCTCAGATATTCAAAATTTTCAAAGTCTTCAAGGTGTTAATCGATTAATGCCTGGTGTTAATCGATTAACATGTACAAATTTCTAGATTTTCAAACATTTTTAAGTGGTTAATCAGTTAACCTCTGGTGTTAACCGATTAACACTGTGCCAGTGGGTCCCTTTTGCTGATTTTCTTGTTTGTTTGAGTACCGTTTCACATCGGATCATCGTAGATCAATATGATGTATCAGGGGTGAAATGTTTTGGACATTTTGTCGCTGTTTTGATTGTTTAATCGGGACTTCATCGACACGCATTTTGTTTTCCGCTGGATACACATGGTTGTATGTGTCGTTCAAAGTGATGATGTGCTTGCATGTTCATGTTTTTCTTGCTCTTATTGCATGTTCTTGCCTTCCATATGCATGCTTGAGGTCGAGACGCGCTTGTGGCGGCTGTTACCCCACACTACTTTCCTCCCTCACTTCATTCTACTTGTGCATTACGTGTTTGTATACTTGCATTTCCGTTTGCTCTTCTCTTGTTTTTTCTTTGCCATGCTCCCCATAGGATCTCTAATCCCTTTTGAGGTTATGATAGACTTTAGGTTGGAAGCCATGCATGCTAACATTAGGTAGTATCCCCTTAACCTCAATCATAGGACCATTTTACATGACAACTACTAGGTTTGAGTTAGTCTCCCTTTAGTGTGTCCTCTCTCTTCGCATCTTCAAACAATTTCAAAACATTTACTAAAGGTTAATGAATGTTGTACGCTATGATCCTTAAGCTACTTGGGAAATGGTGATTGGGGGGCTTCGTCTCAATGGCCTAGAGTGTTTAGTATACACCCTTTGGGTGATATGCGACGCATTCGCTCCTAGGTCATAGTCTTTAGTGCAACATGAGTTACAAATTAAACTCAAAACACTTCTTCTCTAAAAGACATAAAAACAACTTCAAACTTCTTTTTGTCCTTAGAGACCCTTAATAATGGAAAACCTTTTACATAAAAAAAAGTGTTGTTAAGCTTTAGTTCTACCGCAAACAGGCATTGTCCCTAACTGCTAGAACGAAGGTTTAACCCTATTCGGGTAAAACAGTTGAACCAACCGGTGTTCTTGTTAGCCCGAACTACGTTTGCTCTGATTTCTAATACCAAATGAGAATATGTAGGCACAAGACGTGATGTCTTGGCGAGCAACCTTTCTCCACCTTTCATCCGTAGTTAGCGGAACCACGTTGACTCTGACTTTCCCATTGCACGACGGAATACGTAGGCACAGAGCGGCGATGCTCTGCTGAGTCTCTTTTCTTTTCTTTTTGTCTTGTGAGCCTTTAGCGTAGATTGGTTAACCACACCCTTAGATAGACAACAAGCGTGGATCCCGTCGAGTACGACGGACGTGAGGGGTGCTCATACCTTCCCCTTGCGTAACCGACTCCCGAATCCAAGACTTAGTTGCGATGACCTTGCCTTTTCCCTTTTTTGTTGGGTTTTTCCGATCATTTCCTTTCCCTCTCTTTGGGATAAATAACGAAAGGTGGAGACTCTTCTGTTTTCCGCCGGGTGTTTTTCGCAGTAGCGACAGCTGGGGACATGAACATCCCCTATGAGAGTCTATCCTAGCACTTGTTTGTTTATCTTTCGGGTGTTGTGTGTAACACCCCGTTTCCCGAAATAAAATAAAACAATTAAATAAGTACACATCAGAGTATCTCCCACAACGGGATGTCACAATTTCGAACAAATTCCACAAAACATTTTTTCAAATTAATTTCTCAATAAAACTGCAGCGGAATATATATATATATATATATATATATATATATATATATATATATATATATATATATATATATATATATATATATATATATATATATATATATATATATATATATATATATATATATATATATATATATATATATATATATATATATATATATATATATATATATATATATATATATATATATATATATATATATATATATATATATATATATATATATATATATATATATATATATATATATATATATATATATATATATATATATATATATATATATATATATATATATATATATATATATATATATATATATATATATATATATATATATATATATATATATATATATATATATATATATATATATATATATATATATATATATATATATATATATATATATATATATATATATATATATATATATATATATATATATAGTCTGTCACAAATCGAAATAACACATATACATCATGTCATCAACATCATCATATTCATCAGCCGGCTAACCCCCCCAAAACATATATAGTATCATCAACTGTCAACACATATCTTCTAAAATTAGATACGCCACTGGGGCACATATAATCAACAAATAAACACATAAACTTCCAAAACGCCCCGGTGTTACGTATCAGAGCAGTCCTACAGAGACACCACAATCCAAGCTAGCCAAACACCTGGATTGTCTGTACTTCCGAAGAAGCACAGACCATAACAACAACAAAGGGGTGAGAATCACGATCAAATATTAACGCTATAAACGTACATGAAATAAAAGGAAGAAACAATAAATAAATTATTTCATATTTCTCACACCCGGACCTACTGTCCCATCATCAACAATCACACACATACAACCACAAGGAAACACATGCACTCGAATCGACAATATGCGGTACCGACTCAACTCAGGATAGATTGCATACACTCCCTATGAGCATCAATCTATCCCTACCACGCTCCTCCTGAGCTCATATCATCACATATCAACGTCCCCCACTTGGGACACGGGTGGTCGCACACACTCCTTCCGAGCAACGATCCAAATTCCCGTCCACGCTCCCCACTGGAGCACGCCAATGTATCATACACTGCGTCCATACGCTCCCCATTTGGAGCACGTGAGCCACACAGGCCTCACGTCCACGCTCCCCATTTGAAGCACGCAAGTAACTCATACACCGCGTCCACGCTCCCCATTTGGAGCACGTGAGCAACTCATGCCTTACGTCCACACTCCCCATTTGGAGCACATGAGTGAATCGCATACGCTCCACCGAGCAACGATTCACCACGTCCACATGCTATGCAAGACACTATGCATAAACACATAGCACACATAGTGCACATGACCCCACTGGTCCATCGCATCATAATCTGCATACATACACAAGCACACAAAGTGCATCGATCCTACCGATCAACTCACCACACAACATATCACACATCATGCACCTAAGGCATATCGATCCTACTGATCACAACCCATCACACAACAGTATTTAACCACAATGCATATAAAGCGTATCGATCCTCCCGGATCCACTCACCACAACACACCAACAAAACGCACTCAAGGGGCCACGATCATACTAATCCTCACATCTCACACACAGCACGCATACAGTGCACATATCTTACGTACGCATCCACATTGGTTCATATCTAATGCGTAATCCTCCAATTAGGCCACTTGCGATAAACACCGGCTAAACAGCCCTACAACCACCAACATACGCTTGCCTCAGCTCTCCAGCAAGCCTTTCATCGCACAAGACCAACGAGGGTCCAAGTTCACAAGCGAACGACACAAAAACAGCAGCAGAATCACAAACTGCTGTCGGGCTCGCTGGCATATTCGCCCGGCGAAGCCCCGCAGCGAACACTCGCTACCATTCGCCTGGAAAAACCTCTGGCGAAGTCAATCAGAAGCTTCTGCCAGCACTCGCTGGCTAGTTCGCCCGACGAAGGCTCGCCCCCATTCGCCCAGCAAATACCTGCATACACAGAAATATTCTGCATTGCAGAATCGCCTCTCTCACCGATTTCGCCCGATTAAATTGAAACCCACGACCAACAACATAATACAACTGAACTACAGGTCTATTTCCCGATTCTATCCGATACAACACATCATCTGCTTAATTCACCGACTTTCGGCATAACTCCGAAATCACTCAACACCCCAAATTCCTTCAACCTAATATTTCTCAGCACATGCAAACAAATTGATCATCAAACAACACCATATTCACATCAATAACAGCATGAAATCGACATCAAATTATCATCAACATGCAAATATACTCATACATGGGGTTAGGGATTCCCCCTTCTACCAATATTCATGTAATACCGAATTTAACCGATTATTCTCCCCCCTTACCTCGAATGAAATTCTGATGATGATTGAGCTTCACAATCCGCAGCCTTGATGCACTCTTTCCTGCTCTTGATCGCTTTTGATGCTTCAACCGTGTTCTCCTCTTCACAAACCGTGTTCTTCTCTTGTTCTTTGACTTTCTATTTCACAAATGCCAATTCTGCCCCTCATCCCAAATAATTTCTTATTATTCCAATTATATTAATAATCTCATTTTCTTTTTAATTCCAAATATCCAATAATTATATTTTTACTCATATATATTAATATTAGTAATAATAATAATAATTAATAGCAATATTAACATTACTACTAATTATCACATTTTATCACTATATATTAATATTATGATTTCTTTTGATCCTCAAATAATACCACACAGCCACATCCGCGAATATAAATAATACTGAACTAAAAATAATTAGAAATGAGCGTTACAACTCTCCCCCACTTTAATTATTTTCGTCCTTGAAAATACCTGATGGAAACAGTTCTGGATACGCTTCCCGCATCCTGCTTTCCAATTCCCAGGTCACACTGCCTCCTGCAGCACCTCCCCACGCTACTCGCACCAACGATATCTCTTTCCCTCTGAGTCGCTTCATCTTGCGATCCTCGATCCTCAACGACAATGTCCCCACAGTCAGATTCTCTCTAACTTGGACTTTATCCCTCTGAATCACATGAGACGGATCAGGTACATACTTACGAAGTTGCGACACATGGAACATGTCATGCAAGTTTGAAAGCTCCGGCGGTAACGCCACCCTATAGGCCACATCACCAATCTTCTGCAAAATCTGATACGGCCTGATAAACTTCGGATCCAACTTCTTGGACTTCAAAGCACGTTCAACACCCGTCACTGGGTTAACCCTCAAGAATACATGGTCACCCTCACTGAATTCCAACTCTTTCCTGCGGTTATCATAATAACTCTTCTGCCGATCCTGAGATGCTTTCATCTTCTCACAGATCATCTGCACTATCTCAGTAGTCTGCTGCACCAACTCTGGTCCCAACACAACATTCTCACCCGACTCATACCAACATAAAGGAGTTATGCACCTCCTACCATAAAGAGCTTCAAACGGCGCCATCCCGATACTGGAATGGTAACTGTTGTTGTACGTGAACTCAACCAAAGGCAAATGAGTATCCCACGTACCACCTTTCTCTAACACACAAGCCCGCAACAAGTCCTCTAAAGTCTGAATAGTCCTCTCCGACTGTCCATCCGTCTGCGGATGATAAGCTGAACTCAACTTCAACTCGGTGCCCAAAGCTTCTTGCAAACTCTTCCAAAATACAGAAGTGAACCTCGAATCTCTATCCGACACAATACTCAAAGGCACACCATGCAACTTCACAATTACCCGAATATAGATCTCGGCAAGCTTTTCCAACGGAAAGCTGACACTAATCGACACAAAGTGTGCAGACTTAGTAAGCCGATCCACAATCACCCAAATGGCATCAAATCCTCTCGCCGTATTCGGCAAACCTGAAACAAAATCCATAGCAATACAATCCCACTTCCAAACTGGAATCTCTAACGGTTGTATCATCCCAAAAGGTCTCTGATGCTCCACCTTCGACTTCTGACAAACCAAACAAGCATAGACATATCGAGCAATGTCCTTTTTCATGCCCGACCACCAAAACAACTTTTTCAAATCCTGATACATCTTCGTAGCTCCTGGATGAACACTCAGGTTACTACGATGTCCTTCGTCCAAAATCGACTTCTTTAACTCATCATTATCCGGCATACAAATTCTGCCCCGAAACCTCAATACCCCCGCACTATCCAACCTGAAATCACTACCAGAGTCACTTCCGGCTCCTCGCATCAAATCCACAAGTCTCACATCTAACTTCTGATGTTCTCTTATCATATCCAAGAAATCATTCTTCACTTGCAATTTACCCAACATTACACCACCTGTAGTAAACTCACAAACCATACTCAAATCTCGAAACTGCTCAATAAGCTCCATCTCTTTCACCATCAAAGATGACATATGAATTACCTTCCTGCTCAATGCATCTGCAACTACATTCGCTTTCCCTGGGTGATAACTCAAACTGAAATCATAATCTTTCAAGAATTCCAACCATCTTCTCTGCCTCATATTCAACTCCTTCTGATCAAACAGGTACTTCAAACTCTTCTGATCACTGAACACCTCAAACCTTGAACCATACAAATAATGTCTCCAGATCTTCAAAACAAAAACCACCGCAGCCAATTCAAGGTCATGAGTAGGATAATTCCGCTCATGCACCCTCAATTGTCGCGACGCATAAGCTACCACTTTTCCATTCTGCATGAGAACTCCGCCCAATCCCATTTTGGACGCATCACAATATACCACAAAAGGCTCACACGGATTCGGTATCACCAACACCGACGCTGAAGTCAAACTCTTTTTCAGCTCCACAAAACTTTCTTCACACGCAGCATCCCACACGAACACTTGATCTTTCCTCGTCAACTGAGTCAATGGCAACGCCAACCTAGAAAAGCCTTCAATAAATCTTCGGTAATAACCAGCTAAACCCAAGAAGCTCTGAACTTCTGTTACCGTCTTTGGTGGTTCCCACTGTAACACCGCACTAACTTTCGAAGGGTCTACTGAAACACCATCACCCGAAATAACATGCCCCAGAAAACTCACAGTCTTCAACCAGAACTCACACTTCGATAACTTAGCAAACAACTTGTTATCTTTCAACACTTGCAAAGCAATCCTCAAATGCTCCGCATGCTCTCCCTCAGACTTAGAATAAATCAGTATGTCATCAATGAACACGACAATGAACTGATCCAAATAAGAATGGAAGATACGGTTCATATATTCCATAAACACGCCCGACGCATTAGACACTCCGAAAGGCATTACCGCATACTCGTAATGTCCATATCGAGTCCTAAACGCCGTCTTCTGAATATCACCTTCTCTCACTCTTATCTGATGATAACCCGACCTCAAGTCGATCTTACTGAACACACGAGCTCCCACCAACTGATCCATCAAATCATCAATCCTTGGAAGAGGATATCTGTTCTTGATGGTCACTTTGTTCAACTGACGGTAATCGATGCACAACCGCATGCTACCGTCCTTCTTCTTCACTAACAACACTGGAGCTCCCCACAGCGACACACTAGGTCTGATAAACTTCCTATCCAGCAACTCTCCAATCTGAGTCTTCAACTCGGCCAACTCCACTGCCGACATCCTGTACGGCGCCATAGAAATAGGCCTCGTACCAGGTACCAGATCAATGCTAAACTCAACCTCTCTCTTCGGAGGTAACTCCGTAATATCATCCGGGAACACCTTCGGAAACTCATTAACAACGGCTAACTCATCCAACAATGCCTTGTTGTCAACAGACAGTGATGCAAATAAACCAAACACCTGAGCTTCATCTTTCAACAAAGTTCTCAATTCCTTACCGGACAAAGAATCTGCCAACGCTTCCTCTTCTGGAGTCAAAAATAGTAACACCTTCCGAAAACAATCAATGTACACTCGGTTGAACTCCAACCAGTTCATACCAAGTATGACATCCAAACTACCAAGTGGCAAACAGATCAAATCCACACCGAAGTCTCGGCCAAAGATAGTCAGTGGACACTTCAAACATACTAGTGAAGTAGTCACTGAACCAATTGAGGGGGTTTCAATAGTCATTCGCCGCTCAAGAGTAGTCGACACCAAACCTAACCTCTTCACACAATCAACAGAGTTAAACGAGTGGGTCACACCCGTATCAATCATAGCAGTCAAAGGAATGCTATTGATAAAACATGTACCTTTGATCGAACGCCCTTCGTCCGCCGACTGAGTACCCACCACCACAAACACTTTACCGCTGACCTGAGGCGCTTGCGCCCTCCTTGGCTTCTCACAATGAGTGCTAATATGGCCTTTATCACCGTAGTTATAACAAGTAGGCATATTAGTCCTACAATCCGCCATCACATGGCCCGGCTTCCCACACTTGAAGCACTTCTTAATCTCTTGAGGACAATCAATAGCATGATGCCCAACGACATCGCACCGATAACATTTCAAATCTGACGATGCCTTCCTCTCTTGGAATCTCTTATCAGACACAACCTTTTGCTTTCCTTTACTGGTTGGCACACTGTAAGGTGTACCACCAAACCTCTGCTTACCCTTGCGGTCATTCACCGCCTTGTAATGTGCAATCCTCGCACGGTTATCATCGTCATATATCCGACTTCTACTCACCAACTCAGGATAGCTCCTGATTTTCTAACATGCGATCCCCATCTTTATCTCCGGCCTCAGCCTATTCTCAAACTTCAAGCACTTAGAAGTCATCGCTTCCTCAGTATTGTAATGAGGACAATACTGAGCCAATTCCTCAAACTTAGCCGCATACTCGGCTACCGACATACTGCCCTGGTTCAATTCTAGAAATTCCACCTCTTTAGCACTTTGGATATCTTTTGGAAAATACTTCTCCAAAAATCCAGATCGAACCACCTCCCAAGTAATCGGAGTCCCCGAAGCCTCCATCCTCTGACAGCAATTGTCCCACCAAGCCTCGGCCTCCCCCTCAAGCATGTGAGTACCAAATCTCACTTTCTGCTCGTCACTGCACCCCATGGTCCTGAAAATCTTCTCTATCGCCTTCAGCCATTTCTGTGCAGCTACTGGATCCAGAATCCCACCTTCAAACTTTGGTGGCTTGTTGCTCTGGAACTGCATCAAGTCTCTGAACTGACCACCCGCAGCCAGATTCTGATTGGCCACCACTTGAGCCATAGCCTGCATAGCCGCAGCCCACGTCGCGTCATTCCTCCCAGCCATACTGCTCAACAACCATAACAGGTTAACGGAGAACAACCAACCCTATCCTACAGACATACTCAAAACACTACACTGGCCGGACGGACCGACCTGCTCTGATACCAACTTGTAACACCCCATTTCCCGAAATAAAATAAAACATTTAAATAAGTACACATCAGAGTATCTCCCACAACGGGATGTCACAATTTCTAACAAATTCCACAAAACATTTTTTCAAATTAATTTCTCAATAAAACTGCAGTAGAAAATATATATATAGTATCATCAACTGCCAACACATATCTCCCAAAATTAGATACGCCACTGGGGCACATATAATCAACAAATAAACACATAAACTTCCAAAACGCCCCGGTGTTACGTATCATAGCAGTCCTATAGAGACACCACAATCCAAGCTAGCTAAACACCTGGATTGTCTGTACTTCCGAAGAAGCACAAACCACAACAACAACAAAGGGGTGAGAATCACGATCAAATATTAACGGTATAAACGTACATGAAATAAAAGGCAGAAACAATAAATCAATTATTTCATATTTCTCACACCCGGACCTACTGTCCCATCATCAACAATCACACACACACAACCACAAGGCAACACATGCACTAGACTCGACAATATGCGGTACTGACTCAACTCAGGATAGATCGCATACACTTCCTCTGAGCAACGATCTATCCCTACCACGCTCCTCTTGAGGTCATATCATCACATATCAACGTCCCCCACTTGGGACACGGGTGGTCGCACACACTCCTTCCGAGCAACGATCCAAATTCCCGTCCACGCTCCCCACTGGAGCACGCCAGTGTATCATACACTGCGTCCATACGCTCCCCATTTAGAGCATGTGAGCCACACAGGCCTCACGTCCACGCTCCCCATTTGGAGCACGCAAGTAACTCATACACCGCGTTCACACGCTCCCCATTTGGAGCACGTGAGTCACACAGGCCTCACGTCCACGCTCCCCATTTGGAGCACGTGAGCAACTCATGCCTCATATCCACGCTCCCCATTTGGAGCACGTGAGTGAATCGCATACGCTCCACCGAGCAAGGATTCACCATGTCCACATGCTATGCAAGACACTATGTATAAACACATAGCACACACAGTGCACACGACCCCACTGGTCCATCGCATCATAATCTGCATACATACACAAGCACACAAAGTGCATCAATCCTATCGATCAACTCACCACACAACATATCACACATCATGCACCTAAGGCATATCGATCCTACTGATCACAATCCATCACACAACAGTATTTAACCATAACGCATATAAAGCGTATCGATCCTCACGGATCCACTCACCACAACACACCAACAAAATGCACTCAAGGCACCACGATCATACTGATCCTCACATCTCACACACAACACGCATACGGTGCACATATCTTACGTACACATCCACATTGGTTCATACCTAATGCGTAATCCACCAATTAGGCCACTTGCGATAAACGCCGGCTAAACAGCCCTACAACCACCAACATACGCTTGCCTCAGCTCTCCAGCAAGCCTTTCATCGCACAAGACCAACAAGGGTCCAAGTTCACAAGGGAACGACACAAAAACAGCAGCAGAATCACAAACTGCTGTCGGGCTCGCTGGCACATTCGCCCAACGAAGCCCCGCAGCGAACACTCGCTACCATTCGCCTGGCGAAACCTCTGGCGAAGTTAATCAGAAGCTTCTGCCAGCACTCACTGGCTAGTTCTCCCGGCGAAGCCTGGCGAAGGCTCGCCCCCATTCGCCCAGCGAATACCTGTGTACACAGAAAAATTCTGCGTTGCAGAATCGCCTCTCTCACCGATTTTGCCCGATTAAATTGAAACCCACGACCAACAACATAGTACAACTGAACTACAGGTCTATTTCCCGATCCTATTCGATACAATGCATCATCTGCTTAATTCACCGACTTCCGGCATAACTCCGAAATCACTCAACACCCCAAATTCCTTCAACCCAATATTTCTCAGCACATGCAAATGAATTGATCATCAAACAACACCATATTCACATCAAAAACATCATGAAATTGACATCAGATTATCATCAACATGCAAATATACTCATACATGGGGTTAGGGATTCCCCCTTCTACCAATATTCATGTAATACCGAATTTAACCGATTATTCTCCCCCCTTACCTCGAATGAAATTCTGATGATGATTGAGCTTCACAATCCGCAGCCTTGATGCACTCTTTCCTGCTCTTGATCGCTCTTGATGCTTCAACCGTGTTCTCCTCTTCACAAACCGTGTTCTTCTCTTGTTCTTTCACTTTCTATTTCACAAATGCCAATTCTGCCCCTCATGCCAAATAATTTCTTATTATTCCAATTATATTAATAATCTCATTTTCTTTTTAATTCCAAATATCCAATAATTATATTTTTACTCATATATATTAATATTAGTAATAATAATAATAATTAATATCAATATTAACATTACTACTAATTATCACATTTTATCACTATATATTAATATTATGATTTCTTTTGATCCTCAAATAATACCACACAACCACATCCGCGAATAAAAATAATACTGAACTAAAAATAATTAGAAATGGGCGTTACATTGTGTATATGTACTTTATTTTCCCGCATCTATTTTCAGCATTGTATATATCGATTTGCTGTGCTGTTGGAGGGGAAATGTTCCATTGAGAGATAAGCTGGACCTGGGCTTGAGTACAAACATAGCATTAGTAGTGGAAAGTAGTGGTGGGCGTGCTTGCTTTGCATGTACTAGTTCACCATGACATTCGCGCTCAGACGAGATTCTCTTTGATGATTTCTTTTCTGGCCCTTTGGGCTCGAAGGGATTTTGGATCTGAGGATTGTCGACTCTGGGGACCGATCATTTGTGATTCAGCTAAGTGAGGCCTCTTCGGGAGACCATGATGCCAAACCAGAAATGGTGAATGTATCATCGTTTCTTGAAAGTCTGTGACGCTGATGAACGCATAGGATGTCGAACCTTATCAGTGGATAGGTCCATACCTGTGAGAGGGATTGGGTTATGCAGGAAACCTTGACTTTCAGACTACCTGGTTTTCTTTGCAGTGTGAATTTCTGTTCTTGGTATCAGAGGTTCCTATTATCAGAGTAGTACTATGTTTTTGCTAAAGCGGAGCGCTGGTTCTTCTCAATCAACAACACAACAATCTTGATCCCCTGTTTGCATTTGCATGTGCATTTTCATCTGCATTTTCATTAACATGTATTTATGTTGCAGGTGCATATTTCTTCCTCGATTCTAGTGATCTTGTTCCTTATTTCTGACATGGAACCTTTGAAGAGGACATTGGCACACAAGCTTCCAACTCCTGATATTAGTTCTTTGTTGAGTTTGACGGCCATGGCTAATAGGAAGGTGATGGGAGACTTCAGGCAGTCTTATGGGAAGCTTCTTAGTGTTGTCTGCAAACCTTCAGTGTACGAGATGAATGGTCTTTATGCTCTTCTGCAATTCTATGACCCATAGCTGAGGTGTTTTTTCCCCCTGATTATATCCTGGCGCCTACCCTGGAGGAGTATTCTATGTTGTTAGACGTGCCTATTCATGATCAGATGCCGTTCTTCCATACTGATGCTAAGCCTGATCTGGATAAGTTGGCTGCTGTATTACATGTGGAGGTTTCAGAGTTAGAGGGGGACGTTGACCAAGTGAAATGGGGTACCTGGTTTTCCTTTGACTTTCCTGGTTAATAAGGCTCGACAGTTTGCTAAGGATGGTTGTTGGATTGTGTTTAGCGCCATTCTAGCTCTCTGTACCTATGGTATCATATTGTTCCCTAATTTGCCGGATTTTGTAGATTTGGATGCTTTCTACATTTTTGCTTCAGGGAATCCAGTACCTACTCTTCTTGGAGGCGTCTATCATTCTATCCACTATAAGAATAAGAATCGAAGGGGAAAAATGTGTCTTGCTGCGTTCCTTTGCTGTACAGGTGGTTTGCTAGTCATATGCCCAAGACCGGTCCGTTTATTGATATTGCTAGTACTTCAGAGTGGTCGGAGAGGTTGATGGGTTTGTCGGCAGAGAACATTATCTGGTTCGATAGGGATATGCTTGGTATAGAGATCATTTATAGTTGCAGTGTATTTCCTAATGTCCCTTTGGCCGGAAGGAAAGGATGCATCAACTATAACCCTTCTTTATTAGTCAAACAGTTTGGATATGCGCTGAGAGGTCCTCTGGAGGAAGGGGAGATACAAGAATATTTGTATCTCACCAGATTATTGGAGGGTGATGCTTTAGCCAGACTTGAGCATGCTTGGAACAATATTCACCGGAAAGGGAAAACATTATTGGGGAAAAGCAATAGTCGAGCCTATGACCCTTATCTGGCTTGGATTCGTGATAGAGTCGTAAAGTTCCTGATGCAGTTTCCTTCTGTTGAGCCTCTGTATCCTCTTATGATTAAGGAGCCTACCACTGTGGACATACAGAAGTACAACTAGTTGTGGTTCGAGAAACAAGAACTTCGAAAAGCGAATGAGAAGTTGGAAGAAGAGATTACTTAGCTGCAGAGCGAGAAGAATGAAGCAACCTATTCCTTGAAGAGGCAGACTGAGCTTGTGAATAGATTAGGTACAGATTTGACCAAGCAAACTAGTTCTTGAGAGCGTTTGGGTTTGGATCTTAAAGCTGTTAGTGATGTTCTCGCTTCCAAGAAGAAAGAATTAGACAAAGCTTATCTGGAGATTTTGAAGTTCAACGAACAGTGGAATGCAACTTTCACCAACAACAAATCACGTGAAGATGGGTTGAAACAACAGGTTGCCAAGCTGAAGGCTCAGATCAGAGCGAAAGATGAGAGGATTTTAGATGAAGCCTCGCTCAGACGACACAATGATTGTAAGCTGCATGAAGCGCTTGAAACCTTGGAGGATTTCAGAGCTAGGGATGATTCGAAGAGGTGCAAGCTTGAGGAAGTCTTAGGTGAGGGAGCCTGGGAAGACTACGCTGAGGATTTGCAGAACACTATCAGACAACAAGAGTCACTTATTCAGGGTTTGCTTCTCAGACCAGACCATCTTGGGACACATGAGTTGCTAGATGATTTTCAGTTTCAGCGTCGCACTTGATTGTTATCTTTCACTTTTCTTTGTATTCTGCTGTGTCGATGTGTTGACCATCACCAGGCTTATTGGTTGGGGTCATTTGATATTGTACTCAGTTGCATGATTGTACGCTGCCTGTTTGGCTGTTCATCTTTATATATGAGGTTCTTTCTCTATGCTTGTCTGTGGGTTCTCCGTCATTGTCCTGTTATTCTCGGAACTAGAATCGGGGAGGAACTTCCCTGTTGCATATATACATGTTTGTATTTTGCATCTTGCATTTTCATTTGCATCGTAGGTGTTCTCAGTGACTTCTGTTCCTAACTCTGCTTGGTTTTCTTTAGTAACAGGATTGAGGAGTTCAGTTTCCACAGGTATTCAACTCGAGGGAATCAGCAAAGGGTAATGGATCAGGTTCAAGCTAAGTTGCAGGAAGTCAGGGCTCGCATGGCTCAAATCATGGAGTTGATGCAGACTATTGCTAGTGGACAGGAACAGTTAAGAACTTTGGTCCAGCCGTTGATAACACGGGTTGACGAAGAGGGCGTTTTGCATGGAGGAGTTGGTGTTATTCCTTCACCGATTGGTGGATCTATCCCACAGGGTATCCCTACTATTGTCATACCTCCGGGCGGAGGAGCTGCGAGTGAGAATGGTAACGTTGCTGGTAATGAAAGTGTGTGCGCTGTGCACGGGGCTGCTGGCCCTCATTGGGAAGATAACCAGGATGATGTGTTTTCCATGAGAGATATGGAGGGTGGTTTACCGACTGAAGCTGACTGATGGTTTAAACTGATCGAGGAGAAGATGAAATCTTTTGAGAATCATAACTCTTAGGGCCTTGATATGTCCGATCTTGGTCTAGTTCCTGGGGTCAGGATTCCTCCCAAATTCAAGGTGCCAGATTTTGACAAATATAAAGGGACGACCTGTCCAAGAGTGCATATTCGGGCGTATTTCAGGAAGATGCCTGCTTACTCCAATGATGAAAAGCTACTAATGCATTTTTTCCAAGACAGTCTAGCAGGGGCGTCTTTGGAGTGGTATATGGGACTTGAGAGAACTCATATCCGCAGCTGGAGAGAATTGGCTGAACCTTTTGTGCGTCACTATCAGTATAATAGTGATTTGGCCCCAAACATGGTACAATTACAGAGCTTGTCGCAGAAAAGCATTGGGAGCTTCAAGGAATACGCCCAAAGGTAGCGGGATCTAGATGCAAGGGTACAACCCCTTATGGTTGAAAGGGAGTTGATCGACCTGTTCATGGCGTCGTTTCCTGGTGTGTACTTTGAGAAGTTGATAGGCTGCATGTCTGCAGGGTTTTCTGATCTGGTAATTGCTGGTGAGAGAGTCGAAAGTGGAATTAAGTCTGGAAAGATTCCGAATGGTGGTGGATCCTCTTCGGGAGGAATAAAGAAACTATATTCAGCGAACCCTAAGAGAAGGGAAGGAGACGCAAATGCTATTTCTCACAAGGGTAAAGGTAGAGCTCAATCCGGTTATCATCAACAAGTTGCTACAGTAAATATCCCGGCCACAGCTCAGTAACAAGTCAATGCTCCGCGACCTTATGCTGCTAGACGCATAATGCCTGATAGACAGTTCGCAAATCCTCCGATGCCGTATTCTCAGTTGTTACAACATCTGCTGCAGTTACAATTGGTTCAGAAGAGGACTCTGGCTCCTCTCACTCGCCTCCTGGCTACGATGCGAATGCTTATTGTGATTTTCACTCAGGCGCCTCGGGCCATGATATTGACCATTGCAAAGCCTTTAAGCATAAAGTCTCGGATTTGCTTGATTCCAAAGCTATCAACTTCACCAATGATGGGCCCAATGTGAATTAGAACCCGATGCCAAATCATAGGGCGGCAGGAGCCAGTTCCATTATTGAGGGGGAGAAGCTAAATCTGATAACGGATGTTGGGGATTTGAAGACTCCGTTGAGTTTTGTGAAGGCTAGTCTGTTGAAGAAGGGGGTGTTTCCAGGTTGTTCTCTTGACTACTCAGAGTGTGAAATGCATCCAGAGGGTTGCGTTTTTTTAAGAAAGGGTATTCAGAGAATGATGGATGAGGGCTATTTGCAATTTGATAGAGTTGTGAAAGAAGATGCTGAGAATAAAATGAGTAATGATGGAAGAGAAGTTGCTACGATCTCCATTCCATACCGGACGATCAATATTTCAGCGCCTGCTAGGCCAGTTCTGGTTATCATTACTATACCTAGACCTGTGCCATACGAGAGCACTAGAGCTATCCCGTGGAATTATGGGGGAGAGGTGTTCTATAATGGGCAAAAGCAGGAATGGACAGCGTCTACAGATGGAAGTTCGTCGATTGAGAATATAGTTGGGGCCGGAGGTATCACCAGAAGTGGTAGGGTCTTTTCACCACCGGAGGTTAATGCTGATGAGAATGACAAAGGGAAACGAAAGTTCGTGATTAAAGAGAATGTCCAACCATAGGGCGGTGCTGATGATCTTTTGAGGGATGCAGAGGAATTTATGAGAATCATTCGAAAAAGTGACTACAAGATTGTAGATCACTTAAATCAGACCCTTCGAAGATTTCTATCTTGTTATTATTGTTGTGTTCGGAGGCGCACCGCAACGCTTTATTGAAGATCTTGAATGCAACGTATGTACCCCAAGAGATTTTTGTTAATCAGTTGGAGGGGGTAGTAGTTCATGTAAATGCCAGTAATGGTCTCAGTTTTACTGATTTGGATCTGACTCCTGCCCGGAGGAACCATAACCGTGTTTTGCATATATCTTTGGAATGTAGAGGTTCTCTGATGTCGCATGTTCTGGTTGATACAGGATCATCCCTCAATGTGCTTCCAAAGAAGGCATTAATGAAGTTGGACATTCAAGGTTTGACATGTACGCCAAGTGATTTGGTCGTAAGGGCTTTCGATGGATCTAAGAGATTAGTGTTTGGGGAGATCATGTTGCCTATCCAGATAGGGCCAGAGATCTTTGATGCAACTTTCTACATTATGGATATCCAGCCAGCATACAGTTGTTTGCTTGTCCGACCTTGGATACACACTGCAAGGGCAGTCACCTCAACGTTGCATCAAAAGTTAAAGTATATGGTGGAAGGGAAGATAGTCACGGTATGCGGTGAAGAGGATATTATGGTTAGAATTTGTCATCCTTCAAGTACGTGGAAGTGGATAGGGAGATCTACGAAATGCTCTGCCAGGAATTTAAAACAGTTCAGATTCAAGGGAAGTCTCCCATAGAAGCCAAGATCCCAGAGGTTTCAATGTCATCACTCAAGGAAGCTTGTGCTATCGTAGAATCTGGTTCATCGCAGAAGTGGGGCCAAGTTCTTAATGTTCCCGTCAAGCAGGACAAATTCGGCCTGGGATACAAACCCTCCAGTTCTTCTCAGAGCATTCTGAAGTACAGGGGACCTGTGTAATTCACCAGCAGTGGCGTGTGTCGCTACTGTGAAAATCGGCGCCGGCTATGACAGAAGAGTCGCCACCGTGTGTTATTTATCCCACAAGAGGGAAAGGAAACGCTCAGAGTAAACCTAACTCAAAGAGGGAAAGGAATGGTCATCGCAACCAAATCCTGGATTCGGGAGTCGGTTACGCAAGGGGAAGGTATTAGCACCCCTCACGTCCGTTGTACTCGACGGGATCCACGCTTGTTTTCTATCTAAGGGTGTGTTATTCTATCTACTCTACAGGTCTAGGTTAAAAAGAAAATAAAATGACTCGGCAAAGTATCACACTTTATGCCTACGTATTCCCGTCTGGAATGAGAAATCAGAGTCAACGTAGTTCGCCTACCTACGGGAAAGGAGGGGAAGGTTGCTCGCTAGGATATCGCATCCTATGCCTACGTACTTTCATACAGCATGAAAGATCAGAGCAAATGTAGTTCGGGCTACGGAGGACACAAGCTTGTCTGACAGTTTTCATCTCCTTAAGAAAGGGTTTCCTGATTAAAGGTCCAAGCGGACAAAAACAGAGTTTGAATGTTTGTTTGAGTTTTTTTACGAAAGAACTGTTTTTTAGTCTGTTTGCAACTTGTACTGCACTAAATACTTGTGATCTGAGAGTGACTATGTCGCATGTCACCCTAAGGGTACCATACTAAGCAGCCAGATTACTGAAGAGTGACCCTCCAACAACCTTTTCTCAAATAGCTTAAGGCTCGTAGCGTACAACACGCGTTATCTTTATTACTGTGTTTTTGAATTGCTTTGAGATGAGAAGAGAGACACCCTAAGACTATGGTTGAAAGGGAATCTACCTAATGTTGTCATGCATGGGTTACAAACCTAATGTCTGTCATAATTTCCTCTTGCTCAGAGGAAATCAGAGATCCTAGGGGATAAACAGCAAAAGACAACAAGCAAATACAGTAAACAGTAAACATGCATGCAATGCAACAATACCATTGAGGCAAGAGAGAAAACAATAGGCAAGAGGAGACAAGATCCACCTCAAACCTAGAGGTAATCAGCATAATTAGATAGACAATACAGAGATAAACAAAAAGATTCAAGGGAGGCAGCTCAAGCAGCAGCACCAAACTCCTACAGCAAACAGTAGCTCTAAACAGCAAAGTTGAATGAACAGCAAAGTTGACAGCAAGGGCTTCATCTTCAAGCAAGCTTCTATCTTCAAGCTTCAACTATCTTCAAGCTCCAACAAGCACACTCCAAGAGGATATTTAATCATCTAGATCAAGTTATAATGTTAAGGAACTTAATGACAACCAAAGGAAATCGCTAAGAACTCAACATTGCAAATGAAAGGTATCCTCAAAGTTCTACTCACTTAGGCATACCACTCATCCCTCCTAAGGAGAGATGGAGCTTCCCAAAGAGGACTTTGTGTCATTGGATAGAATAGAGGCAAACAATGCACTCCATGTTTGAAGAAAGAATCAAAACTAAGTCTAAGGCACTTCCTAAAACCCTAATTTCCTAAGCTCCTAAAAAAGCTCCACAAGAGGAAAAAAAGCCTTCAACTCCAAGCTCCAATCCTCAATCTCAAGCATCTTCAGTGAATCCAGAAGCTCCAACAAAAAGAACTCAAGCTCAAACCAACTCCAAGGCAGCCAACCAAGCCAAACAAACCAAAGCACTCAAGAGAGGAAATCATAAACACAAGCCACTTGCAAAATACAACTAAAATAGAAAACAAAGTTGTAAAAATCTAATAAAATTCCTAGGGGAACATGAATATGTCTACTAACATCCAGCAAAAGATCTCCTCCTAACTCTATTCTAATCACTAGAACAAAAATCAACAAACAGAGGGAAGAATTACGAAAGAAGAAGAGAAAACAAGCAACATGCAAATGCAAACATGCGAGTGGAAAATGCACACAAGATCATGATTAAACAGCCAAGAACAATGACAAAAATCCAAAATAATTCAATCCTAATGCAACACAATGATCTATGATGATTCGGATCGAACCGGCACGCGAACAAGCAAGCAAAACAGCAAAACAGGCCCTCTGTTACAGTGTTAATCGATTAACGCCAGGGGTTAATCGGTTAACCATTGAAAAACGATTGAAAATTTGAATATTTGAGTTGGTTAATCGATTAACCATATAGGTTAATCAATTAACACTGTGCCAGAGGTGAAAAACAGCAGTTCAGAATCACTTTTCAGCAGCTTATCACTTAAGCAAACACTCCAATTATCATGTGATTGATCATGCACGACAGCAAACATTGATTTAAACAACATGTAAACACAATAACACAACAAGATCATGGATCAAAATCACCATATTCAATCAAATGCAAAGATCCACATGCAGATTGTGCAAATAAGTTTGAAAACAAAATCGGATCAGAATTCCAACCTTCGGATCGGAGACTTGATCCGGTAATTATTGATTCAACTGTAAATGAGTAGATCTAAGCAAAGAAAACCAGAATTCTTCAAGATCCACACCAATTCTTTTAGTAGCAATGTAGATCCACCAAGAATAACTCAAAATAAGCCAAATAATCACTTCCAAGAACACTTCAAAATTCAAATCTGCTTGTGCACGAAAATTGGATGATGAAATGGAATTGATGGAGTGAATTAATGGAGGTTTAGCTCTTAGAAATCAATGATTCCAATGAAGAATCAATGATCTCAAGGAGAAGAGCTTTGAGTGAGGTTTTTTTGAGATTAGAAAATTGAGAGAGAATTGAGAGAAAATTGAGAGCAATTCTGAAAATGAGAGTGAATTATGAGGATTTCTTGGTGAGGTTTGGAGTGAATCAAATATATACACTCTTGGTTTGGATCCAAAGCAAGGATTGGAAAATGGCTTGGAAAATATGGTATGGAATGAGGTTTGGGCATTTGGAGGGAAAATGAAACTTGATAGTGTTCTAGATCCTTCCCAAGTGTGAAAATGCAATTTAAATGACCAAAATTGGACCCCAAAAGTGGCTGGACTTGAAAATTCACGTGCAAGGCAAAACCTGCTGTGGTTAATCGATTAACCATATAGGTTAACCGATTAACACTGTTAAAAATTCAAATCTGGATTGATTTTCAAATGGTTAATCGATTAACCCTATGTGTTAACCGATTAACACATTCAAAAATTTGAATTTGGCGCCTTTTGGAGGGAAATCTGCCCCTTTGCCCGTTTCCTGCCGTTCTGAACTCTGTTTAGCTGCTGAAAGCCATTCTTGATTGCTCTGACCCTGGGAACACTGTACATAACTTGAATGCTGCTTTTGACACGAAAAATGCCCTGCAAAAATAAAATAAAATCGGTCGCTCGATCGTTGGGCAAAACAAGTGTTGAAGCCTCCGATGTTTGTTGTTTAGCCTCTTGCACTGAAAGTTGCACCTGGAGCCACCTGAATGCCTTGATCCCCTGCCTTGAGAATAAATGTTATGCAATGCAAATGCTAGAACAATGTAATGAAACATAAACCAAGTAAAAGAGGTTGAGCAAATTTTGGGGGTGCAACAGCTGCCCCTATTCAAGCGGCTTGGACCTGACTGGGTGAAGAGCGAACGACCTTCGAACAATCGAGGTAAAAGACGGTTGAATACCAAGAAACCCAGAAATTTGCCAACCGCAAAAATAAACTGCACAAACTGCTTAGAGAAATACCATCCGTTACTGAACCTAGTTGTTACGGCAACAACTGATCAAACATCTGCTAAAATCGGGATTCTAAATCAATCACCTATGTAACACCACAGGCATTGAATCAACAATCGAACCTCAAAACAGCGCTACAAAAAGCGGGCACCAAACGCGAATACAATTACTCCGTCTTGCTATGGGGACTGATATTGTCAATACAAAATGCAACTTCTCTACCTATCACTGCAGCAGTTGATTCCGAAAACTCATAACATATATCTTCTCTGTCTACTACAGCAGCTGGTACTTGTTAGTACCCTGGGTACACATTCTTTGCTAACACAAGTACAGTTTCTCCATTGGACCAGGGACTGTTTCCGAAAACTTAACACAATTTCATCATCAAACTGGGGATTGTCTCTGAAAATACAGCTTCTCTGCCTATTGTTACAGTAGCTGATTCTTAACGTACACAGCTTCTCTGTCTGTCTACAGTAGCTGGTATGAGTTCAAAAGAACACAGTTTCTCCATCAAACTGAGGATGTTTCTGAAAATACAGCTTCTCTGCCTATTGTTACAGTAGCTGATTCCGTCAATATGCTACGGATACCAAAATATGTTAACGCAAGCACAGTTTCTCCATCAAACCGGGGACTGACCCTGCCAACTCAACATATACAGCTTCTATGTCTATCCACAGCAGCTGAATTTAACATGAGCACAGCTTCTCCATCAAACCGGGGACTGTCTCTGAAAGTACAGCTTCTCTGCCTATCATTACAACAGTTGACTTCGATAACCAATACACGACTTCTCTGTCTATCTACAGCAGCCGATATTCGTTAGCGTGAGTACAGTTTCTCCATCAAACCGGGGACTGACCCAATCAAACTCAACATTCAGCTTCTCTGCCCATCACCACAGCAGCTGACTCCGACGATTAATACGGGTAATTACTCCACAAACTCTTGAGGCCAATATGAAAACAAATCTGAGGGGAACTTTACTGGGGAGATCCTGAAATCCATTGCCAGACACCTATTTCGACATAGGCGACAACTTCCAAAAATTAATTCACGAAATCTTTTGATACTGTCATAATAACAATTTTGAAGAAATACTTCGCTGGAGGGGTAAGAGAAACTTAACCAAGCAACTCTGTGGGGAATAATGACAAAACGAACATTATCATTACATGTCTCACGCCGAGACCTTGAATGTTTAGTAATTAAATTGAGCAAGAGCTCCCTCCACCTGCAGGGACAACAACACTTGAAAACAAAAGGTTAACCAACCTGGCTTATGTTTCAAAATGCGTATGTTTGACAATGGCGTAATGCTCCATTCGACATGGAAATGCTACGCGTTTGGGTAGATGCAAATATGATGATATATGCAAATGCTAATGCAGGCTCAAGCTGCTAAGAAACACTCTGGTCTGAAATGGCTAAGAACAAAACCAACTCCGCTGGGGATGAACGGGTATCACAAAGTAAGTATTCCGGCAAAATAAATGCCGGAAACCGCAACCAACTCTGCTGGGGAGAGATCAGACATTTGGGAAGAAAACATAAACCCTACTGGGGAAAGATGCGACCCTTCTGGGGGAAGAACTACACTGTCGGGACACAGTCTCCAAACCCGAAGCTACAAACTCTGCTGAGGACAAATCATCCTGACGAAAGAATGATGACCTGCGGGGAAAGGGAATAACCATCCTCTAGGGAAGCGTCCTCTGCCGGAGATATTGATTTTGACTTGCTAGGAATATCCTATGGACAACTTCCATGAGGATACTCTTCAGGCGACATTCTTGGTGATACTCTCTCGGGGAGGACAATTCCACATCTGGTAGGAATAAGCGCCGTCTCCACTCTCTGGGGATAAGATACGACTTGCCAAGGAACGACACCAACTGAAATCAGGCCCTACGTCAAGAGACCTTGGCTGGGGAATACAATTCCTGATTGTTTTCTTCAAAGGTAAGGACCCTGCAAAACACAAACGAGACAAAACAAATCTACACAACAAAATCTATCCGAGTTAATATCCGCGACGTTCCTTCAGTCAATTCAAAGTTTTAGCAATTATTGGCAAGGGCCAGCAAGTTTATGCAAGTGCAAGTTCATCAAAAACATCGGCGTTTTTCACGAACAAAACAGTAAAGAACAAGCATCAAGTACTGAATAACATGCTTTATTGAATGGGCCTGTAAATAGGCAAAGCTTTGTACACTGGAAGTAACTCCTGAAAAGAGGAAGTTACGCACAAGCAAGATACAACATATGCACAAGAAGCATAAACAATTTTGATATACATGTCGGCAACGTGATACAGACGAACACCATGAGCTGATCCTCCTATGACTCGCCTGACTCTGACGCTTCCCCGGTACTCGATCTTCGGAAGAGATTGTTTCGGATATACGACCCTCAAGTACTCCCAAACCACTTAAGCAATGCAGTATCAAACTCGGACCGCAGTCATTTGCTTTTGCAATCCCTAACTTTTGCGTGAATTGCCCTTTGCGGGTTTTCAATTCATCGGGATACCCTTTTTTGCCGAAGTCGCCCTTTTTAGGTTTTCGACTTCGCGGGTGTACATCTTTTCAATTTTATCCCTAACTTTTGCCCGAACCTTTTATTCCTTTTTTATGGTTCGCTGGGATGCCCTATTTTTGCCTGGACTCTCTTTTTTCTGTCCAGCGGGTCACTTTTAAGCAAAGTATTTTTCAACTGCATCCGAATTCATAGGAGACGTAAAGTCCTCACCATCCATGGTGGATAACAACAAGGCTCCTCCAGAGAAAACCTTTCTAACGACATATGGACCCTCGTAGTTGGGAGTCCATTTGCCCCTGTGATCTGATTATGGTGGGAGAATCTTTTTCAGCACAAGATCGCCCGTCTGAAAGCTTCGAGGACACACCTTCTTGTCGTAAGCTTTCTTCATCCGGCTCTGGTACAACCGACCGTATGCTAGAGAAGCCAGTCTCTTCTCATCCATTAAGCTGAGCTGATTCAGTCTATTTGTAATCCATTCTGCCTCGTCGAGTTGGACATCACGTAAAACCCTCAGGGAAGGAATCTCGACCTCCAACAGTAACACCGCCTCCATCCCGTATACCAATGAGAAAGGGGTTGCCCCGGTTGATGTGCGTACCGTTGTACGATAACCGTGCAAAGCGAAAGGTAACATCTCGTGCCAGTCCTTATACGTCACAACCATCTTCTGAACAATCTTCTTTATGTTCTTATTGGCCGCTTCGACAGCGCCATTCATCTTGGGCCGGTAAGGAGAAGAGTTGTGATGCTCAATCTTAAAATTCTGACACAACTCTTTCATCATTTTATTATTCAAATTCGAACCGTTGTCGGTGATAATCCGCTCAGGGATTCCATATCTGCAGATAATATCTCGTTTGATAAATCTGGCTACCACTTGTTTGGTGACATTAGCATATGACGTTGCTTCCACCCATTTGGTGAAGTAATCGATTGCCACCAAAATGAACCGGGTGTCCGTTTGATGCTGTAGGCTCAATCTTGCCAATCATGTCAATTTCCCACATCGAGAAAGGCCACGGTGATGACATCACATTCAGAGGACTTGGAGGCACATGGATCTTGTCCGCATAAATCTGGCATTTATGACACCTCTTTGCAAACTTGAAACAGTCTGTTTTAATAGTTAGCCAATAATAACCTGCCCGCAGCAGTTTTCTTGTCATAGCATGCCCGCCCGCATGAGTACCAAATGTACCCTCATGTATCTCTTCCATGAGCAACTTCGCCTCTTTCTCATCTACACAGCGTAGCAACACCAAGTCGTGGTTTCTTTTATACAGGACACTGTCAGGATTCAGATAGAAATTGCCAGCCAATCTCCTGAGAGTCTTCTGATCTTGACTGGATGCCCCAGCCGGATACTCCTTGTTTTTCAGGAAGTTCTGGATGTCAAAGTACCAGGGTTTACCATCGGGAGCCTCGTCAATGGAAAATATGAATGTAGGCCTATCGAGCCGAGAGATAACAATCCGGGGAGCCTCGTTCCAGAAGTTAACTTTATACATTGAAGACAATGTCGCCAGGACGTCAGCCATTTGATTTTCTGCTCGTGGCACGTGATGAAATTCCACCTTGTCAAAGAAAGGCAACAATCTCCTTGCATAATTCATATATGGTATCAAATTGGGCTGACGTGTCTCCCGTTCTCCTTTAATCTGATTCACCACTAGAGCCGAGTCTTTGTATACATCCAGATTCTTGATTCGCAAATCAATGGCTTCTTCCAGACCCATGATGCAAGCCTCATATTCAGCCTCATTATTGGTAACCGGAAAGGTCAATCGGGCAGTAAATGGGATGTGCGACCCATGAGGAGTAGTGATAATTGCACCTATTCCGCTACCATAGGAATTTACAGCTCCGTCAAATATTAATTGCCATTTGGAACCCAACTCTGGTCCTTCGTCCGACAACGGTTCTTCACAATCTTTCATTTTCAGGTACATGATATCCTCGTCAGGAAAATCAAACCTCATCGATTGGTAGTCCTCAATAGGCTGCTCCGCGAGGTATTCTGACAGAATGCTACCTTTAATAGCCTTTTGCGAGACATATTGGATATCGTATTCTGTTAACACCATTTGCCATCGGGCAATTCTTCTGGAGAGTGCTTGCTTCTCAAACACGTATTTGATTGGATCCATCTTTGAAATTAGCAGGGTTGTATGATTCAGCATGTATTGCCTCAAACGTTTGGCGGCCCAGGCTAGCGCGCAACACGTCTTCTCGAGCATTGAGTATCTGGACTCACAGTCGGTAAACTTCTTACTCAAATAGTATATCGCATGCTCTTTACGTCCAATCTCGTCATGTTGACCGAGAACACAACCCATACTTTCCTCAAGAACCGTCAAATACATAATCAATGGTCTCCCTGCTACTGGGGGTATCAATATTGGAGGTTCCTGCAAGTATTCTTTTATTTTTTCAAACGCCCTTTGACAATCTTCACTCCAGGTCACAGCCTGATTCTTTTTCAACAATTTGAATAATGGCTCGCATGTAGCGGTTAGGTGAGATATGAACCGAGCAATGTAGTTCAACCTCCCTAAAAACCCACGCACTTCTTTTTCTGTTTTAGGCGTTGGCATTTCTTGTATTGCTTTTATCTTAGCAGGATCGACCTCAATTCCTTTTTTGCTCACAATAAACCCCAATAACTTACCGGATCTCACCCCGAAGGTGCACTTGTTAGGATTCAGCCTCAGCCTGAATTTCCTAAGCCTCTTGAACAATTTAAGCAGATTAACCAAATGCTCTTCCTCCGTCTGGGATTTGGCAATCATATCATCAACATAAACCTCGATCTCTTTATGCATCATGTCATGAAAGAGCGTCGTCATAGCACGTTGATATGTTGCCCCAGCGTTCTTCAAACCAAAGGGCATCACTTTGTAGCAAAATGTTCCCCATGGGGTAATGAAGGTTGTTTTCTCCATGTCTTCTGGCGCCATTTTTATCTGATTATAACCCGAGAAGCCATCCATGAAGGAAAACACGGAGAATTGAGCAGTGTTATCGACCAGCACATCGATATGAGGAAGCGGAAAGTCGTCCTTTGGGCTCGCCCTATTCAAATCACGATAGTCTACGCACATCCGTACCTTACCGTCTTTCTTTGGTACCAGTACTATATTGGCGACCCATGATGGATAAGTTGTAACAGCAAGGAACCCAACATCCCACTGTTTTTGAACTTCCTCCTTAATCTTCATAGACATATCTGGTCTGGTTCTTCTAAGTTTCTGCTTAACAGGCGGACATTCTTCTCGCAATGGCAGACGATGAACAACCATGTCCGTATCCAATCCTGGCATATCCTCGTACGACCAAGCAAAGATATCACTGTACTCTTGCAACATTTCAATCAGACCTTGCTTGATGTCGCTTTGCAGCGCAGCCCCTATCCGGATGTTCCTGACAACTCCCTCGGACCCCACGTTAATAATCTCAATCTCTTCCTGATGAGGCAAAATGATTCTTTCTTCCTGTTTCAACAGTCGAGTCAGCTCTTCTGGCAAGTCACTATCCTCAACAATCTCTCCCTCAGCTTGAAATACCGGGCCCTCGAAGTCAAAGTGAGTCATAGGAAGTTCGTGTTCGGTGTCATCTGAAATATGAATCCTGCAAAAGAAATGGTTAAATGCTTCAAATGAGTGCAAACAAAGCTCATAACCACATTGCCATTTATTGTTAAAATAAAAACAGGAAAAACAAGGAACACAAAATTTGTATGAGAAAAACGCCTTTATTCAATGATTAAACAGTGCATACACATAAGCAGGTGGACCTAAAACAAAATCACTATGCCCCAGGTAGGACACAGGATTATACAATAATCAAGAAAACAAATCATTACTGTTTGGTAGTCACTGGGACAATTTCTCGGATGGACCAGTTGCAGAGACTTTGTCTTGGCACGCTAGGCTTGATCCACGCGTCCATGTCGCAATCACTATCTCCGTCTTCAGAGTCGGAAACAGCATGAATCGTCTCAAAGCAGACTCCCTTTGGAGTAATTACCACTGGTCCTTTGAACTTGGGTGCTTTCTGTGAAGAAGATGCTGATGTTGGGCGATACCCTAGTCCAAACTTGTCCATCTTGACAGGAATTTCCAGCACTCGACCCCAACCCTTAGTCTCACCAGTCTGAACCAACGCTTGAGCGTCTTTGTACGAAGTCACAGCAACCTCCGACACTTTGCTGGGAACACTGGACTTGTCTTTGATTTGCAACCCTTCGAAGGATTGGCAGGGCATTTCGTGGATTTCTCCATCCACTTCAACGTACTTGAATGATGAGAGATGACTGACCAAGATGTCCTCTTCCCTACAAATAGTAACGATGCCACCACCGGCTTCAAACTTAAGCTTCTGATGCAACGTGGACGTCACAGCCCCTGCGGAGTGTATCCATGGACGCCCCAGTAAACAGCTATAGGACGGATGAATATCCATGATATAAAATTCAGTGTCAAATATTTCCGGCCCGACCTGCAACGACAACGTTATCGATCCAAACACCGACATTCTCGTTCCATCAAACACCCTCACAACCAAGTCACTTGGTGTGCAAATAATTCCCCGGATATCTAACTTCATCATAGCCTTCTTAGGTAATACATTCAAAGATGATCCGGTATCCATAAGAACATGCGACATTACGGTGCCCCGACATTCCACCGATATGTGCAAAGCCATATTATGCTCTCGGCCTCTGGGTGTTAGATCGAAATCAGTGAAACCCAAACTATGTCCAGCATTGACATGCGCCAGTACCCCCTCTAGCTGGTTGACAGAAACCTCCTGAGGTACAAATGACGTGTCCAATATCTTCAACAAAGCGTTTCGATGAGCCTCAGAACAAAGTAACAAAGATAGGATTGAAATTTTTGAGGGTGTCTGTTGTAAGTGCTCAACAATCTTATAATCGCTCTTGCGAATTAGCCTCATGAACTCCTCTATGTCCTTGAGCGACGTGTCTTTCTCTTTCAACTGGGATGGTCCACTTTCATTCACCTTGGCCTTGCCTTTAGCAATTCTCTCTGCTTCAACTTCAGGTGCGGTGAAAATTCTTCCACTACGGGTCATGCCTCCCGTTCCAACAACATTGTCAACTGCCCCTGCCGGCCGACTATTCACCTCAATCTTTTCTCCGTTACAGTACGCTTCTAACCCATATGTCCATGGAACAGCTTTTGTACTCTCAAAAGGAACAAGTCCTGCTTTTGTTATTGTGATAGTCGGCCGCTTGGCGGGCGCCGATATCGTGATAGTCTTCCTTGGGATCGTAACAGTTGCAATCTCACCCTGCTTTTCAAACAATACCTCAACAGGCTTCTCAACAGCAGTCCGATCAAATTGCAAAATCCCCTCATCCATCATGGCTTGGATACCTCTTTTCAAATCAGCGCAACCCTCTGGTTGGGTCCAGCAATCCAGACAATATTCGTCACATCCGGGGAATACTCCCCCTTTCAACAGTCTGCTTTTAACACAACTCAACGGTGTCTTTAATTCATTCACATCCATAACCAAGTTCAAATTCTCTTCCGTTATGATAGCATTCGCTCCATGATTCGGCATGGGTTGTTGCACAATATTGGGACCATCCTGACCAAAGTTAATGGCCTTACTATCAAGCAAATCTTGAACCTTATGTTTGAAAGCATGGCAACCTTCAATATCATGTCCGGGCGCCCTGGAATGAAAATCACAATGTTTACCAGCGTCATAACCAAACGGAGGAGTGCCCGTTAACGGGGCCATCATTCTCTTTTCAACCAAATTCAAACCCAACAGCGTTTGAAGGAGTTCAGCATAAGTTGAAGGAGGCGCTTCAAATACTCTCTTTGGCCTACCCTCTTGAATTCTACGCTGAGCAGGGTGCATTCTCTGTTGCTGTAGCTGTTGTGGCCGTTGCTGTTGTTGCTGTTGTTGAGGTATCAGGATAGTGACACTAGCAACTTGTTGTGGCTGATACTGATTCCTACCTCTTCCACGACCTCGACCACCATATACCGCACTAGCGTCGCCTTGTCTCCTTCCACCAAAGGCTTTCCTTGCACCTCCAGCTGAGGTGGATTCACCTGCCTGAATCTTCCCAATCTTAATTCCGTTTTCAATCCGTTCTCCCATGAGGATCATGTCGGAGAAACTACCTATCGAGACATTAAGCAATTTGTCGTAGTACATTCCAGAGAATGTTCCAATAAACATATCAATCAACTCTCTTTCAACCAAAGGGGGATGAACCCTAGCCGTAATATCACGCCAACGTTGCGCATACTCCTTGAAACTCTCACCATTTTTCTGAGACAAACTCTACAGCTGAACCCTGTTTGGCGCCAAGTCACTATTATACTGGTAATGTTTAACAAAAGCATCAGCCAATTCTTTCCAGCTTCTAATTTGGGTGGGCTCCAGCCCCATATACCATTCCAGCAATGGCCCCGATAAACTGTCTTGAAAGAAATGCATAAGCATCTTCTCGTCGTCAGAGTATGCAGACATTCTTCTGTAATAAGAACGTACATGAACCCTAGGGCATGTATCCCCCTTATACTTGTCAAATGTTGGAGCTTTGAATTTCAAAGGCACCCTCAGCCCAGGCACTAGTCGCATGGTGGTCATATCTAACCCAGCAAAGTTCTGATTGGCTATCCCTTTGATCTGCTCTTCCAGCATTTTGAATCTCCTATCATTATCATTAGGCCTTTCAAATCCCACAGCTTGTCCAGAGAAAGCGTCTTCCTGGCGATCCTCGCCCCAGTTCAAATTCTCATTGCCATGTTCCTCGTAACCAGTGTCACGGCCATATCCCTGTTGATTGAAAATAGGACCCCTTCCTCTGTTACCGAATCCTTGGTTGACCCCACCTAGTCCATAACCAGTGTTGAAAGGCACCACCCCAGCACCGTTGTTATTCATGTTACCAAAGCCAACATCACCGTTTCCATACCCTTGATTGTTGTTACCATAACCATTGTAGCCAAAGCCTTGATTGTTGAAACCAAAATTACCATCACGATTACCATTGCCAAACCCTTGGTTATTCTTTCCAAAACCAGTGTTGTCACCTAACCCTTGATCGGCATCTCCAGCATTGCCAGTATTGTTAATAACATTCCCATCACCATTTCCAGCGTTTCCAGTACCAATGTTACCATTACCAGCACCAGCACCAGTATTTCCATTTCCATTGCCATCACCGGCACCAACTCCACCACTTGTGAGAACGACCACTGTAGGTATCCCATCCTCCCTGTGAGGAGTTCCAACAGAGTGATAATCAGTATTTCCATTCGCCCGCACTAGCAGCGGTTGCACCAGAGTCTGGAGATTTTCCTGGCCCTTGACCACAGTTTCCATTGCTTGCATGAAAAGTGCCAACTTCTCACGAATTTCCTGCATCTCGACTTGAACTTGATCCATGATTCTCTTGCAGTTGTTCCTGGTAGAATAACGGTGCATTCTCGGGTTGTCAATCCTGAAACCTTTGAGATGCAGGAAATAAGATACAGATTCAAAAAAACTGATCATGCAATATGAGTATGCAGATGCAAATGTATAAATATGCTACAGGTTATATTCCCCTCAATTCTAGTTTCAGAGAGAAGGCCATCACGACAATGGAGTCCCCATCAAGCAAGCAAGGAATCGGAAAATCCTCATACATAAACAAATGCCAAGAGGCAAAGTACAAAGATATAACTGAATACAATTGAAAAGACCTCGGACAACAAGCCTGGCGATGGTCAAAATACAAGTACAGATAACAAAAGCAAAGCAAAGATAAATCAGGCCAAGTGGCGTGCTCTGACATCTTCCAATATCCCCAACGTCTCTGAATGGCCTAGTCTGGAGATTAGCTCCTGTATCAGTAATGCATGTCGCTCAGCAGTGGATCTTAACTTTTTGGCGTCGTCCTTGCAGGTTCCTTCTCCAAAACACTCGTCGAGTCTGCATCTCTTGAAGCCGGCCTTCAATTCACAACCTCTCAGCTCCTTACCAAGGTCACTTACTCTAAGCTCAACAGCGCTCCTAAGTGATGCCTCTTCAGCAATCTTCGCATCCTGGGCTCTAATCTGCGCCTCTAGCGTGGCAATCTGCAGCTTCAGCTCATCCTCACGCTCCTTCTGTTTGGTAAGCATGGTATTCCACAATATTTCCCACTTGCCGAGTTGGGAATAAGCTTTGTTTAAGAGTTCCTTCTTGGAAGCAAGCACCTTGCTAACACCGTTCAAGGCTACTCCCACTTTTTCCCTCTTGTTGGTTTCCTCAGTCAAATCTGAACCCAACCTATTAATCAACTCAATTTGTTCCTTCACAGTGAAGGTAGCTTCATTCTTCTCATGACGCAACTGGAAGATCTCTTTCTCTAACTCATCATTGGCTTTCTTCAATTCTTTGTTTTCAACCAACAACTTGTTATACTTCTCAATCTCTACCGAAGTAGGTACCTCAATCACTAGAAGATACAAAGGTTCCACAGCAGGATATGGCATCAAAGAAATACTAGCTCTCTCGTGAATCCAATCCAAATAAGGATCAAAAGCTTTGCTGTTGCTCTTACCAAGCAAAGCTTTCCCTCTCCTATGGATGCTAGCCCATGCATGTCTCAACCTGATCAAAACAGCCTCGCCTAATAAGCCCGTGAGATACAGAGATTCCTGTATCTCAACCTCAATAGGAGCATCTCTCAGGGCATAACCAAACTGTCTCACCAGCAAAGAAGGGTTATAGTTGATACAGCCTTTCCGTCCAATCAAAGGGACATTCGGAAAGCCACTGCAACTATATATAATATCAGTGCCCAGTATGTTCTGATCAAACCAAATGATGTTCTCAGCAGACAGCCCCATCAACCGGGAAGACCAATCCAAAGTAGCAACAGCATCAACAAAAGGCCCTGTCTTCGGAAGATGTCCCTGGAACCACCTGTACAAAAGAGGAAGACAGCAGGAAACATTCTTGCCACGACGTTTCTCATTCTTATAGTGAATAGAATGATAAACATCGCCCAAGAGAGTAGGAACTGGATTCTTCGAGGCAAGAATCAAGAAGGCATCTGAGTCAACAAAATCTGGCACATTGGGAAACAAGACAATCCCATAGATGCAGACAGCTAGAATGGCACTGAAGGCAACCCAACATCCACTCTTCGCACACTGTGTAGCCTTCTCAACCAGGACAGACAAGTGAAAACCATAAGCTCCGTTCAGCTTGACCAAACCTCCAGGGAACTCAGAAGCGTCTAAACTGACAATCTCAGCAAGTATAGCCAACTCAGGCTCAACATCAACATGTATAAAGGGCATCTGGTCTAACACAGGAACTCCCAACATAGCAGAATACTCCTCCAAAGTGGGTGCCAGAATATAGTCGGGGAACAGGAAGCATCTCAGCTGAGGCTCATAAAACTGCATCAAAGTATACACCCCAGTCGTCTCAAATGCTGAAGGTCTGTACAACAAACTAAGCAATCTCCCATAAGATACTCTGAACTCAGCCCTCACTCTCTCATCTTCTAGAGCAACTAATCCCAGCAAGGAACTGATATCTGGCGAATGCAACCGGTAAGCAACTGTCCTCTTCATGGACTCCATGTCTGGCCAGAAGATACACTAGAATCAGAGGGGAATGATCACACCTGCAACATAAATACACGTTAATGAAATGCAAACATGAAAATGCACATGCATATGCAAACAGGAGATCAAGTGCAATGCCGATGAACTGTGCTGCTCTGTACTGAAGCCTGAGAACCCTCAAATCTTCGCCTCAAACCAAACCAACCACTCAAATGAACCCAGTAACCACATCTCACTGACAGAGATAAACCAGGTACTCTGAGGTCAAAGGTTTCCTGCAAACAGACCTACCTACCCCTCACAGGTATGTACTTAACTCGCAGACGAGGTACAACATCCTATGCGGGTTCAACGTCACAGACTTTCAAGAGCGATGATACGATACCCAGAAGGTGTGACATCATCATCCCTTGAAGCGGCCTCACTTAGTTGAATCCCAATTGATAGGTCCTCAGAGTCGGCAATCCTCGGGTCAGACAACCTGTCGAGCCCTAAGGGCCAGGCAAGAAGCATCAAAGAGAATCTCGTCCGAGCACAGATTTCGCGGCTAGCTGGTGCAAGCTATGCAAGCAGGCTAACCACTACTCTCTACTTCTAAGTCTATGTGCAAACTCAAGCCCAGGTCTGGCTTATCTCTCAATCTAACCCTCTTCCCAGCACAACAACAATAATATAGTACTGAAAGTAAAGGCAGAAAGGTAAATACACACAACACCCCCAGACGGGAAAACAAGCGCTAGGATTGACTCGCATAGGGAACCGTTGGAGTCCCCAGCTGTCGCTACTGCAAAAATCGGCGCCGTCTATGACAGAAGAGTCGCCACCGTGCGTTATTTATCCCACAAGAGGGAAAGGAAACGCTCAGAGTAAACCTAACGCAAAGAGGGAAAGGAATGGTCATCGCAACCAAATCCTGGATTCGGGAGTCAGTTACGCAAGGGGAAGGTATTAGCACCCCTCACGTCCGCCGTACTCGACGGGATCCACGCTTGTTTTCTATCTAAGGGCGTGTTATTCTATCTACTCTACAGGTCTGGGTTAAAAAGAAAAGAAAATGACTCGGCAAAGTATCACACTTTATGCCTACGTATTCCCGTCTGGAACGAGAAATCAGAGTCAACGTAGTTCGCCTACCTACAGGAAAGGAGGGGAAGGTTGCTCGCTAGGATATCGCATCCTATGCCTACGTACTTTCATACAGCATGAAAGATCAAAGCAAACGTAGTTCTGGCTACGGAGGACACAAGCTTGTCTGACAGTTTTCATCTCCTTAAGAAAGGGTTTCCTAATTAAAGGTCCAAGCGGACAAAAACAGAGTTTGAATGTTTGTTTGAGTTTTTTACGAAAGAACTATTTTTCAGTCTGTTTGCAACTTGTACTGCACTAAAGACTTGTGATCTGAGAGTGACTATGTCGCATGTCACCCTAAGGGTACCATACTAAGCAGCCAGATTACTGAAGAGTGACCCTCCAACAACCTTTTCTCAAATAGCTTAAGGCTCGTAGCGTACAGCACGCGTTATCTTTATTACTGTGTTTTTGAATTGCTTTGAGATGAGAAGAGAGACACCCTAAGACTATGGTTGAAAGGGAATCTACCTAATGTTGTCATGCATGGGTTACAAACCTAATGTCTGTCATAATTTCCTCTTGCTCAAAGGAAATCAGAGATCCTAGGATAAACAGCAAAAGACAGCAAGCAAATACAGTAAACAGTAAACATGCATGCAATGCAGCAATACCATTGAGGCAAGAGAGAAAACAATAGGCAAGAGGAGACAAGCTCCACCTCAAACCTGGAGGTAATCAGCACAATTAGACAGACAATACAGAGATAAACAAAAAGATTCAGGGGAGGCAGCTCAAGCAGCAGCACCAAACTCCTACAGCAAACAGTAGCTCTAAACAGCAAAGTTGAATGAACAGCAAAGTTGACAGCAAGGGCTTCATCTTCAAGCAAGCTTCTATCTTCAAGCTTCAAAAATCTTCAAGCTCAAACAAGCACACTCCAAGAGGAGATTTAATCATCAAGATCAAGTTATAATGTTAAGGAACTTAATGACAACCAAAGGAAATCGCTAAGAACTCAACATTGCAAATGAAAGGTATCCTCAAAGTTCTACTCACTTGGGCATACCACTCATCCCTCCTAAGGAGATATGGAGCTTCCCAAAGAGGACTTTGTGTCATTGGATAGAATAGAGGCAAACAATGCACTCCATGTTTGAAGAAAGAATCAAAACTAAGTCTAAGGCACTTCCTAAAACCCTAATTTCCTAAGCTCCTAAAAAAGCTCCACAAGAGGAAAAAAAGCCTTCAACTCCAAGCTCCAATCCTCAATCTCAAGCATCTTCAATGAATCCAGAAGCTCCAACAAAAAGAACTCAAGCTCAAACCAACTCCAAGGCAGCCAACCAAGCCAAACAAACCAAAGCACTTAAGAGAGGAAATCATAAACACAAGCCACTTGCAAAATACAACTAAAATAGAAAACAAAGTTGTAAAAATCTAATAAAATTCCTACGGGAACATGAATATGTCTGCTAACAGCCAACAAAAGATCTCCTCCTAATTCTATTCTAATCACTAGAACAAAAATCAACAAACAGAGGGAAGAATTACGAAAGAAGAAGAGAAAACAAGCAACATGCAAATGCAAACATGCGAGTGGAAAATGCACACAAGATCATGATTAAACAGCCAAGAACAATGACAAACATCCAAAATAATTCAATCCTAATGCAACACAATGATCTATGATGATTTGGATCGAACCGGCACGTGAACAAGCAAGCAAAATAGCAAAACAGGCCCTCTGTTACAGTGTTAATCGATTAACGCCAGGGGTTAATCGGTTAACCATTGAAAAACGCTTGAAAATTTGAATATTTGAGTTGGTTAATCGATTAGGTTAATCGATTAACACTGTGCCAGAGGTGAAAAACAGCAGTTCAGAATCACTTTTCAGCAGCTTATCATTTAAGCAAACACTCCAATTATCATGTGATTGATCATGCACGAAATTAAACCAGCAAACATTGATTTAAACAACATGTAAACACAATAACACAACAAGATCATGGATCAAAATCAACATATTCAATCAAATGCAAAGATCCACATGCAAATTGTGCAAATAAGTTCGAAAACAAAATCAGATCAGAATTCCAACCTTCGGATCGGAGACTTGATCCGGTAATTGTTGATTCAACTGTAAATGAGTAGATCTAAGCAAAGAAAACCAGAATTCTTCAAGATCCACACCAATTCTTGTAGTAGCAATGTAGATCCACCAAGAACAACTCAAAATAAGCCAAATAATCACTTCCAAGAACACTTCAAAATTCAGATCTGCTTGTGCACGAAAATTGGATGATGAAATGGAATTGATGGAGTGAATTAATGGAGGTTTAGCTCTTAGAAATCAATGATTCCAATGAAGAATAAATGATCTCAAGGAGAAGAGCTTTGAGTGAGGTTTTTTTGAGATTAGAAAATTGAGAGAGAATTGAGAGAAAATTGAGAGCAATTCTGAAAATGAGAGTGAATTATGAGGATTTCTTGGTGAGGTTTGGAGTGAATCAAATATATACACTCTTGGTTTGGATCCAAAGCAAGGATTGGAAAATGGCTTGGAAAATATGGTATGGAATGAGGTTTGGGCATTTGGAGGGAAAATGAAACTTGATAGTGTTCTAGATCCTTCCCAAGTGTGAAAATGCAATTTAAATGACCAAAATTGGACCCCAAAAGTGGCTGGACTTGAAAATTCACGTGCAAGGCAAAACCTGTTGTGGTTAATCGATTAACCATATAGGTTAACCGATTAAGACTGTTAAAAATTCAAATCTGGACTGATTTTCAAATGGTTAATCGATTAACCCTATGTGTTAACCGATTAACACATTTAAAAATTTGAATTTGGCGCCTTTTGGAGGGAAATCTGCCCCTTTGCCCGTTTCCTGTCGTTCTGAACTCTGTTTAGCTGCTGAAAGCCATTCTTGATTGCTCTTACCCTGGGGACACTGTACATAACCTGAATGCTGCTTCTGACACGAAAAATGCCCTGCAAAAATAAAATAAAATTGGTCGCTCGATCGCTGGGCAAAACAAGTGTTGAAGCCTCCGATGTTTGTTGTTTAGCCTCTTGCACTGAAAGTTGCACCTGGAGCCACCTGAATGCCTTGATCCCCTGCCTTGAGAATAAATGCTATGCAATGCAAATGCTAGAACAATGTAATGAAACATAAACCAAGTAAAAGAGGTTGAGCAAATTTTGGGGTGCAACAGCGTGATATTTGACAGGATTAATACCGTTGGAGATGATGAAGGTGACAGTGACTGCGATATAGATGCTTGGATTCGTCAATGTACCCCTGGCCAGAAGCTGTGCAACTGGACTACCGAAGAAGTCATTCATGTTACTACTGCAGAGTAATGTTCATTGTTTTGATTATGTTCAGTCCTACGTTCTGCCCAAGACGTAGTGACACAATTTGTGGGGCCTTTTGTTATTCGCACTTTATCATTAAATAAAGGACGTTTTCGCATTCAAATATTGTGATCCCTGTTTGTCTTGTTTTTATTTTGCATTTATATTAAACAGAAAAATGACAATGTGTTTTGTTTATTGCATCGCATAATAAACATAACATCATCATGCAGGTCTTTTCTAGCTGATGCCGTCGATTCAGATTCAGCTATGACTTCGTATGACTTTGATAATCCCATTTATCAAGCTGAAGAAGAGACTGACGAAGACTGTGAACTACCCGAAGAGTTAGCCAGGCTTCTCAAGCAGGAGGAAAGGGTTATTGTACCTCATCAGGAGGATATTGAGGTTATCAATTTGGGCAACGAGGATGATAAGAAAGAGGTTAAAGTAGGGGCTGCATTGGAAAACAGTGTCAAGAGAAGATTGGTTGAAATGCTCCGTGAGTATAAGGATATCTTCGCTTGGTCTTGCCAAGATATGCCTGGGCTAGATACAAATATTGTGGTACACCGGCTACCTCTCAGAGAAGAACGCCCGCCAGTCAAGCAGAAGTTGAGACGAACAAGGCCTGACATGGCAGTCAAGATCAAAGAAGAGGTTCAGAAGCAGTTGAATGTTGGGTTTCTTGCTGTCACGAATTACCCTCCGTGGGTCGCTAATATCGTTCCTGTTCCTAAGAAAGATGGAAAGGTCCGGATGTGCGTCGATTACCAAGATCTGAATAAAGCGAGCCCGAAAGACGATTTCCTGCTCCCCCATATCGATGTGTTGGTTGATAACACCGTTCAGTATTATGTGCTTTCATTCATGGATGGCTTCTCTGGGTATAACCAAATCAAGATGGCCCTAGATAACATGGAGAAAACTACTTTCATCACACCATGGGGGACTTTTTGCTACAAGGTGATGCCCTTTGGATTGAAAAATGCAGGGGCAACTTATCAGCAGGCAATGGTCACTTTGTTTCATGATATGATTCATCATGAGGTTGAAGTCTATGTTGATGACATGATTGCAAAGTCACAGACGGAGGAGGGACATCTGGTCGATCTTCTGAAATTGTTCAAAAGGTTGACGAAATTCAAGCTGAGGCTGAATCCTAACAAGTGCACCTTCGAGGTGAGATCTGGAAAGTTACTGGGTTTCATTGTCAGTGAAAAGGGTATTGAGGTAGATCCTGCCAAAATAAAAGCTATACAAGATATGCCTGAGCCGAGAATGGAAAAAGAGGTTTGTGGTTTCCTGGGGAGATTGAACTACATTGCAAGGTTCATATCTCATCTTACAGCTGTTGCACCCTAAAATTTGCCCAACTTTTCTTTACCTAGCTTATGTTTCATTTCATTCACATTAGCATTATCATTTGCATTTCATTGACATGTATGCAGGAGATCAAGAGGTATGATTATCAATTAAAAGTTACACAAGACTATGAAGCTAGCTAAGAAGGTTATTCAGATGTTCAAGGGTTGATATCCTTACCAGAGAAGTTAAAAGATCCTCAGAGAGAGTGATTGAAGCCAAGTGTGTAGGTCTCCTAACTTGAGAGTTGTGGAAAGCCATCAGAGGATTCTGAGGTCATGAAGTTGGACTTGAGGTCTTGAGAGAGCTCATGAGAAGTTTTAAGGATCACTTTGAGGCCTAGACAGCTCATTATGCAAGATTAAGAAGACTCAGCCATGATTGGTGCAGCTAGGGTTTGACTGGGTCAACCCTAAGTCAACTGAGGATTTGAAGGAAGTTGAGACTTAATTCAAGAGCCATGTGATCATGGATTGATACATTGAGATGTTATAAGGATGATTCCAAGGTTAACTCATCATGATTGATGAGTTTGAGAAGTTTCAGGCTAGGGTTTCTAAGACTTGACAGTGTAAAATTCCCTAGTTTGACCCCTGACTTCAAGACCATTTAACTTAAGATGTGATCTTCATCTCATCTTGACCCCAACATTATTGTTGTAGAGAATGATCTTAGCTTTAATTTGAGTACTAGAAGTCCTTGATAGGGTTTATAGAACTCAAGTCAAGAGACAGACAAGTTACAAGTCATCTGAGGCATGTGAATTTGGAGCTTGAAAGTTACCCAACTTGCATGACATTTTTGCCCTAGACGGATGATTCCTATGAACTTTTGGTCAACATGAATGCTGTTCCTTATCCTCTTAGATTTCCATAGAGTACTAGAAGTCCATGATTGGATTTGTAGAACTCAGGTTATGGCTATGACAAGTCAAGGGTATTTTGGGTATTTGGGCATTACAGGTCATTTTGAATCATAAGTCAATTTCACCATCTTGCAAGCTCCAAATGGATTTTTGTTCAACATGAAAGTTGCTTAAAATGATGTTTTTAGCTTATCCAAGTATCTAGAGTCCATTGATATGGATTATATCAAGCATTGGTTGAAGAAAATTCATATAAAGGCCATTTTAATGAATTAAAAGGTGAAAATTCAAAATAATTGGAAATAACATGTTTTCAAGTCAAATTTGTGGTCATTTTGAATGGAATTGATATTCTAAAGAGATTGTAATTATTACATTTTTTATTTGAAGTCCATAACATGGCCATTTGGAGGGTTGCTTCATAAGTAAGAAACATATCAAACACACTTCATGGATTGAAATCAAGGGAGGAGAACCACTTCATTACATTCCACAAGGGTTAAGTGAATCATTTGAACTGAATTTGAAGAATGAATAAGGCTAGAATGTGCATACCAACATTGAATTTTTGGAAGAGAGTGAAAATCCAAAATCCACAATTGGGCTTGGTTTGGGCCTCCAACTTGTTGAAACAGAATATAAATAAGATTTGGATCAGTTTAGGAAGCTTCTAGTGCAAAAATTCGTGGAGAAGCCATTGGAGCAAAGTGAAGAAGAAAGCTTGAAAGTGAGATTTCGTTTTTGAGAATCAGAGGTTTTCAGCAGGAATTGATCATCAAGAATCATTCACCATTAATCACTGAAGATTTCTGCACGATTTGGAAGAGAATTGAGGCTTGAATCCACTGCAATCGATGTTCAAAACCAGGTTTTAACTTCTTGAATTTTCTCTCTGTTTATGTGCTTTTAATGAATTAGAAGCATGTGGTTAGGTTCCCCTTAGGATCTAGATGGATTCTGGATGATTAATTTGAACATTAATGACAATTTAGGGATGATGCCATTTTCTGTTGAAAGTGATATTTTCCGATCCTTGCATTTTTAGCACGATTAAGTAGTGTAGTTGGATTCCTTGTGAAATTTCGTGCGATTTTCATTCAAGAATCATAGCGTTTGATGGATTATTGAGAGAGATATGGTCACCTGAAGTTGGCCGGAAAAGCTTCTGTCACCAGCCGGCCATGGATGTGCGTGCGGGCTGCTTCAATGTGCAGAAGATTTAAAATGAAGAAGAAACAATTGAAGGTGAGATAATACTTAGAAGGGGGGTTGAATAAGTATGAAAGATTAAAACTTAGAATTAAAACACAATTATTTTTATCCTGGTTCGTTGAACTCAACTACTCCAGTCCACCATTCCTAGAGTGATTTGCCTTTCTCTAACAAGGACTTAATCCACTATTTAATCAAACAGATTACAATAGTAACACCTAAGAACAACTGTTCTTAGTCTTCTCAAGAGCTACTGATTCCAACTAAATCCTCTTAAGGAAATCCTTTACAATCAATGTAAATCTAATACAAGAGTAAGAATGCTTCTAAAAAGCTTTTATCACAACAGTGATATTTCTCTTAAGTTTAAGTACAATGAAATTAATTCTAAGAATGAATATGGAAGATGAGAGCTTGAATGTTTTAATTTCTTTTCAGCAAAATGTCTCACTGAAGAATTTGGTGGAGTCTTGCTTTTATAGGCAGGTGATCCAAGGTGAGCTGCACGTTGAGAAGAGTGTCCCAAAAAGGTCTGAGCCTTTTTGTCTTCACATCAAGTGACCTTTCCTAGAAGAAGAAAGCACAGAAAAATCCTTTTTGTCTGTGTTCTTGTGTCTAGCACAAATAAGGAAAGAGACGTTTGATTTACTCCAACGGATATAATCTTTGAATATTTCTTCTTCAGTTTTTCAGCAAGTTCATCAGAGTCTTCTAATGATGATCAGAACTTTGTTGTATCAGAGTCTTCTGTAGCATGTGTGCTTTCAGCGTGTTAAATATCAGAGCATATTTGAAACAGAACTTCAGTACTTGCAGCTTTAGTACTTTCAGAATCTTTTGTAGAAACTATGCTTTGAAAAACTCTTCATACAATATTCTTCTTTGCTTCAGATGCTTCTGACTTGCTTCAGATGCTTCTGCTTGCTTCAGATTCTTCTGGAGCTTCTGCTTCAGAATCTTCTGGAGCTTCTGCTTCAGATCCTTCTGACAATTTGGGGGGAAAATCAAGATTTTCACTATTCAAACTTCACCTCAAACGTCTCTTCAGTAATGTACACGCCACCTCTGCAGATTTTGTGTGACACGTGTTTGCTTGCATGTGTTCTGAATTCTTTTGAGAAATGAAACATTAACCAACGTTCAGATCTTCTAAGGATTGTTAGTTCAGAGTTTCACAAAAAAAATATTAAGCAGAATAAGTAAGTAATCAGAAGAAATACTTCAGAGCATTAGGCATTTTTGCATCTGTAAAAATTTGCTTCTGACAAATATCATTCTGGACAAAAATCCATACCAATATTTTTCAGAATAAATTTGAATCTATCTTCAACAAGGGGTTTTGTAAAAATATCTGCCCATTGATGATCTGTATCAACAAAGGCTAAATTTATGATTCCCTTCTGAACATAGTCTCTGATGAAATGATGCTTAATTTCTATATGTTTTGCCTTAGAGTGTAAAATAGGATTTTTTGACAAACATATAGCAGAAGTATTATCATAAAAGATAGAAATGTTACTTTCAAAAATTTGATAATCTTCTAGTTGACTTTTCATCTAGAGCATCTGCGTGCTACATCCAGCAGCAGCAATGTATTCTGCCTCTGTGGTTGAAAGTACTATTGTGGGTTGCTTCTTGCTGTATCAGGAGATTAGATTTCTTCCTAGAAATTGACAACTTCCAGAAGTACTTTTCCTTTCCACTCTGTCTCCAGCGTAGTCAGCATCACAGAATCCAACTAATTTGAAATCATCAGATTTTCTGTAACACAAACCCACATTAGAAGTACCTTTCAGATACCTTAGAATCCTCTTGACAGCTGTCAAGTGTGATTCTCTAGGATCTGATTGGAATCTAGCACACAGACAAACACTGAACAATATGTCAGGTCTAGAAGCAGTTAGATAAAGAAGAGAACCAATCATACCTCTGTAGAGCTTCTGGTCTACTTTCTTACTTACCTCTTCCTTGCCAAGTGAGCTAGTAGGATGCATGAGAGTCTTTGCCAGCTTACTATCAGACATGTTAAATTTCTTCAGAAGTTCTTTAACATATTTGGTCTGATGTATGTAAGTGCACTCTGGAGTTTGATTGACTTGGATTCCTAGAAAGAATCTGAGTTCTCCCATCATGCTCATTTCAAATTCTGCCTACATACATGTAGCAAACTCCTTTCCAAGCATAATATTTGTTGATCCAAAAATAATATCATCTACATAAATTTTACAAATTAGAAGATCTTTCTTAATTGATTTACAAAAGAGTGTTGTATCCACTTTGCCTCTGATGAAATTTTTCTCCAGAAGAAAATTGCTCAATCTCTCATACCAAGCTCTGGGAGCTTGTCTTAAACCATATAGAGATTTCTTTAATTTGAAAACATGATCTGGAAATTTTTCATTTTCAAAACCAGGAGGTTGGTGGACATAAACTTCTTCTTCTATAATACCATTAAGAAAGGCACTTTTAACATCCATCTGATACAGAGTGATGTTATTTTGTGCAGCAAATGAAATAAGAAGGCGTATAGATTCTAACCTTGCCACTGGAGCATAAGTTTCAGTGTAATCAATACCTTCTTGTTGACTGTACCCTTGAGCAACCAGCCTTGCCTTATTCCTTTCAACTTCTCCTTTCTCATTTAGCTTATTTCTGAAGACCCATTTTGTACCAATTATATTGAATCCTTGTGGTCTTTGAACTAGATCCCATACATCATTTCTGGTAAATTGATTTAGCTCTTCTTGCATAGCAATAATCCAATCATTGTCTTGCAGAGCTTCATCTACAGAAGATGGTTCAATTTTTGACAACAGTCCAAATAATGATGCTTCAGATGATCTTAGAAAGGATCTTGTTCTGATGGGGTCATCCTTCTTTCCAATAATAACATCCTCTGGATGAGAAGCTTTAATTCTGGATGATGATCCTCTAACAGTTGATTCTTCAGAAATGTTTAGATTGTTCATCTGAGAAGTTAAAGGAATAGCATCTGGCGTTGCTTCTGGTTCCTTTACTTGAATTTTGTCTGATTCTGGGACTTCAGAGTCAATGAAGACTACTTCTCTATCTGCAGAGTTTTCAGACTGCTTTGGCTTTTCAGAGCCAAGCTTATCGTCAAATATGACATGAATGGATTCTTCCACAATTTGTGTCTCAGTGTTGTATACTCTGTAGCCTTTAGAGCGTTCAGAATATCCAAGCATGAAACACTTCTGTGCTTTGGAATCAAACTTGTTCAGATTTTCCTTAGTGTTTAACATATAGCAAATACATCCAAAAGGATGAAAATATGAAATGTTGGGCTTTCTGTTCTTCCACAGTTCATATGGAGTCTTTTTCAGAAGAGGTCTTACAGACACTCTGTTCTGAATGTAACAGGCTGTGTTGATTGCTTCTGCCCAAAAGTGTTTTGCCAGATTTGTCTCATTGATCATGGTTCTGGCCATTTCTTGCAGAGTTCTGTTTTTCCTCTCTACAACCCCATTTTGTTGTGGAGTTCTAGGACAGGAAAAATCATGAGCAATGCCATTTTCAGAAAAATATTTTTCAAAATATTTATTTTCAAATTCACCACCATGATCACTTCTGACTTTTATAATTTTGAAATCCTTTTCATTTTGGACTTGCTTGCAGAAGTCAAAGAACACAGAATGTGACTCATCTTTGTGTTTTAAGAACTTTACCCATGTCCATCTACTATAGTCATCAACAATGACTAATCCATACTTCTTCCCTCTGATGGATGCAGTTTTCACTGGTCCAAACAAATCAATATGAAGTAATTCTAGTGGTTTGGAAGTAGAAACAACATTTTTGATTTAAATGAAGATTTTGAAAACTTCCCTTTTTGGCATGCTTCACAAAGAGCATCTGAAGTGAACTTCAGATTAGGGAGTCCTCTGACAAGATTAAGTTTATCAATCTGAGATATACGTCTCATATTAATATGGCCCAATCTTCTGTGCCAGACCCATTGCTCTTCATTAACAGACAAAAGGCATTTAACATTTTGAACTTTAAGTTCTGAAAGATTTATTTTATAAATGTTGTTTTTCCTCTTACCACTAAATAGGATAGAGCCATCCTTTTGACTAATAGCTTTACAACATTTTTGATTAAAGGTGATATCATAACCATTTTCACTTAATTGACTTATGGACAATAAGTTATGCTTTAATCCTTCAACAAGTAAAACATTAGTAATAGAGGGAAGTTTACCATTTCCAATAGTGCCAGATCCAATGATCTTGCCCTTCTGGTTCCCTCCAAACTTCACGTCACCTCCAGATCTAAGTTCCAGGCTTTGGAACATAGACTTTTCTCCTGTCATGTGTTGTGAGCATCCAGAGTCCAGGTACCATGATTGGCGTCCTGACTTTGCTGCTAAGAACATCTACAACACGAATTATTTTACTTTTAGGTACCCAGATCTTCTTAGGTCCTTTGAGGTTAGTTGATTTGTAGGTTTGTCTAAACTTCTGCTTTTCAACATAATATTTATTCTTCTTAGAGCTTGTGTGTTTAATTTCATTTAAGTGACCAAACTTAAATTGAGAGTAAAGAGGTGTCTTCTTGATGAAAAGTTTGTCAACAGATTTTGGATTACTTCCAGATGAAGATTCATATCCAATACCTCTTCTGTTGTTCCCACTAACACCATAGATCATAGAAGCCATCTTGCTTCTGTCTATGCTCTTAGTAAGGAATCTCTGAAAGCTAGAGTCATATTTTTCTAAAATGTTTTCACATGACTTAGTCTCTGATTCAGATTCTTGTTGAGTTGTTTCAAAGTCATTTTTGATTTTCAGATTAATTTCTTTTTGCTCAACAAGTTCTGTCTTCAGAAGATCAATCTCAGATTCAAGACTGCTTTTCAGCTTCTTGTATTTGAGTTTGATATTGTTATAACTTTTCAGAACTTCTGATAAAACTTTTATCAGTTCTTCTTTAGTAAGTTTAGCCATTACCTCTTCAGCGTCATCATCAGATTCAGAATTTGATTCATATCCTGAGGTTCCTTCCTCCTGATCTTTTGTGCTGGCCATCAATGCAACATTGGCACATTCTTCTTCTGATTTAGAAGATGATTCAGATTCATCTGAGTCATCCCATGTTGCCATCAGAACCTTCTTCTTTTTGTTAAACTTCTTCTTGGGTTTTTCTTTTTGAATTTTAGGGCAATCATTCTTGTAATGCCCAGGTTCTTTGCACTCATAGCACACAACTTCTTTCTTGCCAGATCTTCTGTTCCCAGAAGATTCCTTTCTATGATCAGATCTTCTGAAATTGTTGAACTTCTTTCCCTTGTGCTTCCAGAGTCTGTTGATCCTTCTGGACAGCATGGATAATTCATCTTCTTCTTCAGAAGAAGATTCTTCAGAGCTTTCTTCAATAACCTGCAAAGCTTTAGCATATTTATTAGATTTTAAAGCAACAGATTTACCTTTTTCTTTCTTCTGAGGTTCATCTTCCTCAAGCTCAATTTCATGGCTCCTCAGTGAGCTGATGAGTTCTTCTAAAGAGATCTTGTTCAGATCTTTAGCCATCTTCAAGGCAGTCACCATTGGTCTCCATCTGTTAGGTAGACTTCTGATGATTTTCTTTACATGATCTGATGTAGAGTATCCCTTGTCCAGAACCTTTAGCCCAGCTGTGAGGATCTGAAATCTGGAGAACATAGCTTCAATAGATTCAGAGTCTTCCATCTTGAAGGCCTCATACTTCTGGATCAGAGCCAGAGCCTTTGTTTCCTTGACTTGAGAGTTTCCCTCATGAGTCATTTTTAAGGATTCAAACATATCAAAGGCAGTTTCCCTGTTTGTAATTTTTTCATACTCAGTATGAGAAATTGCATTCAATAATATTGTTCTGGCCTTGTGATGATTTCTAAAATCTTTCTTCTGAGCATCTGTCATAGATTTTCTGTCTATCTTCTTGCCATTCCCATCTGTGGGATGAACATATCCATATATGACTAGATCCCATAAATCAGCATCATATCCAAGGAAAAAACTTTCAATTCTGTCTTTCCAGTAATCAAATTTCTCCCCATCAAACATAGGGGGTTTGGTGCTGATTCTGTCCATTTTTCATATTTATTGTTAATGTTGAATAAGTGGTAGCACACACAGAACCGAAGCTCTGATGCCAACTGAAGGTGAGATAATACTTAGAAGGGGGGTTGAATAAGTATGAAAGATTAAAACTTAGAATTAAAACACAGTTATTTTTATCCTGGTTCGTTGAACTCAACTACTCCAGTCCACTCTTCCTAGAGTGATTTGCCTTTCTCTAACAAGGACTTAATCCACTATTTAATCAAACAGATTACAATAGTAACACCTAAGAACAATTGTTCTTAGTCTTCTCAAGAGCTACTGATTCCAACTGAATCCTCTTAAGGAAATCCTTTACAATCAATGTAAATCTAATACAAGAGTAAGAATGCTTCTAAAAAGCTTTTATCACAACAGTGATATTTCTCTTAAGTTTAAGTACAATGAAATTAATTCTAAGAATGAATATGAAAGATGAGAGCTTGAATGTTTTAATTTCTTTTCAGCAAAATGTCTCACTGAAGAATTTGGTGGAGTCTTGCTTTTATAGGCAGGTGATCCAAGGTGAGCTGCACGTTGAGAAGAGTGTCCCAAAAAGGTCTGAGCCTTTTTGTCTTCACATCAAGTGACCTTTCCTAGAAGAAGAAAGCACAGAAAAATCCTTTTTGTATGTGTTCTTGTGTCTAGCACAAATAAGGAAAGAGACGTTTGATTTACTCCAACGGATATAATCTTTGAATATTTCTTCTTCAGTTTTTCAGCAAGTTCATCAGAGTCTGATTGGGTCAGAGTCTTCTAATGATGATCAGAACTTTGCTGTATCAGAGTCTTCTGCAGCATGTGTGCTTTCAGCGTGTTAAATATCAGAGCATATTTGAAACAGAACTTCAGTACTGGCAGCTTTAGTACTTTCAGAATCTTCTGTAGAAACTATGCTTTGAAAAACTCTTCATACAATATTCTTCTTTGCTTCAGATGCTTCTGACTTGCTTCAGATGCTTCTGCTTGCTTCAGAATCTTCTGGAGCTTCTTGCCTCAGATCCTTCTGGAGGCTACGCTCAGGATCTTCTGTAAGCAGCAATCAGAATCTTCTAATGAGTGCATCTGGCGCTTCAGAGTCTAGTTAATTTCTTGTATTCAATTCTGATTTGCTTCTGGTGTGTTAATTTCTTTACTATCTGCAGTAAAAACTCTCAAGCAAATTTTAGAGTATATAATTCTTAAATACAAAATTTCCTAATAGTTATCATCAAAACAAAGAGGTATTATTAAGAACCAATCTGTGTTCTAACAACAATCTCCTCCGTCCACGCGTTTGAGAGAGTGGACTTATTCCACACATCCAAGGGTGGCGAGAGCGCCACGTAATCCCTTCCTAAACGCCACGTTTTGGGTTAATGAGAATCCAAGTTCAAGATTCAGCGCTGTATGACCATGGAGAGAGCGTGTTCGATTCCTGGCGTGTGTTCTTTTATTAATTTTGAAGCTGAATTGAATTAGTTGATTTGCGTTGGGCTTCAATTCCTTGTGCTATCACCACCCCACCACCAGGCCCAACCAAGATTTTACGTGCAAAACGCTTGCTCAATCCACCCTCCCCTGGCATTTTTTTATGAACTGAGTTGAGACTCAGATGGGCCTAGCGCCCTTATTGCTTCCAGCACCCCCCCCCCATTTCTTGGCCCAAGCGAATGCAGTGTAGTTTTGGTGCTGACTGCACCTCTTCCATTTATTTCTTTTATTTTCTTTTCTTGTAATTTTTGTTTTCATGTTGTTAGAAATTAATTCACAAAAAATGGTAAAAATTGATATTAAATTCTAAGAAAAATTGTGGATACAAATTAAGATGTGTAGAACTTTGTCATGATTTTATTTTCCATTTTTCATGCATTTTTATTTTATTGCATATTTTCTAGTTTAATACGTGTCCAATGGTGAAATAATGATGTTGTGAATTTGTCCATTTTCTTTCTCACTCATGGTTCTGAATTTAATCTTGGATTTTTGTATGCTGTTTGTGTACATATTGATGTTGCCTTGTGATTTTTATCATGATTTTTAGATGATCTTAAATAAGGATTTATGATAGTTGTTTAGGAGTGTTCATGATTGAATCCCTTTGATGTACCTTGAACTTTAGGTTTAGTTTGAACCTTTTTGACTTGGGTTTAACTTCTGATTTTTGGACTATAGCATGTTGATACATGTAGGATGATATGATATTTTCCCTATAATTTTTTAGGATTGATTTTCATTTAGTTCCCTATTTTACAAAGTAACTTCAGTTTAGGTGATCCAGACTTAGAGAACTTCATAGATTAACATTGTAAGTAGCCATTAGATGATTTTAAATAGTGTATCCCTTTCTTGATAGATTGGTAAGTAGGTAGAGATCTCTTTAGAACTTTGCCATAGCCTTGATAGAGCTTTTGATGCCCCTAGCTTAGGTGAACCTTGTAGCTAGTTTGTAGGGTTTCTCTGGAGTGCTGTGTTGCCTCCTGTCCCCTATGTGTCCTCCTTGGGCTTTGACCTACATTCTTTATTCAAGTCTTGAAGAGGAACCCTCCCAGGAGAGCCTAATCCTTTCTTTGGTTGGATTCTGTGCATTCCTCAGGAGGTTGAGCCTTGAATTTACATTCCCCAGTATAGTACATTCCTTTGGTTTGTACTATCTTTATCCTTCAAGTCTTGATGAGAAGCCCTCTTGCGAGAGCTTAATCTTTCCTTTGGTTGGATTCTGTGCATTCCTCAGGAGGTTGAGCCTTGGATTGACATTCTTGGCATGGTATATTCCCTTGGTTTATACGCTGTCATCCATCTCAAAGTCCTTTTCTTAGGATCCCTCTTGGGAGAGCCTAATCCTTCCCTTGGTTGGATTTGTGCATTCCTCAACAGGTTGAGCCTGAGATGGACATTCTGTGTTGATACACTACAATCAGTTACCCTTAGATTGATATCTAGGACTAATACCTAGTCTCTTCTATCCTATTGACATAAGATCCATCTTGGGAGAGCCTAATCTTTCCTTTGGTTGGATTCTGTGCATTCCTAAAGAGGTTGAGCCCATGATGGACTCTGGTATTGATATACCTCTAACCTAATGTAGCCTGGGATGACTTCCTTGTTGCTCATTATGGTTTCTCTCCCTTGTTTGATTTGCTTGATGCATTAGAATAAGTTCATGTTTAGAGTATCTTAAGCTAGGAGCATGACTGCTTAGAGGTTGAGTGGGTCTCCCCCTGCTTGTTTGTATTAAGGGTTGAGGTGGTGTCCCCCTTGCTTGTGTGTTATTTTTCTTCAGCTGTGTGTTAGTAATAGAGGTTGAGTCTGTCTATCTCTGTTTGGCTGTTTATCTTTGCAATTATTCATACTTGGCTTGAGGTTGAGATGAGCTTGTGGAGGCTCCTGCCCCACACACATTTCCTCCCTCACTTGCATTGCATGTGCATCTTTACAGCTTTCTTCTGTATATCTGTTTACTGTTTAAGCTGATGCTTTATCTGTTTCTGTATCCCTTTGACATGATCCCCTAGGAATCCCACTTCCTTTGATAAGGAAGTGATGATTATAACTTTAGGTTGAAACCTATGCATGATAACTTCTAGGAGATCCCTGTTTCAAACCTCAACCATAGGATGAATCCTTGGCATGACAACATTAGGGCTTGATAGTCTCCCCATAGAGTTCGTTCTCTTCTCATCTTAAAACAACAGTAAAAAACGTAATAAAGGCAAGTTAATATAAGCGCGATACGAGCCTTAAGCTACTTGGGTAATGATAATTGAGCGGCCTCCTCTCAATCGTCTAGAATGTTTAGTATACGTCCTTTGGACGATATGCGACGCATTCGTTCCTAAGCCATAGTCTCTAGTGCTGTACAAACTACAGACAACCATAAAAAACAGTTCTTCCGTAAAAGACAGAAAACAAACTTCAAACCTTTTGCCCTGTGGGCCCATAATTCAAAAGAAAGCTTTTCTGAAGAAAAGAGTGTCGTTAACTCCCAGTTCTACTACAAACGGTAACGCCTAAGTCTCAAAGGGTCGAGCTGCGTACACCAAAGTGCTGGAATTGTTTGTTAACCCTACTCGAAAAAACAGATGAATCTGACCCCCCGTAATCCGTCTTATCCCGAACTACGTAAGCTCTGATCTCTCATATTTATTGAGAGTACGTAGGCACAATACCGACGTATTGGCGAGCCACCTTCCTTTTGCCCGTAGTTAGGCGAACTACGTTGACTCTGATTTCTCATTCTCTGATGAGAATACGTAGGCATAAAGTGCGACGCTTTGCCGAGTCATTTTCTTTTCTTTTCAAACCAGCCTTGATAGGTAGATAGTAAAACCAAACCGTCAGATAAACACAACAAGTGTGGATCCCATCGAGTACGATGGACGTGAGGGGTGCTAATACCTTCCCCTTGCGTAACCGACTCCCGAATCCAGACAATGGTTGCGATGACCTTGTCTTATACCTTTTTGTCAGGTTTTTCCGATCGTTTCCTTTCCCGTTCCGAGGGATAAATAAAGAAAGGTGGTGACTCTTCTGTTTTGCCGGCACCTTATTTTCGCGGTAGCGACAACTGGCGACTCTGTTGGGGACTTGATAGTTTCCTGGGGATCCAACGTCCCCGATGCGAGTCAATCTGGGGATCCAACGTCCCTGTACGAGAGTCAATCCTAGCGCTTGTATGTTTACCTGTTGGGTTTTATTTATCGCATTTTATTTCCCGCACTTTATTTTCAGTATGGTATGATTATCTGTGCTGTTGTGGGAGGGGCATTCTGATGAGTGAGAAGCCAGACCCAGGCTTGAGAGCTACATAGTATTAGAGTGGGTTAGTGGAGGACGTTCTTGCTTTGCTTGCATCAGTTCCCATGTAATCCACACTCAGACGAGGTTCTCTTTGATGACTTCCTATCGGTCCTTTGGACTCGAGGGGTTGCCGGATCTGAGGATTGTCGACTCTGGGAACCGATCATTTGGGATTCAGCTAAGTGAGGCCGCTTCAAGAGATGATGATGCCACACCTCCTGGGTATCGTATCATCGTTTCTTGAAAGTCGGTGACGCTGATGACCGCATAGGATGCCGAACCTTTTCCGTGATTAGGTCCATACCTGTGAGCAGGGTCGGGTTTGTTGCAGGAAACCTTAACCTTCAGACTACCTGGTTTTCTTGACAGTGAATCAGTTTTGTTGGTATCAGAGGTTCGCATCATCAGATATGTGTTTGTTCTTGACAGAGCAGATTTATGGTCTGGTATCAGGGGTTCTTCTCATCAGAGATATGTTTGTTCTTGACAGAGCAGAGTTGGGGTCCTTCTCCTCAACAGCACATTCATCTTGATCTCCTGCTGCATGATTGCATTTTGCATTGTTTGCATCCTCATTTGCATATCATTAACGTGTGTCTGTGTTGCAGGTGCATATTTCTCCCCTGGTTCTAGTGATCTTGATCCTCATGGCAGATATGGCATCTCTGAAGAAGACTGCGGCTTACAAGCTACCAACACCTGACATCCGAGAGTTACGGACTTTGATTTCTTTGGCTGATAAGACAGTGATGGAGAGTTTCAGAAAGAGTTATGGGAGACTTCTGGGTATTATGTATAAGCTTCCTACATACGAGTTGAATGGCCTCTACGCCCTGCTGCAGTTTTACGACCCACAACTCAGATGCTTTGTGTTTCCAGACTATGTCCTAGCTCCGACCCTGGAGGAGTACTCTGACCTGTTGGGGGTGCCTTTGTTGAATCAAATGCCTTACTACCGTGTTGAGGGTGAACCTAAATTGAGTAAGTTGACTGACGCTCTTCATGTAGATGAGTCTGAGTTGGAAGGGATGGTATTCAGAAAGATTGGAGTTCATGGCTTCCCTTTGCCTTTCCTGATGGAAAAGGCCCGAAAGTTTGCCAAGAAGGGTCGTTGGGATGTATTCAATGCCTTCTTAGCCCTTTGCATTTATGGGATCGTGCTATTCCCAAGTCATCCAGACTTCATAAGCATGGATGCTTGCCATATTTTTGCTTCCGAAAATCCAGTGCCCACTCTCCTCGGAGACGTCTACCATTCGGTTCACAGCAAAAATGAAAACAGAAAGGGGAAGAACGTGGCATGTTGTGCTCCTTTACTGTATAAGTGGTTTGCTAGCCATCTTCCTAAGTCAGGGCCGTTCATTGATTCTGCTGAGTCTTCACCTTGGTATGCATGTTTGATGGGTTTGACTGCTGATAATATTATCTGGTTTGATAGAGATCTACTGGGAAAAGATATTGTACATAGCTGCTGTGGCTTTCCTAACGTCCCCCTGGTCAGAAGGAATGGATGTATCAACTACAATCCCTCTCTACTAGTACGACAATTTGGGTATGCACTACGAGGTCCTCCTGAAGAGGAAGAGATACGGGAATCTCTGTATCTCACAGGGCTGCTTAAAGGTGACACTTTGGTCAAGGTACAGAATGCTTGGAGCAAAATTCTCCGAAAGGGAAAGGTCCTGCTGGGAAAAAGCAACAACAAGGCCTTTGATCCATATGTGACTTGGGTCCAAGAAAGAGCCGCTAAGTTTCTAATGCCGTTTCCTGCTGTGGAACCATTGTATCCTCCCGTGTACAAAGAGCCTACCACAGTTGATATTCAGAAATTCAACCAGGTACTCCAAGAGAAGGAAGAGCTATGAAAAACCAACGAAGAGTTGGAGAAAGAGATTGCTCAACTTCGGAGAGAGAAAAGTGAAGCCGTACACACCTGCAAGAAGCAGACAGAAATGATCAACCTTCTGGGCGCTAATCTGACCAAAGAAACTGATGCTAGGGAACGTCTGGGGTTGGATCTGAAGTCAGTACATGACGTGTTGACCACCAAGAAACAGGATCTGGATAGAGTATACCGGAAGTTGACCCAGTACGAGAAGGTGTGGAGCAGCACCCTAGCCAAGTACAAAGAGCAGGAAGAAAAGCTGAAGCAGCAAGTAGCCGAGCTAGAAGCTCAGATTATGGTCAAAGACAAGAAGATAGAGGCTGAAGCTTCACTACGACGAGATGTCCAGTATAAGTTGGACGAGGCCAAGGCAAACCTGATGGATTGTCAACTCCGGGCTGATGCTAAGAGGAGTAGGGTGGAAAACCGTTCTGAAGAAGGTGTTTCTAGGAGCGTTGCCGAGAACCTCCCAGAGTCCATTAGGCAGAGGGATCTGCTGATCCAGGGTCTGCTCACCCAACCTGATCACCCGGCTACGAAGAAGCTACTAGAGGATTTTCGGGCCTGTGGCCGCACCTGATCTTTTTGTATTTTCTTTGTACATTTTATGCATTGATATGCTGATCACCACCAGGCCTGTTGGTTGGGGTCATGCCTTGAGTTGTATGTGATCACAGTTGTACGCTACCCGCGCGGGTTTTTCGGATAAATCTATGAGGATTTCTTTCCATGAATGGATGTTAGACTTTATTTGTCTCGGAAACTAGGATCAGGGGGGGGGGGGATCTCCCCAAGGCACAAACACACATTTGCATTTGCATGAATCATTTGTATGACAGGCGTCTCGCCGTCTTTTCTAACCCCCTGTTGATACAGGTTGTTTCAGGTTTGTCTCAGGTTGATCCGAACAATGGAACGGGTACGAGCAGAGCTGAGAGAGGTCCGAGGCCAGTTGAGGCAGGTTATGAGGGACCAGCACGTGCCCAAAGAGGAGAACGACCAGCTGAAGAATCAGGTGGGCCTGATGGCGGAAGTGCTAAAGAACATACTCCGAAGGGAATGCGAGCAAAAGCCTGAGGCTGCAGCCGACATACTTGCTCCACGGGTATCTGAAGAACCCGCACCTAGGCATGATAGGCCTAACAGATCCCCTGCGCAGCATGAAGCTCGAAATGTTTCCCATCAGCAGCCACGTCCGATTCCGCAAGACAACCCCGGAAGGCAGGGTCAAAAGAGAAGACTATCTGACAGAATCCTTGATCCCGATGGATTATGACCAGTTGTTGTAACTCCTGCTCCAACTGCAATTGGTTAAACTTCGAACGTTGGCTCCAATGACTGGACAACTGCCACCCGACTGGGACGCGAACACCCGTTGCGAATTCCACTCGGGAGCACCGGGGCACGATATATTAAACTGCAGAGCTTTTAAGCATAAGGTTCAAGACCTGATTGAGTCAAGGACAATTGAATTCGTGCCGGGCGGCATGAAAGCATCAGGCAAATTCATCTCTTATCGTGCAAGAGAGATGAATGTTCCCATGATCTCATCTGAAGATGAGAAGGATCAGGAGTATATCCCACGGTCTTTAAGGTCTGAATCGTCTTGCCTGCAACTTTTTCATGTTCCTGGGTCGAGCTCAAGGATGAAAACCCCTAAGCAGAGAGGATCCTCACTAGGTCAAACTTCATCTCTGGATTGTTTCTGCCATTCCGAATCGACAACATCCCGCTCCGTTGCAGCAAAACTATCGGAGCCCGAATCAGAGTCAACCTCACAACAGTCGTTCTTCTGATTGAGTCTGAAGACTTAAAGGGTCGCTCCCCTCAGCAGCCAATAAGGGTGAAAGCCCATTTCCCCGAAAGCTGGCAATCGACATTTTATCATGTCATTTCTTTACATTTGTAGTTTCTTTCCTGTAGAATTGCAAATTTCGTTTATAAAGCATGATTGTTTTTCAATTGATATTGATAATGAAATAAATATGCATGTTTTGAACTAATCCATTCGTGTTCACTCTATTGCTTTCTTTTATTTCAAACGCTTGTTTAAGTGGAATCCAGGGAGGATGACGAAGTCCAATGATGCGTAAGCTTCCGATGCTATGCTTTTGAATAAAAAAACCTGTTGATGATGTACAGGCATTGTTTCAAGTCCCAAACACCGGAGATATAAGGAGGATAATCCCTTGTTAACCCCTTTGAGCCTAGTTGTAGGAGTTTCTTTCTGAAGATAGACAAACCCTCAATATTAACCTGGGGCAGGGTATGTGTCAGTTGATTTGACCAAGCATTCAAATTACAACAAGGAGTGTCCGTTCGAGGATCAATCACACCGCTATAGGTCGTACCTAAAAAAAACATGATGGTTAAACATGGACGATCAAGAGTGAAACAGTCACAATCCCTTTAACAAATCACGCGAGCCGATGCCATATGATTTGTTCAAAAGAGAAAAAAGAAAAAAATCGAAAAGAAAAAACCCGCTAAGTCGAATCTTGAAAGCAAGCGACTTAGGCAAAAATTAGGGTACCCCGCTGGACTTCAAAATTGAAGAAACTCTAAAGAGTTAGTCCAGGAAAAAGTTAGGGGAAAACGAAAAACGAAAAGCGAAGAAGGATTATGAAAGAAAATTCTCAAGCAAGAACGAAATCGTATGGCTACCGGTGCCCAAACGAAGATGAAAAGTGAACGACTGCCACTTTAAAAACTTGTGGTTTCCTGAACCGTCACTCCTGTCATATAACCTTTGAAAGGTGAACGCTAAGGTCGAATTAGCTGAACGTAGGATTGGAGAACATCAAGGAGAATGGGTGGGTTAAAATGAATTTTGAGCCTTTATCCTTTCTTTCTTAAACCGTAAACCTGACCACGTTACAACCTTTAAAAGACCTAATTGAAATAGGTTTGTTTCGAAAGCATACTTCGGTAAAGATCGCATCGGAACTGACTCCTAGATAGGATTCTCAATACAACGTTGTTTTAGTGTTGACATATTGATGAATGATTCCATACGTTTTTATGTCATAAATTTTTTTCCAGTGAACAGGAATGGATTTTGAAAACTGCCATATGCATTGCATTTGATATGTCTTTTATGTAGAACAACTTGTTTTACTAGCGAGTAAGCGCTTGACAATAGGAAAGTTCCCACGATGGAAGGATCTGATCAGGGCAGAATGCAGAACGCCAAAGTATTATGGTGAACCGAAGCAAGCTATGGCAAATGATCGCAACATGGGAGTCAACCATCTAGAAATAGTTATTCCGGGGCAATCAGGTCGAGATTTGATGAATCTCTCGCAGCCAAGGATACTACTCCCCACAGATCTGCCCATGAGGGGCAAAGTCATGACAAGACTGGGGCAGGTCACCCCGAGAGCGTCGAAGCCTTCCTTAGCCTGAAGGCAATTAACCTGAAGCATCTCCATGAGGTCCAAAATGTTGAAGCAGAACAGGGTGCAGAGATGGCAGATTTTCCTTTCAAGGAACATCCCCAAAGAGATCCCACAGGCTGAGGCAAAAGCTGAAAGCGAAAGAGTCGTTCCTCCCCGTGTTGGCATAGATTGTCAGAGTTTGTCAGAAGTTGTCGGAAGATTCTGGGGGCAAGCCATCTCGAGTTCATTTCGTGGCAGGTTTTCCAATCAAGATGATTCCTTCTTCCCCCAGCAAGTTCAGCAGCGTCTCCCCACGGAGTCTGAACATGGGACCAAGAGCATTGATATGTCTCCCCAAGAAGAGATAGATTCTCTCCCCAACCAGATGCGTCCTGAGGCAGGATCATTATTTCCCCAGCTGAGTCATGTGATGAAGCATATGTTCATTCCCAGCACTGAGTCAATGTGCAGTTCTCTCGTAGAAGACTATTCGCAAGTGTTCAGCCTCGATAGTCCATACTGAAGTCTCCAGGAGAATTGAAATTCCCCACAGAGTTATATTCTCCCCGGCAGGTAGGAGTGATTCCAGCGTCTGGTTGCCTATCCTCAGCCGGGTTTGCAAATCCCCAAGAGAGCCGAGGTCTTGGAAGCCGTTGAAGCCATGATTGGTGTTCCCCAGTAGAATGTTGAATAGATGATGCTGTATTTCCCCACCGGAGTCGTTATCTCCAAGAAAGTTTAGCCGTGAAGGCCGTGCAGTTTATTTCTGCGATTGACATCGTTTTCCTCAGCAGTTGTGGTTCGTATACCCAGTTGAGCGGGTTCAGGTTCTCGAAGAACCTTACTCCCCTGCAGCAGTCGACCGGAGTTCGTTTCCCCAGGCAGAATCCAATTGAGATTGGTGTGACTACTTCTCCTCGGCAGGATGATTCCTCCTCTCCACCAGAGTGGTTCTTTCTCCTTGATAGGAGGCTTTTCCCTTCAGCATTTATTTCGCTGATGGGGTCATAGCATTTTGCATGATTGCATTGCATTTACCCTAAAAATGCGTAGTATTTCCACCGTGTGGAGCATTACGCCATAGTCAAACATATGCATACGAAACATGAGCTAGGTCGTTACCGTTCTGGTTTTGTAGGTGTTCCTCCGCAGAATGGTTCGCTCAAGATGATTCTTGAATTCCCCAACGAAGTTGATTGCTTAAGATGGTTCTTGAAATCCCCAGTGAATTCGCTAGAGTTGGTTGCTCAAGTTGATGCTTAGAGTCCCCGACAGAGTGTTTGCTTAGGATGATTCCTGAAATATCCAACAGAGTTATTGGTTCAAAGTGATTCTTGAAGTCCCCGACGGAGTTATTTGTCCAAGATGATTCTTGAAGTCCTCAGTAGAGTTGATTCATCCAGAATGATTTCTGGACCCCCGAAGCAGAGTTACTTGATAGTTCTCCAGAATCCCCAGCGGAGATGCGTCATTCCCAGTAGGTCTTAAACAGAGAAGTTGAGATCTCCTTGAAGACTTAATGATTGAAATCTGGCAGTAGTGCCAAAACCCCTGACTTACTGATGAAGTCCAACTGTGATGTCGAAGCAGTTTGCCTAGCTGACGCAGGGTGCCTGACGGCAAAAGATTGTATATCCTTAGTGGTTCCAGATTGATTAAGGATTCCATTTGAAGACTTACTGATAAAGTCCAGCTGTGATGTCGACGCAGTTCTCTCAGCTGATGCGGAGGGCCCGACGGCGAAAGAATAGATATCCCAATTGGGTTCATGATTGACCGAGGATTCTATTTCAGACTCTCTGATAAAGTCCGGCTGACGCCCGAGATGTTCTTTGAATGCCCAACGGCATAATTAACTTGATTGTTAAAAAAAGTTCCTAATGACCTGATGAGTCCCGAGGAATCCTTCTGCTGCCGCGCCGCAGAATGCCTGACGGCAATATCAGCTATGTATCGCCGATTACCGAATGACCGGTGATCCCTTATTGACTTACTGATGAAGTCCGACAAAGATGTTGTCGACGTGCCTAGCGACACGATGAGTCCATAGGCGACGATAAGGAATTGTTTCTGCAGTGGCGCAGAATGCCCGACGGCAAAATCAGCCATCATTCACCAGTTACCGAATAACCGGTGATCCCTTATTGACTTACTGATAAAGTCCGACGAAGATGTTGTCGACGTTCCTAGCGACACGATGAGTCCATAGGTGACGATAAGGAATTCTTCTGTAGTGGCGCAGAATGCCTGACGGCAGAATCAGCCATCATTCACTAGTTACTGAATAACCGGTGATCCCTTATTGACTTACTGATGAAGTCCGACAAAGATGTTGTCAACGTGCCTAGCGACACGATGAGCCCATAGGTGAAGATGAGGAATTGTTTCTACAGTGGCGCAGAATGCCCGACGGCAGAATCAACCATTATTCACCAGTTACTGAATAACCGGTGATCCCTTATTGACTTACTGATGAAGTCCGACAAAGATGTTGTCGACGTTCCTAGCGACATGATGAGTCCATAGGTGATGATAAGGAATTCTTCTGCACTGGCGCAGAATTCCCGACGGCATAATCATTTCATTCACCAGTTACCGAATGACCAGTAATCCCTTATTGACTTGCTGATGAAGTCCGACAAAGATGTTGTCGAGGTTCCTAGCGACATGATGAGTCCATAGGTGACGATAAGGAATTCTTCTGCACTGGCGCAGAATGCCCAACGGTATAATCATTTCATTCACCAGTTACCGAATGACCGGTGATCCCTTATTGACTTACTGATGAAGTCCGACAAAGATGTTGTTGACGTTCCTTGCGACATGATGAGTCCATAGGCGACGATAAGGAATTTTTCTGCTATGACGCAGAATGCCTGACGGCATAATCGACCTTCCATTACCAGTCACCGTGTAACCGGTGACCCCTCGATGACTTGAGGACGAAGATCTACGGCAAAATCAGATGATCATCCTGACGGAGATTTGAGATTAGACCCTTCACCAATTCCCGTGTGACCAATTCCCCAGCAGAGTTGCCATGCAACTGTCATGCTCAGTTTTGAAGATGTTCCTACCAATCAGGGTATCGTTTACCTGCGTGGTTGGCAAATCACCAGTTACCGTGTAATCGGTGATCCCTTGATGATTTGAGGATGCAATGATATCAAATAAATCAGAGAATCATCCTGACGGAGATTCAGATTAGTATTCTCCAGCTAGTTGTCGCACAGCTGTTATTTCGGTTTCCGAAGATTTGTTCCCATCAGAGTACCGTGTACTTGTGCCGTTGGCAAATTTCTGGGTTTATTGGTATTCAACCGTCTTTTACCTTGACTGTTTGAGAGTCGTTCGCTTCTCACCCATTCAGGTCCAAGCCGTTTGAATAGGGGCAGCTGTTGCACCCTAAAATTTGCCCAACTTTTCTTTACCTAGCTTATGTTTCATTTCATTCACATTAGCATTATCATTTGCATTTCATTGACATGTATGCAGGAGATCAAGAGGTATGATTACCAATTAAAAGTTACACAAGACTATGAAGCTAGCTAAGAAGGTTATTCAGATGTTCAAGGGTTGATATCCTTACCAGAGAAGTTAAAAGATCCTCAGAGAGAGTGATTGAAGCCAAGTGTGTAGGTCTCCTAACTTGAGAGTTGTGGAAGCCATCAGAGGATTCTGAGGTCATGAAGTTGTACTTGGGGTCTTGAGAGAGCTCATGAGAAGTGTTGAGGATCACTTTGAGGCCTAGACAGGTCATTGTGCAAGATTAAGAAGACTCAGCCATGATTGGTGCAGCTAGGGTTTGACTGGGTCAACCCTAAGTCAACTGAGGATTTGAAGGAATTTGAGACTTAATTCAAGAGCCATGTGATCATGGATTGATACATTAAGATGTTCTAAGGATGATTCCAAGGTTAACTCATCATGATTGAAGAGTTTGAGAAGTTTCAGGCTAGGGTTTCTAAGACTTGACAGTGTAAAATCCCCTAGTTTGACCCCTGACTTCAAGACCATTTAACTCAAGATGTGATCTTCATCTCATCTTGACCCCAACATGATTGTTTTAGGGAATGATCTTAGCTTTAATTTGAGTACTAGAAGTCCTTGATAGGGTTTATAGAACTCAAGTCAGGAGCCAGACAAGTTACAAGTCATCTGAGGCATGTGAATTTGAAGCTTGAAAGTGACCCAATTTGCATTACATTTTTTCGCTAGAAGGATGATTCCTATGAACTTTTGGTCAGCATGAATGTTGTTCCTTATCCTCTTAGCTTTCCATAGAGTACTAGAAGTCCATGATTGGATTTGTAGAACTCAAGTTATGGCTTTGACAAGTCAAGGGTATTTTGGGTATTTGGGCATTACAGGTCATTTTGAATCATAAGTCAATTTCACCATCTTGCAAGCTCCAAATGGATTTTTGTTCAACATAAAAGTTGCTTAAAATGATGTTTTTAGCTTAGCCAAGTATCTAGAGTCCATTGATATGGATTATATCAAGCATTGGTTGAAGAAAATTCATATAAAGGCCATTTTAATGAATTAAAAGGTGAAAATTCAAAATAATTGGAAATAACATGTTTTCAAGTCAAATTTGTGGTCATTTTGAATGGAATTGATATTCTAAAGAGATTGGAATTATTACATTTTTGATTTGAAGTCCATAACATGGCCATTTGAAGGGTTGCTTCATAAGTAAGAAACATATCAAACACACTCCATGGATTGAAATCAAGGGAGGAGAACCACTTCATTACATTCCACAAGGGTTAATTGAATCATTTGAACTGAATTTGAAGAATGAATAAGGCTAGAATGTGCATACCAACATTGAATTTTTGGAAGAGAGTGAAATTCCAAAATCCACAATTGGGCTTGGTTTGGGCTTCCAACTTGTTGAAACAGAATATAAATAAGATTTGGATCAGTTTAGGAAGCTTCTAGTGCAAAAATTCGTGGAGAAGCCATTGGATCAAAGTGAAGAAGAAAGCTTGAAAGTGAGATTTCGTTTTTGAGAATCAGAGGTTTTCAGCAGGAATTGATCATCAAGAATCATTCACCATTAATCACTGAAGATTTCTGCACGATTTGGAAGAGAATTGAGGCTTGAATCCACTGCAATCTGTTGCACCCCAAAATTTGACCAACATTTATTTACCCATCAAGTGTTTGAAAGTTGATACCTTCATCAGAAAGTTCAAGAGATCCTCAGAGAAATTGGTTGAAACCAAGGTTGTGTGTCTCATTGCTTGAGAGTTGTGGGAGCTCATCAGATGATTCTGAGACTTTGAGAATGAACTTGAAGCTTTGAGAAAGTCTATGAGATGTCTTGAAAGCCATTATGAAGCCCAGAGAGGTCATTGTGCAAGAATTCAGAAGATTCATCCATGAGTGGTGAAATTAGGGTTTTGGCTGGGTCAATCCTAGATCAACTGAAGATTTGGAGAAGGTTGAGACCTAATCCAAGGGCCATGAGATCATGGAATGATGTATGGATATGTTATAAATATGATTCATAGACCAACTCATCATGATTGAGGAGTTTGAGAAGTTTTGAGTTAGGGTTTCCAGGGATTGTCAGTGAAAAACCCTAATTTGATCCCTATCTTCCAGGCAGTTTTAGCTCAAGATGTGATTGATATATAATCTTCCCCACAACATGAATGTTGTAGAGCTTGTTCTTAGCTTTAATTTGAGTGGTGGAAGTCCTTGATAGGAGTTGCAGAGCTCAAGTTATGGTTTTGACAAATTACAGGTCAGCTGAGGTGTGTGAATCTGGGTCCTTGAAAGTCACCCAACTTGCAGACAACTTTTGCCCTAGTAGGATGTTTCCTATGATTTCTTGGTCAACATGAATGTTGAAGAGAATCTTATTATCTTTCTAGAGAGTACTATAAGTCCTTGATAGGATTTGTATAACTCAACTTATGGCTTGAACAAGACAGGGGTATTTTGGTCATTTGGTGATTATAGGTCATTTTAAGCAAAAGCCATATCTCCTATTTCCAAGCCTCAAATGAAAAAACTCAAAACATCAAAGTTGTTCAAAATGGTATTTTAAGCCTATAAAAGAGGTCACGAGTTATTGAAAAATCTTGTAGCAAGGATTTTCATGATTGGGTAAAAATGACCTAAAAATGGCTTATAAGTTAAAAAAGTTGAAATGGAATTTTTGGTTTAGGAGATGTACAAATCCAAAATGGGTCATCCAATATGTCATTTTGACTCCAAACATTATTTTAAAAACAATGGTTCAAGTAGAATTTTGATTTGAGGTCTCAAAATGGAGGTTTCTTTGTAATTTTCATTCTTGCATAATAAGGCAACTTGCAAATCTTCACATAAGGCAAAACCAAGGCATGTTTTTCACTCATTCCCTTTCAATATCCCACAAGGGGAGATTTTAAAGCCAAATTGAAAGTCTTAAGGCATGATATGAGATGATACAACATGACCTTACAAGAGAAATTCCATGACTTTCCATTACTTTCTAGATGATTCTAGAAGCTCCTAGATGATTCTATGGATGATTATATATTGGTTTGATCATAATGTGGTCAAGGTTGGTGATGGTTAATAGTGAGTGGTGAGATTAGAGTGCAAGAAAGTGAAATTTCTCCATTTGCAAAATCATAACAAACTCTCATTCTCTTCCATTTTCATTCTTCTCTTCTCCACAAACCTTTCATTCTGATCATGATGAACAAGGGCATATCAAGTTGGAGGAAGATCCATGGAGATTTGAAGCTTTGGTGAAGAAGTTGCAAAGAATGCAAATTGCACTCAAACTCGAGATTCAAGCTTGCAACACCACACTTTTTGCAAACAGAAAGATTACCATCGAGAAAAGAGTAATCATGAAGGGTTTCAAGGCTTGAAGAGGAGTAGAGCTACCCCTGCCATCATCAAATACCAGGTTTGCAAAAGCACTTGTATCTCCTTATTTATGCACTTCTAGACTAGGTGGTTAGTGTAGGATTACTAGAGACCAATAGGTTACCAATCCTGGAAAGTTTGAGTACATTCTGAGAGGTTTGAAGATTTGACATGAAACTTTAGGGATCAAGAATTCATTGTACAGTGAGTGTTAATCTTAGTGCATTAGTTTAGGTTAATCAGGGTCGTGAGAGGAGCATTTCTGTATCAAGAAACTGGCGAAACATTGAGGTGAAAGTTTGAGCATTAATGGAGTATGTGCTATCGGGTTTGCAACTTGGGCGTGTATTAATGAAAACTATGGACATAGTTGGGTTTAGGGGAAGAAGTAGAGCAAGTTTGCTCTTGGAAGTTTTGAGTTTCATCGAGGGACGAGAGAGAACGAGGAGGATGAAGGTAGCTGCATTAAGTATCGTTTCATGGAAATTCTGCAAACCCTAACACGCATGAGGAAGAAGATAGCCATCCACCGTGCGATCAGGCCAAGACTTTTGACTGGGAAAGTAATCGTGTGGCCAGAATTCAATTGGAAATTGAGAGGGAAATGCTAGCAGCGAAACGTTGCGTTTCACTTAAGTCCCCAACTGGGCTTAGTGAACGCAATGCTTTCCCCACCCCACTCGCGGCCCAAGTCCAAGTTTAAACTATAATCTGTTACTTCCTGCACCGCTGTCGTTTCTATTTTCTGGTGATTTGTTTAATTAATTTCTGAAACGCATGGGCTTAACCCAAAGCGCTCCTCACACCCCCCTTCCTGGGCCCATCATATAATACAACTAAGCATGTTTACTGTTAACACCCCCCATCCCCTTTAATTCCTTTTTAATTTTTTTAATTTCTTTTATTGTTTGCATATTAAAAAATTCATAGAAAATAGAAAAATGAATATTTTTTAATGCTTGTTTTTTTCACATATTCATAATCATGTCTAGAAAAATGTAAATAAATAAAATTCCATTTTATTTTTCTTTTAATATTTTTAGCATATTATTCTTTTAGATAGCTTTTTTAATTGAATTTAGTTGATATTCAATTTTGTAGAATTTCTTTTAGGACTTTCCCTTAGGATTTTTGAGCCATTCTTTTTGGCATAGTTAGATATTGAATCATAGTTCCTATAGGATTTAATTCACAATTTGTAGATTAAAATTTGATTAGTTTGTGTAGGCTAGCATTAGTATAACAAAATTTGGGTTTTAGGTTGTATAAGTAGATTTGAACAATTTTGTTTTGGGTTTTATAGGCCAAATTAGTGTATGGGGAATATATGGGTTAAGGGTAAGTATGTATAGAATCCCCTACAATTTTACTAGAATATTATATAGTATTTTAGTATTTTTAATTGATTTTTGAATGTATGGATAGTATGTGTGTTGCTTAAAGGCATAGTTTGTATTGTTTTGTTTTCTTTTCTTCTCCTTTGAGTGTGCGAGCTTTGAAGATTGAGTTGAAGACCTTGTGGATCATCATTGAAGACTTTGAAGACCTTGCAGAGGAGTTTAGTTTTAGATTTTGTTTGTTCTGTTTATAGGATCATAAGTACATAGGTAGAGCTTTAGATAGAATAATTCCATTCAATAAACAAGGAGTGTCTTGTTCACCTCCTTCCTTCTCTATGACATAAAGTCCCTTAAGGGTATTCACCTATCTCCTTTGGAGGGATTAGTGACCTTTCCCTATGAGGTAGAACTTTGAGAGAGCCTTTCTTTTTGATGTTAAGTCCTTAATGGCATCCTTTGGAAGTCAGTGAGCACTTTAACATCCTCCCCTCATCTTGTTGACTGAATCTTGCTTGATGGAGCATTTGGGTTGTTGAAGAAAGCAATGAAGAGTATTGGAGATTTGCAGAAGAGGATGATAGAAGACTTGATTGAAGATCTAAAAGCCATTGAAGACAGGAGCTGAAGCTTTGAAGAGGATGAATCCTTGAAGACTGTTGAAGTCTGAAGACTTTGTGAAGATCAAGTTGACACTTGGGTTAGAAGCTGAAGCTTAAGGGAGAAGATGAGTTGATACTCATGTTGTAGGGTTGATACCTGGAAAGCAAGTGATCTCTGAAGTCTGAAGACTGAGTAGCTGCTGGAGGAGCTGAAGCTTTCTTCTGTTTTCTTTTCTGTATTGTGTGTTTTGTCTGATTTGTCTGTTGCATTAGATTAAGTCCATTTAGAATAAGTTCAGTCTAGGAGCATGATTGCATTAGAGGTTGAGTTGCTCCCTCTGCTTGTATTGTTAGGGCGTGGCTTTGCTTGCGGGTATTCGGTAGAGCCCAGCTCCCTTGCCCATGTGTTTATTTTGCCTGATGGCACTTCATTTCTTCTTCCTGTATGATTGCAGTTTACTGTTTATTGCTTGATAGCATGTTGTTTATTTTTCAGTATGATTACTGTTATTTCATGACTGGCTTGAGGTTGAGATGAGCTTGTGGAGGCTGAAGCCCCACACACATTTCCTCCCTCACTTGCATTGCATGCATTTTACTGTTAAGTTTATGCTTTGTCTGTTTTGGTGTATCATTGACATGATCCCTTAGGACTCTCATTTCCTTTGATAAGGATTTGATGATAGAATCTTAGGTTGAAACCTATGCATGACAACATCTAGGAGTTCCCTGTTTAAACCTCAACCATAGGATGAATCCATGGCATGACAACAGTAGGACTTGATAGTCTCCTTCCTAGTTGGGCCTGTTCTCTTCTCACCTCAAAACAGTCTAAGATACAGTAATCATGAATGATTTCTCTCGTACGTTACGAGCCTTAAGCTATCTGAGAGAGGATTGTGGGAGAGCTTCTTTTCCATAGTCTGGATGTTTAGTATGGTACCCTTTGGGTGACATGCGACGCATTCACTCTCAGGTCATAGTCTCTAGTGCGGTTGAAATCGCAAATACAATAAAAAACACTTCTTTCAGGAGATAACCCGTAGTTTCCCGAACTACGTTTGCTCTGATCTTCCATACAGTGTGGAAGTACGTAGGCATAGGATGCGATATCCTAGCGAGCAACCTTTCCCCCGTAATCATTCGTAGGCCGAACTACGTTGACTCTGATTTCTCATTCTCGGATGAGAATACGTAGGCATAAAGTGCGACGCTTTGCCGAGTCATTTTTCTTTTCTTTTTCAGCCAGCCTTGATAGGTAGACAGATTATAACCAACCCGTCCAAGTAAACAAACAAGCGAGGATCCCGTCGAGTACGACGGACGTGAGGGGTGCTAATACCTTCCCCTTGCGTAACCGACTCCCGAACCCAGACAATGGTTGCGACGACCTTGTCTTACCCCTTTTTCGTCAGGTTTTTCCGATCGTTTCCTTTCCCGCTCTGAGGGATAAATAACGAAAGGTGGCGACTCTTCTGTCATGCCGGCACCTTATTTTCGCGCAAGCGACAGCTGGCGACTCTGCTGGGGACTTCCTCCCTATGCATTTGGGATCCAACGTCCCTTAAGAGAGTCAATCCTACCGTTTGTGTGTTTACCTGTTGGGTTGCGTTTATTTATCGCATTTTACTTCTCGCACTTTATTTCCCGCATTTTATTTTCAGTATAATATGATTATTTGTGCTGTTGTGGGATGGGAGTTCTGATGAGTGAGAAGCCAGACCCAGGCTTGAGTGCACCATAGACTTAGAGTGGAAATTAGTGGGCGCGTGCTTGCTTTGCAGGCACTAGTGTCTCATGAAATCCACGCTCAGACGAGGTTCATCCGGTTGGCTTCACTTTCAACCCTTTGGGTTGAGACGGTTGCTGGTTTGGTGGATTGTCGACTCTGGGGACTGATCATTTGTGATTCAGCTAAGTGAGGCCTCTTCAAGACTTGATGATGCCACTCCTTCTGGGAATCGTATCGTCAGTTTTGAAAGTCTGTGACGCTGATGAACACATAGGATGCCGTACCTTGAGTCAGTTTAGGTCCATACCTGTGAGCGGGCTGGGGTTATTGCAGGAAACTTTGACCTTCAGACTACCTGGTTTTCTTGACAGTGAATCAGTTATGTTGGTATCAGGGTTCTCAGTTGCAGATTTGTATGTTCTTGACAGAGCAGGGTTTGACCAGAGGATCTTATCATCGGGTGTATGTCTGTTCTTGATAGAGCAGGTTTTGATCAGAGTATCGTCATCAGTGGTTTGTTCTTGATAGGGCAGATCTTGAGTGGGGTCTGAAGATCTCATCAACAGATGTTATTTGTTCTTGATAGGGCAGATTTTGAGTGGGGTCTGAAGATCTCATCAGCAGCTGTGTGTTTGTTCTTGATAGGGAAGATTTGTGGTTCGGGGTCTGAAGACTTCATCAACAGATGTTTCTCGATCATGCACCCGAGGTCCTTATTATCAGACACTTGTTCTTGACAGAGCAGAATTTTGATCTTATGTATAAGGTCCTATCAGATGGTTGTTCTTAGCAGATCAAATCAGTGGTCTTACACCGGGGTTTTCTTCTCATCAGTGATTGTTGATACAGAACCTCCACAGCAGTTACCTGGATATATTATTGCATGACTGCATTTTGCATTAATTTGCATATTCATTTTTGCATTCCATTAGCATGTGTCTGTGCTGCAGGCGTGTTTCGTACCCTGATTCTGGTGTCCCGAGCAATATGATATATTTTCTTCCATGAATGGAACCAGCCGTATCACTGCATTGACACTATGTTGGCACGCTGACACCAGAATTAGGGGTGATCCCCTAAACACACAGACACCCATGGCATTAGCATAATTCATCTTGCATGGCAGAAGCCGGGGCTTGTCTTCTAACCCTTGTGTTTGCAGGTTTGACTCAGAATCGAGCAGCTCAGACTAATGGAGCAGGTACAAGCTGAGTTGGGGAAAATCCGAAGCCAGTTGGGGCAGGTCATGAATGACATACAGGCAGTGCGCCTGGACCAGCAAGTACTCAGAGAAGAGAATCAGCAGCTGCAGAATCAGTTGAGCTTCCTCATGGGAGTGGTGAGAAGTATGCTAAAAAAGGAGAGTGATCGAGCACCCGAGGTGGAGACCAAAGTGCTTCCTCCATTGCCGTCAGTGCCGCCTGTGCTGAAGCCAAATGAACCTTATGGATCCTCTACACAACATGAAGCTCGAAACCTGTCTCGTCAGCAGCCGCGTCGGGCATCTCAGAATAACCCTGAAGGTTATAATCAAAAGAAGAAGCTACTTGATAGAGTTGTGGACCCAATACCTGTGAGTTATGCCCAGCTGTTGCCACTGTTGGTTCAGAACCGCATTCTCAAGCTTCGGACCTCAGATCCACTAGGTGACGTGTCACCAGACGTCGATATCAACATACATTGTGATTTCCACTCAGGAGCACCGGGGCACCATGTTGAAACATGTAGGGCTCTCAAGAATAAGATTCAAGACCTTATTGACTCAAGGACAATTAGGCTTGTGCCGGGCGGCATGAGAGCATCGGGAAAGTTCATCCCATACCCTGCAGAAGAGATGGATGATTCCACTCCTTTGCCTGAAGCTGAGAAAGATCTCGAGTATGTCCCGCGACCTTTGGTGACTGCATCGCCTCGCTCGCAGTTTCTACCTGGATCAAGTTCAAGGACGCAAGCGCCTAAACAAGGGACCATTGCCACTCAGAAACGACGACCTCTTGCTCCTGGGCGGAAAGAATACCAGCACCAGGATCACAAGAGACCTCGCAACCACTTGGAACGAAGGAATGCTTCTTTCCATCCAGTGCCTGTGCCGTATAGCCAGATTCTTCCACGGTTGATTCAGAATTCTTTGGTGGAACCGAAAGCTCTCAAGCCCGTGCCAGAGCCTTACCCTCCAGGGTACAATCCTCATGCTCAGTGTGGTTACCATGGTGGATCTTCGGGGCATTCAACTGAAGATTGCAAGGCTTTTCAGGAGAAAGTGCAACAATTGATCGACCAAGGGTGTATTTCCTTTCCAGATGGAGTTTTGGTTGTACGTGACAACCTCTCAGCTGTTTGAGCTCGCAGATTCGGAGGGTTACTTCCAGAAGCCAGTGATCCAGACAGGCAGACGTCCTCGGCATTGGCAGTCGTCGGACTTTTTACCATTTGCATTTGTAGTTTCTTTTCTGTTAGTTACTACTTGCTGTTAAACATTGTATGTTTCGAATGGTGATGTTAATAAAGTGACTATGCATTTTTCTGAATTAGTTATGTCGTTGTCACTCATTTACTGCATTGCACTGGCACTTGCATTTTATTTACTCCACTTTCTTACTATGAGTAGCAAAGATTGGAGGGAGGATGATGAAACTGAATACTCATAACCGATGATCGTATTGCTTTCAGATAAAACCTTGCCGATGACGTATAAGGCATTGTTTCAAATCCCTAAACACCGGAGAGATAAGGAAGAGAATCCCTTGTTAACCACTTCGAGCTGAGGAGTAGGAGTTTCTTTCGGACTTTTAACCCTCACATCTTAACCCGGGGAAGGGTAGTTGTCAGTTAGCTTGATCGAGCGTTCAAGTCTTATAGAGGAGTGTTGTCCTTCGAGGACCAATCACATCATATTCCTCGCCAGAGGTCGTACCTCATCAACCACAATGGTTAAACCTCACCAACCAGGAGTGAAACAGTTATAATCCTTTCGGAGCAATCAAGACAACCAGTGTCGCACGACTCGTTCCCAAAGAAGAAAAAAGGGAATAAGAAAGCCCGCTAAGTAAAGGAAAAGAAAAGCTAGAAAGCAAATACTTAGGCAAAAAATCAGGGCATCCCGCTGGACTTCAAAGGAAAAAAAAATCGAAAAGAACTCAAAAGGAGTCAGTCCAGGCAAAAATTAGGGAATACAAAAAAATGAATGAAAAAGAAAGGATTATATAAAAAGAAAAATCCTCAAACAAGGACAAAGTCGTGTAGATACAGACACCGAAAACGAAAAAGGAGTAACTGTCACTCCGAAACACCTTGTGAATTCTTTAACCAGTTGTTCCCAATGTTTGACATACCTCTCGAAGAGGCGAGCGCTCGAGCTAAGTTAACTGAACTTTAGGATCGGAGAACATCACGTAGAAGGGGTGGGTACAAATCATAATTTGAGCCAAATATCCTTTGTTTCACGAACCGTGAACCCGACCATGATACAACCCTTAAAAGACCTAATTGAGGCAGGGTTTGTTCTGAAAGCGCATTACGATAAGGTTGAGTAACCTGACTCCTTCATGATTTGCTAATCATATCCTTATTGTATTTTTTTTTCACTGATCGCATCAGCACTACGTTTGAACTCTTGAGTTCATTCGTCACTCACTAGCATGACACGTAAATGAGTGACAGTACAACATTTTTTCGAAATTTGCAGGAACACTGCATTAAAATTACCATTCGTGAATAAACAATTTTAATTGCAGGTTAGTAGCTGATGCGAAGGGACTTCAACAGGGAATAGTCAATCAGGACTGAGTCGTCAGAGGTCTGGATCAGAATGGTGTGCTGTGGAACCCTGTGAATCTGGGGCATTGACTTCCAGTGAGTTTGGAATCAGTTTGTCTGAGGGCAAGTCCCGGAGCATCAGTTGATTATGGGGCAGTTTATGCAAGAAGCGGTTGATCGGAAGTGAATCTTCTCGAGACCCAATCAGGGGCAGTTATCCAGAATTCTTGCGATTTAAGGGCAGATCCCTCCAGTGTTCAATCAGAGCATGTTGAGTCGCTCATCGCTCGTTCAGGGGCAAATTACTTCAGAGATATTGAAGCCGACCGTGCTGAGAGTTGATCGGTGGAGGATGAATCCTTCCGTTGTGCAGGTATTGGGGCAAACCATCTGAAGATTGTCTTATTGCCAGTTGCTGTCTGTTCAGATTGAATTATTCCCAAAAGTCGGATTGGGGCAAGTTGAATTGCGTTGGGGCAAGTTGTTCAAATGAGTTTGTTCACCCTAGCAAGAATTGAGTGTCGGGAATCGTGTCATTACCCTGCCAAAACCTGAACCTTCTGAAGAAGCCTTGCGGTCATTGGATTGTTATCCTACAGCCTAACCTGTTACTCGGTTCCATGATTGGTAGTCTGTATTCCCTGTGTTGACATTGTTGAATCAGGATTGTTTCTCAGCAGAGATGTACAATTTGAGATTGTTTCCCCAGCAGTGGGACTGATGCAATGTTGTATCCCCACAGAGTCCGAGTTTGACTCCTTTCCCTCCGAGTCTAGGTCATTGACTCATTCCTCAAGCAGCAGTCGACGGTGATTCCCTCATTGAGTAATCTCTAGACGGGTAGATTTGGATGTCAGCCAGAGAAGAGTTATTTCTCAGCAGATTGCTTCGTACCCTATAAGGGCTTAGGGTGTTCAAAAAGACCATTCAGGTTTGTCTTTCTCGGTGAAGTGAGATTCAAGTTCAGTGATCGATTGTTATCCTCCGCAGACGTCAGAGGTGTTTCCTTGATAGGGTCAGTACATCTCCAACAGAGTCGTGTCATGAGTAGCTAAGGATTGATATCCCCAGCAGTGTTGATACGCAGGTATTCCTCATCAGACTTGACAGTCCAGCAAGTGTTACCCAGAAGGGTCAGTCTCCGTAAGGCGTATGCGAGGTTATTCTCAGCAGACCAGGATTGATATCCCCGAAGCAGGATGGTTCCTCCTTCTCCAGCAGAGTTCTGTAGCCTCTCCTCGCAGAGTCTGAATGCAAGATCGTGAGCATTGATATGTCTCCCCAGGCAGAGATGATTCTCTTCCCCAAGCAGACGCATCCTGAAGGAACGTCATCTTCTCAGCTGAGTCGCGCGCCGAAGCTCGTATGCCCCCCGCACCGGGTCACAAGTGCAGATTTCATAGAAATGTTCGAGTGCCGAAGCTCGTGTTTTCCCCAGTAAAGTCGCCGAAGCAGGTGTCTCCCCCAGCACCGGGTCACAAGTGCAGGATTCGTAGGAAACTGTTCGTACGCCGAAGTATGCAGTAACTGATGGTGCCAGACTGAAGCCTCCAGCGGAATTGAGATTCCCCTCCAGAGCCGTATTCTCTCCTGAAGTCGGATGATTCCCTCTTCCCCAGTAGAGTGTTGGAACAGCTGACGATGTATTCCCCTGCAAAGTTGTACTCTCCCCCGAAGTCGGATGATTCCTTCTTCCCCAGCGGAATTGTAATTCCTCATCAAAGTCGTACTCTCCAGTGAAGTAGAATGATTTCTCTTTCCCCGGCTGAGTCCGCAGATCCCCAGGAGAGCCGAATCCTTGGTAGCAGTTGGGACCATGAGTGGATTTTCCCTAGCAGAGTGTTGAACAGCCGATGCTGTATTTCCCCAGAGTCGTACTCTCTCCAGCGAAGCAGAATGATTTCTCCTTCCCCAGCCGAGTTTGCAGATTCCCAAGAGAGCCGAATCCTTGGAAGTTGATCAGACCACAATCAGTTTTTTCCCCAGTGGAGTGTTAAGCAGCTGAAGTTGTTTCCCCACAGAGTTGTTATCCCTAGAAGAGTAGCCGAGACGGCCGCGCAGTTCATTCTCGCGATTGATATCAGCAGGTCCAGGTTCTCGTACAGTTTCGTCCACTGCAGTAATCAACTGAAGTTGTTTTCCCTGCAGCAGTCAACGGAAGATCGTTTCCCCAGGCAGAGTCCGATTGATATTGGCGTGTCCACGTTCTCCTCAGCAGGATGATTCCTCTATCTGAGTAGTTCTTTCTCCTTGACAGGAGGATTTCCCCCTCGACATTTATTTTGCTGACGGGATTGCATCATTGTGCATGATTGCATAGCATTGTGCATGATTGCATAGCATTTAGCATAAACGCATAGCATTTCCATTATGTGGGGCATGGCACCAAAGCATATGCATCACAAACATGATCTAGGTTATTATCATTCTTGTCTTACAGGTGTTCAGCCGAAGGATCAGTTGCTCGGGATGATTCCTGACATTCTCCCCCAACGAAGTCAGTTGCTCAAGATGATTTTTAAGATCCCCAACGAAGTCTTCAGTTCAAGACGATTCTTGAATTCCTCAGCAGAGCCGTTTGCTTAAGATGATTCTTAAGACCTCAGCGCAGTTTCCCGAGTTGGCTGCTTAGGATAATTCTTGAGCTCCCCAGTAACGTCCCCAGCAAGAGTTGCCCAGGACGATTCCCAGAACCCCCAACGGAGTGGAGGTCTTTTCCCCAGCATGTGGTTGGCATTTCCCCAGCAGCAGGCAGGTAGATTGATATCCCCAGCCGAGCACAACCATGAGTGGTAGATGAAATGTTTCCCCAAGCAGATCCCGAAGGATTGTCCAGCAAGCAGAAGTTTGTTTATCCCTGTGAGTTTGAGGACTTAATGACATGAGTGTCTTGTAGCCTGAAGGCTATGTTCCCCAGAAGGGTCGTTTCCCAGAGAGCCGTTCAGGGCATTTATCGCATTCCCCATGCAGAGTATAGTAGAGGATAGTGTGTTGATCATCCTGATGTGCTGTGTTCTCCGAAGGAGTCCGTCATCCTCAAGTGTAAGTCCAGATGAGATTGGCAGAAAATGCAGTTCCCTTGAAGGGTAGCTCTTCCTCAACATAAGGGTTACTCTCCCCGAGTGGATGGTTCCTCTTCCCAGCATTTATTTTGCTGGGGCATTTCCTTGCATGATTGCATAACATTCACTCAAAAGCGTAGCATTCCGTTTCGCGCGGAGCATTACGCCCATTTTTCCAGCATTTGCATATGAAGCATGAACCAGGTGGTTACCGTGCTCTCGAACAGAAGTACTTGCTCCCCAGTAAAGTTGGTAGGAATCGTCTGAGTGAACTCTTTCGTTATTCTCCAGCAGTTGTTGAAGTCGTTTGGGTGAACTCTCTCGTCTTTCTACAGCAAAGTCTACAAGGTTGTTTGGGTGAACCCTTCTTCCTTTTCCCCAGTGAGCCGTCAGGATTGTTTGGGTGAACCCTCATTCCTCTCTCCTCAACAGAGCTGTTACCCTGGTGATTACGTCCGGTGACCCGGCATGTTTGCTTTTATTTAGCAACGACTTGACAGGATGTCAAGAGAATAGCAGCGTGATATGTCTGCTCCAACAGTGATGTCTAATCTGAAGATTGACTTCGTAAACGCCTGAAGGCGATATCAGAAGGTTCCTGTGAGTTCAGATATCCTTGTTGATGAATCAACGTGTGGCTGAAGACAAGGTTCCAAAGTTTGTATATATAACAAGGTGATCCGTGTTGGCCTGAAGACCAAGTTAGTTGTCCTGAGGTGATGATTGATTGCGATCAAGTGAATAGTGTTTCTTCTGACTGAAGTCGAAGATGTTTCTCCAGCTGAAGCGGAGTTTTGCCTGAAGGCAAAAAATGTTTGAATCCCCGTAGAGTCATGAATGGCTCAGGATACCATTTCTCTGACTGAAGTCACAGATTTCCTAAGCTGAAGCGAAGGTGCCTGAAGGCAAGGTTATCCCCAAGGTCATGAATGACCTAGGATTCATTTTTCGGACTGAAGGCCGAAGTATATCCCTGACTGAAGTCTAGGATACTCTATAGCAGAGGCGGAGTTGCCTGAAGGCAGATCCATGTATCCTTGAAGGCCAAGGACCATTTCTTCAGACTGAAGTCGAAGATACCTCCTGCAGAGTTGCCGACGGGCAAAGTTTACATCCTTGAAGGTCAAGGATGTCTATCTTCAGAAGTACTTGAAGATTTTTTCTAGCTGAAGCTGGAATCGCCGACGGGCAAGGTTTATATCCTTGAAGGCCAAGGATGTCTATCTTCAGAAGAACTTGAAGATTCTCCAGCGGATCTGGAGTGGCCAGGGGCCAGGGTTTCATCTATCTTCAGAAGAACTTGAAGATTCTCCAGCGGATCTGGAGTGACCAGGGGCCAGGGTTTCATCTATCCTTGAAGGCCAAGGATTCCATCTTCAGGAGTACTTGAAGACATTTTCTAGCTGAAGCTGGAAGTGGCCAGGGGCCAGGGTTTCATATATCTTTAATGTTGAAGTTCTACGGTTTCTCAGTATGCGATAGTATTTGGATGTTCGTTATGGTTCTGAGGGTGAACCCCAGATCAGAGTGTACTTGGCTGAGTCTCTCATTCCCAGCGGAGTAGTTTCAAATACGCAAGTCTACCTTTTGTTCCATTTACCAGGGGTGAACCCCAGGCCAGATCATGTTTGTGTTCGACGGCGAGGCTGAATGTTTGTTTTAACGGCGAGGTCAGATCAGGTTTGTGTTCGACGGCGAGGTTGAATGTTTGTTTGACGGCGAGGTCAGATTATGATTGGTTCGACGGCGATGTTGAATGTGTTCGACGGCGAGGTTGGATGTTTGTTTTAACGGCGAGGTCAGATTAGGTTTGTCTCGACGGCGAGGTCAGATTATGTTGGTTTCCGGCGGTGATGTTGGAGGATTATGTTTGACGGCGATGTCAAACTCTTTAAATCCCCAGCAGAGATGATGTTTGTACGACGGCGACGTCGAGTGTCTCTCAGAGCGATGTTTGTTTCCGACGGCGATGTCAGATTCAGTTTTCCAGCGGTGATGTTGGGCATGGCAAGTTGATCCAGTCTTCTGACGGCGATGTTAGGTGATGCAGATCCTCTAGTTCTCCAGCGGCGATGCGGGGTATTTTGTCAGATGTAGTTCTCCAGCGGCGATGCGGGGTATTTTGTCAGATTTAGTTCTCCAGCGGCGAGGCGGGGTGTCTTGGGTGATCGACGGCGATGTCAGATTTAGTTTTCCGGCGGCGATGTTGGATGTTTGTTTCCTCGAGTTATGGTTGTTCCTGACGGTGATGTCAGGTGGTTTGGCCTCCCCGCGGCGATGTTGGGTGTTCCTCAGAATCTTGTCTGCTTCTGACGGTGATGTCAGGTGGTTTAGTCTTCCAGCGGCGATGTTGGGTGTTTGGTTTCCTGAAGATGATGTCAGAAGAAGTTAACGTGGATAACTGACGGCGATGTCAGATCAGTATTTCTCCAGCTAGTTGCCGTGCAGCTAGTATCGCAGTTTTTCGAAGATTTGTTCTCCGCAGAGTATCGTGTGCTCGTGTAGTTGGCAAATTTTCGGGTTTATCGGTATTCAACCGTCTCGCACCTTGATTGGCTGAGAGTCGTTCGCTCCTCACCCAGTCAGGTTCAAGCCGTTTGAATAGGGGCAGCTGTTGCACCCCAAAATTTGACCAACATTTATTTACCCATCAAGTGTTTGAAAGTTGATACCTTCATCAGAAAGTTCAAGAGATCCTCAGAGAAATTGGTTGAAACCAAGGTTGTGTGTCTCATAGCTTGAGAGTTGTGGGAGCTCATCAGATGATTCTGAGACTTTGAGAATGAACTTGAAGCTTTGAGAAAGTCTATGAGATGTCTTGAAAGCCATTATGAAGCCCAGAGAGGTCATTGTGCAAGAATTCAGAAGATTCAGCCATGAGTGGTGAAATTAGGGTTTTGGCTGGGTCAATCCTAGATCAGCTGAAGATTTGGAGAAGGTTGAGACCTAATCCAAGGGCCATGAGATCATGGAATGATGTATGGAGATGTTATAAAGATGATTCATAGACCAACTCATCATGATTGAGGAGTTTGAGAAGTTTTGAGTTAGGGTTTCCAGGGATTGTCAATGAAAAACCCTAATTTGATCCCTATCTTCCAGGAAGTTTTAGCTCAAGATGTGATTGATATCTCATCTTCCCCACAACATGAATGTTGTAGAGCTTGTTCTTAGCTTTAATTTGAGTGGTGGAAGTCCTTGATAGGAGTTGCATAGCTCAAGTTATGGTTTTGACAAATTACAGGTCAGCTGAGGTGTGTGAATCTGGGTCCTTGAAAGTCACCCAACTTGCAGACAACGTTTGCCCTAGTAGGATGTTTCCTATGATTTCTAGGTCAACATGAATGTTGAAGAGAATCTTCTTAGCTTTCTAGAGAGTACTATAAGTCCTTGATAGGATTTGTAGAACTCAACTTATGGCTTGAACAAGACAGGGGTATTTTGGTCATTTGGTGATTATAGGTCATTTTAAGCAAAAGCCATATCTCCTATTTCCAAGCCTCAAATGAAAAAACGCAAAACATCAAAGTTGTTCAAAATGGGATTTTAAGCCTAGAAAAGAGGTCATGAGTTATTGAAAAAGCTTTTAGCAAGGATTTTCATGATTGGGTAAAAATGACCTAAAAATGGCTTATAAGTTAAAAAAGTTGAAATGGAATTTTGGTTTAGGAGATGTACAAATCCAAAATGGGTCATCCAATATGTCATTTTGACTCCAAACATTATTTTAAAAACAATGGTTCAAGTAGAATTTTGATTTGAGGTCTCAAAATGGAGGTTGCTTTGTAATTTTCATTCTTGCATAATAAGGCAACTTGCAAATCTTCACATAAGGCAAAACCAAGGCATGTTTTTCACTCATTCCCTTTCAATATCCCACAAGGGGAGATTTTAAAGCCAAATTGAAAGTCTTAAGGCATGATATGAGATGATACAACATGACCTTACAAGAGAAATTCCATGACTTTCCATTACTTTCTAGATGATTCTAGAAGCTCCTAGATGATTCTATGGATGATTATATATTGGTTTGATCATAATGTGGTCAAGGTTGGTGATGGTTAATAGTGAGTGGTGAGATTAGAGTGCAAGAAAGTGAAATTTCTCCATTTGCAAAATCATAACAAACTCTCATTCTCTTCCATTTTCATTCTTCTCTTCTCCACAAACCTTTCATTCTGATCATGATGAACAAGGGCATATCAAGTTGGAGGAAGATCCATGGAGATTTGAAGCTTTGGTGAAGAAGTTGCAAAGAATGCAAATTGCACTCAAACTCGAGATTCAAGCTTGCAACACCACACTTTTTGCAAACAGAAAGATTACCATCGAGAAAAGAGTAATCATGAAGGGTTTCAAGGCTTGAAGAGGAGTAGAACTACCCCTGCCATCATCAAATACCAGGTTTGCAAAAGCACTTGTATCTCCTTATTTATGCACTTCTAGACTAGGTGGTTAGTGTAGGATTACTAGAGACCAATAGGTTACCAATCCTGGAAAGTTTGAGTACATTCTGAGAGGTTTGAAGATTTGACATGAAACTTTAGGGATCAAGAATTCATTGTACAGTGAGTGTTAATCTTAGTGCATTAGTTTAGGTTAATCAGGGCCGTGAGAGGAGCATTTCTGTATCAAGAAACTGGCGAAACATTGAGGTGAAAGTTTGAGCATTAATGGAGTATGTGCTATCGGGTTTGCAACTTGGGCGTGTATTAATGAAAACTATGGACATAGTTGGGTTTAGGGGAAGAAGTAGAGCAAGTTTGCTCTTGGAAGTTTTGAGTTTCATCGAGGGACGAGAGAGAACGAGGAGGATGAAGGTAGCTGCATTAAGTATCGTTTCATGGAAATTCTGCAAACCCTAACACGCATGAGGAAGAAGATAGCCATCCACCGTGCGATCAGGCCAAGACTTTTGACTGGGAAAGTAATCGTGTGGCCAGAATTCAATTGGAAATTGAGAGGGAAATGCTAGCAGCGAAACGTTGCGTTTCACTTAAGTCCCCAACTGGGCTTAGTGAACGCAATGCTTTCCCCACCCCACTCGCGGCCCAAGTCCAAGTTTAAACTATAATCTGTTACTTCCTGCACCGCTGTCGTTTCTATTTTCTGGTGATTTGTTTAATTAATTTCTGAAACGCATGGGCTTAACCCAAAGCGCTCCTCACACCCCCCTTCCTGGGCCCATCATATAATACAACTAAGCATGTTTACTGTTAACACCCCCCATCCCCTTTAATTCCTTTTTAATTTTTTTAATTTCTTTTATTGTTTTCATATTAAAAAATTCATAGAAAATAGAAAAATGAATATTTTTTAATGCTTGTTTTTTTCACATATTCATAATCATGTCTAGAAAAATGTAAATAAATAAAATTCCATTTTATTTTTCTTTTAATATTTTTAGCATATTATTCTTTTAGATAGCTTTTTTAATTGAATTTAATTGATATTCAATTTTGTAGAATTTCTTTTAGGACTTTCCCTTAGGATTTTTGAGCCATTCTTTTTGGCATATTTAGATATTGAATCATAGTTCCTATAGGATTTGATTCACAATTTGTAGATTAAAATTTGATTAGTTTGTGTAGGCTAGCATTAGTATAACAAAATTTGGGTTTTAGGTTGTATAAGTAGATTTGAACAATTTTGTTTTGGGTTTTATAGGCCAAATTAGTGTATGGGGAATATATGGGTTAAGGGTAAGTATGTATAGAATCCCCTACAATTTTACTAGAATATTATATAGTATTTTAGTATTTTTAATTGATTTTTGAATGTATGGATAGTATGTGTGTTGCTTAAAGGCATAGTTTGTATTGTTTTGTTTTCTTTTCTTCTCCTTTGAGTGTGCGAGCTTTGAAGATTGAGTTGAAGACCTTGTGGATCATCATTGAAGACTTTGAAGACCTTGCAGAGGAGTTTAGTTTTAGATTTTGTTTGTTCTGTTTATAGGATCATAAGTACATAGGTAGAGCTTTAGATAGAATAATTCCATTCAATAAACAAGGAGTGTCTTGTTCACCTCCTTCCTTCTCTATGACATAAAGTCCCTTAAGGGTATTCACCTCTCTCCTTTGGAGGGATTAGTGACCTTGCCCTATGAGGTAGAACTTTGAGAGAGCCTTTCTTTTTGATGTTAAGTCCTTAATGGCATCCTTTGGAAGTCAGTGAGCACTTTAACATCCTCCCCTCATCTTGTTGACTGAATCTTGCTTGATGGAGCATTTGGGTTGTTGAAGAAAGCAATGAAGAGTATTGGAGATTTGCAGAAGAGGATGATAGAAGACTTGATTGAAGATCTAAAAGCCATTGAAGACAGGAGCTGAAGCTTTGAAGAAGATGAATCCTTGAAGACTGTTGAAGTCTGAAGACTTTGTGAAGATCAAGTTGACACTTGGGTTAGAAGCTGCAGCTTAAGGGAGAAGATGAGTTGATACTCATGTTGTAGGGTTGATACCTGGAAAGCAAGTGATCTCTGAAGTCTGAAGACTGAGTAGCTGCTGGAGGAGCTGAAGCTTTCTTCTGTTTTCTTTTCTGTATTGTGTGTTTTGTCTGATTTGTTTGTTGCATTAGATTAAGTCCATTTAGAATAAGTTCAGTCTAGGAGCATGATTGCATTAGAGGTTGAGTTGCTCCCTCTGCTTGTATTGTTAGGGCGTGGCTTTGCTTGCGGGTATTCGGTAGAGCCCAGCTCCCTTGCCCATGTGTTTATTTTGCCTGATGGCACTTCATTTCTTCTTCCTGTATGATTGCAGTTTACTGTTTATTGCTTGATAGCATGTTGTTTATTTTTCAGTATGATTACTGTTATTTCATGACTGGCTTGAGGTTGAGATGAGCTTGTGGAGGCTGAAGCCCCACACACATTTCCTCCCTCACTTGCATTGCATGCATTTTACTGTTAAGCTGATGCTTTGTCTGTTTTGGTGTATCATTGACATGATCCCTTAGGACTCTCATTTCCTTTGATAAGGATTTGATGATAGAATCTTAGGTTGAAACCTATGCATGACAACATCTAGGAGTTCCCTGTTTAAACCTCAACCATAGGATGAATCCATGGCATGACAACAGTAGGACTTGATAGTCTCCTTCCTAGTTGGGCCTGTTCTCTTCTCACCTCAAAACAGTCTAAGATACAATAATCATGAACGATTTCTCTCGTACGTTACGAGCCTTAAGCTATCTGAGAGAGGATTGTGGGAGAGCTTCTTTTCCATAGTCTGGATGTTTAGTATGGTACCCTTTGGGTGACATGCGACGCATTCACTCTCAGGTCATAGTCTCTAGTGCGGTTGAAATCGCAAATACAATAAAAAACACTTCTTTCAGGAGATAACCCGTAGTTTCCCGAACTACGTTTGCTCTGATCTTCCATACAGTGTGGAAGTACGTAGGCATAGGATGCGATATCCTAGCGATCAACCTTTCCCCCGTAATCATTCGTAGGCCGAACTACGTTGACTCTGATTTCTCATTCTCGGATGAGAATACGTAGGCATAAAGTGCGACGCTTTGCCGAGTCATTTTTCTTTTCTTTTTCAGCCAGCCTTGATAGGTAGACAGATTATAACCAACCCGTCCAAGTAAACAAACAAGCGAGGATCCCGTCGAGTACGACGGACGTGAGGGGTGCTAATACCTTCCCCTTGCGTAACCGACTCCCGAACCCAGACAATGGTTGCGACGACCTTGTCTTACCCCTTTTTCGTCAGGTTTTTCCGATCGTTTCCTTTCCCGCTCTGAGGGATAAATAACGAAAGGTGGCGACTCTTCTGTCATACCGGCACCTTATTTCCGCGCAAGCGACACAATCGAAGTTCAAAACCAGGTTTTAACTTCTTGAATTTTCTCTCTGTTTATGTGCTTTTAATGAATTAGAAGCATGCGGTTAGGTTCCCCTTAGAATCTAGATGGATTCTGGATGATTAATTTGAACATTAGTGACAATTTAGGGATGATGCCATTTTCGGTTGAAAGTGATATTTTCTGATCCTTGCGTTTTTAGCACGATTAAGTAGTGTAGTTGGATTCCTTGTGAAATTTCGTGTGATTTTCATTCAAGAATCATAGCGTTTGATGGATTATTTAGAGAGATATGGTCACTTGAAGTTGGCCGGAAAAGCTTCCGTCACCGACCGGCCATGGATGTGTGTGCGGGTTGCTTCAATATGCAGAAGATTAAAACGAAGAAGAAACAATCTCCTCCGTCCACGCGTTTGAGAGAGTGGACTTATTCCACACATCCAAGGGTGGCGAGAGCGCCACGTAATCCCTTCCTAAACGCCGCGTTTTGGGTTAATGAGAATCCAAGTTCAAGATTCAGCGTTGTATGACCATGGAGAGAGCGTGTTCGATCCCTGGCGTGTGTTCTTTTATTAATTTTGAAGCTGAATTGAATTAGTTGATTTGCATTGGGCCTCAATTCCTTGTGCTATCACCACCCCACCACCAGGCCCAACCAAGATTTTACGTGCAAAACGCTTGCTCAATCCACCCTCCACTGGCATTTATTTGTGAACTGAGTTGAGACTCAGATGGGCCTAGCGCCCTTATTGCTTCCAGCACCCCCCCATTTCTGGGCCCAAGCGAATTCAGTGTAGTTTTGCTGCTGACTGCACCTCTTCCATTTATTTCTTTTATTTTCTTTTCTTGTAATTTTTGTTTTCATGTTGTTAGAAATTAATTCACAAAAAATGGTAAAAATTGATACTAAATTCTGAGAAAAATTGTGGATACAAATTAAGATGTGTAGAACTTTGTCATGATTTTATTTTTCATTTTTCATGCATTTTTATTTTATTGCATATTTTCTAGTTTAATACGTGTCCAATGGTGAAATAATGATGTTGTGAATTTGTCCATTTTCTTTCTCACTCATGGTTCTGAATTTAATCTTGGATTTTTGTATGCTGTTTGTGTACATATTGATGTTGCCTTGTGATTTTTATCATGATTTTTAGATGATCTTAAATAAGGATTTAGGATAGTTGTTTAGGAGTGTTCATGATTGAATCCCTTTGATGTACCTTGAACTTTAGGTTTAGTTTGAACCTTTTTGACTTGGGTTTAACTTCTAATTTTTGGACTATAGCATGTTGATACATGTAGGATGATATGATATTTTCCCTAGAATTTTTTAGGATTCATTTTCATTTAGTTCCCTATTTTACAAAGTAACTTCAGTTTAGGTGATCCAGACTTAGAGAACTTTATAGATTAACATTGTAAGTAGCCATTAGATGATTCTAAATAGTGTATCCCTTTCTTGATAGATTGGTAAGTAGGTAGAGATCTATTTAGAACTTTGTCATAGCCTTGATGGAGCTTTTGATGCCCCTAGATTAGGTGAACCTTGTAGCTAGTTTGTAGGGTTTCTCTGGAGTGCTGTGTTGCCTCCTGTCCCCTATGTGTCCTCCTTGGGGTTTGCCCTACATTCTTTATTCAAGTCTTGAAGAGGAACCCTCCCGGGAGAGCCTAATCCTTCCTTTGGTTGGATTTTGTGCATTCCTCAGGAGGTTGAGCCTTGAATTGACATTCCCCAGTATAGTACATTCCTTTGGTTTGTACTATCTTTATCCTTCAAGTCTTGATGAGGAGCCCTCTTATGAAAGCCTAATCCTTCCTTTGGTTGGATTCTGTGCATTTCTCAGGAGGTTGAGCCTTGGATTTACATTCTTGGCATGGTATATTCCCTTGGTTTATACGCTGTCATCCATCTCAAAGTCCTTTTCTTAGGATCCCTCTTGGGAGAGCCTAATCCTTCCCTTGGTTGGATTCTGTGCATTCCTCAACAGGTTGAGCCTGAGATGGACATTCTATGTTGATACACTACAATCAGTTACCCTTAGATTGATATCTAGGGCTAAAACCCAGTCTCTTCTGTCCTATTGACATAGGATCCATCTTGGGAGAGCCTAATCCTTCCTTTGGTTGGATTCTGTGCATTCCTCAAGAGGTTGAGCCCATGATGGACTCTGGTATTGATATACCTCTAACCTAATGCAGCCCGGGATGACTTCCTTGTTGCTCATTATGGTTTCTCTCCCTTGTTTGATTTGCTTGATGCATTAGAGTAAGTTCATGTTTAGAGTATCTTAAGTTAGGAGCATGACTGCTTAGAGGTTGAGTGGGTCTCCCTCTGCTTGTTTGCATTAAGGGTTGAGGTGGTGCTCCCCTTGCTTGTGTGTTATTTTTCTTTTCAGCTGTGTGTTAGTAATAGAGGTTGAGTCTGTCTATCTCTGTTTGGCTGTTTATCTTTGCAATTATTCATACTTGGCTTGAGGAGGATCCTGCCCCACACACATTTCCTCCCTCACTTGCATTGCATGTGCATCTTTACAGCTTTCTTCTGTATATCTGTTTACTGTTTAAGTTGATGCTTTATCTGTTTCTGTATCCCTTTGACATGATCCCCTAGGAATCCCACTTCCTTTGATAAGGAAGTGATGATTAGAACTTTAGGTTGAAACCTATGCATGATAACTTCTAGGAGATCCCTGTTTCAAACCTTAACCATAGGATGAATCCTTGGCATGACAACATTAGGGCTTGATAGTCTCCCCATAGAGTTCGTTCTCTTCTCATCTCAAAACAACAGTAAAAAACGTAATAAAGGCAAGTTAGTATAAGCGCGATACGAGCCTTAAGCTACTTGGGTAATGATAATTGAGCGGCCTCCTCTCAATCGTCTATAATGTTTAGTATACGTCCTTTGGACGATATGCGACGCATTCGTTCCTAAGTCATAGTCTCTAGTGCTGTACAAACTACAGACAACCATAAAAAATAGTTCTTCCGTAAAAGACAGAAAAAAAACTTCAAACCTTTTGCCCCATGGGCCCATAATTCAAAAGAAAGCTTTTCTGAAGAAAAGAGTGTCGTTAACTCCCAGTTCTACCGCAAACGGTAACACCTAAGTCTCCAAGGGTCGAGCTGCGTACACCAAACTGCTGGAATTGTTTGTTAACCCTACTCGAAAAAACAGATGAATCTGACCCCCCGTAATCCGTCTTATTCCGAACTACGTAAGCTCTGATCTCTCATATCTGTTGAGAGTACGTAGGCACAATACCGACGTATTGGCGAGCCACCTTCCGTTTGCCTGTAGTTATGCGAACTACGTTGACTCTGATTTCTCATTCTCTGATGAGAATACATAGGTATAAAGTGCGACGCTTTGCCGAGTCATTTTCTTTTCTTTTCAAACCAGCCTTGATAGGTAGATAGTAAAACCAAACCGTCAAATAAACACAAAAAGCGTGGATCCCATCGAGTATGATGGACGTGAGGGGTGCTAATACCTTCCCCTTGCATAACCGACTCCCGAATCCAGAAAATGGTTGCGATGACCTTGTCTTATACCTTTTCGTCAGGTTTTTCCGATCATTTCCTTTCCCGTTCCGAGGGATAAATAACGAAAGGTGGCGACTCTTCTGTTTTGCCGACACCTTATTTTCGCGGTAGCGACAACAGCCACTTGTGAACCAATATTCAAATTGCTAAGAAAAGATCAAAGAGTCAGGTGGAATGAAAATTTCCAGAAGGTATTCGAAAGAATAAAAGAATATCTGCAGGAACCTCCAATACTCATGCCTCCAGTTGCAGGGAGACCACTGATCATGTACCTCACGGTTCTTGAGAATTCAATAGGATGTGTGCTCGGTCAACAAGACGAGTCGGGTAGAAAAGAGCATGCCATCTACTACTTGAGTAAGAAATTCACTGATTGTGAGTCACGATACTCGATGCTGGAAAAAACATGTTGTGAACTTGCTTGGGCCGCTAAGTGTTTGGGACAGTACATGTTAAACCATACAACCCTGTTAATTTCAAAGATGGATCCAATCAAGTACGTCTTTGAAAAACAAGCACTCTCCGGAAGGATTTCCCAATGGCAAATGGTTTTAATAGAGTACGATATTCAGTGTGTTTCCCATAAAGCCATTAAGGGAAGCGTTCTGTCGGAATATCTCGCGGAACAACCAATTGAGGATTATCAGCCGATGAAGTTTGATTTTCCAAATGAAGTTGTCATGTTTTTGAAGATGAAAGACTATGATGAGCCTTTACCTAACGAGGGTTCTGAGACTGGATCTCAGTGGAAACTGGTTTTCGACGGAGCAGTTAATTCATATGGCAATGGGATCGGGGCTATTATTACTACTCCTCACGGTTCTCATATACCGTTCACTGCCCGATTTACTTTCGCCTGCACCAATAATGAAGCCGAGTACGAAGCATGCATATTGGGTTTAGAAGAGGCCGTTAATATGAGGATCAAGAATCTGGATGTGTGCGGTGACTCTGCATTAGTCGTTAACCAAATCAAAGGAGAGTGGGAAACTCGTCAAGCCAACCTGGTGCCTTACAAGGATTATGCAAGGAGATTTTTATCGTTTTTTTGATAGAATCGAGTTCTATCATGTGCCAAGAGTCGAGAATCAGATGGCAGATGCCTTGGCCATGCTATCTTCGATGTACAAAGTGAACTTCTGGAATGAAGCTCCATCCATCGCCATTATGCGTCTTGATAGACCTGCTTTTGTGTTTGCAATTGAGAAAGCATCAGACGAAAAGCCTTGGTATTTTGATATCAAGCATTTTCTCAAGACTCGGGAATACCCGTCTGGGGCATCCAACAAAGATAAAAGGACCATGAGGAGGTTAGCCGTTAACTTTTATCTAAACAAAGATGATGTGCTCTACAGGAGAAATTTTGACATGGTCTTACTGTGCTGTGTTGATGAACTTGAAGCAAACCTGTTGATGGAGGAAGTCCACGAGGGTTCTTTCGATACTCATGCCAATGGACATGCAATGGCTAGAAAATTATTGAGAGCTGGGTATTATTGGATGACGATGGAATCTGATTGCTTCAAATACGCCAGAAAATGCCATAAATGCCAGATTTATGCGGATAAGGTGCATGTGCCACCGGCTCCTCTGAATGTGTTAACGTCTCCTTAGCCTTTTGCTATGTGGGGAATCGATGTGATCGGAAAGATTGAGCCTACTGCTTCTAATGGACATCGTTTCATTCTGGTTGCGATTGATTACTTTACAACGTGGGTAGAAGCAGCATCCTACGCCAATGTCACGAAACAGGTGGTAGCCCGATTCATAAAGAAGGACATCATTTGTCGTTATGGTATTCTTGAGAGAATCATTACTGATAATGGTTCAAATTTGAATAACAAAATGATGAAGGAACTGTGTCAGAGTTTCAAGATTGAGCATCACAATTCTTCTCCATATTGTCCGAAGATGAACGACGCTGTTGAGGCAGCTAACAAGAATATCAAGAAGATTGTGCAGAAGATGGTAGTGACCTATAAGGACTGGAACGAGATGTTGCCCTTTGCTCTTCACGGTTATCGTACTTCGGTGCGTATAGAAACCGGGGCAACTCCTTTCTCACTGGTGTATGGCACGGAAGAGGTCCTGCCATTGGAGGTTGAGATTCCTTCTTTAAGGGTATTGTCGGATGTAAAGCTTGATGAAGCTGAGTGAGTGTGAACCAGGTTGAATCAGTTGAGCTTGATTGACGAGAAGATATCGGCGGCTATTGCTCATGGCTGGGTGTACCAGAGTAGGATGAAGAAAGCCTTTGATCAGAAAGTGCGTCCTCGGTGCTTCCAGACGGGTAATTTGGTGTTGAAAAGGGTCCTTTCTCCTCAGACAAATCACAGGGGAAAATGGACTCCTAACTATGAAGGGCCGTATGTGGTAAGAAAGGTTTTCTCTGGCAGAGCCTTATTACTATCTACCATGGATGGTGAAGATTTTTCTTCCCCTGTGAACGCAAATGCGGTTAAAAAAATACTTTGCTTAAAGAGACCCGCTGGACAGAGAAAGAAAAGTCCAGGCAAAAATGGGGCATCCCGACGAACCATAAAAAGAGAAGGTTCGTGCAAAAATTAGGGAAAAGAAAAAGGAAAGATGTAAATCCGCAAAGTTGAAAACCTGAAAAGGCGACTTTGGCAAAAATGGGTATCCCGGTGGATTGCAAACCTGAAAGAGCGATCCAGGCAAAAGTTAGGGATTTGAAAGCAAACAACTGCGGTCTGTGTTCGATCTGTGAGCTTAAGAGCAGTTATCTCGAAGGAAAGGAATCAGTCCAGTCAGTCTTTTCAGAAGGCAAAACACGGGGCACATCAAAGACATACAGGTCATAGCCGAATCGACACATGGTGGTTGTCTGTTTCCACGTTGCCGACATTTGTATATATTCTTTTACTTTTTCGCAATTGCCTATTTTCAGGAATTGCATCCGAATTGTAATTCGCCTATTTACAGGCCTTTTATCAATAAAAGTATTCACTTCAGTCAAAGATCTTTCTCTTTCTTGTTTTACTTTTACTGTTTTGTTTGCAAAAACGTACAATATTTTGATAAACATTGCAGGAGAAAACATGAGGCTTTACAGAGCGTAACGAAAGCAAATGACTTTGCTCGCGTGGTAAGTGTCATGAATGGTAACTGAGGTAACCATTTCGCATGTGCGCATTCTTTTGTTTTATTGCAGGATGACAGCTCTCTCCAGTAGATGTGTTCTTCCACGACATTGAAATTATAATACAGACTCATTTCTCCCCTAGCAGAGATTTTGTCTTACCCACGGAGTCTCATTATTAGGTCAGGTATCGCCAGCAGAGGTTTGTAGCGAGTCTTCAGCGGAACAGGGTTTTGTCTCCATGCAAAGGCTAACCCTCGGTAGGATGGGTTTGTTCTCAGCATATTATTCTCCAGTGGAGGCAACGTCTTCGACGCCCTCTCCCCAACAGAGTCGGCTTTCTGGTGTTTTCCCGGTAGTATCGGTTTTCAAGGTTTCTTCCCCAAGCAGAGTTCAGTGTTGATTCCCTCGACGTGGCAGGTGTTTAGGCGAAGCATGATCCATTTCTCGGTAGAGTGGAGCTTTCCATAGAAGTATCTAATATTCTCTAGCGGGGTAGAATTTCTTTCCAAGCAGAGTGGAGCTATTTCCCAACAGTTTACTTTACTTCCTGATGTTGCACCCCAAAATTTACCCAACCTTTTTCTTTAACTGGCTTTTGTTTCATTGTATTCATAGCATCAGCATTAGCATTAGAATTTGCATACCATCATTCATTTGCAGAGGATTAAGAGGGATGCGTGTCGCTACTGCGAAAATCGGCGCCGGCTAAACAGAAGAGTCGCCACCGTGCGTTATTTATCCCAAAGGAGGGAAAGGAAACACGCAGAGTAAACCTTACGCAAAGACGGGAAAGGAATGTTCATCGCAACCAAATCCTGGATTCGGGAGTCGGTTACGCAAGGGGAAGGTATTAACACCCCTCACGTCCGTCGTACTCAACGGGATCCACACTTGTTTTCTGGTACGGATTGTTATTCTATCTACTCTAGAGGTCTAGGGTTAAAAGAAAAGAAAATGACTCGGCAAAGTATCGCACTTTACGCCTACGTATCCCCGTCTGAAACGAGAAATCAGAGTCAACGTAGTTCGCCTACCTACGGGAAAGGAGGGAAGGTTGCTCGCTAGGATATCGCATCCTATGCCTACGTACTTTCATACAGCATGGAAGATCAGAGCAAACGTAGTTTGGGCTACGGAAGACACAAGCTTGTCTGAATGTTTTTATCTCCTTATGAAAGGGTTTTTCCTGATTAAGAGTCTAAGCGGACAAAAATGACACTTTGATGTTTGTTATCAGTCTTTTACGCAAGAATTGTCTTTTATGATGTTTGCAATCTCTGACGCACTAGAGACTATGATTTGAGGGTGACTACGTCGTATGTCACCCTAAGGGTGACATACTAAGCAATCAGGTTACTGAAGAGTGACCCTCCAGCAACCTTTCTCAAATAGCTTAAGGCTCGTAGCGTACGACATCGATTATCCTTATTACTGTGTTTTGAATTATTTTGAGATAGAAGAGAAAGAAGTTCTAAAATATCCTAGGGTTGGAAATGGGAATCAAAACTACCCTAATGTTGTCATGCATGGATTAACACCTAATGTCTGTCATAATTCCCTCCTGCACAGAGGAAATCAGAGATCCTAGGGGATAAACGGAAAAGAAACAGCAAAAATACAATAAACAGTAAGATGCATGAATGCAGTAGAGCAATAGGCAAAATGAAAGCAATAGGCAAGAGGAGACAAGCTCCACCTCAAACCTAAGGGGCAAATCAACAAACAATACAGCAAATAAAACCACACCAGATGCCAGCTCAGACAGCAACAACAACTCCTACAGCAAGCAAGTTCAAACAGCATCAACTCTGGTAGCTACAGGGGATTAACAGCAAAAGATTGACAGTAACAACTTTAGGCAGGATCCTATCTTCTCCTTCCAATGATATCCAAGCTTCAGATAAGCTCTTATCTTCCATAATCTTCATCTTTAGCAAGCACTGAGTCCAACCAGTAGACAGCTCTAGTCAGCAGCAAAACCCTAATCTCAACAGATATCCATCTCTGACAGGCACAGGCTTCATCTTCTCTAATCTTTAATGAACCTCTTCTTCAATAGGTCTTCAACTTCAAGGCAAACACTCACAAGATAGGATTAACTAATAGAGGCAGTTGGGATGTTAAGAGGCTTAGTGAAAACCCAGGGAAATCACTAAGATCTTAACACAACTAGTGACAGATATCCTCAAGGTTCTACCCAATCAAAGCATGCTCTACATCCCTCCTAAGGAGATATGGAACTCTTTTAGGGGACCTTGTGTCATAGGATGGAATAGAGGCACAAGAAGCTCTCTATTTTTGACAGAAGAAATCAGTCTACTCTAGAGCTCTCCCTATATCTCCTATATCCTAAGCCTTCAACAAGCAATCTTCAAGCACAAGCTCCAAGCATCAATCCTTGTCTCCAATCATCCTCAAAGTCTTCACATACTCCTCAAGCCAAGCACAAGCTTAATCACCCAAAGAAAAGGCCCCAAAACCCAACAAACAAAGCAACTCCTCAAGATGGAAACACACCAATATCAATCAACTTGCAACAATCAAATAAAATGGAAATATTCATCATAAAATCCTATATTTATTTCTAAAGGACCCTAGCTATGTACCCTATACCCCACATAAACCCAAAGGCCTAAATCAAACTAAAAACCCAATAACTATGTATTGAAATGCACCTATGTCAAGTTGAAACCCTAATTCTAGCACACTTGCTTCACACCTCTCAAAAACCATTAAATTTAAGTCACAAAAATGTAACAAAAATTCAGGGGTAACCTAATACTCTAATCTAACTATAGGAAAAGGAATCACATTAAAAATCAAAGGGAAATGATCATACAAAATTCAGAAAGTTGGTACATCAAATAAAAGTGGAATAAAAGCAATTAAAAGTAAAAATAAACCAAAAATAGAAAAATGCATGAAATGGAATTTTTTATTCTTTTATAATTTTCTTGATGTCTTGATAAAAATGGGAAAAAAACTCTCAATCAAAAATATTATGTTTTCAATTTATTATGAATTTTCAAAGAAACTAAAATAAAGTGTGAAAATATAAGAAAATAAGAGAAAATGGAAAATATGTGTGTCAAATAGCAATCAGAATCAATGCATTTCCTTAACTGGGCCCAGAGAGGGGTGTAGATAGCCGAGCGCCTAAGCCCAATTATCCACCAGAAAATAAAATGAAAATATAAAGGAAAATAAAAAAACCACGGTGCAAGAAGCAATGAAAACACGTGCATTTCCTGGTGGGCCTTGAACAAGGGGTGTGGATAGAATGAATTCACTTAAGCCCAAACGGGTACTTTAATAAAACGATGCGTTTCACCCTTAGCCTTCTCCTTCACAAACTGAGAGCAACTCACGGCCGTTGGATCTCGTTTTAGTCAAAGGTCTTGTGTGGATCCAAGGGTGGTGGCATTGTCTTCAACCTTTGAACTCTGAAAGGAGGGAAAAGCCATGGATGAACAGCTTATGGACTTCATCTTCTTCCCAATCGTGCTCCCTCAAATCTCCATCAAATGCAAAAATCCAAAACCCTAACATGCTCCAAATTTCACCAGGAATTCATCTATGGTAACCAAACACCTTGAAACTAATCCTAGCTCCAAACACGATTCAAACATCAGAAATTGGTCCATGATCAAAAGTCACCAACCTTGAAATTGAGTGGCTCAATCTCTTCCTCACTTCACACTGATCATTTCTAACCATTAATCTAAGGTTATATCATCAAGAACAACAAGATACACGCATGAACAGATTTTGCATCACTTAACCAATGGTCTCTAAATTGATCCTAAAGCTACTAGAAAGTTCCACATGATCATCTACAATGAATATAACTAATCAAAACCAACTGAAACCACCTAAATCGTGCCATGGAGTGAAGTTTACCTACCTGCAAATTTGAGATGAACAGAGGTATGAAATCTTCAAATCAAGCTTTGAGAACTTCAATACACCTTCAATGAATCACAATCTTTCTTCTGTATGCAAAAGAAATGGTTGAAATAGCTTGGATTATGGAAACCGATCTTGAGTTGCATATGAGAATTTTCAATGACAAGAACATGATTCCTCCACCAATTTGCTTGGAACTTGATTTGGAAACACTCACTAGCACAAATGGAAGCAAATGGGATCAAGAAATTGGATGGAAAGGCATGAAATGCTTGTAACCGAATCTGAGTTGCAACAGAAAAATCTCAATCTCAATCTCTCTTATCTCCTTCAATTCTCACCAAATTTTGCTTGGGATCACTTCTGAATCTTATATAGAGTGTGTTGGAGGACTCTAGAAAGATCTAGATTGATCCAATGAGAAAATCAACTTCTCATGTCATGAAATTCTCTTCTTATGATATGCACTTATCATCTCATGCTCCTAGCTTGCAATGCACTTGTTATGAGTTTGAAATCTCTCCAAATGAGATATTGGAGGTGTGTGGATGGAAAAGGGCCTTGTATTTGCTTGGAAATGAGGTTTTACAATTGTGCCTTATGGTTCAAGTAAGCCATTTACAAAGCAAGTCCTAAAAATAATCCTTTATTCAAAATTGTGGAAATGTCAATGTTCTTAAAATGCCTTTTACAATCAAATTGGTATGTCATATGCCTTGGTTTGGTTGTGTAGATCAAAAACCCCAATTTCCAACCTTGGTTCATTTGAATTATGCCTTCATTTTAGGCCATTTTTATGATTTTGTGAAGCAAGCCATTCCAAACTCTCATGACTTCTTATGTAGCCTAAAAACATCATTTTGAACACATCTCATGTTGAACATTTTTCCATTTGAAGAGTGGAAGATGGAGATTTGGACCTATGTTGAAAAATGACCTGTAATTCAACTTTCCCAAAATACCCCTGGGTTGCCAAGACCATAACTTGAGTTCCACAAATCCTATTGAGGACTTCTAGTACTCAAATTAAAGCTAAGATCAAGATATACAACTCTTATGTTGGCCAAGAATCCATTAGAAAACTCCTTGATGGGCAAAAGTTGCTTTGAAGTCAAGTGACTTTCACAGATAAATTTCAATGTCCTCTGGGGACTCATAACTTGCAAGAACCATAACTTGAGTTCTACAACTCTTCTTGAAGACTTCAACCACTCAAATTAAAGCTAATGAGAAGCTATACAAGTTTCATGTTGACCAAGACTTCATTTGAAACTTGCACTTTGACTTATCTGGCTTGGAAATAAGGCCTAAATTAGGGGATTTTACACTGAAACCCTAATTTAATAACTCCTCTTCTTCTTGATTCCTTTTGATTTCTCCTTGTCACCACACCACACTTGTATACACATATCAATTCATGAATCCCACATCCTTCAATTAAGCCTTGATGCTCTTCAATCACCCAGTTGACCTAGGGTTGACCCAGATGAAACCCTAATTGACTGTACTTCAACTCTGACTCTTGTACTTGTATTAATGACTTGTCTCATCTTCAAAATGACCCTCTAGGTCTTCCATGATCTTGGTACACATTCCATACCCTCAGCCATGGCTCACACACTCATTGATGATCTTCAACACATCCCCAAGATTGGGAGAGAAATCCACTGGTTGACCTTCAAACTTTTCAAAGCTTCAACTCATTTCTTGATTACTTGGATGGTCTTGAATCTGAATAAAACCCCTTGACGGGCCTCATTCTGATAAGAATGGCACTTGGTCCCCTGTTAGATGACTTGTTATGCTATGCTATGCAAATGATTAGACTATGTACATGACTTATTATGCAAATGGCAATGTAATTGAAACATAAACCAGATGAAATAGGTTGAGCAAATTTTAGGGTGCAACAATGTGCTTATCAAGAGAAATATATCAAAGTTTAAGCCTAATCAAGGGGTTGTGTTCAAGCTATCAGGTGCTTATTATCCTCAGAAGAATGCCAAAGCTCACTGAAGGGGTGGATGGTCAAATGTGCATATCTCCTAACTTGAAGGTCATGGGAGATCATAAGATGATTTTGAATCCATGGATGTGGGTGTAAAGCCTTAATAAATATCATTGGATGTCTTGAGATTCATTATAGAGCTTATCCAAGCCATTATGCAAAGTACAAGAGGCCACAACCAAAGTTGGTGCAGCTCAGGTTTTCACCTGGTCAACCCTCAGTCAACTATGAGTCTTGAGGAGATTAAGACTCAATTACAAGAAACTATGATCATGGAGAGATGTATTGAGACACTTAAGAGATCATTTTAAGATCAATTCGTCAATATTCAAGAGTGTGAGAAGTTATTAAGCTAGGGTTTCTAAGCTTGACAGTGTAAAATCCCCTATTTCAGTGCCCAACATCAAGACCACATAATTCAAGACAAGTTTCATCTCATCTTGACATCAACATGAGACTTGTAGAGCATGTTCTTGGATTTATTTTGAGTATTAGAAGTCATTCATTGGATTTCTAGAACTCAAGTTATGAAGCAGGCAAATTACAGGTCATCAGATGAATGTGATTTTGGTACTTGAAAGTCAACCAACTTCCAAGACATTTTTGAGCTAGAAGGATGTCTCTCCTCACCTTGACCCAAACATGAATTTTGTTCCTCATTATCTTAGCTTTCCAAAGCGTACTAGAAATCCTTGATTGTATTTATAGAACTCAAGATATGGAGCTTGCAAGGCAAGGGTATTTTGGGAAACTTTGATTATAGGTCATTTTCATTATAGGTCCATTTCACCACTTTGCATACCTCAAATGAAAATCTTTTCAACTTGAAAGTTGCTCAAAATGGGATCATTTGCTCAACCAAACATCAAGGTATCATTTCTTTGGCTTGGATTGGAGAATATGTGAAGAAAATTTCATGAAAGGAAGCTTGAAAATGGCTAGTTTGGATCAAGTTCAATTTAAATCAATTCATGTCATGTTGGTACATTTTTTTAGTCCAAATAATATTTTAAGAACAATGGAAATATTACAAATCAAGTTTGAATTCATTTCCATGGCCAAATGCAAGGTTACTTCACTTTGAAGTAACATAGCTCAAATCAACCATTGATGCATTTCCAAGGCTTCAATCTCAGCCATACATATTCCTTACACCTCAAGCAAGTGAAATGAACCAAATGAGAGGCATTCAGGCTCTGTTTTGATGAACATCATGAAGCTTCAAAATGAGAAAAAAGTGGATTTTGCAATTGGACTCCATGGGCTTCAATTGGGCCTGAAATTGATCAATATCCATTGTATATAATCTCTTTGATGATTCCTAACAGAAAAAACTGATTTTGGAGCCAAGAATAACAAAATTCAGTTATGGAAAAGTGAAGCAAAATGGAAAATTGAATTTTAAGATTAAGCCACTTTCAAGCCAAATCAAGGATTGCACAAGCTCCATTGATGATCAGTGAAGGATTTTGCATATTTTCCACAAGTTTGAGCATCATCTGAAGGCCCATTGGAGGTGCTCCAATAGGTAATTTATTTCTCACCAATACTCTCTGTTCTTGATCCAATCGCACGCCATTGTTGTAGTTTTACACTCCCCTAGACTCATAGATGGATTTAGGATAGTTTTAGAGGCTGATTTCAAGAATTTTTTATAGAGCACGTTTCATTGCTAGCTTCGGTTATGGGTTATTATAGGGAGAAAATGAAAATAAATGATAGCTTCATGATCAGCGTGAAATGTAGATCACTTTAGGCTAAAATATTATGGATTTTGGTCCGTTTTCGTGTTAGCTACAGTGCCAGTCGTGAGGTTGAAGACGACCGGAGCAAGTCCGGCCACCGTCTGTGAGCTTTCCCCCACCGCCTGCAAACTTCCCTCCAATTCCTAGTTTAAATCCCCAGACGCGTTATCAACCCTTAGATCTTGTCAAAAGCTTGACTAAGTCCCCTCATGGTGTGGCTCTCTTTCCATTTCGTTTAGGCTGACCTTTGACTGCATATGTGGCATCATGATGTGCGTTAGATTGGATTACTAAGACGTTGTAAGGTGGAGATTAAGACGTATCGTAGGTCTACGTTGACTGCAACACATGAGATCATTCATGTTTTTTAAACGTATTGGACTTGGGCCCCCAAGTGATATTCACACCTCCCTTTCAGTAGGCCCAATGCAAATCAACATGATTTTGCTGCTATTCACACCCCAGCATTTCCCTTTATTTTCTTTTTTTCATTTTATTTCTTTTATTTTTTTCTGTTTCATTTTAATTCAATATAAAATGATAAATGCTTCAATAAATCCTGAAAACATTCATGTCGGAAATTTGGCATGTATAGAAATTTGTCATATTTTCTATTTTAATTTTCTGGTTATTTTCCATTTAATTGCATATTTTTCATGTTGTGTGCTTTTAATAAATGTGAAATTACATGCCTTGCTTTGTGATTTTGTTTCCCATTCAATACATCAAATAAATGTCTAATATTTTGCATGCTGATTCTAGACACATTTTAGAGTGTTGTAGTATTTTTGTCCTAATTTTTAGGAGCTTTTTGATTAGGGTTTGAACTAGGTCTTTAGAACCCTTCCCATTTGCATCTCCAGTAGAACACTTCATGGTTTAGTTTTCTGTTAGTGTACCTAGACTTGGAATCTTGACATGAAATTTTGACCATAGCCTCCTAACACATTTAGGATCCCTTAGAAATTTTATTAGGATTTTAGGACTTGTTTTCCTATTTTTCCTAGGTTTTATATTCTAACTGATGTTAGGGTGTTCTCAATTTAGCATTCCACCTAGTTTTGCCTTTAAGTGAACTTTTAGCAAATCTTGAGCACCCAATCTTGGTTTGGTCCCTTAGTACATAGGTTGAGACCTTTGTAGGTTAATTTTTAAGTCATTAGCATGTCCATAGCTTGATTTGGATAGACGTTCCTTTAGAGCTTAACTTTTAGGGTTTCTTTAGAAGTTTTTGTGAATGATTTCCCTCCCTTATGTGGTTCCTTTGCTTGGTTTATCCTTGTTCCTTCCATCTCAACATTCCCTAGTCCTATTCTTAGGATCCCTCTTGTGAGAGCCTAATTTTTCCTTTGGTTGAATTCTGTACATTCCATAAGAGGTTGAGCCTTAGATGGACATTCAATGGCATAATGTATTCCTTTGGTTTACACTATCTTCCTTCATTCTCCAAGTCATGTTCTTAGGATCCCTCTTGTGAGAGCCTAATTCTTCCCTTGGTTGAATTCTGTGCATTCCATAAGAGGTTGAGTCTGGGATGGACATTCAATGGTATAGTGTATTCCTTTGGTTTACACTATCTTCCTTCATTCTCCAAGTCCTATTCTTAGGATCCCTCTTGTGAGAGCCTAATTCTTCCTTTGGTTGAATTTTGTGCATTCCATAAGAGGTTGAGCCTTTGAGGACTCAAGTGCTTTGTATATTTCCTATCTGTCCTACATGATTAGGATCCTTCTTGTGAGAGCCTAATTCTTCCTTTGGTTGAATTCTGTGCATTCCATGAGAAGTTTGAGCCTTTGATGGACATCCTGTGTTGATACATATTAACCAGATACCTTAGATTGACATCTAGATTCCACCATTCCCATCTGTCCTACATTCTTAGGATCCCTCTTGTGAGAGCCTAATTCTTCCTTTGGTTGAATTCTGTGCATTCTATAAAGAGGTTGAACCTGGGATGGAGTCTTGTGTTGATACACATCTAAACCTGATGTAGCCTTAGGATGATTTCCTTGTTGCTCATCTAGTTTATCTCTCTCCTGATGAATGGGTTTCATTGCCTGCTTGCTGTGATGCATTAGGATAGACTTGCATGTGTAGATACCCTTAGGCTTAGGTGCATGTCTGCATTAAAGGTTGAGGTGTTCCTCCCTTTGCTTGGATGTTTATTTGTCTTTCATACTTGTTATGTTTGCATTAAAGGTTGAGGTGTGCCTCCATTTGCTTGTGTGCTTTCTCTGTGCATCTCTGTTTGCATCCCATGTTTGCATTTAAAGGTTGAGCTTGTCTCCCTTGCTTGTACTGTTGCATTGCATCTGCATCCAGTTACTTTATGTTTCACCTGCTTGATAGCTGTGTTTCTTTTTCCCCTTTGCATGTTCACTTAGGACTCTCAATTCCTTGTTTAAGGAGTGACGATAGACTTTAGCTTGAATCCTTTGCATGATAACATATAGGATATATTCCCTTTCAAACTCAACATTAGGACCATCTTGCATGACAACATTAGGGATTTGATTTAGTTCCCCTGTAGATTCCTCTTTCTATTCTTACCTTCAAAAAATAACAAAACATCTAATAAAGGCAAGTTTGTATTGTACGCTACGAGCCTTAAGCCACTTGGGAAATGATAATTGAGCGGGCTCCTCTCAATTGTCTAGAGTGTTTAGTATACGTCCTTTGGGCGATATGCGACGCATTTGCTCCTAAGTCATAGTCTCTAGTGCAGTATGAATTACAAACATTCATAAAAAACACTTCTTTCTGATAAAAGATAAAAAACCAACATCAAACTTCTTTTGCCCTTTGGGGCTCCTTTAATCAGGAAAATCTTTTCAAAAAAAGAGTGTTGTTAACTCTTAGTTCTACCGCAAACAGGCTTTGTCCCTAACTGCTGGAACTACTTGTTAACCTTACTCGGGTAAAAACAATTGAACAAACCTGTGTTTTGTTTTATCTTGAACTACGTTTGCTCTGATCTCTCATACCTGTTTAGAGTACGTAGGCACGAGACACGATGTCTTGGCGAGCAACCTTTCCCCCATCATCCGTAGTTAGCCGAACTATGTTGACTCTGACTTTCCCATTGCACGAGGGAATACGTAGGCTCAGAGAAGCGACGCTCTGTCGATTCATTTTCCTTTTTCTTTTCTTTTGAGCAAGCCTTGATAGGTAGATAGTTAAACAACCCGTCAGATAAACAAACAAGCATGGATCCCGTCGAGTACGACGGACATGAGGGGTGCTAATACCTTCCCCTTGCGTAACCGACTCCCGAACCCAGAGATTTGGTTGCGATGACCGATCTTATCCTTTTTCGCTAGGTTTTTCCTGATCGTTTCCTTTCCCTCCTTTGGGATAAATAACGATAGGTGGCGACTCTTCTGTCTTTGCCGGCACCTTTTTTTGCAGTAGCGACAGGTGGCGACTCTGCTGGGGATATATAGTTGCGGGGGACTTTTCCCATCCCCTATGCTGGGACCGTTTCCCATCCCCTATGTGAGTCAATCCTAGCGCTTGTTTGCTTATCTTTTGGGTTTTGTACATGCATGTTGTACTTTATTTGCTTCCGCACTTTATTTTCCCGCATTTTATTTTCAGCATTATATTATATCATTATTATGCTGTTGTAGGAGGGGACTGATTCTGATGAGTGATAAGCCAGACCTAGGCTTGAGTGCATACGTAGCATTAGTTGTGGAGATTAGTGGGGGCGTGCTTTGTAACACCCCCTTTCTATACCCCTAAATAATCAAACGAATCATTTAGGCACGAATTCAAAATTTCATCAGAGTATTATTTAAAATACGGTATAAAAGGAACATGTCACATTATGCTTGAATTAAAACACATACAACACCTGCTCATAATAGATATGCAACAATGGGCAACAAACACATCAGAGGATCTTAGTCCTTATACCCACATCTCAAATATTTAGAATAAAAGCGGAAAATCTAAACATTTGAATCACAACCGACATGTACTCACATATATACATATTCACATCATTCAATGTAATTCATCAACAACATTCATGTTTACAAAACATGCAACAACAATAATACCTATACAAATGTATTCATCAAAAATAGCCCAAGGCTTCCTATATTACCCGGTGTTACATATCAGAGCCATCTGACCAAAACTAATGAAGACGCGCTTCACAAAAAGGGATCACCAGCACCTAATCTGCAATGCCTCATAGAGCATCATAAAACAACAGAAGGGTGAGAAACAATATCATAATATTCAATGCATAAATCATATATATACATATCATTAGTTAAGCATCTTCCGCATTCACACCACAACTCACCTCAATCATTCTATACATCGCAATGTATCCGTATAAGTATCTATATATATAAATAGAACATCAAGCATATACAATATGCAATCACCAATGTTTATATCAATCCATATAAACCTACATATATACATATATTCACACACACACACACACACACACACACACACACACACACACACACACAGATATATATATATATATATATATATATATATATATATATATATATATATATATATATATATATATATATATATATATATATATATATATATATATTTTCAAGCATACTCACTCATGCCATTATCACAATTCGCATTAATTCACATAAACATACACAATATGTTTATATCATCACCAATTCACATAAACATCCATATACATGTTTATTTCACCAATGCATCATATAAAGATGATAATGCAACTCATAGAGACCGACTCACGACTCTATGCAGATGCAAATGCGGTACCGACTCAATTCAGCAGGTTCAATTGAAGAACCAAAATGGAACCATCGCTCGTTACCAAAGTAACTCCCCGTCGAGCCTACGATGTTCACCCATCGCTCACACCCCACATGGGCACACGATGTTCACCCATCACTCACACCCCACATGGGCACACAATCCGATTGCTCACACCCCACATGGGCACATAATCGTTCTGCAGATTCTACGCGGAATTAAATATAACCATCGCATCATACGAGGTTCTGCAAATCCTACACGGGATCAAATGTAACCATCGCTCACACGAGGTTCTGCAAATCCTACGCGAGATCAATTAACACAAATGCATATCATGATGCTTCACATGCAAACATGACTTAATCAACTATAAACCATCACTCACACCCACATGGGCACACGATGTTTCTGCAGATCCTACGTGGGATCAATCAACACAAAATGCATACATATTCGCAAATGTATTATCATGCATTCTTCACATTCATCACAATTACCATGCATTTTTATCCAATTCAAACAATGCATACATTTGCCCAAAGGCCACGATTCACAATCAATTCATACACTAGGATTCACGCCTTACGGCTACCCACAACACAACAATTAATAACACACAAGTTATCCATACGAGACGAGACCGATCACAGTCGGACGCTCTAGCTAATATAAGCTCTTCTCACTCAAAATCATTAATTCCGACTAAACGGTAAAATTGGCTAAAAGTCGGCTAAAAATAATATTTCCATTCACCAAGTTGTAGAACATATTATTCGCTTCAGTTTGATATAAAGAACGTCAAAATCCGATAAACGGTGAAAATGTTATGAATTTCCGAAGTTTTGAAAAATAATATTTTCTCACACTTACAGTGTTAATCGGTTAACGGATATGGTTAACCGATTAACCACTCCAAAAACTCAGTTTTTAGGCCCCTAACACTGTGTTAATCGGTTAACGTATATGGTTAACCGATTAACACCTGAAAAACTTGGAAAAACAGCTATGGGTTTGGGCTTAAAAGCCCCAAAAACCCGACCGATTAAATGGTTTTCACCCGATTAAATGACTATCCATCGTTACTAATCATATACGGACATTTTAGGATCATAAAACTCGAATTCCACGACATCCGATTTCCACTCAAAATCTTAACCTCAATTTAACCGAAAATGGTGAAACTCACAATATCACTTGATTTTCGCCAAACTAGTTCCAATACTCTTAGTCTAACATATCCCGAATAAATTACGAAGGTTATTCTCGATTCTAACCGTTCAAACAACGATTTCTACCGATTAAACCAACTTCAACCTAGAAATGGAAAGTGTAGAAAACTACCAAACAATCCACACAACACATACATGATCATACATATAGATAGAATAATAAAGTTTCACACCCTTACCCGATTATCCGATTCTTACTGAGCTTTCTTGATGATTTCCAACTTTTTTCTCCTTTTTCTCTTCTCTTATACCTTCCCCTCAATTCTATTTTTATCAAAAGGACCAAAATACCCTCCAATCTAAATTTTACCCGAAACTCTCCGAAATGGTAAAATATTAAAACATACTAAATTAACACATCAAATTCACAATTAAAACAATTATTACTCAATTTAAATAGAACACTCAATAAAATGAAATAATCGAAATTGGGGCGTTACAACTCTCCCCCACTTTAGAAATTTCCGTCCTCGAAAATATTACCTGATTCAAACAAGTCCGGATACGACTCTCGCATCCCACTTTCCAATTCCCAAGTCATATTGCCTTCAGAAGCGCCTCCCCACGCTACTTTGACAAGCGCAATATCCTTGCCTCTAAGTTTCTTAACTTCACGATACAAAATCCTAACCGGTAAAACTTCTACCGTAAGGTTATCTCTCACCTCAACCTCGTCCATAGGAACAACATTGTGACAGATCCGGAACATACTTCCGAACTTGTGAAACATGGAACACATCATGCAAATTCGAAAGATTCGGAGGCAACGCCACATGATAAGCCACAACACCTACTCGTGCAGTAATCTAATAAGGACCAATAAAACGAGAAGTCAACTTCTTCGACTTCAAAGCACGACCCACACCCGTAACTGGTGTAACTCTTAAAAACACATGGTTGCCTTCTTGAAATTCAAGATCTTTCCTTCTCTTGTCATGGTAGCTATTTTGTCTATTTTGAGAAGCTTTCATCTTCTCCCGAATAAACTTCACTTTCTCCGTAGTTTGTTGTACCATCTCCGGCCCAACTACCGACCTCTCACCAGTTTCATGCCAACACAAAGGTGTTTGACATCTCCGGCCATACAAAGCCTCAAATGGCGCCATACCAATACTTGCATGAAAACTATTATTATAGGTGAACTCAATCAATGCCAAATAACTATCCCATGCACCACCTTGTTCTAGCACGCAAGCACGCAACAAGTCTTCCAATGATTGAATTGTCCTCTCGATTTGACCATCCGTCTGCGGATGATATGTAACACCCCACTTCCCAAAACAAATAAAATATGAATAACATAATAAAAATCAGAGTTTCCTTCCCAAGTGGGATATCGCATAAAAATCACGTTTCCTTATAAAAAGGTTTTTCTCCAAATACAGCGGAATATTTAAATAATACAATTAAATAAAAATTTTGATACGTTCGCAGGAAAAAAATAGGAGTTCAACATGAAACAATAAAAATGCCCAAGTCCCGTGCTACGTATCAGAGCATCCTAGACTCGACAGTCACACCAATATCCAAGCTAGCTAAGCACCTGGATTATCTGTACTTCCGAAGAAGCACAGACCACAACAACAACAAGGGGTGAGAAATCATGATCAAAAATATAATGGTAATGTAATACATGTAATAAGGCAGTAAAACACACCAACACATCAATTATTCACCCCAACAACACCATATAACGAACCTACTGTTCAAATTACAATATAACATATTATAATGCAATTATGCAACTCAACACCATGCATGCGGTACCGACTCATTGGTTCATTCAATCGAACCTGGATAGATCACTTACGCTCCTCCTGAGACATGATCTATCCCCCACCATTCTCCACAAAGGAGTACGGATGAATCACTTACGCTCCTCCTGAGACATGATTCATCCCACCAAAACACCATGATATGCAAGACACCAATGCATAATTATTATATTCTGGCACGCTAAGTGCACACGATCCTCCTGATCATATCATCATACAACAATGCATATGTATAGATATATTACACCAACACCATATAAATCAATCAGATAGTAAACGAATTCATACTATCACACCGGATATAACTACGTCCCCCCCCACTCGGGGATACACGATCCTACTGATCACTACACACATATACATTACTAATTGCTCACCAACAATATTAAGGGAAACGCGTACTATCCCCAAGTACACAAGTTATATCCCATACTCATCATTTTCACACTACAGCAAGGCTAGAAGGATCACACGAGACCAATTCAGACATCTCACCAAAAGTCTCTGAGGTTACTCAGAACCTCCCTAAACCAACACCTCAGCCTATACACCAAAATCAATAATTCATCAACATCAATCCACAATCACAAACATGCCAATAGATATTATACTTACCAATTATCCTATAATTTCTACTCTAGAACCGACATTACGGTACATTACCGACACTTCAGAGTCACTCTGAATCTCACCAAGGTCCTAACCATAGTCATTAACGACACTATAGGGAAACAACACATAACTTTTCCCAAAGCTATAATCACTGTCATTGCCAACACTACGGTAACAACACATAATCTCATCAGCTTTATATTCCTAGTTACTATCAACACTACAGTAACATCAACAATCCAACAAAATGGATCAATACTACAGTAACATCATCACCATATATATATATACCCCAAAATGCATCATCATCATTCATCAATCCCTCAACCTCAACAATAATCATAGCATGCCAATATAAAACTTTATATAACGATAAATTCCTACGGGGTTAAGGAATCCCCTCTACCCTATACATGTATAAACCATTCCCAATCAAATTTCTCCCCCCTTACCTTGACAATTGGTCGATCGATAGAATTCCTCCTAGAATTGGTCTCTTGGCCTTCTCCTTCCTCTTCCGTTCTTCGTTCCCTTTTTCCTTCGTTCTTTTTCACTTTCCTCGTTCTTTCCTCTTCTCTCTTTCTATCGCTCTTTTTTCTCAATTTTCTAAAATGTATCGTAACTCTCCTAACCCCTCATATTCTATTTCCCTTTTTAATTATTCTAATCCCAATAATAATAACTAATAAAATAATATAATATTAATAATCTTAATAATAATAATAATACTAATATAATCTTACTAATATTAATAATACCACATATTAATAATAATAATAATAATAATAATAATATTAATAATTCTAATAACAATAATAATGATAATAATAATAATAATCTTAATAATAATAATACTATTAATAATAACAATAATAATAATATTATTATCTCTCCAATAATCATAATAATACTTTTAATAATAATAATAATAATAACACTAATAATAATAATAGTAATAATAATAATAATAATAATACTATTATTATTATCACACCAATATCCCACGCCTATGGTAATCCCTTTCCTCTCCATTCCAACTTTTCTAATATCTCCTTGCTACCCCTTCATATTTCCTTCCTCACGGTTTCTATCGTGACTTTTCATATTTCCATTCTAACTTCCCAATAACCCTTTCACCTCTTATTTTACTTATTCCAACCACTAATATTCCCAATAATAATTCTAATAATAATAATTATAATAATCATTATAATAATAATAATAATATAATATAATATAATACTATTATAATATTATAGTAATATTCAACATAATAATAATAATAGTGATACACCCAACAATAATTATAATTATAATAATAATAATATTATCACACCAATAATAATAATAATATTAATAAAAATAATATAATAATAATATAATAATACTAATATTATTATTTCACCAAAATAATAATAATATTAATAATAGTAACAAATATAATAAATATAATAATAATAATAACACCCCCACCAATGTTACTATTATTTTTATATTACTATATTTCACACCAAAATATCACCAATAGTCCTCCCACATTAGGGACACCCACCAAACATCATCAAATACACCCCCACCAAAGGGCACACCAACATATAATTTTTAAAATAATAATAAAGTGACTAAATAATTAAAATGGGTGTTACAACTCTCCCCCACTTTAATTATTTTCGTCCTCGAAAATTACCTGATGGAAATAGCTCCGGATACGCTTCTCGCATCCTGCTTTCCAACTCCCAGGTCACACTGCCTCCTGCAGCACCTCCCCAAGCTACCTTCACCAAAGGTATCTCTTTCCCTCGGAGCTGTTTCATCTTACGGTCCTCGATCCTCAACGGCATCGTCTCAATAGTAAGATTCTCCCGAACCTGAACATCATCTCTCTGAATAACATGAGATGGATCAGAAACATACTTTCGCAATTGCGACACATGAAACACATCATGTAAGTTCGATAACTCAGGTGGCAACGCCACCCTATAAGCTACAGCACCAATTCTTTGCAGAATTTCATAAGGTCCAATAAACTTAGGATCCAACTTCTTGGACTTCAATGCACGACCCACACCAGTCATCGGATTAACTCTTAGGAATACGTGATCACCTACACAGAATTCCAACTCTTTCCTCCGATTATCATGATAACTTTTCTGCCTACTCTGAGACACTTTCATTTTCTCACGAATCATTTGAATTGTCTCAGTAGTCTGCTGTACAATTTCTGGTCCAAGCACCACATTCTCACCAGTTTCATACCAACACAGAGGAGTCCTACACCTCCTCCCATACAAAGCTTCAAACGGTGCCATTCCGATACTAGAATGGTAACTGTTATTGTACGTGAATTCAATCAATGATAAATGAGTGTCCCACGCACCACCCTTTTCCAATACACAAGCTCTTAATAAATCCTCAAGCGACTGAATAGTCCTTTCCGATTGACCATCAGTTTGTGGATGATAAGCTGAACTTAATTTCAACTTAGTACCCAAAGCTTCTTGCAAGCTCTTCCAAAATTCTGAAGTAAACCTCGGATCTCTATCCGACACAATACTGGACGGAACACCATGTAACTTCACAATTACCCGAATATAAATCTCCGCCAGCTTCGTCAACGGAAAACTAATATTAATTGGCACAAAGTGTGCAGACTTCGTTAACCAATCCACAATCACCCATATAGCATCAAAACCTCTCGCCGTATTTGGCAATCCTGTAACAAAGTCCATAGAAATGCAATCCCATTTCCAAACCGGAATTTCCAACGGTTGCATAAATCCAGAAGGTCTCTGGTGTTCTACCTTCGATTTCTGACACGTCAAACAGGCATAAACAAATTGAGCAATGTCTCTTTTCATACCAGACCACCAAAATAATTTCTTTAAATCATGATACATCTTCGTAGCTCCGGGATGAATACTCAGATTACTACGGTGTCCTTCACTCAAAATCAGCTTTTTCAGTTCCTCATCATCTGGTACACAAATCCTGCCTCTAAATCTCAACACACCTGTACTATCCAATTTAAAGTCACTATCGGAGTCACTTCCTACTCCAGGCATCAAATCTACCAATTTCACATCCAACTTCTGATTTTCTCTAATCTTATCCAAGAAGTCATTATTTACCTGCAACATACCCAACATTACACTATCTGCAGTAGTCTCACAAACCATGCTCAAATCTCTGAATTGTTCAATTAACTCAATTTCTTTCACCATCAGAGCTGCCATATGAATTGTCTTTCTACTCAAAGCGTCTGCCACTACATTGGCCTTTCCCGGATGATAACTCAAACTGAAGTCATAATCCTTCAAAAATTCTAACCATCTTCTCTGCCTCATATTCAGCTCTTTCTGATCAAACAGGTATCTCAGACTCTTATGATCACTAAACACTTCAAATCTTGAACCATACAGGTAATGCCTCCAAATTTTCAACACAAAAACAACCGCAGCTAACTCAAGATCATGAGTAGGATAATTTCGCTCATGCACTCTCAGTTGCCGCGATGCATATGCTACTACTTTACCATTCTGCATAAGAACTCCTCCTAATCCCATCTTAGACGCATCACAGTACACCACAAACGGTTCACTCGGAGTCGGTAACACTAACACCGGTGCCGTAGTCAATCTCTTTTTCAACTCTTCAAAACTTTCTTCACAAGCAGCGTCCCATACGAAAACTTGGTTCTTTCTCGTCAACTGAGTTAATGGCAACGCCAAATTAGAGAACCCTTCAATAAACCTGCGGTAATAACCAGCTAAACCCAAAAAGCTCCTAATTTCTGTCGCTGTCTTCGGCGGTTCCCACTGCAATACTGCACTTACTTTTGACGGATCCACCGCTATTCCATCTTCAGATATTACATGCCCCAAGAAACTCACTTTCCTCAACCAGAAGTCACACTTTGACAATTTAGCAAATAGTTTATTTTCTTTCAACACTTGCAAGGCAATCCTCAAATGTCCTGCATGCTCTTCATCAGATTTAGAATAAATTAATATATCATCAATAGACACTACAATGAACTGATCCAAATAAGAATGGAAAATTCTGTTCATATACTCCATAAATACTCCCGGCGCGTTAGTCACTCCAAACGGCATTACAGCATATTCGTAATGTCCATATCGAGTCCTAAAGGCAGTCTTCTGAACATCACCTTCTTTTACTCTTATCTGATGATAACCCGATCTTAAGTCGATCTTACTAAATACACGAGCTCCCACCAGCTGGTCCATCAAGTCATCAATCCTAGGTAGAGGATACTTATTCTTAATAGTTACTTTATTCAATTGACGGTAATCGATGCACAAACGCATACTACCATCCTTCTTCTTCACCAATAACACTGGAGCTCCCCACGGCGATACACTTGGCCTAATAAACTTCCTATCCAACAATTCTCCAATCTAAGACTTCAACTCAGCCAATTCCACTGCAGACATCCTGTACGGTGCCATAGAAATAGGCCTCGTACCAGGAACAAGATCAATACCAAATTCCACTTCTCGCGTCGGAGGCAATTCCGTAATGTCGTCAGGAAACACTTCCGGAAATTCATTCGCCACAGCTACTTCCTCTATTGACACTTTGCTATCCCCCGATAATGTTACAAATAAAGCAAACACTCTAGTTTCATCTTCCAACAAGGCCTTCAATTCTTTATTAGACAAAGAACTTGCTAAAGCTTCCTCTTCAGGGGTCAAGAACAACAATTCCTTCCGAAAACAGTCGATGTAGACTCGGTTGAACTCTAACCAGTTCATACCCAGAATAACATCCAATTTACCAAGTGGTAGACAAATCAAATCCACTTCAAATTCTCTACCGAAAATAGTCAGCGGACACTTCAGGCATACCAAAGAAGTAGTCACTGAACCTATAGAGGGTGTCTCAATAGTCATTCGTCTCTCCAGAGTAGACGGCACCAATCCTATTCTCTCCACACAATCCACAGAAATAAACGAGTGTGTTGCACCCGTATCAATAATAGCAGTTAAAGGAATATTATTGATAATACAAGTACCTTTGATAACACGCTCATCACTGGCAGCTTGAGTTCCTGCCAAAGCAAACACTTTTCCACCAGCCGGAGACGTCTGAGGCTTCTTCGGCTTCTCACAATGGGTACTGATGTGACCCTTCTCACCACAGTTATAACAGGTCGGCATAGTTGCTCTGCAGTCAGCTATCACATGACCTGGTTTTCCACACTTAAAACACTTTTTGGCTTCATTAGGACAATCATTAGCACGGTGTCCCATACCACCGCACCGAAAACATTTCCCTTCAGCAGATGCTCTCCCATCTCTAGGCTTCTTATCAACAACAGCTTTACGTTTTCCCTTATCAGCAGCAACACCATAAGGAGTACCACTAAACCTCTGCTTACCCTTACGGTCATTAACAGCTTTGTAGTGTGCAATCCTTGCCCGGTTATCGTTATCATAGATCCTGCTCCTGCTTACCAGCTCAGGATAGCTCCTGATCTTCTGACAAGCAATCCCCAGCTTAATCTCTGGACGCAGTCCATTCTCAAACTTTAAGCACTTAGAAGTCATTGCCCCTTCCACATTATAGTGAGGACAATACTGCACCAACTCCTCAAACTTAGCAGCATACTCTGCTACAGTCATACTACCCTGCTTCAGCTCTAAGAATTCAATTTCCTTAGCACTCCGAATATCTTCCGGAAAATACTTCTCCAGAAAACCCTTCCGAACCACCTCCCAAGTAATGGCGGTTCCAGCAGCTTCCAATCTTTGGCGACTATTGTCCCACCAGGCTTCAGCCTCACCTTCCAGCATGTGAGTACCAAATCTCACCTTCTGCTCATCAGTACATTCCATCGTTCTGAAGATCTTCTCAATTGCCTTCAGCCACTTCTGAGCAGCTTCTGGGTCCAGAATTCCTCCTTCAAACGTTGGCGGCTTGTTGCTCCGAAACTGCGCCAAACTCCTGAATTGGGCATCTGCAGTTTGATTCTGATTAGCAACTGCCTGCGCCATTGCTTGCATAGCAGCAGCCAATGCAGCATCGTTCCTTCCTGCCATACTGCTCAAACATAGCAACACGAAGTTAAAAGATATTCAACTACATCATAAAGGACAGACTCAACTCGACTCAACAACACTGGCCGGACGGACCGACCTGCTCTGATACCAATTGTAACACCCCACTTCCCAAAACAAATAAAATATGAATAACATAATAAAAATCAGAGTTTCCTTCCCAAGTGGGATATCGCATAAAAATCACGTTTCCTTATAAAAAGGTTTTTCTCCAAATACAGCGGAATATTTAAATAATACAATTAAATAAAAATTTTGATACGTTCGCAGGAAAAAAATAGGAGTTCAACATGAAACAATAAAAATGCCCAAGTCCCGTGCTACGTATCAGAGCATCCTAGACTCGACAGTCACACCAATATCCAAGCTAGCTAAGCACCTGGATTATCTGTACTTCCGAAGAAGCACAGACCACAACAACAACAAGGGGTGAGAAATCATGATCAAAAATATAATGGTAATGTAATACATGTAATAAGGCAGTAAAACACACCAACACATCAATTATTCACCCCAACAACACCATATAACGAACCTACTGTTCAAATTACAATATAACATATTATAATGCAATTATGCAACTCAACACCATGCATGCGGTACCGACTCATTGGTTCATTCAATCGAACCTGGATAGATCACTTACGCTCCTCCTGAGACATGATCTATCCCCCACCATTCTCCACAAAGGAGTACGGATGAATCACTTACGCTCCTCCTGAGACATGATTCATCCCACCAAAACACCATGATATGCAAGACACCAATGCATAATTATTATATTCTGACACGCTAAGTGCACACGATCCTCCTGATCATATCATCATACAACAATGCATATGTATAGATATATTACACCAACACCATATAAATCAATCAGATAGTAAACGAATTCATACTATCACACCGGATATAACTACGTCCCCCCCCACTCGGGGATACACGATCCTACTGATCACTACACACATATACATTACTAATTGCTCACCAACAATATTAAGGGAAACGCGTACTATCCCCAAGTACACAAGTTATATCCCATACTCATCATTTTCACACTACAGCAAGGCTAGAAGGATCACACGAGACCAATTCAGACATCTCACCAAAAGTCTCTGAGGTTACTCAGAACCTCCCTAAACCAACACCTCAGCCTATACACCAAAATCAATAATTCATCAACATCAATCCACAATAACAAACATGCCAATAGATATTATACTTACCAATTATCCTATAATTTCTACTCTAGAACCGACATTACGGTACATTACCGACACTTCAGAGTCACTCTGAATCTCACCAAGGTCCTAACCATAGTCATTAACGACACTATAGGGAAACAACACATAACTTTTCCCAAAGCTATAATCACTGTCATTGCCAACACTACGGTAACAACACATAATCTCATCAGCTTTATATTCCTAGTTACTATCAACACTACAGTAACATCAACAATCCAACAAAATGGATCAATACTACAGTAACATCATCACCATATATATATATACCCCAAAATGCATCATCATCATTCATCAATCCCTCAACCTCAACAATAATCATAGCATGCCAATATAAAACTTTATATAACGATAAATTCCTACGGGGTTAAGGAATCCCCTCTACCCTATACATGTATAAACCATTCCCAATCAAATTTCTCCCCCCTTACCTTGACAATTGGTCGATCGATAGAATTCCTCCTAGAATTGGTCTCTTGGCCTTCTCCTTCCTCTTCCGTTCTTCGTTCCCTTTTTCCTTCGTTCTTTTTCACTTTCCTCGTTCTTTCCTCTTCTCTCTTTCTATCGCTCTTTTTTCTCAATTTTCTAAAATGTATCGTAACTCTCCTAACCCCTCATATTCTATTTCCCTTTTTAATTATTCTAATCCCAATAATAATAACTAATAAAATAATATAATATTAATAATCTTAATAATAATAATAATACTAATATAATCTTACTAATATTAATAATACCACATATTAATAATAATAATAATAATAATAATATTAATAATTCTAATAATAATAATAATGATAATAATAATAATAATCTTAATAATAATAATACTATTAATAATAACAATAATAATAATATTATTATCTCTCCAATAATCATAATAATACTTTTAATAATAATAATAATAATAACACTAATAATAATAATAGTAATAATAATAATAATAATAATACTATTATTATTATCACACCAATATCCCACGCCTATGGTAATCCCTTTCCTCTCCATTCCAACTTTTCTAATATCTCCTTGCTACCCCTTCATATTTCCTTCCTCACGGTTTCTATCGTGACTTTTCATATTTCCATTCTAACTTCCCAATAACCCTTTCACCTCTTATTTTACTTATTCCAACCACTAATATTCCCAATAATAATTCTAATAATAATAATTATAATAATCATTATAATAATAATAATAATATAATATAATATAATACTATTATAATATTATAGTAATATTCAACATAATAATAATAATAGTGATACACCCAACAATAATTATAATTATAATAATAATAATATTATCACACCAATAATAATAATAATATTAATAAAAATAATATAATAATAATATAATAATACTAATATTATTATTTCACCAAAATAATAATAATATTAATAATAGTAACAAATATAATAAATATAATAATAATAATAACACCCCCACCAATGTTACTATTATTTTTATATTACTATATTTCACACCAAAATATCACCAATAGTCCTCCCACATTAGGGACACCCACCAAACATCATCAAATACACCCCCACCAAAGGGCACACCAACATATAATTTTTAAAATAATAATAAAGTGACTAAATAATTAAAATGGGTGTTACATGATACGCCGAGCTCAATCTCAACTTAGAACCCAAAGCACTTTTTAAACTTTCCCAAAATCTTGATGTAAATCTAGGATCTCTATCTGACACAATACTCTTAGGAACCCCATGCAACTTCACAATCACGTGAACATAAATATCGGCTAACGTTTCCAAAGGATAACTAATATCAATCGGAACAAAGTGAGCAGATTTAGTAAGCCTATCAACAATTACCCAAATAGCATTATGACCTCTTTGCGTATTCGGCAATCCCGTAACAAAATCCATGGATATACTATCCCATTTCCATTCCGGAATGTCTAACGGTTGCATCAATCCACTAGGCTTCTGATGCTCCACCTTAGACTTCTGACAAGTCAAGCACGAATACACAAAACGAGCAACATCCCGCTTTAACCCGGACCACCAAAAGATCTTCTTCAAATCCTGATACATCTTGTTCGCACCCAGATGAATACATAAGTTGCTTCGGTGTCCTTCCTCCAATATCATCTTTTTCAATTCCAAATCATCGGGAATACAAATACGACCACGAAATCTCAAAACTCCAAAATCATCAACCTTGTAATCCTCACTCTCATTCATCATCAAATCAACAAACTTCAAATCTAACTTTTGCTTTTCACAAACGGTTGCAAGAAAATCATTCGTAACTTGTAACATACCAAGTTTCACGCTTACCGACGTCATTTCACAAACCAAACTCAAGTCTCTGAAATCTTCCAAAAGTTCCCATTATTTCACCATCAACGCGGACATATGTAACAACTTCCGACTTAAGGCATCGACCACCACATTCGCCTTACTCGGATGGTAATTCAAACCAAAGTCATAATCTTTCAAAAGTTCTAACCATCTTCTTTGCCTCATGTTCAATTCTTTCTGGTCAAATAAATACTTCAAGCTCTTGTGATCACTAAAGACTTCAAATCTTGCACCATAAAGATAATGTCTCCAAATTTTCAAAACAAACACCACGGCCGCTAATTCCAAGTCATGGGTAGGGTAATTCTTTTCATGCACTCTCAATTGCCTCAAAGTATAAGCCACAACTTTTCCGTCTTGCATCAAAACACCACCTAAACCTGTCAATGACGCATCACAATACACTACAAAAGGATCCGTAGGATTCGGCAAAATCAAAACCGGCGTTGTCGTCAACTGTCTCTTAAGTTCCGTGAAACTCTCTTCACAATGAATATCCCAAACAAAAGCTTTTCCTTTACAAGTCAACTGCGTCAAAGGAAGTGCCAACTTCGAAAATCCCTCAATGAACCTCCGATAATAACCCGCCAATCCTAAAAAGCTTCGGATTTCCGTAACCGACTTAGGAGTCTCCCATTGTCTCACTGCATCAATCTTGGATGGATCAACACTAATTCCACTACCGGAAATAACATGCCCAAGAAAACTTACTTCCGACAACCAAAACTCACACTTAGACAACTTAGCATACAATTGCTTTTCCTTCAAAATTTGCAACACAATCCTTAAATGCTCTTCATGCTCCTCTTGAGACTTAGAATAAATCAAAATATCGTCAATGAACACAACCACAAAATGATCCAACTGCTCATGAAAGATACGATTCATGTATTCCATAAACACACCCGGCGCATTAGAAACTCTGAATGGCATCACAAAGTACTCATAATGACCATACCGTGTCCTAAAGGCTGTCTTCTAAATATCTTCCTTTTTCACACGAATCTGGTGATAACCTGATCTCAAACCGATCTTGCTAAAAACACGTGCACCAACCAACTGGTCCATTAAATCATCGATCCTTGGAAGCAGATACTTGTTCTTAATTGTCACCTTGTTCAATTGTCTATAATCGATGCACAAACGCATACTGCCATCCTTTTTCTTCACTAACAATACCGGAGCACCCCAAGGAGAAACACTAGGCCTTACAAATTTCTTATCCAACAAGTCATTCAATTGTTTCTTCAATTCTACCAACTTCGATGCCGACATACGATACGGTGCCATCGAAACTGGTCTAGTACCCGGAACTAGATCAATTGAAAACTCAACTTCTCTTTCCGGCGGTACATCCGTAATATCCTCCGGAAGCACTTCTGGAAAGTCACACACCACTGGAAAAACATCAAGTTCCATCTTACTCTCCACGGACAAAGATGCAAACAAACCGAACAATTGAGCTTCATCTGCTAAAAGTTTCTTCAACTCTTTAGTGGATATAAAACTCACCTCTTTGTCATCTTCCAAAGAAGGAAACCTTATTAACTTGTGATAGAAATCTATATGAACTTAATTAAACTGCAACCAGTTCATACCCAAGATCACGTCCAAACCTTCCAAAGGTAAACACACCAAATCCATAACAAAGTCTCTACCATACATGGTCAGAGGACAACTTACACACACCGAGGACGTAGTTACCGACCCTGAAGCAAGTGTCTCAATAACCATCTCGCCACCCCAAGAAGTCACAAACAAGTCCAAACGCTTAGCACACTCATGAGAAATGAATGAATGAGTCGATCCCGTATCAATAATAATAATTAAAGGCGTACTATTAATAAAGCATATACCTTTAATCAGACGGTCTACACTGGTAGTATCCTTCCCAGCTAAAGCAAACACTTTACCACCTGCTTGAGCTTGCTTCAGCTTAGTACACTTAGTACTAATATGCCCCACTTCTCTGCAATTAAAACATTTCACCACATTCCTTCTACAATCAGTTGTAGCATGACCAACACCTCCATAGTTAGAACACTTTGAAACGGTCTTTCCGCAATCAAAAGACTTATGTCCCATCTCACCACACTTGAAACACTTAATTGCACCGGAACCTCCACCTCCGGATCTCCTATCGAAGTTTCCCCTATGCTTGCCCTTATCAACAGGCGTCACATACGGTCCACTCCTTACTTGCTGTTTCCCTTTCCTCTCATTCACACTCTTATAATGTGTGGAACGGGCTTTGCTATCTTCTTCAAAAATCCTACAACATTCGACCGAATCCGAAAACCTTCGAATTCGTTGATATCCCACCGCTTGCTTAATTTCAGGGCGCAGGCCATTCTCATACTTAATACATTTGGAGAATTCCGCCGTAACTGCCGCATAATGAGGATGAAATTGAACCAATTCCAAAAACTTCGCTGTGTAGTCTACCACAGACATGTTGCCTTGCTTCAACTCAAGAAATTCCATTTCTTTCTTCCCCTTCACACTTTCGGGATAATACTTCCTCAAGAATTCCGTACGAAACAAATCCCAAGTGATTGTTTCCTCATTTACCTCAATAACTTGTCGCATACCGACCCACCAGTCGTCAGCTTCTTCCCTCAGCATGTGAGTCCCAAGTCTCACCTTGTTTCCCTCAGCACAATTCATAACTCTGAAAACTCTTTCGATTTCTTTTAGAGAAATCTGTGCACCATCAGGATCGAATCTTCCTTTAAAAATCGGTGGCTGATTCTTCCTGAACTCATCATTCTCATTCGCATTCGGCACACCCTGCACCGCTCTAGCCATCGCTTCCATGGCAGCAGCCATCGCAGCATCATTCCTACCAGCCATATTCTGAGCAACCCAGAAACAACAACAAGGTTAAACCACAGCTTAACCGTTAACAACAATAAGACAGACACAACAGACTCAACACTGGCTCTGATACCACTTAATGTAACACCCCCTTTCTATACCCCCAAATAATCAAACGAATCATTTAGGCACGAATTCAAAATTTCATCAGAGTATTATTTAAAATACGGTATAAAAGGAACATGTCACATTATGCTTGAATTAAAACACATACAACACCTGCTTATAATAGATATGCAACAATGGGCAACAAACACATTAGAGGATCTTAGTCCTTATACCCACATCTCAAATATTTAGAATAAAAACGGAAAATCTAAACATTTGAATCACAACCGACATGTATTCACATATATACATATTCACATCATTTAATGTAATTCATCAACAACATTCATGTTTACAAAACATGCAACACCAATAATACCTATACAAATGTATTCATCAAAAATAGCCCAAGGCTTCCTATGCTACCCGGTGTTACATATCAGAGTCATCTGACCAAAACTAATGAAGACGCGCTTCACAAAAAGGGATCACCAGCACCTAATCTGCAATGCCTCATAGAGCATCATAAAACAACAGAAGGGTGAGAAACAATATCATAATATTCAATGCATAAATCATATATATACATATCATTAGTTATGCATCTTTCGCATTCACACCACAACTCACCTCAATCATTCTATACATCGCAATGTATCCGTATAAGTATCTATATATAAAAATAGAACACCAAGCATATACAATATGCAATCACCAATGTTTATATCAATCCATATAAACCTACATATATACATATATTCACACACACACACACACACACACACACACACACACACACATATATATATATATATATATATATATATATATATATATATATATATATATATATATATATATATATATATATATATATATATATATATATATATATATATATATATATATATATATATATATATATATATATATATATATATATATATATATATATATATATATATATATATATATATATATATATATATATATATATATATATATATATATATATATATATATATATATATATATATATATATATATTTTCAAGCATACTCACTCATGCCATTATCACAATTCGCATTAATTCACATAAACATACACAATATGTTTATATCATCACCAATTCACATAAACATCCACATACATGTTTATTTCACCAATGCATCATATAAAGATGATAATGCAACTCATAGAGACCGACTCACGACTCTATGCAGATGCAAATGCGGCACCGACTCAATTCAGCAGGTTCAATTGAAGAACCAAAATGGAATCATCGCTCGTTACCAAAGTAACTCCCCGTCGGGCCTATGATGTTCACCCATCGCTCACACCCCACATGGGCACACGATGTTTCAGTATTGCTCACACCCCACATGGGCACACAATCGTTCTGCAGATTCTACGCGGAATCAAATATAACCATCGCATCATACGAGGTTCTACAGATCCTACACGAGATCAAATGTAACCATCGCTCACACGAGGTTCTGCAGATCCTACGCGGGATCAATTAACACAAATGCATATCATGATGCTTCACATGCAAACATGACTCAATCAACTATAAACCATCGCTCACACCCCACATGGGCACACGATGTTTCTGCAGATCCTACGCGGGATCAATCAACACAAAATGCATACATATTCGCAAATATATTATCATGCATTCTTCACATTTATCACAATTACCATGCATTTTTATTCAATTCAAACAATGCATACATTTTCCCAAAGGCAACAATTCACAATCGATTCATACACTAGGATTCATGCCTTACGGCTACCCACAGCACAACAATTAATAACACACAAGTTATCCATACGAGACGAGACCGATCACAACCGGACGCTCTAGCTAATATAAGCTCTTCTCACTCAAAATCATTAATTCCGACTAATCGGTAAAATCGGCTAAAAGTCGGCTAAAAATAATATTTCTTTTCACCAAGTTGTAGAACATATTATTAGCTTCAGTTTGATATAAAGAACGTCAAAATCCGATAAACGGTGAAAAAGTTATGAATTTCCGAAGTTTTGAAAAATAATATTTTCTCACACTTACAATGTTAATCGGTTAACGCATATGGCTAACCAATTAACCACTCCAAAAACTCAGTTTTTAGGCCAAAAACTCAGTTTTTAGGTCTCTAACACTGTGTTAATCGGTTAACGTATATGGTTAACCAATTAACACCTGAAAAACTTGGAAAATAACTACGGGTTTGGGCTTAAAAGCCCCAAAAACCCGACCGATTAAATGGTTTTCACCCGATTAAATGCCTATCCATCCTTACTAATCATATACAGACATTTTAGGATCATAAAACTCGAATTCCACGACATCCAATTTCCACTCAAAATTTTAACCTCAATTTAACCGAAAATGGTGAAACTCACAATATCACTCGATTTTCGCCAAACTAGTTCCAATATTCTTAGTCTAACATATCCCGACTAAATTATGAAGGTTATTCTCGATTCTAACCGTTCAAACAACGATTTCTACCGATTAAACCAACTTCAACCTAGAAATGGAAAGTGTAGAAAACTACCAAACAATCCACACAACACATACATGATCATACATATAGATAGAATAATAAAGTTTCACACCCTTACCCGATTATCCGATTCTTAGTGAGCTTTCTTGATGATTTCCAACTTTTTCCTCCTTTTTCTCTTCTCTTATACCTTTCCCTTCAATTCTATTTTTATCAAAAGGACCAAAATACCCTCCAATCTAAATTTTACCCGAAACTCTCCGAAACGGTAAAATATTAAAACATACTAAATTAACACATCAAATTCACAATTAAAACAATTATTACTCAATTCAAATAGAACACTCAATAAAATGAAATAATCGAAATCGGGGCGTTACATGCTTGCTTTGCTCGCACCAGTTTCCCATGAAATTCACGCTCAGACGAGATTCTCTTTGATGATTTCCTTACCGGTCCTTTGGACGTGAGAGGATTTTGGATCTGAGGATTGTTGACTCTGGGGACCGATCATTTGTGACTCAGCTAAGTGAGGCCTCTTCAGGGGGTGATGATGCTAAACCAGAAATGGTGAACGTATCATCATTTCTTGAAAGTCTGTGACGCTGAGGAATGCATAGGATGTCGTACCTTTATCAGTGGATTAGGTCCATACCTGTGAGTGGGACTGGGGTTATGTAGGAAACTTTTACCTTCAGACTACCCGGTTTTCTCTACAGTTTGAATCAGTATTATTGGTAGCAGTTGGTTCCTATCAGAGCAGTGTTATGTTCTTGTTCTAGGCAGAACTTTGGTTGTTCTCAGTCAGTCAGCACAACTATCTTGATCCCTTGTGTATGCATTAACATTTTACATGTTTGCATTGTATTGCATTTGCATTTCATTTTGCATACCCATCCTCAGCCGGAACAGGGAGCTCACACATCTTTTGCCTGCTTCGTCAGTTGATTTCCCGACATTCACACTGGACTTGAATCAGCTTCAGGATCATGGGTTCAGAGGAGCAGAACTTGGTTGTTACCAGGGCAGAGTTTGAATTGTTGAAGGACCAGTTGAGTCAATTCATGGAAGCTATGACAACCATAACTAGAGAAGAGGATAATATGCAGAGGACTCTGGTGAATAATATCGCTCAAGCTCAGCCTGTACAGATCCCTATTAGAGATAAAAATGCATCTTCTCTCCATGACACAGATTATCAGAATTTCACTTTCCATATGCCAGATCCTCAGAGGGTTGTTCCGAAGATTAATCCTAAGGACCCACAGACTGTTGAGTCTATGGAAAAATGTCGTCTATTGGATGAAAAGCTTGACGCCCTGATGGGTAAGAACACTCTTAACCTGAACGTTGCAAGCATGTGTTTGGTGCCCGGTCTTGTGTTGCCTCTGAAGTTTAAAATTCCGAATTTTGAGAAGTATAAGGGGGATAGTTGTCTGAAGCTACATTTGATAATGTTCTGCAGAAAAATGACTTCACATGTCCATAATGATCAGCTTAGGATTCACTGCTTCCAAGACAGTCTTAGTGGGGAATCACTGGGTTGGTATATGCAGTTGGAAAGTAGTTGCATCAGATCATGGTCAGATTTAGCCAATGCTTTTGTAAAGCAGTACAACTACAACCTTAACATGGCTCCTAGCCGCACGCAGTTGCAAGAATTGTCTCAGGCAGATAATGAATCCTTTAGAGGATATGTGGAGAGATGGAGAGAATTAGCTGCTAGTGTGCAACCCCCACTTCATGACAGAGAGTTGGTTGACATATTCTTGGGTACTTTGAAAGCCCATTACTTTGACAAGCTGATCAGTGGTAGAGCGTCAAACTTTGCTGACTTAATGATAATAGGTGAACTTGTCGAGAGCGGACTCAAGAACGGAAAGATTCGGGACATCTCCTATGTCTCAGTGGATGAAAGTAAATCAGTTGTCAGTTCTCAAGAAGAATGGGAGAGAGAAAGTGATGTCATCCCAGAATCTCCAGTATCTCAGGTTCAGTTTTCTAATACTTCAAGTGTTCAAAGTCAACAATCATATCATCGTCAACCGCGTCAACACGCCAGACGAAGGCCGAGGAAGCCAGAGAGACAATTTACTCAGTTGCCGGTATCGTACAATCAGTTGTTGCCGGATTTGACCAAGGGTGGATTGATTGTGCCAAAAGAAATTAATCCCGCGATTCCACCATATCCGCCAGGTTTTGATATCAACGCCCGCTGTGAGTACCATGCTAGGGCACAGGGGCATTCAACTGAAGACTGTAAGGTGCTTAGGAGCCAAGTTCAGACTCTGCTAGATTCCAACAGGTTTTCAATCACGTCTCAGGGTATTCAAATTAACGATCTTCCTTCATCTAGCCAGGTGGGTGTATCAGTTCATGTTATGGAGGAATTCACCGAGAGCAGTTGTTCAGAAGAGTATCAAACTGAAGACTCAGTTGAGGGTTGTTTCTCTGTGTAGTATTTGTTCATTACTGCATGTTAACAATCACTAGGCTTGTTGGTCGAGGTCACTCTGTTTGTACCTAGTTACTCTTGTATGAGGCATATTTGTGTGATGGTTATCCCTGTGCTTGAATCTTAGGTTTCTTATTGCCTTCTTGCTGAATTTTCCCTGTTGCATACATATGTGTTTGCATTCTGCATAACTTTGATATTTGTGCATAACAGGTACCTCAGAACCATTAATCTTATTCCTTGTGCTAACTAGTTTGTTACAGGATATTCGATTAGGAAGTTTACAGAAATCCCCACAAGGCTATGGAACAGGTACAAGCAGAGCTGAGTGAGATTCGAGGCTAAATAGGGCAGTTCATGAGGGACATGTAGATGCTCAGAGAGGAGAACCAACAGTTGAAGACTCAGGTGAGCTTGATCATGTAGGTAATAAGAGGCGTGCTCCGAAAAGAAAGTGATCAAATGCCCGAAGTTGCAGCAAAGATGCTTGCTCCACTTGTGTCTTTGGAACCTATACCAAGGAATGATAGGCCACCGAGACCCTCTGCACAACTTGAAGCTCAAAATGTTTCCCGTAAGCGGCCACGTCTGGTTTCTCAAGATAACCCTAGAAGATATGGTCAAAAGATGAAACTATCTAACAGAATCCTCGATCCAATCCCTGTGGATTATGCTCAGTTGGTGCAACTCTTGCTCCAACTTCAGTTGGTTAAACCTCGGCTTATGGCTCCATTGGCTGAGGAACTACCACCCGGCTGTGACATAAATTCCCATTGCGACTTTCACTCTGGCTTACCGGGGCATAACGTCACGAACTGTAAAGCTTTTAAGCATAAGGTTCAAGACTTGATTGATTCGAAAGCAATTGAATTCGTGCCGGGAGGCATAAAAGCATCGGGCAAATTTATCCCCTATCATGCAAAAGAGATGGATGTTCCCGTTCCCTCACCTGAAGCTGAGAAAGATCAGGAGTATATCCTGCAATCTTTGGTGTCAGAATCCCCTTGCCCGCAGCAAGTGCCTATTCCTGGGCCAAATCTGAGAATGACAGCGCCTAAGCCTAAGGATTGTCTTGATCAATACCAGCAGTTTCATGCTCCTCAACGACAAGACTATTAGCGCCAGATTCAGCATAGGCCTCACAACAATTTGAAAAGAAGGAATGCTCCTCTACATCCAGTGCCTATGACATACAGTTAGCTGCTGCTGCACCTAATTCAGAACTCTTTGGTGGAGCCCAAAGCTCTCAAACCTGTGCCAGAACCTTACCCTCCCGGGTATGATCCCAATGCTCGATGTGGATATCATGGGGGATCCATGGGGCATTCGACTGAGGATTGCGAGGCTTTTCAAGCCAAAGTGCAACTGTTGATGGATAGAAGGTGCATATCCTTCCCACGAGGAAAGTTGGTCGTACACCGCTCTTCTGATCGAGTATGAAGACGTCAAGGGTCGCATCCCCGCAGCAAAATAAGTGTGAAATCCCAGTTCCTGAAGGCTGGCAATTTTTGTTTTGTTCTGTTATTTCTTTGCATTCATAGTTTCTTTCCTGTCTATATGCAATTTTCGTTTGTAAAACTTGTTGTTTTCAATTGATATTGATAATGAAATAAATATGCATGTTTTGAATTAATCCATTCGTGTTCACTCTATTGCTTTCATTTATTTCAAACGCTCGTTTAAGTGGAATCCGGGGAGGATGACGAAATCGAAAGAAGGGAACTTCCGAATGTATGCTTTTGGATAAAAAACCCGTTGATGATGTAAAGACATTGTTTCGAATCCACAAACACCGGAGATATAAGGAAGGTAATCCCTTGTCAACCCCTTCGAGCCTAGTAGTAGGAGTTGCTTTCTGAAAATGAAAACCTCAATCTTAACCCGGGGCAGGGTAGGTGTCAGTTAATTTGACCAAGCGTTCAAATTACCACAGGAGTGTTACCGTTCGAGGATAAATCACACCTATATAGGTCGTACCTAAAAAACCACAATGGTTAAACCTTGTCGACAAGGAGTGAAACAATCACGATCTCTTTAACAAGTCAAACGAGCCGGTGTCATACGATTTGTTCAAAGAAAAAAGAGAAGGAAAAAATCAAAAGAAAGAGCCCGCTAAGTCGAATCTTGCGAACAAGCGACTTAGGCAAAAATTAGGGCATCCCGCTGGACTTCAAAATCGAAGAAACTCAAAAGAGTTAGTCCAGGCAAAAATTAGGGAACGAAAAAAAAACGAAAGACGAAAAGGATTACAAAAGGAAAAATCCTCAAACAAGAACGAAATCATGTGACTCAGGCACTCGAAAATGAAAAGCGAGTGATTGTCACTCCGAAAATTTTTGGTTCCTCGAACCATCACTCCTGCCATACAACCTTTGAAAGGTAAGCGTTAAGGTCGAATTAGCTGAATGTAAGATCAGAGAACATCACGGAGAATGGGTGGGTTAAAATGAATGTTGAGCTTATATCCTTCCTTGTTAACCGTGAACTTTACCACGTTACAACCTGAGAAAGTCCTAATTGAAGTAGGTTTGTTTCGAGAGCATACTTCGGTCAAGATCGCATCGAAACTGACTCCCAAAAGGATTCCTCTTATAGCGTTGTATTAATGTTGATGAATGATTCATACATTTTATGTCACAAAAGTTTTTCCAGTGAACAGATTGGAATTTCAAAACTGTCATATGCATTGCATTTAATATATCTTATGCAAAATAACTTGTTTTACTAGCGAGTAAGCGCTTGACAGCAGGGAAATTTCCATAATGGAAAGTCTGACCAGAATAGAATGCAGAATGCCTGAATACTCCGGTGAACCGAGGCAAGCTATATCGAACGATCACATCATGGGAGTCAGCCATTCAGAAGTCAGTTAATTTGAAACAGTCAGGTCGAGATTTGATAAATCTCTCGAGGACAATCAGAGGTATTTCCTCACAGATTAGCCAATCAGGGGAAAAGTCGTTGCAAGACAGGGGCAGGTCACCCTAAGAGCGCAGAAGTTATTTCTTGCCCATGGGGCAATTAATATGAAGCACCTCTTCGAGGATTCAAAGTGCTAAAGCAGTTCTTATCAAACCGTCGGGGTATGAGATTTCAGATTTCCTTTCAAGGAACATCCCCACAGAGATTCCACAGGCTGGGGAAAATATGGAAACAAAGGAATCGTTCCTCTCCGTATCATCAGAGCTAATCAAGCAGGTTTGACCAACTTGCAAGTTCAAGACGAATGTCGGGAAGCCGTGCTACTATCCCTCGACCCTTCAACCAAAACCTTTGAATCCAGACAAGATATTTTCCAGCGTCAGTCGTACCTGACCCATCACGGATAACCTAAAGCCCAAATCCTATTGGTGATTATTAGGAAGCCCAATCCGTGTTGGCACATCATTCCAAAATCCAATTCCCAATTGGTACGCAAGGAAACTTCGTCTGTTTTCCCCCAGCAAAAGCCCAATCATCATTGGCACGTGTAAGCCTTCCCTAGAAAAAGTCCAATCATACTTGGCATATCTGGTTATCTCCAGCGGAGTTGGCGTTGTCTTCGGCATTTATTTTGTTGAAGCAAATCTGTGGTACCCAGCTTTCTCCGGCAGCCCGAGCCTGCATTTGCATTTTGCATATAATCATCATATTTGCATTTCATCCTCAAACGCGTAGCATTTCCATTTCTTATGGAGCATTACGCCATAGAAACATTCGAGCATATGCATACGAGACATAAGCCAGTTTTCTATCAGCCTTCCGGGGCAACGTGAATCTCTCTGTAATGAATACAGGGGCATTTATTCAATAGTTGTGTTCAGATAACTCATCATCTTACCCGGGTTCCAGATCATGCGTCAGATTTTCTCTGTCCATCGGCCCGTTGAGGATGACTTCTCCAAGCAAATTTTCTTTGTCCATCAGTCCTCTGATGACGACATCTCAACAAATTCTTGTTATCAATCTCTTTTGACGATAAGTTTCCCCAGCAAGTTTTCTCTCTGTCTATTCTTGGACGATGCGAGAGTTGGATATGTCTCTCCAGCAGGTTTTCTCTCCGTCTATTCTTAGACGATGCAAGATTTTGATTTAATGTTCTCTCCGTCTAGCCTTAGATGATGTGAGTTTTGAAGATGATCTTATGTGCGCCTAGTATTTGGATATGAGATCTGGATATGGTTTTCTCCCCATCTATTCTTGACGATGCGAGGTTCGGACGTGGTTTTCTTTCCAGTTATTAGATGAGATGACATTTCAGGAGGGTCTTCTTCGTACTGTCGATTCATATTGACGTCGTGGCTCTTTTGAAAAATGTTTGGTTCGTGTTGCCAATCATTATTGACGATATGACTCTTTGAAGGTGGTTCTTTCTATCAATCACTATTGACGATGTGGCCCTTTGAAGATATTTTCTTTCCATCAATTCCAATTAACGAAAGGATTCTGAAGTTTGCTGAATGGGTTTGAAGTTCATTGACATGATATACGATTTTGGAGTCTTCCCGTCTTTCTTTAGACGATGTGAGTATTGGAGTCTTCCCGTCTTTCCTTAGACGATGTGAGTATTGGAGTGTTCCCATCTTTCTTTAGACGATGTGAGTATTGGAGTATTTCCGTCTTTCTTTAGATGATGTGAGTATCAGATTTGTTCCCGTTTACCCTCAGATGACGTGAGCGGTTGGAGTCTTTCTGTTTTTCTTTAGACGATGTGAGTATGGTTTTCTTGCTGTTTATCCTTAGAGAATGTGAAAGGATCAAGTGCATGTTGATCCAGCTTTCAGCGGTTACTTTCCGTCTATCCTTCGACGATGTGAGTATTTTCTTTCTTCCTGACGAAGTGAAAGGATCAAGTGCATGTTGATCCAACCTGAAACAATGCGGAAAGATCAAGTGCATGTTGATCTGACCCTAGACGAAGTGAGAGGATCAAGTGCATGTTGATCCGTCTTTAAACCATGTGAGAGGATCAAGTGCATGTTGATCTAGCTTTAGACAATGGGAAGGATCAAGTGCATGTTGATCCGACTTTAAACAATGTGAGAGGATTAAGTGCATGTTGATCCAGCTTTAGACAATGGGAAGGATCAAGTGCATGTTGATCCGGCCTGTGGGTTCAGTGCATGTGGCGTTACACAGGTGACTGGCGGTGAAGTCAGGTGTTCTTTATCAAAAGATCAGTCAGTGTTGATGTGCAACTGTGTTCAGTTTTAAGAGATATCGTTCCCAATCAGTTTTGCAGTTTATTTCTGCAGGTTGGCAAATTTCTGGGTTTCTTTGGTATTCAACCGTCTTCTACCTTGATTGTCTGAAAGCCATTCGCTTTTCATCCAGTAAGGTCCAAGCCGTTTGAATAGGGGCAACTGTTGCACCCCAAAATTTGCCCAACCTTTTTCTTTAACTGGCTTTTGTTTCATTGCATTCATAGCATCAGCATTAGCATTAGCATTTGCATACCATCATTCATTTGCAGGGGATTGAGAGAGATGTGCTTATCAAGAGAAAGATATCAAGGTTTAAGCCTAACCAAGGGGTTGTGTTCAAGCTATCAGGTGCTTATTATCCTCAGAAGAATGCCAAAGCTCACTGAAGGGGTGGATGGTCAAATGTGCATATCTCCTAACTTGAAGGTCATGGGAGATCATAAGATGATTTTGAATCCATGGATGTGGGTGTAAAGCCTTAATAAAGCTCATTAGAGGACTTGAGAGTCATTATAGAGCTTATCCAAGCCATTATGCAAAGTACAAGAGGCCACAACCAAAGTTGGTGCAGCTAGGGTTTTCACCTGGTCAACCCTCAGTCAACTGTGAGTCTTGACGAGATTAAGACTCAATTCCAAGAAACTATGATAATGGAGAGATGTGTTGAGACACTTAAGAGATCATTTCAAGATCAATTCATCAATATTCAAGAGTTTGAGAAGTTATTGAGCTAGGGTTTCTAAGTTTGACAGTGTAAAATCCCCTATTTCAGTGCCCAACTTCAAGACCGTATAATTCAAGATACAAGTTTCATCTCATCTTGACATCAACATGAGACTTGTAGAGCATGTTCTTAGCTTTCATTTGAGTATTAGAAGTCATTCATTAGATTTCTAGAACTCAAGTTATGAAGCAGACAAATTACAGGTCATCAGATGAATGTGATTTTGGTACTTGAAAGTCAACCAACTTCCAAGACATTTTTGAGCTAGGAGGATGTCTCTCCTCACCTTGACCCAAACATTAATGTTGTTCCTCATGATCTTATCTTTCCAAAGAGTACTAGAAGTACTTGATTGGATTTGTAGAACTCAAGATATAGAGCTTGCAAGGCAAGGGTATTTTGGGAAACTTTGATTATAGGCCATTTTCATTATAGGTCCATTTCACCACTTTGCATACCTCAAATGAAAATCTTTCCAACTTGAAATTTGCTCAAAATGGGATCATTTGCTCAACCAAACCTCAAGGTATCATTTCTTTGGCTTTTATTGGAGAATGTGTGAAGAAACTTTCATGAAAGGAAGCTTGAAAATGGCTAGTTTGGATCAAGTTCAATTTAAATCAATTCATGTCATGTTGGTACATTTTTTGAGTCCAAATAATGTTTTAAGAACAATGGCAATATTAAAAATCAAGTTTGAATTCATTTCCATGGCCAAATGCAATGTTACTTCACTTTGAAGTAACATAGCTCAAATCAACCATTGATGCATTTCCAAGGCTTCAATCTCAGCCATACATATTCCTTACACCTCAAGCAAGTGAAATGAACCAAATGAGAGGCATTCGGGCTCTGTTTTGATGAACATCATGAAGCTTCAAAATGAGAAAAAAGTGGATTTTGCAATTGGACTCCATGGGCTTCAATTGGGCCTGAAATTGATCAATATCCATTACTAATTTTGGAGCCAAGAATAACAGAATTCAGTTATGGAAAAGTGAAGCAAAATGGAAAATTGAATTTGAAGATTAAGCCACTTTCAAGCCAAATCAAGGATTGCAGAAGCTCCATTAATGAACAGTGAAGGATTCTGCACATTTTCCACAAGTTTGAGCATCATCTGAAGGCCCATTGGAGGTGCTCCAATAGGTAATTTATTTCTCACCAATACTCTCTGTTCTTGATCCAATCGCGCGCCATTGTTGTAGGTTTACACTCCCCTAGACTCATAGATGGATTTAGGATAGTTTTAGAGGCTGATTTCAAGAATTTTTTATAGAGCATGTTTCATTGCTAGCTTCGGTTATGGCTTATTATAGGGAGAAAATGAAAATAAATGATAGCTTCATGATCAGTGTGAAATGTAGATCACTTTAGGCTAAAATATTATGGATTTTGGTCCATTTTCGTGTTAGCTATAGTGCCATTCGTGAGGTTGAAGACGACCGGAGCAAGTCTGGCCGCCGTCTGTGAGCTTTCCCCCACCGCCTGCAAACTTCCCTCCAATTTCTAGTTTAAATCCTCAGACGCGTTATCAACCCTTAGATCTTGTCAAAAGCTTGACTAAGTCCCCTCATCATGTGGCTCTCTTTCCATTTTGTTTAGGCTGACCTTTGACTGCATATGTGGCATCATGATGTGCGTTAGATTGGATTACTTAGACGTTGTAAGGTGGAGATTAAGACGTATTGAAGGTCTACGTTGACTGCAACACATGAGATCATTTAGGTTTCTTAAATGTATTAGACTTGGGCCCCCAAGTGATATTCGCACCTCCCTTTCATTAGGCCCAATGCAAATCAACATGATTTTGCTGCTATTCAACCCCAGTATTTCCCTTTATTTTCTTTTTTTCATTTTATTTCTTTTATTTTTTTCTGTTTCATTTTAATTCAATATAAAATGATAAACGCTTCAATAAATGCTGAAAACATTCATGTAGGCAATTTGGCATGTGTATAAATTTGTCATGTTTTCTATTTTGATTTTCTGGTTATTTTCCATTTAATTGCATATTTTTCATGTTGTGTGCTTTTAATAAATATGAAATTACATGCCTTGCTTTGTGATTTTGTTTCCCATTCAATACATCAAATAAATGTCTAATATTTTGCATGCTGATTCTAGACACATTGTAGAGTGTTGTAGTAGTTTTGTCCTAATGTTTAGGAGCTTTTTGATTAGGGTTTGAACTAGGTCTTTAGAACCCTTCCCATTTGCATCTCCCATAGAACACTTCTTGGTTTAGCTTTCTGTTAGTGTACCTAGACTTGGAATCTTGACATGAAATTTTGACCATAGCCTCCTAACCCACTTAGGATCCCTTAGGAATTTTATTAGGATTTTAGGACTTGTTTTCCTATTTTTCCTAGGTTTTACATTCTAACTGATGTTAGGGTGTTCCCAATTTAGCATTCCACCCAGTTTTGCCTTTAAGTGAACTTTTAGCAAACCTTAAGCATCCAATCTTGGTTTGGTCCCTTAGTACATAGGTTAAGACCTTTGTAGGTTAATTTTCAAGTCATTAGAATGTCCATAGCTTGATTAGGATAGATGTTCCTTTAGAGCTTAACTTTTAGGGTTTCTTTAGAAGTTTTTGTGAATGATTTCCCTCCCTTTTGTGGTTCCTTTGCTTGGTTTTGCCTTGTTCCTCCCATCTCAACATTCCCTAGTCCTATTCTTAGGATCCCTCTTGTGAGAGCCTAATTCTTCCTTTGGTTGAATTCTGTGCATTCCATAAGAGGTTGAGCGTTGGATGGACATTCAATGGCATAGTGTATTCCTTTAGTTTACACTATCTTCCTTCATTCTCCAAGTCCTATTCTTAGGATCCCTCTTGTGACAGCCTAATTCTTCCTTTGGTTGAATTTTGTGCATTCCATAAGAGGTTGAGCCTTGGATGGACATTCAATAGCATAGTGTATTCCTTTGGTTTACACTATCTTCCTTCATTCTCCAAGTCCTGTTCTTAGGATCCCTCTTGTGAGAGCCTAATTCTTCCCTTGGTTGAATTCTGTACATTCCATAAGAGGTTGAGCTTGGGATGGACATTCAATGGCATAGTGTATTCCTTTGGTTTACACTATCTTCCTTCATTCTCCAAGTCCTATTCTTAGGATCCCTCCTTTGAGAGCCTAATTCTTCCTTTGGTTGAATTTTGTGCATTCCACAAAGAGGTTGAACCTGGGATGGACTCTTGTGTTGATACACATCTAAACCTGATGTAGCCTTGGGATGATTTCCTTGTTGCTCATCTAGTTTATCTCTCTCATGATTAATGGGTTTCATTTCCTGCTTGATGTGATGCATTAGGATAGACTTGCATGTGTAGATACCCTTAGGCTTAGGTGCATGTCTGCATTAAAGGTTGAGGTGTTCCTCCCTTTGCTTGGATGTTTATCTGTCTTTCATACTTGTTATGTTTGCATTAAAGGTTGAGGTGTGCCTCCCTTTGCTTGTGTGCTTTATCTGTGCATCTCTGTTTGCATCCCATGTTTGCATTTAAAGGTTGAGCTTGTCTCTCTTGCTTGTACTGTTGCATTGCATCTGCATCCAGTTACTTTATGTTTCACCTGCTTGATATCTGTGTTTCTTTTTCTCCTTTGCATGTTCCCTTAGGACTCTCACTTCCTTGTTTAAGGAGTGATGATAGACTTTAGGTTGAATCCTTTGCATGATAACATATAGGATAGATTCCCTTTCAAACTCAACATTAGGACCATCTTGCATGACAACATTAGGGATTTGATTTAGTTCCCCTGTAGATTCCTCTTTCTCTTCTTACCTTCAAACAATAATAAAGCATCTAATAAAGGCAAGTTCGTATTGTACGCTACGAGCCTTAAGCCACTTGGGAAATGATAATTGAGCGGGCTCCTCTCAATTGTCTAGAGTGTTTAGTATACGTCCTTTGGGCGATATGCGACGCATTTGCTCCTAAGTCATAGTCTCTTGTGCAGTATGAATTACAAACATTCATAAAAAAACACTTCTTTTCCGATAAAAGAAAAAAAACCAACATCAAACTTCTTTTGCCCTTTGGGGCTCCTTTAATCAGGAAAATCTTTTCAGAAAAAGAGTGTTGTTAACTCTTAGTTCTACCGCAAACAGGCTTTGTCCCTAACTGTTGGAACTACTTGTTAACCTTACTTGGGTAAAAACAATTGAACAAACCTGTGTTCCGTTTTATCCCGAACTACGTTCACTCTGATCTTTCATACCTGTTGAGAGTACGTAGGAACTAGACGCGATGTCTTGGCGAGCAACCTTTCCCCCATCATCCGTAGTTAGCCAAACTACGTTGACTCTGACTTTCCCATTGCACGAGGGAATACGCAGGCTCAGAGCAGCAATACTCTGTCGAGTCATTTTCCTTTTTCTTTTCTTTTGAGCCAGCCTTGATAGGTAGATAGTTAAACAACCCATCAGATAAACAAACAAGCGTGGATCCCGTCGAGTACGACGGACGTGAGGGGTGCTAATACCTTCCCTTTGCGTAACCGACTCCCGAACCCAGAGATTTGGTTGCAATGACCGATCTTATCCTTTTTTGCTAGGTTTTTCCTGATCGTTTCCTTTCCCTCCTTTGGGATAAATAACGATAGGTGGCGACTCTTCTGTCTTTGCCGGCACCTTTTTTCGCAGTAGCGACACCCGGTAAGGATGTATTCTGAACGATTCTCCCCGGGTGAGTATGTTTATTCCTCGGAGTGTTGGAAGGCTGTTCCAGGCGTTTCCCCAAGCCTAGGCATTTGATCCCCCATAAGAGTTGTTTTCTGAGAAGCCATCTAGGGCATTTTCCTCAGCAGAGTTTTGATTCCCACCGGAGTGGATTTTTGTTCTCTTTAGAACGGTGGTATCCGAGAAGGTGTTTTATAGGGAGGTTATCCAGGGCTTGTTTGTTCCCCAGTATGAGTCCGATCATACTCGGCACGCCCTATTTCTCCCCGGCAGAATTGGTCGTTTCTCTCCAGCATTTTTGTTGCTGGGGTGGTTCCTTTGCATTTGAATTTTTGCATAGCATCCTCCCAAATGCGTAGCATTTCCATTTCGTATGGAGCATTGCGCCATTTTTAAACATATGCATCTGAAGCATAAGCCAGGATTGGTATCTTTAAGACAGTTTGTCTTTTCAATAGAGCTGTTTAATTCAGGAGATTTTCGTGTTGTCCCTGATTGGTGCAGATCCTTGGGGTGGCCATTTTATCGGATTATTTCCAGCTAGTCGTTTGGTCAAACGTCTTCTTCTTCAGCTATTTCGTTTGGTTAATTGTCTTCATTCTCCCCAGGTGAGTCGCTTGCGAGTGTCGTCATCCCTGGTCGAGTCTGTGGATCAGACATCGCTCCCCTAACAGAGTGGTTAGTGAATTGGTGTTCCTTGGCAGAGTCAGTTGTTTGAACCCCTCCTTGAAAGTCGTGAGTCGGTTGATTCTGTTGCCTACCTGTTTTGGGTGCATTGTCCCAATTTCTGGTTGATAATCCCCAACGCAGTCTAGATTATTGTGTTTGGTTTTCCAACTCTTGGTTGGTAATTTCTGGGATGTTTTATTTCAACTTTTTGTTGGTAATCTTCGATTTCCTCTGCAGAGTCCTTATTCCAACTCTTGGTTGGTAATCTTCATTTTATTCCAACTCTTGGTTGGTGACCCAGTGGTGTTTGGATGTTATTCCAACTTTTGGTGGTTAATCCTTATTTTCCTCAGCAAAGTTGGGGATTCTAACCTTTGATGGGTACTCCCCAGTGCAGTCCAAATTATTGTGTTTGGTATTCCAACTTTTGGTTGGCCTAGAAGGTGATCCCAACTTTTGGTCGGTAATCTCTGGTTTCCCCTCGCAGAGTCTTTGTTCCAACTTTTGGTTGGCAATCTTTGTTATTCTAACTCTTGGTTAGTAGCTTTTATTCTAACTCTTGGTTAGTAGCTTTTATCCCAACTCTTGGTTAGTAGCTTTGGTTCCGACTTTTGGTCGATGAGGATTTCCCCAGCAATCCTAACTCTTGGTTAGTAGCTCTTGTTCTGACTTTTGGTCGAAGGTGATATTTTTATAGTTATCCTAACTTTTGGTTAGTAGCTTTGTTTCCCAACTCTTGGTTGGATGTTATCCCCTGCAGTTGTTATCCCAACTTTTGGTTGGTGGTCTGTTGCTTGATGGATTGTTGTTCCAACTTTTGGTTGGTAGTCCTCCTCCATTCCTCAGTGGAGTCATTATCCCCACTTTTGGTTGGTAAGGTTTGGTTGACGTTGACCCAACTTTTGGTTGTTAGTCTTTGATTCCCCAGGAAGGTCGTAATATCCGGTTTGGTCATTTTATTGACGTTATTCCGACTCTTGGTTGGTAACCATTGTTCTCTGGTCGTTGATTCCGACTTTTGGTCAGTATACTTCCCCAGTGAATTCGTCTCACCATTTAAATCTCGGTTAGTGTTGTGGTGGTTCCAACTCTTGGTTGGTAGGGTTTGGTTTTATCCCTAGAGAGTAGCCTTTATCCCATCTTTTGGATGGTATCCTTTGATTATTATCTTTTGATGGATGTTTATCCCGTGCAGATTCGTCTGGTTAGTCTACTCTTTCCCCAGTGAAGCTGCCATAAAGCTGTTTGGTTAATTTTCTCTTTTGTTCCCTAGCAGGGTGGTATCCCGACTTTTGGTTAGTATTTTGTAGGAGAGTTATCCCAACTCTTGGTTGGTATCTGTTGGTGGTTTCATCCCAACTCTTGGTTGTTATCCTTTGACTGTTATCCCAATCCTGGGTTGGCATCTTTTGGATGAAGTTCAAATCGTATTGGATCGTAATCCTCAGCGTGTCGTATTCCAACTTTTGGTTGGTATTCGTTGTTTTGCATCCCCGCAGGGTACAAATTTCTGGGTTCTTTTGTATTCAATCACCTTATACCTTGAATGTTTGAAAGCGAATGCTTTTCCTTCCTTCAGGTCTAAGTTGTTTGAATAGGGGCAGCTGTAGCACCCCAAAATTTGCCTTTTCGTTTTAGCAGCGTCTGGCTTTTGCTTCTTTGCATTTTCGCATTTCTGCATTTTCATAGCATTTTTCCGTGAGTCAGGGGATCAAGGTTTTCTCGTGCCTCAGTTTTCATCTCAGTGCATGAACCTAAACAGCGAGCATCAGAGGCTCTGGCATTTATTTTTCCCAACGGTCAGGCGACAGATTTTATTTTATTTTGCAGGGTATTTTCAGCTCAGAAAGTAGCATTCAGGCTATCACAAGCATTTTCATGGTTATGATATTTAAAAGCAAGTTTCAGAAGTTGAACAGAGCTCAAAACAATTGGAAACGAACAAAAGGGCAGATTTCCCTCCAAAATGCGCCAAAAATTCAAATTTTGAAGGTGTTAACCGATTAACCAATATGGTTAATCGATTAACCAAGTCAAAATCAGGTCAAATCTGAAGTTTTGAGGGTGTTAACCGATTAACCTATATGGTTAATCGATTAACCAGTGTAGATTTTGCCTCTGCACGTGAATTTTCAATGCAAACCACTTTGGGGTCCAATTTTGGTCATGTGCAAATCTGATTTTCACTTTGGGAAGGATCTAGAACATGTTTGAAATTTGGTTAATTTCATTTTCCCTCCTGTAAGTGCTCTTGATTGGCTGCATTTTGTGGCAAAATATAAGTACATATATGAATGTCATGTTTGATGTTATTACATTCATAATATGGACTGTGCAGGGTAAGTTAACTAAGCTAACTATAAGTTAAGCTGGATGTCATACTCAATGTTATGACATAGGTCGTATGACATCAAGCGGAAGTTTGTTATTCTGGTAGCTATAACTCAAGAAACAACTCAGAAGCTCAAGCTGGAATGCACGAGACATTTTAGACGCCCTAGGGGAACTAATATGTACCTGATTAAAGAGGCAAATGTGCAGAATACAAAAGTGAGGTTTTATGATGGATAAAACCTAATGTATACGCCCAGGCCCAAGGACTGATATGTTGCTACAAATACCAGGAGAGGCAATCCTAGAAGGCAGCTGTTGAAGATAGAAAAGCAGAGAAATCACCATAGTGGTTTAGAAGTGAAGAGATTGTTCTTCACGTTTGTGTCTTAGGAATACTTGTAACCCAAGCAACTGTTGATTGCATTGGTTAGGTAGTTTCTAGGATGTGTACCACTCGAAGCTGTTAAGCAAGGGTGTATGTCACTTGATCAAAGCTTTGAAGCAAGATCAAAGCGTGTGTGTGTAGGTGAAGTGCATCTTCAATCTACTGTTTAATTTGTAATTGTTTGATATCACTGGTGTGTGATTGTTGGGAGTGAGTGGGTATACTAAGGTCTAGAGTGTCCTAGGTTAAATTGTCATTGGGTAGTGATTAAGTGAGGAGTGCAAACTGGAGGTTTGACTCTGAATTGATACTGCTAATAGTGAAATTTCTCCTTGGCTTGGTAGCCCCCAGATGTAAGTGTGTTGCACTAAACTGGGTCAACAATTAACTGTGTTATTTATTGCTTTGTTATTACTGCATAATAGTAGGTCTGTAGTGAATGTCACAGTGGATGTTATAACTTCTGTTAGAACATCCATCGTGGGCTGGCCAGAATTTTCAATTGGCATCAGAGCAGGCACCCTGCCTGTTTATTACTGGGTGAGATCTAGGGAAACAAAATTCTGGTACTATGGATAAAGATGTTGGATTCACCAACATACCTCCAATTCTGGATGGCTCTAATTATGACTATTGGAAGCCTATGATGATTGCCTTCCTAAGGTCCTTAGACAGCAAGGCTTGGAGAGCTACAAACTCTGGTTGGGAACATCCTGTGAAGACTGACAAGGATGGAGTATCTGTGCAAATTCCTGAAGAGGAATGGACTAAAGAGCAAGAGGCATTGGATCTTGGAAACTCTAAAGCATTGAATGCACTCTTCAATGGTATAGACAAAAACATCTTTAGACTGGTCTACCACTGTGAACTAGCAAAGGATGTTTGGGACACTCTCAGAACTACTCATGAAGGAACTTCCAAGGTCAAAATGTCAAGACTTCAAATGCTTACCACAAAATTTGAAAGTCTACGAATGAAGGAAGATAAGACCATTCATGACTTTTACATGAATGTTCTTGAACTAGCTAACACCTCAGGAGCTTTGGGAGAAAAGATGGCTAAAGAAAAGCTTGTAAGGAAGATACTAAGGTCACTACCTAAAAGGTTTTCCATGAAGGTAACAACCATTGAAGAAGCTCAAGACATATGCCACATGAAAGTGGATGAACTTATTGGATCCCTTCAAACCTTTGAGATGGGGATGTGTGATCAGGTTGTGGAGAAAAAGAGCAAGAGTATAGCTCTTGTCTCAAACACTACTGAGACTTTAGATCATGAAAAGGAGGAAGATCTATCAGAGGCAATAGCAATGCTTGGAAGACAGTTCAACAAACTGGCCAAAAGGATAGATGCTAAGTCTAAACCTTATTTCAAAAGCTTGCCTGCTGACAAAGAAAAAGCTGAAGACAAAGCCAACCAAAGTAGAGGAGTACAATGCCATGAGTGTGAGGGATATGGACATGTTAGAAAGGAATGTCCCACATACCTCAAAAAGAAGGGAAAAGGCCTAACAATCACTTGGTCTGATGAAGATTCTGACAGTGGATCAGAAGGAGAATCATCCAAACATGTTACTATTCTCAACAATGTGTGTGTGTATCTGATGGTGACTCAAGTGAAGAGGAGCTAACTTATGATGAACTAGCTGAATCATATAAGAAGTTGTCCATCAGAAGCACAAAGTTGTACCAGCAAGGAGAGCATCAGAAAAAGCTCATCAAAGAGCTAGAAGCTGAAAAGAGAGAGCATCTAGTTACTATAAACTCACTCCAAGGAGAGATAAAGGAGTTGAAAGGAGAAAAGGAGCAAATGACAAAATCCATAAGGATGCTCAACTCTGGAACTGACACCCTAGAGGAGATTCTTCAGAGTGATCAGATTGCAGGAAATAGGTCTGGTCTAGGATTTATTGAAAAACAAAATCCAGTCTTGAAACTCAAGAGGTTATAGCCTGAGATTCAAAAGGTACAAAGGATATCACAGTCAAAGTTACAACATCCCTCACACAGAAATTGGAATCAAGTCAAGAGACAATTTCAAAGGCATAAATGCTACCACTGTGGAAAGCTTGGACACATTCGTGTTGTGTGCTTCTGGTTGCTTGGATTTCCTAGGCAAAGAAGTGATAATCAGGGTAAGCATGGAAAAAGACAGCATCATGGACAAAGGTATCATCATGACCACCAGAGTTGGAGATAGCATCAAGCAAAACCCAGAAAGAAGGAAGTACCTAAGAAGCAAGAACAATGGGCCGTCAAGATTGTAGCTCTAACAGCTAACATTTCCCTAAGAATTCCAACCAATGAGGATTGGTACTTTGACAATGGCTGCTCCAGGCATATGACTGGAGTTGAGGATCTGTTGATCAAACTCAAGCCTCATTCATCTAGTCATGTGACTTTTGGGGATGGAGCTAGAGGAGAAATCACAGGTGCTGGACAACTTGACAGTCCTAAAGCTCCAGAATTGAAGGATGTCCTGTTAGTTAAAGGACTAACAGTTAACCTAATAAGCATAAGTTAGCTATGTGATCAAGGTTTAAAAGTACACTTTTCCAAAGACAAGTGTGTGGTGATCAATAAAGAGGGTAAGGAAGAAATGAGGGGATCTAGATCCAAGAATAACTGTTACATATGGGAGCTCAGAAGTAACATAAATGGACTGGTAAATGAAGAAAAGGATCGCCTAGGTATAGAGAAAAGAACCAGGTCCAAATCATCAGCAAAAGGATCCTCAAAACATGCTTCAGAAAGAATGACTGGTTGTAAGAAAAGTCAGGTAGGAAGGCTAGACAAGAAGGGATACCCAAATATTGGTCATCAAGTAAAGCTAGATATGCTATATTGGAACCTAATGGAGTCCATGGAGGACACTCTGCAGAAAAGAAGCAATGTCATTCCCAATGTCATGACTTTGTTCTGTAACATTAAGGGCACCATTCTAACAAAATCTGTTGAGTTCAAGAGAGACATGCCTGAGGGTAACGTGTGGAAAGGGAAAAAAGCATGTGCAACACCTAGTGGCCATATCCTAAAAATTGCGGACGAGAAGTCAAGAAACATCAAGGAACCTCAATGTAAAAAAATTAAGTTCCTCTAGTACTGGTGAGTTATAGCAATTAAGGGAAATGGGGAATTACATTTTGAGACTAAGTCATTTAATGATGAGTCAAAACGGTACGTTCCCTCCTAGTGGGCAATCATACCTCACTCTCACATACTTAACACACACTCTCTATTCTTGGTGCCTTCACAAACGCTCCAGCTTCCATACCATCTCAAACAAACTCAAAAGGGTTCCCTCATTGTCTTCAACGACAACGAATATGGCACAACCAACCTCCAGAATGAACATCAGTCCAGATATAGCGAACCCTAATGAGGCTCTAGAGATTGCTCCACTGCGGATGATGACTCCTGAAGGAGTGCTGGTGAAGAAACCTAACAGGAAGCATGCAAGACAATCAAAAACCCTTGGCTCAGGGCAAGTTATTCCTACGACTACTTCTGGTGACCTAAATATTGAAGAAGCAAGAAGAACGCACCTTGAAATTTCTGCAATGGTTGCTAGTGCCCCCAACATTCCCATTAAGGGGACTGAGCCTAATAAAGGTGATCAAAGTAATGTCCCACACAATGTTAGAGCATTGGAAAACAACCCCCCAGAAGAGAAGAATAAGGATGAAGGGTCTGATAAAAGGGATGATGATTTGCATGAAGCCAAATATGTGGAGGTAGGCAACTTAGACGAGTACTCTGACAATGATCTTATAGCAGCGATCAATCCAGACATTGCCAAAAGATTGATGAAAAGAAAAGGGAAAAAGATAGTTGACCAAAGCTCACCCAAGAAAAGGGATACTGAGAAGACTACTGAGAAAGAAGATACCACCAATAAGATTGGAACTAAAAGGACTCAGGTTGGACCCTCCAAAGGGTGGAGCAAGGTGACCATCAAGAAAAGAAAGATTGAATCGAGACCAGAACAAGAAACGGATTCGGATGTTGATATGGATGTCACTGACATCCCAGCAAAGAGGAAACCTGCTTCAAGCAAGCTGGCTAAAAATGTTCCTGAAGTGCCCATTGACAACATCTCCTTCCACTATCCCTCAGGTGTCATAAGGTGGAAGTATGTATACCAAAAGAGGTTGGCCCTAAAGAGAGAGCTTGCTCAAAATGCTCTGGATAACAAGGAGATTGTGAACCTTATATGTGAAGCTGGCTTGATGAAAACTGTCACTCAGTTCTCTCAATGCTATGAAATTCTGGTCAAAGAATTTATAGTTAATTTATCTAATAAATGTGCTGATAGAAAATCTTCTGAGTTTGGGAAAGTTTTTGTCAGGGGAAATGGTGTTGTCTTCACTCCCACCATCATCAACAACTTCCTTGAGAGAATAAATGAGGCTATGCCTGAGTTAACCATCTCTGACAATAGAATATGTCAAGTGATAACTGGAAATCAAGTCAGGAAATGGCCATCAAAAGGGAAGCTTGCTGCCAGTAAGCTGAGCATGAAATATGCCTTGCTTCACAAGATTGGTGTTGCAAACTGGGTGCCAACCAATCATAAATCATCAGTGGCCACCATCCTGGGGAGGGTCATCTATGTTGTGGGAACCAGGACCAAAATGGATTATAGCACATACATCTTTGATCAAACAATGAAGCATGCTGGCAGTTATAGCATCAAAGGACCTATAGCATTTCCTTCCCTCATCTGTGGAATCATGTTAGCACAGTTTCCAAATATACTCAAGACCAGTGATGTAGTAAGCAAAAGAGAAACTCCCTTAGCCTTTCATCACAAACTGTTTCAAGGAACCCGTGTTTCAGACATTGCCATGGCATCCACTGAGACATCAAAAAGAGGGGTCCCAAAGCCAAAAAGGTTGAAGTGATAACCATCATTAAAGAAACATGCAAGGAAATGGATGCAAGAAAGCAAACACTTGAAAAATTGCTGCAATCTCTTGAGCAAGATGAGGATACTGACAACTCAGAGGATGCTACAAGGGAAGAAGGTGCCACAAAGTAAGATGATGGTACGAGGGAAGAGGGAAGTCAGGAAGTAGGCTCAGAAGATGCTGCTGAGGAAGGCACTTGTTGTACCCTAAATTTTGACCCCTTAGATCCTCATTATCATTTTTAGAAGCATGATCATGAATTATCTAACCCTAAATCAGTGCAAGTTCATTATTGTCAAGTTACAGACGAATTAGGGTTCTCGCACCGACAAATTCAAAACAACCAAGGAATGATCAACCAATAATTTGGTCCAATTCAATCATTGAATGAAATCAAAGATAATATCAAAGTCAAAAGAGAAGTCAGTTTGAAGAAATCATTTCAGAATCAAGAACAGTGCAGTTAGGAGGCCCCGATTAGGGTTTTTAACTAGTGAAAAGTCAACTGTGGTTTGACTTTGATGTTGGAAGATGTTTTAATGGTGGGATTGAGGTCCATGAAGTTCATATAGCTTATTAAAGACCATTCAAGAAGTATCAAAGTCTCAGGATATCCAGAACGTCAACAGGCGACTCAGTCGGCACCGATCGATCGTACGGTTGACCGAAAAGTCAACTCCTCAAATTTTTGGAATTGGAATCCAAGTTGTGAATCAAAGTTGTTCCTTATGTCATAATGGACTTGCATATCAATTTTCATGATCATTGGATCAAGGATGAGAGAGTAATCGAGAAATCGGGAAATTAGGGTTTTAAAAAGGGCTAGACCATAACTCCTTAACCACACATCCAATTGAGTAGGTTCAAATCTCATTTTGAAGCTCTTGACAAGTCCTACAAAAGTCCCATACTATTCCACAACCAAAAAATGCATACTTTTTGAGATAGAAGCAAAAACATTCTTAGAAGGGAAAATAACTTAGAAAATTTCTAAGTTATTTTCACTTTAAAAGCTTGTGTGCAGCCAACTTTGAGGGGATTTTTCACCTAGTTCCAATTGGAGTTTGATTTCTTGGCAAACATGAAAGTTTTAGAGCTATGTGAGGGCTTTCTAAATTGTACTAGAACATCTCAAGAGGAGTTATGAGCAGAAAGTTACATGTATTCAAAGTTGGAGGTTTCACATGTTAAGTCCCACATTGGCTGAATTTTCAAAATTGATTTCTTTCACTAAACTTGCCATTTTTTCTTGATCTAACTTGTTGTATGTGACATATAAGATGTGTGTAGCATGTTAGAACAGAAAGTTTTCATAGAAACATCATAAAATTGAAATTTTGAGCTTCATTGCCAAAGTTGAAAATGTGGACTTTTCAAAACATGAGGTGGAAAGTGAAATCTGATCCAGCCCCTTTCCTATGGTTCCTAGCATGCTATGAGTCTGAGAAATACATCATTATGCCCCACAAGTTGGCCTTGTATCAGAACCAATGGACAAAACCCTCCAAGAGGGGTTTTTGCAAAATATCTTCAAGGTTGCTTCATGATGAAGCAAAGTCTCTAGTAAGCACCTCAAGCCATTTTCCTATAAATAGAGACCCCCCTCACCTCATTTCGAAGACAATTCATCTGATAGAAACCACAAATAACCCCTGTCATCACATTTCCCTCATCTTGCTTCAATTTCTCAAAAAAAATCACAAAGTTCACAAAAACACTCAAAAATGGCCTTGAAGTGAAATCTGCCCAAATTCATGTCTATCCTTTCCAACACCCAAACCATCATCCATACACCTTCTAAATAACATATAGAAGGTGTACAATCCATCAAACCACCAAAAATCTCAAGAAATCAAAAAGTCAAATGTTCATGTAGCTTACTTTGACCAAAAGCCATAAAAAACACCAAAGAGAGTTCTAAACCTTTCCTTGAGGTTGTGATCACTTAGACACCTCACAAATAACATTCCTCAGCTGTCCAAACTATTAACAACCATTGGAGACTCTTATTTTTACATTTAGCATCATCAGTGGATTGTTACTTGAAGGTGAAGTAAGGACCAAGGCCAAGAAGTGAAGTAAGAGATCTCTGGTTTTCTCAACTGTCCTAACCTGTTTAAAAGAGTCTACAAGAGGTATGTGATTGGTCTCTATTAACCTTTTCATCATTTTCATACTTTTGGCATTTGTGTGTGAGATTTGAAGTTGTGGTTGTTGTTGATTTAACATGACATTTGTTGTTTGGTGAATATAAGTTTTCAATGAACCTTAAAGTGTATGTTGGAACTATTCTTGTCTTGATTTTCATATCAATGTATTAAAAATTGTTGTTATGCTGTCAAGACAGTTCAGTGCATTCTCATATATTACTCTTGTAGCTCACTTACCATTTCTTCACAAAGATTATGCTAGAACAGTCTAGGTACCCCAAAAACCATTTGTTGGCATACTTATGTGTATATGTGTTTTCAACTTACCTTTATGCCTGGTTCATTTTAATGTTGAGAGGGTCAAACATGAATCAACATTGTTATTGTCCTTACATTCATAAACTTTATAAATATGTTTTGGAATTTGAGTTGGATTTTGGTGTAGTCATGATGATGTACTATTTCATTACACTACTGTTGGTCTTTACATCCTAGGCAGACTTGTGTTATTTGGTTATTTGAACTATAGGTCAGTTGGTATAGTTGTTAGGCCAATTGATGATTGGTGAGTGAGCTTTGTGTGAAAACCCTAGTATCCCTCCCACTGTCAGTAGCACAACCAGCTGGCAAGACCTTTTCCATAAGAACAGTCCATAGTCTGCTGCAGCTTTAGGGTGGTGGCCCTGTTTTGTTCTTGTCTTGAGAGGGAGCTTTTGATTTGAGGAAAAGAATCCACATCCTGTTACTCATGAGATTGCTAATATGGAAACATTGTGCTGTTGTGAGAAACACTTGATCAGTTTGTTGGCAACCCTGGAAATTCTGGTGCATAAAAGACTATCCTGAGTTTGTAAGTTTGACTCATTACCAACCTCTGTTGAGTAGCAGACACCATCATAATGGAGATCTTCCAATGATTAACACAAATACCCTTTGGGGGCCTGGTGTGGGCAGCCTAGCATATCTGGTTTGTGGCAAGCTTAGAGGGTTTCTGCTGGCCATAGTGTTATCTTAGTTAGATTTAGAACAATTTTTGATTTGGTGTTCTTTGCATGTATACCTTGCTCTTTGTGTGATTTTGTATCTCTGTTGGAGTTTAGGATGTTGGCAATTCATCTTAGAGAAACATCAAATCCCTGTTGATATTATTATGAGACATTTGTCAACATTTGCATTTCATACTCATTCTATTGGCTTTAGATACTAGCTGTTTTAAATGCAAAACTACTTTAAGCTATTTCCATCACCCTGCAAATGATCAGTCCTTTCATGATTTTGTTTCTTGAAGCATAAACTCATAGCATGCAAAGAATAGATATAAGGATGCATTCAGTTTTTTCTTTTTCCACAAACAGCTTTTAGCTCATAAGTTTCAAAGTGCATTTGATGCATTTAACATGTCATAATGAAACTTGATTATTGATTGGCTGCAGTTATGAGTTGTGCACCTTTGCATTTTCTTAAAATTAGATGTCATGAATTTCACATTTTCAAAGCATTTTTCAAAGTCATCAAATCAAGTTAAATATCATTTTTCACACAAACTCTTTTTTTCACTCAAACTACTTCACACACACCTCACTTTAGTCATTTGAAACATGATTGCACAGTTGTTTCATTGAAAATCACACTGTCCTAGAAAATCACTTTCAAAATACCAAAGTATCACATACACTTCCACACACTTAGCTACTTTTTGCAATAGCTGGTTTTTTTTTTTGCAAAGCACCTTGCACACACTTGATTTTAAGCATATGTGAGATGTTGAAACATTGGCTTTGCATTAAAACACACTGTACCACAATCCCCCATGAGATGCTCATTCTTTCCATAAAATGACATGTTCATATCAGTTTTTTTTCCTTACAGTATTTTAAGGTAGTTTGTTAGTTCTAACAGCTTAGAATGAACTTGTGAAAGATGTTTGTATGATCAAAACACACTGAAACCACTTGAACATGATCACCTCTCACACAATGCACACAATGCACAATGAAGCATGTTGAACACTAAATCCCTACACAACCATCACAGATCCCTAAGTCCCACATACATACCCTCATAACCATGCTTTGTATGTGTTTGAAAGATTGCCTTGGTTTGTACTGCCCTAAAACAGAAAGTATCCTTGTTCATGCTTTGTCATTCATGTCATAGTTGCAAGACATATGTGATTTATCACTACAGTTTATTTCCAACACTTGGAATGTTTTGAATTATTTCATCATCACCTAAATGTCATGTATGTGTGCTTTATTTGGATTTAATATAACTGTATAAAGCTGTTCATGTCAAATTGCAATTTATGAAACATAACACACACCAGTTGCAATTTGAAAACCAAATGTCCACACACTTGTTCCAGTTCCAATTTTTCCACATACACATACTTAAAACCATGTTTGAGATGTGTTCACAAGGTTAATTTGGTTTGTGTTGCTTTTGAACACAGAATGCCCAACTGTCATGCATGTTTGTTTTTGACCATTTGCAACTTGAGTGTGATTTTCTACAATCAATGATTTCTGGCCATGAAAGTGTCCTTGCTTGTTTAGATATCATTCAACTGAAGTGTATGTGTGCTTTGTATGGATTTAAAATGACTGTGTATGGCTGTGCATGACAATTTGCAAATTTTGAAGCATAACACAACTCCCTATCGGGTTTTTCATTAGAGAAGTGATTTTCAAAAACCACCAATACCACCCTCTTCCTCATGAAATTCTACCCAAAATGCATATAAAATTTGTGGAAAAATACTAAGAAATGAGAAAGTTATGGATACTTTTGCAAAAATGATGGGAGGCCTCACATTTGGCCCAGCAAAACAAGAGAACATACTCTATATATTTATCATTGCACTTTAATTAACGGATGTATGGCCGCCCCAGCGGTTGAAACTTGTGCGCGCATTGTACTTGGCATGGGTTCGATCCTTGGTGATAACCCTTGTTGCCACTTTTTTTCATTTTTCACATGAAACTTCAAAAAGTCATAACTCTCTCATTTTTTATCATTTTTCACCCATTCTTTTTTCATTGTGTTTGTTTTAATGTGTAATTTCATGTCATAATTTTATTTTCCATGTTTGATTAATTTTTCACCATGTTTGACTATGTGCAACTTGTCATATTGACAGTACTAACCCTAGCTATTGCAGATGAAAGTTTAAAGGGTTCCACTTGTTTTTCTTTGTGAAAATTGATTGTTCTAATTCCTATACATGTTTGTCAACATGCTAGGATTTTTACTTTGAATTATTATCATGCCTATCTCATCTGTTTGTTAATTGTACTCCAGGTGCGATCTGTCGTCACAGTTTTCGTACTAATCATCTGCTTTGATTGTCACCATTGCTTTTTCATCCTTAAATATTTTTCATTGGTTGTCACCATGAATGCTTTAGTATAATGTTTGCATTTATTTTATCCCCAAGTGATGGAGCTTGTTAGCTTTCATCCAGTTGCCCACTATCTCTCCCTCCAAAGGAAGGTCTGTCCACTTGACTGTCAATGTCTTGGACCAAAATCTCTGTTTTCCCTTTGACTTTGTTAAGTCATTTTAACCCTAATTAAGAAACCTCTAGACTTTGATTGAAGTCTAAGAAACCCACCCATACTAGGAGTGTTCTTCAACTAGAACCCTAGGAAAGAGTTCGTCAACTCTGTGTAAGAATCATCGTCATGATTTCTTACTTCCCCTTTTAATTTAGACTAGGGAGTTTTGTCAAACTCCACACAAACATTGTCATGTTTTCTCCCCCCTTGAACCTTGATCATCATCAAGAGTTCTTTCCCCTTGTGAGGTGAACTACGATTGCTCTGATTCTATCCTAGTCAGGATACGTAGGCAGAAGGTGCGATGCCTTTGCGAGCAAACTTAGAAAACCACTTAGGCCTTTTTTATTTTTTTATTCCCAATCCTTAAAACATAGCACAATTCACAAACTTAGCAATTAATTAAACAAAAGGTTCCTGTAGGGTACTACATATATTTAGGGTGCTAATATCTTCCCTAGATATAACCAACCCCCGAATCCCCAAATCTCTTAAAGCGTTGTTGTCACATCGCGCAAAAGGTTCTTTCTTTCTTTAGACCTATCCTTTGGATAAATTAAAGACCGGTTGTAAAAGAAATAAGGTTCAAGTTAATCAATAGCTTGACATCCAATTTTCACCGCAACAACACTGATGCTAAGGAAGAAGGCTCTGGAGAGACTGAGGAAGACAGGTCCAGCTCAGCTGCAGAAGAAGACTAATGTCTTATAGCTCAAACCACTGCTGGCTGAGGTGGTGCAAAAAGAAGTATTTCTGTTGTATTGGTTTGATTTGTTTTGTGTGAGAACTGTTAAGACAATCTGTTTTTGTTTTGCTCTATATGAGCAGTTTATGTAACCCTAAACACTTGTATTGTTACACTTTATGATCTACGCTAGCTGTTAGTTAGATCTAAATTTGTGGCTAAAAAGGGGGAGAGTGTGATAGATAACAGCAGGTAGTTACAGATGCAGGTGGAAGAATTGGTGGATAACCGATATGAGTACCACAGGTTATGTGGTAGTAACAGCTGTAGGTGGAAGAACAAAACTGCCATGAGCAGTGATTGTGACTGAGCATATGCACCATAGTGCTTATGATATTAGTGTGCAGGAGATGCTGATGAGATTTGTGTGTGATAACAGCTGTTTGGGCTGTTACTGATATGATATGTATGCCATGTATGTTAGAACTAGGACTGACATGCTGTAGGTACTAACATGGGTGATCCTAACAAGATGCTTAGGAATTCTGTGCAAGGAGCAGAATGCATCCCTGCAGGGGGAGTATCACAAATGTGTGACATCAGCCCAGCTGATAAGTGCATCAGTTGAGGGGGAGTAACTCTGTTACTCAAACAAGCAAAGGGTGACATCTGTAGTAGAAGTCTACAGAGAGTTAACCAAGTGAGTGCTAACAGGGCTGAAAGCCAACTGTGAGTAGTCTGAGAGCTTGAGCAACAAGTGACTTACCTGCATGACAGGACCATTGTTAAGTCTTCTGCTGTGTAGGAAATCTCTGATGTAAGTACAGAGTGTTTTAGCCAAAATTTTGCCAAAGGGGGAGTTTGTAAGTGCTCTTGATTGGCTGAATTTTGTGGCAAAATATAAGTACATATATGAATGTCATGTTTGATGTTATTACATTCATAATATGGACTGTGCAGGGTAAGTTAACTAAGCTAACTATAAGTTAAGCTGGATGTCATACTCAATGTTATGACATAGGTCGTATGACATCAAGCGGAAGTTTGTTATTCTGGTAGCTATAACTCAGGAAACAACTCAGAAGCTCAAGCTGGAATGCACGAGACATTTTAGACGCCCTAGGGGAACTAATATATATCTGATTAAAGAGGCAAACGTGCAGAATACAAAAGTGAGGTTTTATGATGGATAAAACCTAATGTATGCGCCCAGGCCCAATGACTGATCTGCTGCTACAAATACCAGGAGAGGCAATCCTAGAAGGCAGCTGTTGAAGATAGAAAAGCAGAGAAATCACCATAGTGGTTTAAAAGTGAAGAGATTGTTCTTCATGTTTATGTCTTAGGAATACTTGTAACCCAAGCAACTGTTGATTGCATTGGTTAGGTAGTTTCTAGGCTGTGTACCACTCGAAGCTGTTAAGCAAGAGTGTATGTCACTTGATCAAAGCTTTGAAGCAAGATCAAAGTGTATGTGTGTGTGTGTAGGTGAAGTGCATCTTTAATCTACTATTTAATTTGTAACTGTTTGATATCACTGGTGTGTGATTGTAGGGAGTGGGTGGGTATACTCAGGTCTAGAGTGTCTCTAGGTTAAATTGTCATTGGGTAGTGATCAAGTGAGGAGTGCAAACTGGAGGTTTGACTCTGAATTGATACTGCTGATAGTGAAATTTCTCCCTGGCTTGGTAGCCCCCAGATGTAAGTGTGTTGCACTGAACTAGGTCAACAACTAACTGTGTTATTTACTGCTTTGTTATTACTGCATAATAGTAGGTCTGTAGTGAATGTCACAGTGGATGTTATAACTTCTGTTAGAACATCCATCATGGGCTGGCCAGAATTTTCACCTTCAAATGCCCATTCCTTATTCCAAACCAAGTTTCACAAACCATATTCCAAAACTTACATTTGGATCCAAGCCTAAGTGATATTTAAGTGATCCACTCCAAACCAAAGGAATCTAATCTTCATAATTCACTCTCATTTTCAGAATTGATCTCATTCTCTCTCAATTTTCCAATCTCCAAAACCCTCACCAAAGCTCTTTTCATTGAGATCATTGATTCTTCATTGGAATCCTTGATTTCTAAGAGCTAAGCCTTCATCCATTCTCTCCATTGAATCAATTTCTTCATCCAATTTTCGTGCAAAATTGGATCTGAACTTGGAAGTAATTTTGGAAGTGATTATTTGGCTTATTTTGGATTGATCTTGATGAATCCTCACTCCTACAACAATAACACATTTGGATCTTGAAGAATCTACGATTTTCTTGCTCCGATCTGCTTATTTCCGGTGAATCAACACTAACCGAAGCAAATCTCCGCTTCGTAGGTTGAAAATTCTTGACCCGAATATGTTTTTAGCTTATTTTGCATAATCACGTGGATTTTCATCTTTGATTGACTTTTGATTAATTTGATCCGTTTGATTCATGATTTGGTTGTGTTAATCTATTTACATGCTGTTTGAATCATGATTTGCTGGTTTAATTTCGTGATTAAGTGATTATGCGATCATCTGGTTGATCGGATAAGTGCTTATTTGCTGAACGTACTGCTCTGTTGTTGTTTTTCTGCTGTTGGCACAGTGTTAATCGGTTAACGCATTTGGTTAACCGATTAACCATCTCAGATATTCAAAATTTTCAAAGTCTTCAAAGTGTTAATCGGTTAACGCCTGGTGTTAATCGATTAACATGTACAAATTTCCATATTTTAAAACATTTTTCAGTGGTTAATCGGTTAACCTCTGGCGTTAACCGATTAACACTGTGCCAGTGGGTCTGTTTTGCTGATTTTCTTGTTTGTTTGAGTACCATTTCACATCAGATCATCGTAGATCAATATGATGTATCAGGGGTGAAATGTTTTGGACATTTTGTCATTGTTTTGATTTTTTAATCGGGACTTCGTCGACACGCATTTTGTTTCCCGCTTGGATACACATGGTTGTATGTGTCGTTCAAAGTGATGATGTGCTTGCATGTTCATGTTTTTCTTGCTCTTATTGCATGTTCTTGCCTTCCATATGCATGCTTGAGGTCGAGACGCGCTTGTGGCAGCTGTTGCCCCACACTACTTTCCTCCCTCACTTCATTCTACTTGTGCATTACGTGTTTGTATACTTGCATTTCCATTTGCTCTTCTCTTGTTTTTTCTTTGCCATGCTCCCCATAGGATCTCTAATCTCTTTTGAGGTTATGATAGACTTTAGGTTGGAAGCCATGCATGCTAACATTAGGTAGTATCCCCTTAACCTCAATCATAGGACCATTTTGCATGACAACTACTAGGTTTGAGTTAGTCTCCCTTTAGTGTGTCCTCTCTCTTCTCATCTTCAAACAATTTCAAAACATTTAATAAAGGTTAATGAATGTTGTACGCTACGAGCCTTAAGCTACTTAGGAAATGGTGATTGGGGGGCTTCCTCTCAATAGTATAGAGTGTTTAGTGTACACCCTTTGGGTGATATGCAACGCATTCACTCTTAGGTCATAGTCTTTAGTGCAACATGAGTTACAAATTAAATTCAAAACACTTCTTCTCTAAAAGACACAAAAACAACTTCAAACTTCTTTTTTTCCTTTGGGACCCTTAATAATAGAAAACCTTTTTCATAAAAAAGAGTGTTGTTAAGCTTTGGTTCTACCGCAAACAGGCATTGTCCCTAACTGCTAGAACGAAGGTTTAACCCTACTCGGGTAAAAAAGTTGAACCAACCGGTGTTCTTGTTAGCCCAAACTACATTTGCTCTAATTTCTCATACCATATGAGAATACGTAGGCACAAGACGCGATGTCTTGGCGAGCAACCTTCCCCCACCTTTCATCCGTAGTTAGCGGAACTACGTTGACTCTGACTTTCCCATTGCACGAGGGAATACGTAGGCACAGAGCGGTGATGCTCTGCCGAGTCTCTTTTCTTTTCTTTTTGTCCTGTGAGCCTTTAGCGTAGATAGATTAAACACACCCTTAGATAGAAAACAAGTGTGGATCCCGTCGAGTACGACGGACGTGAGGGGTGCTCATACCTTCCCCTTGCGTAACCGACTCTCGAATCCAGGACTTGGTTGCGATGACCTTGTTTTTTCCCTTTTTCGTTGGGTTTTTCCGATCGTTTCCTTTCCCTCTCTTTGGGATAAATAACGAAAGGTGGCGACTCTTCTGTTTTCCACCGGGTGTTTTTCGCAGTAGTGACAATTGGTCTTGCTAGAGATTACCCAAAGTGAACCAACATTAGTGTACTTTACATGCCATTTTTTTAATTTCATGCTATAAGGGGTAATGGTTCAAAACTTATGTCCACTCATTCTCAATGACCAAAAGCGTAATGATTCATTTCCACACACCCAAAAGGTTCATTTGCTGACCCAAGAGAGATGTACAAGAGCTCTAACCCATGTGTATGCTTAAGGTGAGTTTTTTTAGCAAATTTTGGAAATCACTTGAATTAGCCATTATGGGCCTGCATGGGACTCATAAACCTATCATATATAAGCTATGAATCAACCCTAAATGCTCATAAGAGAGCTTGTTGCGCAGAGAGGAGGATTTCCATCAAAAATTCCATAAATTTCTCTTTCTTCGAATTGCCCTCCCCACTGAGTTTTTCTTCAAGCTTTGGCTCAGTTCATCATCACCAAGGATCAAGAAAGAGTTTAGCAGCTTCAAAATAAAGCTCACAAGAAGTTTGAAGAGCCAACAGAGCAGCTCTGTTAGGTAACGCTCTTTGACTTAAATCTCTCATGTTAGGCACTAATTTAGGAGCATTTTGGGCGCATCTGAAGTCCTACTTCATGTAGGCAATGTTTGCATCATTTCCATGCTTATTTGATATGATTTCAGTTTATGCATCCAAATTTTGTGGCTTGTTTTACCCTAGTTGCATGAACCTTTTTCATAAATGGAGGTTGGATTCTTACTCTACGTGACGAAAGCTTTGATTTGGTACCACGAGTTTCAATTTTTATCATGTTTTTTGTGCTAGCTCCGGCGAACCTCCCAGAGAAGATGACCAGAGCCCTAGCTCTGACATTTGGTTGGATGCTGATGTGTTATGGTAATTTGGACGTTGACCTGACCATGTGGAGCTTTGAATCCCACGTGTATTAGTGAAACTCACCATTTCACTTAAATTTGGTTTCATTTTAGTTTGGGCTTAATGTCATTTGATATCCCCACCCCCGGATCTGGCCCATGCGTGTGTGTGAAGGGAATCATTTCAAATCCAATTGCTTGATACACCCCTCCTTCATGTTTATTCTATTTTTATTTTCTTTTGTTTGTTATTTCAATTTTAATCTTTTAAAAATAGTTTTGAGTTTCATAAAAATCGCAAAAATTTGGTTTTTGATATTTCAATGTGTTAAGTTTATTTTCCACATTTTTATTTTATTTTTATATTATTTTTAATTTTTTAATTGAATTTATGATTAGAGGTTTTTTGTGGTTTATGTCTTGTTTTGAACTTGATCATTGACCCTCATTTGAAAACCCCCAAGGACCAAATTTCCTCTCACACTTAGGTAATTGATTGAGGGATATTTGAGGGATGGTTTGAAGTCTTAATGATCAGTTTTCAATTGTTTCTCATTGGCTTTTTGTGGACCCTCGATGCATACTCGACAAGTTGAACATGATGCCTTCTTTGATTTAATTGGTGGTGCTTTGAATTGAATCTTGACTTGAGTTTTTGCACACTAATTTTAGATTGGTTCAACTTGATTTGGGTATTTTATTTGGAATTTATTTGGGCTTTCTTCTTTTTTTAGTGGATATTTCAAATTCAATTTGTTTTAGCCATGTGTATGCATACCTTTCTTGACCTAATTTTGGGACATGGTCATGAGTGATCCCTTGAGCACCTCTTAAGCCTTGTTAGCTCTTGTTAACATGTTTGAGGTGTTGCCTTGCATGTTTATAGGTCAATCGTATGTGTACCTTGTGCCACAAGTTTCTTTTTGATCATGCCTTTCCACTTGTTTGAAGTGTGAGATGGTTGTTTGAACTTTGGTTCTTCAATTGAACTTGATCGTTCTTGTGCTTGCCTTCCTTTTTGATCTTGAATTTGAGGTCTTCCATTTGTGTTTCACTTCTGCTCTTAGTGGACTTAGACTTGTTCATGATGATTTGGTGATGTTGATTCCACTTTGAGTTTGTCATGAGCAATTAAACTCCCTTTGCTTTGTTGTGTTGCATTTCTTTACATGAGCATTAAGTAAGTGTTTGGTTGAGTTGATTATGATGTGGTGGCTGCCCCACTCTCTTTCCTCCCTCACTTCTTTGTTTGTGCTTTGTGTAGCACCTTTGCTTGTTATGATGATTGATGGTATTTGGTTGTAGGAGCTTGCTTCTCCCATTTCATCTCATTTTTGGGACTTGTTTAAGTCTTCTCTTTTGTTGATTTGAATTTGACTTATGTTTTTTTTTGTTGCATTTTCTCATGTTTGTATTTATGCTTGCATTTCATATCTTTTCTCATCTTGCATTGACTTGTTTAAGTCTTTCATTTCATCCTCATCTGTGATTGATTATGCAGTGTGTTTACTTGTGCTTCTTGCCATGATCCCTTAGGATTCCTAGTCCCTCTGTTTAAGATGCGAGTAGGAGAGACATTAGGCTTTCAATCCTTTGCATGATAACATTAGGTAGTTCCCCTTTCAATCCCAACTTTAGGATCATCTTGCATGAAACCATTAGGGTTTATCAGTTCTCTTTAGAGTCTTGTGTCTTCTCTTCTCATCTCATAACTCTTTAAGATACTTAATAAAGAAAGACAATTGTTGCATGCTACGAGCCTTAAGTACATAAGGAATGATGAGTGAGGGGTCTCTTCTCATACTGTCTAGAGTGTTTAGCGTATGCCCTTTGGGCGATATGCGATGCATTCGCTCTTATGTCATAGTCTTTAGTGCATCATGAGTTTCAAACTAACTCAATTCACTTCTTATAAAAAACACAAACAAAATTTCAAACCTTTTCATCCTTCGGGACTGTTTCAAACCTAATTTTCAGAAAGAGTATGTTACATTTCCGTTCTACCGCAAACAGGCATCGTCCCTAACAGCTGGAATTGAAACGTAATATTACTCATAAAAAAAAACTTGAACCATCCCCCATCACCCGTAGTTTCCCGAACTACGTTTGCTCTGATTTCTCATACCAGATGAGGATACGTAGGCACAAGACGGCTATGTCTTGGCGAGCAACCATCCCCCCATCACCCGTAGTTTTCCGAACTACGTTGACTCTGACTTTCCCATTAGACGAGGGAATACGTAGGCATAGGGCGGCGATGTCCTATCGAGTCTTTTCTTTCCATTCACCCCCGTTTAGCAGTAGCCTTTAGATAGTTTTCACCCATAGATTTAGACAACAAGCGTGGATCCCGTTGAGTACAATAGACGTGAGCGGGGCTCATACCTTCCCCTTGCGTAACCGACTCCCGAACCTAAGATTTGGTTGTGATGACCTTGTCTTTCCTTTTCTCTTAGGTTTTCTTTGATTGTTTCCTTTCCTCTCTCTAGGATAAATAACGTTTGGTGGAGACTCTTCTGTCTAGTTTGCCGGCCCTTTTTCGCAGTTGCGACACATAGGACCGCGAAGTCCTATCGAGTCTCTTTTTCCCCTTTGTCTCTCTTTTCCCTGTTTCTAGCCCTTCTCTTTATCCCTTGGAACACTCTTATATAGCAATACCTTTTAACAAATACTTTCACACATTAACAAACAAATGGTTCCCATCTAGTACGATGGATGCGAGGGGTGTTGATACCTTTCCTTCGCATAACCGGCTTCCGAACCCTTTCTCTTGGTTGCGAGACCATCTTATCCGTTCCTTTCTTGAGGGTTTTCTCAATGTTTTCCCTTCCTCTCATGGGATAAATAAAATTCAATGGCTGCTCTTCTGTCTTTCCGTTCTCGCCTCCCCGTCGTTGCATTTTTCCGAGTAGCGACACCAACATAATCAACAATCTCCTCAGCAAAATCAGCCACAGTTCAACAACCAGGGTCGTGTGCACCGAAGACTAAACTTTGACCCTATTCCTATGACGTACACTGAATTATTCCTGATTTTGATACATAAGGGACACATCCAGACAAAAGCTCCGCCTGAGGTACCCAAAAATATTCCATACTGGTACAGAGCTGATAAATTTTTCCCATACCACCAAGGTGCTTCGGGGCACGACATTGAGAATTGCTACGGTTTGAAAGCAGATGTTCAGAGACTGATTAAGTGCGGGATCTTATCCTTTAAAGATTCCAATCCTAATGTACAAGATAATCCTCTGCGTCAGTATGGTTCGTCCACTATAAACATGGTTCAAAGGTGCTTGGAAAAATATGATGTATTTGATTTGAAGAATGTTCGAGGATCTTTAGTGAAAATGCATAGTGATCTGACGAAGATGGTGTTTTTTAATCACGAGCAACACAACTACACTGATTGTTTTATTTATTCTGTAAACCCTCGAGGCTGCGACCTTGTGAGGGAGAATATCCAGGACCTACTAAAGATACGAAATACTACGATTGCATATGACAAAGTTCCAGTTCTGGTAGAAAGAAATGAAGAAACCTTTGTATTAATACCCCACTTTAAGGAAGTGGAGCGCATTGTAATTACATACGACAGTAGAAAACCTTTCGTAACCCCTTTGGTAATTAATGTGCCTGGACCAATTCCTTATACTTCCACTAGGGAAGTTCCATATAGATATAACGCCATGATGGCGGAAAATGGAAAGAAGGTACCTTTACCTACTTTACCCTCAGTTGTTAATATTGTGGACGTTAACAGAGTAACTAGAAGCGATTGAGTTTATCCACCAACGCTTCCAAAGAACAAAGAGATTCATTCGAGCAACCTATCACAAAGGATACAACCACAGGGAAACCCAGTAGAGTTGATTCTTCTCAAACTGATGAATTTCTGAGGTTGATTAAAAGAAGCGAGTACAAGGTCGTGGATCAATTGTTGCAGACCCCGTCCAAGATTTCTGTACTACAGTTGTTGATGAGCTCTGAAGCTCATAGAAAAGCATTACAAAAGGTGTTAGAGCAAGCCTACGTTGAACATGACGTAACTGTTGAACAGTTCGACAATATTGTGGGTAATATTACTTCTAGCAATAATCTCGGGTTCTGCGAAGAAGATCTCATGGAATAAGGAAGGAAACAATATGGCATTGCATATCTCAGTAAATTATGGGAATGATGCATTGTCTAGCGTACTAGTTGACATTGGGTCTTTGTTGAATGTGATGCCCAGGACTACCCTATCAAAGTTATCATACCAAGGACCACCAATGAGGTCGAGCCATGTCATTGTTAAAACTTTTGACGGATTTAGGAAAACGATAATTGGTGAAGTAGATCTGCCAATGACTATCGGATTACAAGTTTTTATGATCACGTTTCAGGTCATGGACATTCGCGCCGCCTACAGCTGCTTATTAGAAAGGTTGTGGATATATGAGGCTAGGGAAGTTACCTCTACACTACACCAGAAACTGAAATACACCTTCGAAGGAAAAACAGTTACAATTTGTGGTGAGCGAGCCTTGGTGGTAAGTCACCTTTCTTCTTTTTCTTATGAAGAGGCAGAAGAAGAGGTTGGAACTCAATTTTAGGCACTTTCAATTGTTGATGATAATACCCAGAAGCCTGGAATTTCTATGTCATCTTTCAAAGACGCACAACGAGTTGTGAACAGTGGTTCCCAGGAAGGATGGGGCAAGATGCTATTTCTACCTGAGAGCAAGAGGAGAGAAGGTCTTGGTTTTGCTGCCAGCTCTAATAAATAGGTCACCAAAAGTCAAGTGGTTCCCCCTATTGAAGAAGTATTCTACAGCGGAGGGATTATTCACCCTCCTCACATTAATGTGGTATCTGAAGAAGATTTTGAAGGCTATATATCGGACGGTTCCGAGAATACAATACAACAAATAGAAAAGAAAAATAAAGTAAACAAGTGCCATAATCCCTCGATGTGAGTTATGCCGCTATTACTAGTAGATTTTTACCTAAGAACTAATCATAATTTCTGCAGTGCTCCTGCACGTCTTGGATGTCCCCGAATATGTCCCAGAGATCCTATATATATAGAAATATAGCTTGCAACTGCTCTGGTCGTATATGAGAGCTCCTAACAGCTGCTGAAACAAAATTGTATTCTGCACACCAATGGCGAATGTCATTAAGAAATGGTGAACACCATTGCCTTCTTATTTTAATTGACGTGACAGGCTTGGAGATAGTTGTAACACCCCAAATTTTAATTGGAATATTTTAATTAATTGATTTACTTGAGAAGATTCGATTTCAGTGTTTTTCGGTGGCTTTGTGAATTATTGAGGAATTATGCTTTGTGGAGTATTTATTTTGGAATAATAGTATGTAATATAGATTTATTAATATTATTATAAATTAAAATAAATATAAGAGGAATAAGGGTAATTTGGGCATTTGGAGGAGTTAGTAAGGGTAATGAGGGAAAAACCCAATTGTGTGGCCCAAGACTAAGTTTGACAAAATAGAATTCTGAAGATTTAGGATTCATTTTGTTAACCGTGAAAAGAATGAAGGGCAGAGCTTTGAGGAGGGAGAAGTGGAGGCAAAAGCTTTGGAAGATCCCGAAGATAATCGTGAAAGCTTTGAATCGAGTAAGGTATGGAGAGTATCGCTTTTCATGATTTTCTATGTATGCCTTTCGGTGTGTTTATGGTGGGGTTAAGATTTAAGGTATTTTGGATTGATTTGGGAGAATTAGGGAAATTGATGATAAGACTATGAGATTATGGCAAGTGGTATGTATCACTGAATATTGATATGAGAAAGGAAACCTTAAACCTTTGTGGCCAAAATCTTTGATGGTTGTATGTTTTCCCATAGGGGATAGGATAGTTGATATTTGAAATTATGATGCCTTCAGAGCAATTGTAGGGAAATGGTGATTTAGGACATGAATAGGTTCCGGGATTGGCCTAATAAACCGTAGGTTTCGTGCCGCTATCGTCGTATGACCTTAGGGATGATTTAGGGATGTTTTGGGGCCATTGGGTACGTGAATCGTATGAGTATTTGGGTAAAAATCAGTTCTGGTCGTAGCAAATTTTTACTGTCATCGCACTGTTCGGCGAGCATGCCAGCAAAGACTTGCCACAAACTCGCCTAGCGAGCATGCCAGCGAAGACTCACCACAGACTCATCTAACGAGCATGCCAGCGAACGTAGCAGAGTTTCGCGAAATTGATCGTGTGCAGCGATGCCGTGATGTTTGATTCTGAGATTTATGAGATGAGTTAACATGAGTATGACAGTGAGGAATTATGTGATTGATAGGCGATAGTGTGAGGATTACTGCGAGTATAATTTGATGAAGTGATATGAGATAATATGGGATAATACTATGAATTAATAGGAGATAATATGAGGCCGTATTATGAATTAATATGTGATAATATGTGATAATATGATGGACTAATATGAGGATGACTATGAGCTAATATGTGATTTGTACGTGATTATATGATGATTTCTATGATGTGTGATGATGATGATTTATGTGATGGTGATGATTATTATTATGACGAATTATGTGATAACATGAGATATGATGATTTATGTGAGGATGATGATTACTATGATGAATTATGTGATAACATGAGATATGATGAATTATGTGATGATGATGATTATTATGATGAGTTATGTGAGATATGAAAATTTATGTGATGACGATGACTATGTTGATGAGTTATGACATATGATGGATATGATGAATATGATGAATGATGATGCACCTATGATGTTATCATGAGGATGATTTGTGACGTGTGCATCATGCATTCATGTGCATCCGGACTTCGGTTCAGGACCTTGATTACTTTGGCTTCAATCCCACTGTGCGGATGTGAAGTATTTTGATGTGCTCCGGTTCTCTAGTAGAATCAATCCTATTGATGGAGATCTATGGAGGGTTGATGGCCCAGTGTCCATCGCGCTGTGATGATTGGTACCATATGCATTGAGTCTATGTTGCATTTGCATTTATGAGCCTTTGTGTATAAATTATGACGTTGTGGTCTTCGAGGCCTATTGAAGGATATGAATGTGTTGAATATGAATATGACGCTGTTTATGCATTAATTGTTATACATTGATTATTATGAATTTATTTACTCACCCTGCCTGTTTGAATGTTACCTCTACGTGAATAACATGCAGATGAGCAAGTTTAGCTGTGGACGCCGTCGAGGAGTCATTTTTGAAGTTTTGAGTTATTAGCTGATTTAGTTGCTTAGAGGGTCTTGCTCTGATATGTAACACCGGGTTGGGTTCTTTGAGTTGATTTTATATCAGTGGGTTATTTTACTTATTTTCCCTTTTGAGGAGAAACCTTGATTTATGCTTTGAGTTCCGCTGTTTTATGTTGTTTGATGTATTTTGGGGAAAACCCGTAGTTATGGAGTATGGACCTATTTTGTTGACTTTGAGAAATGTACGCCCTTTTGTGGCTTTTTATTGAGACTTATTTATTTACTCTGAAATCCGTGTTATTTTTCCTTAATAATTTTGGGGTAGAAAAGGGTGTTACATTAGTGGTATCAGAGCAGGTCGGTCCGTCCGACCAAGTTGTCCAATGTTGTTTGTTTCCTTGTATGCGACATGTGTGTGAAGACACTGTCGGTACACGTTTGTTTTCTAACCTTTGTCTGCAGATGTGGGAATGAAATAAGTGGGGGAGATGCTTGTGCTTATCCAGGATGCTGCAAGTGTGGAGTGGTGGCTCAGTGTGTCGATTAACGTTCTTATAGTTTGGTAAAGATGGTTTATACCCCATCATGATTTTTGTCTGTCTATTGACAAATTGAGGAACTGATTAACCTTAATCTGTTGTTTATAGTAGACGGGGTCATGTTGGATGGGATAGACGTGTCTTGCAAGCTTAGATGGCGTGGGTAGTGAATTGTTTTTGAGTTAAGCTAAGTGCTTACGAATTGTTTTGGTGAGTCGATGCAGGATGGAGCTGAGAGGTTTATTTTGATGGAGACGTTGAGTGTCAATAAAAGTGGAGAAGTTTGTGGTTTGTCGATTAATTGTGGGTGTCTGGAAGTTGCCCTGACGAGATAGTGATATACAACCAGAACGTGAAGTGGAGTTGTGATCGACTTAGTTACGGAAACTAGTCCGATATTGAGAGCTCCATATTATATGTCCGTTTGATTGAGTAGTTTTGAGACTTGTGTCTGGTGTGTGTGCTGAGGCAATAGATTGTGAGGTCGAGTATATTAAAGGTGGACAGTGATTTCTGGTGATTATTAGAGAAAGTCAGATGTGGAATGCAATATTGGTATAATTAGGCCTTTAATTATTTCAAAAGTTGAAGATGTGTTGAATGGCTTCCTAAATGTGAAATTGTTGTTGTACATCGAATTCCGAGATCACAGCTTTTTACGGAATCGAAATCGGACACCCGAAAGTCATGTAACGGTCGAAAATAGAATTTCAGACTTCCAGGTTCGCTAGGCGAGCAATATCCTTCTCCTAGCGAACAACTCTAAGAGGAAGTGGCCGCTCGCCTCTGTGTTCGCCGGGCGAAATGTCTTGGGGCAGAAGAATGTTGTTTTCGTATTTTTGTCGTAACGGGAGAACCGTAACTCGGAATGATGCACGGTTCAAAGTGTTAGAAAGCTATTCCAATGCTCTATGTGATGGTGAAGTAGTGGAATGGAATTAAGTTATTTATTGATGGACTATGTTTGGATTTTGTAGTAAGTGCGGAAGTACAGTTCGTGTTTCCGCCATAACTCATAAATTGAGTGTCCGTTTGCCATGGGGCTTCCGAAGGAGGATGGCTTTGGATTGAATTACCATCCGGGTAAAGAGGACGTGGTAGCCGATGTATGGATTTGGAATTCTTTGCATATACCGATGACGATGGTAAAAGAGTTAGAACTGATTGAGAAATTTTGTGATATGAGTTTGGTTTGTGAAGAGACTCCTAGCAGTGTAAAATTGGGTATGTTGAAGCTGACTAATGGTACTCTCCAAGAGATCAGAGAATGTCAGAAATCTGGTTTGAGTTGGTAGATTGTTTGAATTTGATGAATTAAAGTCGAAGGGTTGTTTTCGGATTAATGGAAATGGTATCATGAAATGTCGGGATAGAGTTTGTGTTATAGATATTATTGAGTGGAATAAGAGTATTCTTGAAGAAGGACATTGAGGTAGATGGGGTATCCATCCCGGTGCTATGAAGATGTAACCAGATTTGAGGAAATTATTTTGGTGGCCATAGATGAAGAGAGAAGTGGTTGAGTTTGTATATGCTGGTTAAACTTATCGGAAGTCAAAGATTGAACATCAGAGACCGCTGGGTCTGATGCAACTATTGAATATTCCAGATTGGAAATGGGATAGCATTTCCATGGATTTTGTGTCGGGTTTTCCAAAGAATTTGAAGGGATATGATTTAATTTGGGTGACTTTGGATAGATTGACTAGATCAACTCATTTTATACCAATGAAGATTAATCATTCTATGTTGAAGCTAGCTGAGATGTATACTGAGGAAGTTGTGAAGTTGAATCAGATACCGTAGAATATCGTGCCTGATAGAAATCTGAGATTTACATTGAGATTTTGGGAGAGTTTGCAGACGCTTTGGGTACCATGTTGAAGTTGAACTCTGCCTATCATCTGCGGACGGATGGACAGACAGAGAGAACTACCCAGTCTTTAGAGGATTTGTTGAGAGCTTGTGGGTTGGATCAAGGTGGATCGGGGGATAGTTAGTTACCGTTGGTTAAGGTTACCTACGATAATAGTTACCATTTTAGCATCGGAATGGCACCGTATGAGGCTTTGCATGGTATGAGGTGTAGGACTCCTTTGTATTGATATGAGTCAGGCGAGAGTGTTGTACTTGGACCTGAGATTGTGCAAGAAACGACTGAGAAGATCAAGAGGACCCAAGAAAAGATGGATGTTTCGCAGGGTCGTCATAAGAGTTACCATGATAAGAGGGGGAAAGCACTTGAATTTCAAGAGGAAGATCTCGTGTTTTGAGAGTTACGCCGGTAACTACTGTTGGTTGAGCTTTAAAGTCTCATAAGCTCACACCGTGCTTTGCTGGTCTGTATCAGAATAGCGCAGCGGGAGCGTGGGGGGAAGTACCATGCTAGACTATTTTATCGCTGTCGCTTGTGAAATTACATGATGTGTTTCATGTGCCTAAGTTGAAGAAGTACATTAATTCAGATAGATGATGTACAAGTGAGAGATGATTTGACTATTGAGGTATTACTAGTTCGGATTAGTGAACGAGAAGCAACTTTGAGATAAAGAAATTGCCTTAGTAAAGGTAGTTTGAGAGGACCAACTAGAGAAAGTTGGATTTGGGAGTGTGAAGATCAGATGAGGGAATCGTATCCGACTCTGTTTACTTGAGGCAATTTTCGAGGGCAAAAATTCTTTTAAGTGGGGGAGAGTTGTAACACCCCAAATTTTAATTGGAATATTTTAATTAATTGATTTAATTGAGAATATTCGATTTCGGTGTTTTTCGGTGGCTTTGTGAATTATTGAGGAATTATGCTTTGTGGAGTATTTATTTTGGAATAATAGTATGTAATATGAATTTATTAATATTATTGTGAATTAAAATAAATATAGGAGGAATAAGAGTAATTTGGGCATTTGGAGGAATTAGTAAGGGTAATGAGGGAAAAGCCCAATTGTGTGGCCCAAGACTAAGTTTGACAAAATAGAATTCTGAAGGTTTAGGATTCATTTTGTTAACCATGAAAAGAATGGAGGCCAAAGCTCCGACGAAGGAGAAGTGGAGGCAAAAGCTTCGAAAGATCCCGGAGATAATCGTGAAAGCTTTGAATCGACTAAGGTATGGGGAGTATCGCTTTTCATGATTTTCTATGTATGTCTTTCGGTGTGTTTATGGTGGAGTTAAGATTTAAGGTATTTTGGGTTGATTTGGCAGAATTAGGGAAATTGATGATAAGACTCTGAGATTATGGCTAATGGTATGTATCACTGAATATTGATATGAGAAAGAAAACCTTAGGCCTTTGTGGCCAAAACCTTTGATGGTTGTATGTTTGCCCATAGGGGATAGGATAGTTGATATTTGAAATTATGATGCCTTCAGAGCAATTGTAGGGAAATGGTGATTTAGGACATGAATAGGTTCTGGGATTGGCCTAATAAACCGTAGGTTTCGTGCCGTTATCGCCGTATTACCTTAGGGATGATTTAGGGATGTTTTGGGGCCATTGGGTACGTGAATCGTATGAGTATTTGGGTAAAAATCAGTTCTGGTCGTAGCAGATTTTTGCAGTCATCGCACTGTTCGCCTAGCGAGCATGCCAGCGAAGACTCGCCACAGACTCGCCTAGCGAGCATGCTAGGGAACGTAGCAGAGTTTCACGAAATTGATTGTGTGCAGCGATGCCGTGATGTTTGATTCTGAGATTTATGAGATGAGTTAACATGAGTATGACAGTGAGGAATTATGTGATTGATAGGCGATAGTGTGAGGATTACCGCGAGTGTAATTTGATGAATTGATATGAGATAATATGGGATAATATTATGAATTAATAGGAGATAATATGGGGCAGTATTATGAATTAATATGTGATAATATGTGATAATATGATGGACTAATATGAGGATGACTATGAGCTAATATGTGATTTGTACGTGATTATATGACGATTTCCATGATGTGTGATGATGATGATTTATGTGATGGTGATGATTATTATTATTATGACGAATTATGTGATAACATGAGATATGATGATTTATGTGAGGATGATGATTACTATGATGAATTATGTGATAACATGAGATATGATGAATTATGTGATGATGATGATTATTATGATGAGTTATGTGAGATATGACGATTTATGTGATGATGATGACTATGTTGATGAGTTATGACGTATGATGGATATGATGAATATAATGAATGATGATGCACCTATGATGTTATTATGAGGATGATTTGTGACGTGTGCATCATGCATTCATGTGCATCCGGACTTCGGTTCAAGACCTCGATTACTTTGGCTTCAATCCCATTGTGCGGATGTGAAGTATTTTGATATGCTCCAATTCTCTAGTAGAATCGATCCTATTGATGGGGATATATGGAGGATTGATGGCCCAGTGTCCATCGCGCTGTGATGATTGGTACCATATGCATTGAGTCTATGTTGCATTTGCATTTATGAGCCTTTGTGTATAAATTATGACGTTGTGGTCTTCGAGGCCTATTGAAGGATATGAATGTGTTGAATATGAATATGACGCTGTTTATGCATTAATTGTTATACATTGATTATTATGAATTGCTTTAGTCACCCTACCTATTTGAATGTTACCTCCACGTGGGTAACGTGCAGATGAGCAAGTTTAGCCGTGGACGCTGTCGAGGAGTCATTTTTGAAGTTTTGAGTTATTAGCTGATTTAGTTGCTTAGAGGGTCTTGCTCTAATATGTAATATCGAGTTGGGTTCTTTGAGTTGATTTTATATCAGTGGGTTATTTTACTTATTTTCTCTTTTGAGTGTTTTATGTTGTTTGATGTATTTTGAGGAAAACCCATAGTTACGGAGTATGGACCTATTTTGTTGACTTTGAGAAATGTACACCCTTTTTGTGACTTTTTATTGAGACTTATTTATTTACTCTGAAATCCGTGTTATTTTTCGTTAATAATTTTGGGGTAGAAAAGGGTATTACAATAACGAACACCATTTACCTATGACGAACGTCACATCAGTAACAAAGGCAGAAATGTTTTTTTGCTGCACTTTTGCTATTCTTTCTCTCTTTTTTCGAGTTGCTTTCGAATCCGCAACAGATGAACCTGATATCTGCAACACACAATAAAACAAAGTAAAAAGCAATAAGACTCGATAAAATACGGACAAATAATACGCACAATGAGCCTAAAAATATGATATGATTTCTCGTTATCAAACTCCCCATACTTAGACATTTGCTTGTCCTCGAGCAAACTCCCAACGCAAATGAAAAGCAGTAACCATAATGTCTGAAACATAGGCACGACATAGGTACGACATCACTTTAAAACGTACATGACTGTCAGGCTAATGTTAAACAAATAGGTACTAAATATCGATAACAAGGACACCGTAATGACACATTTTCGCATTTGCGGACGCGGACACCCCCTATGCAATACCAATTTAAATTATGCCATTATGACTCAACCTACTTTTTCACCTTTTTTTCATTCTCACGCGATCACATTAAATCTGTTATTCCCACACTCACATGGTAAGTGATTAAGTGAACTTGTTAGTATTTAATGACCTTCAATTTACGCTTTTCTTTTTTCTTTTTTTTTCTTTCGAATTTCAATAGGTCGCCATTATGACTCAACCTACTTTTTCACCTTTTTTTCATTCTCACGCGATCACATTAAATCTGTTATTCCCACACTCACATGGTAAGTGATTAAGTGAACTTGTTAGTATTTAATGACCTTCAATTTACGCTTTTCTTTTTTCTTTTTTTTTTCTTTCGAATTTCAATAGGTCGGGTGAAGACCACCTAACTTATAGAGAACACATCCTTTCATTCGTTTTTTCTATAAAATTAAAATTTTCGAGATCAAAAATATATTTGCATCAGTTCATACTCAATGTATGTCTTAGGATGGTGTGGCCGTTAGTATAAACTACTCGAGAGGCAATTACAAACTCATAATCTCTGATTAAATAAAAAGAGACCCCTTACCATCCCTTAAGAAAAGGGTCAAAAGGGTCACTCAATTAATATATATACTGAGATTTAAAAAAATTAATAATAAACCCACTTAGTTTTATTCAATTTTATTCGAGTACAACAACAAAACATGTAGTAGTGCCATGATTACTTATTATATGAGTCCTCTAGATACATTTATATGACCAAACAAACATAACACATCCATACGTAGCTAATTATAGAAACTACAAACCATTTTATTTATAGATGATGCTTATAGAGTAATTAAGCACACACACTCATGTCTTCAATTCAAGTGCGGCAAGAAGCACAAGTGCAGCTTGCATCACATCTGCAAGCACTTCCAGCAGCAACAGTCTTAGAACAGTTACATGGATTACACTGACAGTGTTCTCCACATGGACATGTCGAGTGATCACTTCTTGCACCACCCTCACTACTTGTGCACCTGTATTAATATTTCATTAAAAAGACTAGAACGGTTAATTAATATCAGACCAAGAAGAATAAGACGACTCAAACCTGCAAGTGGAACCACCAGCACAAGGAACAGTGCAGCCACACCTGTTATCACACACTACCAGCTTTCTTCCTGTGTCTGACATTATTTTCTTATTTCTCTTTGTGGAATGCTTCTTTGAGAGTTTTCAATGTTTCTTCATGCCTTATATATAACTCTTGATGGACTTGAAAACTAGTATATTAATTAAGAGTATATATGCCAAATGTCAAGTTAATGTAGTAAGTGGCAATAGTTTCAAATTCAAGTCCTCAGCTGAGTACCACGTAGAAAGTTTGGATAAGGACAGGTCTACTTGAAGTTTGCACAAGAATACTCATCAGTTTTAAAACGAAAGTTATTAAGGTTCTATACGTAAAATCATCTTATTAATTATTGGTGTGTTTCAAAATCATCTTTTTAAGGTATATTTTACTATCGGCTTGATTAGGGCATTCTTTAAAACAGGAACGTGGACTACCACACCTCAGAATAAATAGACTTACTTGCATAGTTAGATAAATTTTTTATTTGATTAAATAAATTTTTTATTTGTGAACTTCAACTAATTTATAAAGAGCCTCTAATAACTTAAACTAATTTTTATTTATTTATTTATTAATTTAATTGTAACTTTAATCCTTTTTTTTTATTTTTTTTTATTTTTAATCTCTTTATTTTAAAATTTAAAATTTTGATCTCTCAGTTTTCAATTTTTTATATTTTTGATTATTTTTTTAAAATTTAAAATTTTAGTCCCTATATTTTTAATTTTATTTTTATTTTCATTCTCCCTATAAAATAGTCTCCTTATTTTTTTTTATATTTTTAGTCTCTTTATTTTAAAATTTAGAAATTTGGTCTTTCAGTTTTCAATTTTTTATATTTTTGATTCTTTTTCTAAAATTTAAAATTTTAGTCCCTATATTTTTAATTTTTTTATTTTCATTCTCCCTATTTTAATAGTCTCCTTTTTAGTTGAGAAAGGAGAATAAAAATCTTTAAAAAATAAAAATATAGAGACTAAACTTTTAGATTTTAAAATGAAGAAATTAAAAGTCAAAAAAGAATAAAAATTCTAAATTTTAAAATAAAGAAATTAAAAGTAAAAATAATAATAAAAGTAAAAGAACCAAAATTACACCTAAACCTTATGAATTTCATAACGATTGAACCACAGCGATCTATACAAACCTTCCAAAAATTTCAACCAATCCAAATTAATATCGCATTGCGCATCTCTCCGACAATAAAAATTCCAATATATAGACAACAGTTGTAATGCTATATCAGCACTTGTATCAAATTTATATTTAAAATTTGAATATGAATCTAGCTTGTATGATCAAGTGTGTATTTGATTTCAAGTTTAGAGCATCCAAAGTTGATTTTAAATATATAAAATTGATTTTTGACATATTTAATTTTTCTTAGTAAAATTAGCTTTTTAAAATGATTTTACTTGAATACATGATTCTTAGCTTATTTAAAACGTAAATTTTATATGAATTTTCTAATTCAATCCAGTTTTTAAAAAAATTACCCAAACATAAATTATTTTAAATTTAATTCACACTTAAAAAAATTTATCCAAGTACCTTACTTTTTCAAAAAATTTTTTCAAAATAACTCAATTTTTAAACTATTTATTAGTGCAAAAAGAGGAATTCATTCTCGTATTTTATACATTATACACCCGTTATTAGAGAATGTAAATTAAAAGAGTGAAAAATGTCTAACGAATTTACATTCTATTTGATAAAAATCGAATGTAAAATGAATAATGTTTATTATGAATGTCATCAAATTTATCCCTAATTTTTATAAAATAGGGTGTAAAAATCTGATATATTCCACTCTATTTTAGTTATAACAGATGTAAAATATTTGATAATTATATTATATTTAATTTTATTTGCATCCGATTTTTTTTACACCTTATTTCATTCAACCAAATATTTTTGTATATTACTTCTAAGGAGTACAATAGTCACTTGTTAAGGAACATAATGTACGCATGATTTCTCTCAATTTTAAGAGAAAAACAACAATTACATCATTTTCAATGAACATGCACATCAACTTCAAGCAAATACATAATAGAAATTTCAGGCTTTTAGCTACAACACATAAAATTGCAAAATGTGCAACCCGTGCAGAATCCCAAACAAACAATACACAACCTCGTCAATAATATTATTGAATGTCAAGATACACTTATACTATGAAAATAAGAGCTAATACAAAACTAAACTAAACACAAAAAATTAATTAAAAATATATAATAGTTGTTAGTTATACAATAAATGTAAGTATATCTTATGAATCAATTTATGTCATACCCCACAACATTGTCCCAAAACATATGGCACACGTCAAATTTTGTATGCTACTCATTAAAAAAGGTTTACATATGTTGTCGAGAGCTGATTGGAATACAACATACAATAAAATTGAATAAATAGTTCAACTAAAAATGACAATTAAAACTTGTGTAGCCAAATCACTAATAGTAAGGTGTAGTATTCTAAATTTTGCCCGATTTTATTAGGTTCATTTCGCACGCCATCCCATTCTGCATGGCATTTTAACTAACTGCTAACCGGTTTGTTCAGTCTGTTGCTGTTGCAGGAAAAATCACACTGCACACTCGTCTCCGAGTCATGGGATTTATTTGATGATGAGCGGGATTTTACTGCAGTTTCGACATTAAATTCGTACGAAGATTTGATTTGAAGAATTTATTGGGACATATGTTGTTTTCCTGCTTTCTGCTAGTCGACGGTCGTTTTAAAGGAACAATGGAGTTTCAGATAAATCTCGTTGAAGGAATTTAATCAGTTTGATTTGCCTGAATGGATTTAATCGGAAGATTTTTGTCATTTGAATTTAATTGAACAGATTGGATTTAATCAAATTGAATTTACTTGGATGAAGTTGAATTGGAATATTTTAGTCATTTGCGGTTAATCGACCAAGATTGGATTTATTCAGATGAGATTATTCATTCAAGTTACCGGAAGAGTTATTCGAGAATTTTATCGGAGATGAGATTTAATCGAATGAATTGGATTGAGAATTTCGAATTAATAAAAAATAGAATTTTTATTTTGTTATTTTAGTTGCCATATCCAAATAATGAAATATAATTTTATTTATAGATTTATTTCATTATAAGTCCAAAAAATGAATAAATTTATTTCATTATAATATCCAAAAAAAATTAATAGATTTATTTCATTACAATTTCAAAAAATGAATAAATTTATAAATTACATTTTCTTTTTCTAAAATCTTAAATTCCTAAAAAATTTTAATTTGTCCTAAAATGTCCTTCACTTCCGATTTCTTCGAGTCTCCGATTTTTTGTTTCTTCGAACCTGCAAGTCAACAACAAACAGACAAGTTTTAACAGTTAGGATTAGAAGTGGTTTTATTGGTTCCGATACCCTCAGAAAATGTTCATCATTGGGTACGTCGGGAGGGTAACGGAATACTCTGTCGTCAACTCCCAACTTATTTCCAATCTCGGGCTAAAATCGGCAATAATCTGTTATCCAACCAAGAGAGAGAGAGAAAAAAGTGATTCCTGAAAAGTGCTTTTGGGAAAAGTGCTACACCCGGACTTGAGTGACATTATTATAGGAAGGTGATATATTCGACGAGGCTTATAGGGAGTGAGTCCCGACCAAGCTGACTTAAGAATCACCGCTCAATTGAGACCCTTTCGAAAATAGTTCGGTTGAACGAGTAGTCGTGAAAACTTTTACTATTGTCAATTGGAGTCTGTGATACTGGGGACCGTAGTACCTTAACACCACTTTGGCCTTATATAGGACGTAGTGCGAGGACTATAAGGGAGTAGTCCCAAAATAGTTGCTACGCGATACTACACTCAAAAGAGGTTCTCTTGAGAATATTATTAATCACCGAGTCAGTCGGGAAATTGATAATATTCAAAAGATGGACTGATGACTTTGGGCACTTCTTTATAACCTTGTACTACAGGTACAACTATCCTATAGTACATACCTTTTGGGATGGGTAGACCTTGATCTCGCTCATTACACCTTTAACCTAGGACCTTTTGTTGTTTGTGTGTATTTGTGCATGACATTCGTAAAACATCATTTCTAGTTTCAAGGAATTCAACTGTCCTTTGCAAATTCAAAAAGTCTTACACTTTAAAGTCTAAAACATTTTCCAACTTTCCTAAAAAATGTTTGCAATCGACCGTTGAAATTCTTGAGACCATTGCATGGCATTAGCATTATATTTTTGCATTGCATTTCCCTCCGGTCTCTCATGTCCAGTTGTCTTTATCTTCCAGTGTTCCTTTGAGTCGTCAAGCTGATTCCTCGACACAGATATCAGACTAGAGCTAACTATAGACTCCTGATGTCAGAACAAGAGGAACATAATGCAGAAGTCCGAATGGAGATCGATGAGTTGAAAGCAGGCATGACTAGGCTTACTGAGATGCTTCAAGTACTGATTAACTGAGGAGAGCCACCTCAGAGGACCGTCATTCAGGAAATTTCAAGTGTTGATCCACCTCCTGTTTCACTTCCGCCCTCTACTTGGCCGGAGTTTGGTTTACCTCATAACTACTCTCCACCTATTGCGTCTACTTCTACGATTGGTCAGACTGTCAGACCGATTTTTCAAGCTCCTGTTGTAACAGCCCAATTTTTATTAATTAATTATTTATATTAATTAAATGATATGTGGGGATTGCTTAATTGATGGATGATTAATTAAATGAAATTGGTAGATGTTGAGAAGAGAAATATGATGGAAAGAATAGAAGAGAAAGACTTATAAAGGAAACATAAGAGAAAGAATAGAGAAAGAAGGAGAAAGAGGAGAAAAGAGAAGGAGGAGAAGGAAAAGTTGGAAAAGCTCAAGAACAACTCTCAAGCATCGATTTAACCAAGGTAAGGGTGTTAAATGTTGTTATTCTATCAATGTCTATGATTATGTATGCTTGGGTTAGATTGTTAGATGTTTTTCTATAACTTCCATTTTAGGGCAAAAGTGGATTTAATCGATAGAAACCGAGTTTTAACGGTCAAAAATGAGAATAAGTGGTATAATTATGGAACTTGTTTGGTGAGAATCGGTCGGTTTTGTGGAGAGTTATGAAAGTTGGACAATGAGGGTTTTGAAGTTCGCAGACACTCGCTAGCTTGTTCGCTAGGCGAGTTGGTCGCGAACGTTCGCTGCAGCGAGTAGGTAGCGAGCGGTCCCAGACTTGGGAAGAATGGATTTGAGGTTCTTCGCTGGTAGTGAATGGGGCAGCGAAGGTTCGCTAGGACTTCGTTGTAGCGAGCTGGGTAGTGAAGCAAGATAGTAGCTTCTGTTTGCCTTCGCGAGTTTGTTCACTAGGCGAACAGGTAGCGAGCACTCGCTAGAGACTCGCTAGGCGAGCATGCTAGCGAGCGTGACAACAATTGGTTTTCTCTGTGATTCTATTCCATGTTGATTTCTTGGTTCGATTGTGTTCGATCCTTGTTGGAATGAATAATTGTGTGTCGTGACGTATATGCTGTGGGTAGCTGTATGGCGTGCATCCTAGATTATGAATTATGGTCTTTTGACAAATATAATGCATTGTTTTAATTGATTAAAATGCATGATGAATGTTATTGAATTCATTGTCATGAGCACGATGTCGTGACTGCATATCGTTTGTATGCGATTGTGTTTGAGAATGCATGAAAACATATTGTGGATATGTGTGCATTGCTTGGTAAATATATTGATGATATTGAATATGAATATGTTGTGTGTGCAATCATGTTATAATTCTTATGCGATGAATTATTGGAATGCATGGGATTAAGATCCGAGAACGATCTTAAGTGCATTTGTTGGTTGATTGCATACGCATCATTTAGTCAAGAGGTAATGTTTGCTAGTTTCGTGGAGACTAGTGACTTGTCCCAAGCCTAGAAGAGTGGGTTTGAAAGCTTAGGGAACGGGCTTTTGTTGTTATCGGTCTAGAAGGGTGGACCCGATTTAAGTGTAAAAACCGAAAAATGATAACAAGTGTTGGTACCACATGGCATGAATTGCATTGAGTTGCATTGAGTCACATGGAATATGTGTAATGTTGTATGAGAGTATGTTTGTGTGAATTGTGGAGTTGAGAATTATGGATGTGTGCATGATGAAATGTGCTTGGTAAATTATCCATATTTGTTTGAACATATGTTGTGATGTATATGATGATTAAAATGAATTGTGGTGAGGAAATATGGAATATATGTGTTCTATACTTGTGTATGTATATATATATATACTTATATGCATTGATTATTATGATAATATTTCTCACCCTTCTGCTGTTTTATAATGCTTTATGAGGCATTGCATATTAGCTTTGATGGAGGTCTTTTGTGAAGTATAAGCTTCATTCTTTTTGGTCGGTTATGCTCTGATATGTAGCACCGGGTAGTTAGAATTGTATAGTATTATTTTGGGATACATTTTGTATATGTATCTGATGGTAAATGTTTATGGAAATGAATGATGTGATGAAACAACTGAATGATATGTATTTATATGATTACATGTTTTAAGTGATTCAATGTTTAGATTTCCGTTTAATTCTAAATATTGAGATGTGGGTGTAAGGACTAAGTTCCTCTATTGAACTACCCCACTGTTGCATGTCTTTTATAGAGCAGGTGTTGTATGTTATTTTGGTGAATGATGTGGCATACTTCTTTTATACCATGTTTCAAATTTACTCTGATGAAATTTTATTAAGTGATTGTTTGTTTATTTGGGGGTATAGAAGGGGGTGTTACATTAAGTGGTATCAAAGCAGGTCGGTCTATTGACCAAGTTGTTAACGTGTTCATTCCCTTATGCATTTGGTATATGTGTGTAGCACTATCCATATGGTGGTTCTAACGAGGATTTGTTGTGGGAATCAAGAACAATGGTTGCAGGCAGGAATGACGAAGCGATTGCTGAGGCGTTAACGAGGTTGGCTGGAGCGATTAGGCAGAATCCTCAAGGCAATGTGAATGTTGGAAATAATGCTGATGGGAACAATCCACCGATTTTCAAGGGAACTCATGAACCTGAAAAAGCACAAGTTTGGCTGAAAGCGATTGAGAAGATCTTTCGAGTCATGAATTGTTCGGATGCGCAGAGGGTGCAGTTTGGCACTCATATGCTTGAAGAGGAAGCTGAGGACTGGTGGGGTAATACTCGCCAAAGGTTTGAAGAGGATGAGATTGTGGTTACTTGGGATCTTTTTAGAGAGACATTTCTAGAGAAGTATTTTCCGGAAGATGTGCGTGGTAAGAAGGAAATTGAATTCCTTGAGCTGAAGCAGGGTAACTCAACTGTGGCCGAGTATGCCGCAAGGTTTGAGGAATTGATTAAGTTTTGTCCTTATTATAACACTACCAATGCTGAGAGATCCAAGTGTCTTAAGTTTGTGAATGGTTTGAGGCCTGAAATCAAGCAAGCTGTTGGTTATCAGGAGATTAGGCGACTTTCTGAGTTGGTGAACAAGAGTAGAATTTATGATAAAGACAGTAGGGCTCGGTCTAGCCACTACAAAAGTTTAAGTGACAAGAAAGGAAAGGGTCAATTTAGAAGGAAGCCGTATGTGACTCCTGCAGAGAAGGGGAAACAGAAAGCTGGTTACGACAAGAAGCCAAGTGAGGGAGGAGTTTCTACTCCGGTGAGATGTTTTAGGTGCGGTGAAGCGGGGCATCGTGCTCTTGAGTGCACGAGTGTCGAGCAGAAGTGTTTCAAGTGTGGCAAGTCAGGCCATAAAGCTCTTGAGTGCAGAAGCGGTGCGAATGTGACTTGCTACAACTGTGGTGAGCAAGGACACATTAGTACCAAGTGTGATAAGCCGAAGAAGACTCAAGGGAATGGGAAGGTGTTTGCTTTATCAGGATCGGAGACTGCTAGTGAAGATCGATTGATCCGAGGTACGTGCTTCATTAATGGTATACCTTTGATCTTGATACTGGAGCTACACATTCTTTTATTTCCTTTGATTGTGTTGAGAGATTAAGTCTTGAGTTGTCTGTTATGAGTGGAGATATGGTTATTGATACTCCTGCTATGGGTTCGTAACTACCCCGTATGTGTGTTTGAATTGCCCGTTGAGTATTTTTGGTAAAGACTTTGGAGTTGATTTAGTGTGTCTTCACTTAGATCAACTTGATGTTATTCTTGGGATGAATTGGTTGGAATTCAATCGTGTCTAACTGTTTTGACAAAACAGTTATTTTTCCTGAACCTGAGGATGAGGAAGATTTGTTTATGACTACTAAGCAAGTGAAGGAATCGCTGCAAGATGGTGCTAAGGTATTTTTGTTAATGGCAACGGTGAGCATTGGTGATAGTGGAACGATTGATGCTTTACCAATTGTCTGTGATTTTCCAGAAGTTTTTCTTGAGGAGATAATAGACTTACCGCCGGAACGAGAAATGGAGTTTGTGATCGACTTAATTCCTAGAACTAGTCCGATATCGATGGCTCCATATCGTATGTCCGCATCGGAATTGAAAGAGTTGAAGAGTTAACTTGAAGATCTACTTGAGAAGCGGTTTATTCATCCAAGTGTGTCACTGTGGGGTGCACCGGTGTTGTTGGTTAAGAAGAAAGAAGGTTCTATGAGACTTTGTGTGGATTATAGGCAATTGAACAAGGTGACTATCAAGAATAAGTATCCACTTCCGAGGATTGATGATTTGATGGATCAGTTGGTTGGTGCGAGTGTGTTCAGTAAGATAGATTTGAGATCTGGGTATCATCAGATTCGCGTGAAGGCTGAGGATATTCAGAAGACTGCTTTTAGAACGAGGTATGGACACTATGAGTATTCTGTGATGCCATTTGGTGTGACTAATGCACCAGGTGTATTTATGGAGTACATGAATAGGATTTTCCATCCTTATTTGGATAAGTTTGTGGTTGTTTTCATTGATGATATTTTGATTTATTCGAAGAGTGAAGAAGAACATGCCGAGCATCTGAGGATTGTGTTATCTGTATTGAAAGAGAAGCGGTTATATGCTAAACTTTTTAAGTGTGAATTTTGGTTAAAGGAAGTGAGTTTTCTTGGTCATGTGATTTCGAGTAGAGGTATTGCAGTTGATCCGTCGAAGGTTGAAGCAGTATCGCAATGGGAGACTCCGAAATCAGTTTTTGAGATTAGAAGTTTTCTTGGTTTGGCGGGATATTATCGGAAATTCATTGAGGGATTTGCCAAGTTATCATTGTCGTTGACGCAGTTGACTAGGAAAAGTCAAGCTTTTGTTTGGAATGCAAAGTGTGAAGGGAGTTTCCAAGAGCTTAAGAGAAGATTGACGACAACTCCAGTTTTGATTTTGCCAAATCCGACAGAACCGTTTGTTGTGTATTATGATGCTTCTTTGATGGGTTTAGGAGGTGTGTTGATTCAAAATAAACAAGTTGTAGCTTATGCTTCGAGGCAACTCAAAGTGCATGAGAAGAATTATCCGACGCATGGTTTAGTGTTGGTCGTTGTTGTATTTGTGCTGAAACTTTGGAGGCATTATTTGTTTGGTTCGAGATTTGAGGTGTTTAGTGATCATAAGAGTTTGAAGTATCTTTTTGATCAAAAAGAATTGAATGCAAGGCAAAGGAGATGGTTAGAACTCTTGAAGGATTTTGGTTTTGGTTTGAATTACCATCCGGGTAAAGCAAATGTGGTAGTTGATGCATTGAGTAGGAAATCGTTGCATATGTCGATGATGATGGTAAAGGAGTTGGAATTGATTGAGCAATTTCGTGATTTGAGTTTGGTGTGTGAGAAGACTTCTTATGGAGTTAATCTGGGTATGTTAAAGCTTACTAGTGGTATTCTGGACAAGATTCGAGAAGGACAGAAATCTGATTTGAGTTTAGTTGATCGGTTGACTTTGATCAATCAAGGTTAAGGTGGTGATTTTCGGATTGATGAGAATGGTATCATGAGGTGTCATGATCGAGTTTGTGTTCCTAATGTTGTTGAGCTGAAGAAGAGTATTCTTGAAGAAGGACATCATAGTGGATTGAGTATTCATCTGGGTGCTGCTAAGATGTATCAAGATTTGAGGAAAGTATTTTGGTGGCCTCATATAAAGAAGGATATTACCGAGTTTGTGTATTCTTGTTTAACTTGTCAGAAGTCGAAGATTGAGCATCAGAAACCGTCGGGCTTGATGAAACCGTTATTTATTCCTGAGTGGAAATGGGATAGCATTTCTATGGATTTTTTATCTGGTTTACCGAGGACGCCGAATAACTTTGAAGCTATTTGGGTTATTGTGGATAGATTGACCAAATCTGCTCACTTTATTCCTATGCGAATGGATTACCCGTTGGAGAGGTTGGCAAAGTTGTACATTGAGAGGATTGTCAGTTTGCATGGTATTCCGTCTAGCATTGTGTCAGATAGAGATCCGAGGTTTACTTCGAGATTTTGGGAAAGTTTGCAAAGTGCTTTGGGTACGAAGTTGCGTTTGAGTTCAGCTTATCATTTGCAGACTGATGGTCAGACTGAGAGAATGATTCAATCACTTGAGGATCTTTTGAGAGCTTGTGTATTGGAGAAGGGAGGAGCTTGGGATAGCTACTTAACTTTGATTGAATTTACTTACAACAACAATTTTCATTCGAGTATTGGTATGGCACCGTTCGAGGCATTGTATGGTAGACGTTGTAGGACGCCATTGTGTTGGTATGAATCTGGAGAGAGTTCTATGGTTAGACCCGAGATAGTTCAGCAGACTACCGATAAGATTAAGATGATTCAAGAGAAGATGAAGATTTCTCAGAGTCGTCAGAAGAGTTATCATGACAAGAGGAGGAAAACACTTGAATTTCAGGCGGGAGGTTATGTGTTTCTTCGGGTTACTCATATGACTGGTGTTGGTAGGGCATTGAAGTCGCGTAAGTTGACGTCGCGTTTCATTGGTCCTTACCAGATTTTGCAGAGGATGGGAGAGGTAGCCTATCGAGTTGCTTTTCCGCCGTCGCTTGCTAATCTCCATGACGTGTTCCATGTATCTTAGTTGAGGAAATACATTGCGGATCTATCTCATGTACTCCAAGTAGATGATGTGCAGGTGAGAGATAACCTGACTGTGGAGACATCACCTATGCGGATAGAGGATCGAGAGTTGAAGCAACTTCGAGGCAAAGAGATTGCTTTGGTGAAGGTCGCTTGGGGAGGACCGGCTGGTGGAAATGTGACTTGGGAACTTGAGAGTCAGATGAGGGAGTCTTATCCAGAGCTGTTTGAATCAGGTAACATTTTCGAGGACGAAAATTCCTAAAGGGGGCAGAGTTGAAACATCCCAATTTTTATTAATTAATTATTTATATTAATTAAAGGATATGTGGGGATTGTTTAATTCATGGATGATTAATTAAATGAAATTGGTACATGTTGAGAAGAGAAATATGTTGAGAATAGAATAGAAATATATATATATATATATATATATATATATATATATATATATATATATATATATATATATATATATATATATATATATATATATATATATATATATATATATATATATATATATATATATATATATATATATATATATATATATATATATATATATATATATATATATATATATATATATATATATATATATATATATATATATATATATATATATATATATATATATATATATATATATATATATATATATATATATATATATATATATATATATATATATATATATATATATATATATATATATATATATATATATATATATATATATATATATATATATATATATATATATATATATATATATATATATATATATATATATATATATATATATATAAGGTAAGTGGAGAGAAAAGAAAAAGAAATAGAAAGAAGAGAAAGAGAAGAGAAAGAAAGAGGAGAAAAAGAGGAAAACTTGGAAAGCTCCAAATCAACTTCTAGGAATCGATTAATCGGGTAAGGGTGTGAAATCTTATCATCTTATAAATGTGTATCATTATGTATGTGTGTGTTTGGATTTTTTGGATGTTTTTCCCCCATTTTCCATTTTAGGTCGATTCGGGTTAATCGATAGAAACTGATGTTTTTATGGTTAGAATTTGGAATAAGTTGCGTAGTTTAGTCGAGGAATGTTGGGCTAAGACTATTAGAACTTGTTTGGTTAAAATTGGGAGATTTTGTGACTTGTTGACATTTTTGGACAGTGGGGGTTTTGGTGTATCGCAGAGTTTGCTAAGCGAGTGGCTAGCGAGCGAGGTAGCGAGTGGTTCGCTAGGTGAGCTAGTAGCGAGCTGCTAGCGAACGTTCCTAGACTTGGGCAGAACCAAAAAGACCCAAACTCGCTGGAGCGAGTGAGGTAGCGAAGGGTTCGCTAGGACCTCTCTAGGCGAGCAGGTAGCGAACACTTCCAGTAGCTTTTAGACAGCCTTCGCTAGCGTGTTCGCTAGGCGAAGAAGGTAGCGATGGTTTGATAGGACCTCGTTAGGCGAGCAAGGTGGCGAGCGTGACAGAATAACATTTTATTTTTGTTTCATCCAAATATCGATTCTTCGATTCTTGAACGTGTAGCCTGTGTGTCGTTGTATGATGTGTTGTGGGTAACCGTATGGCGTGAATCCTAGATTGTGGAATGAATATATTGTGAATTATGGCCTTTGGGGGAAAATATATGCATTGTTTAAATTGAATGAAAATGCATGATGATTGTGATGGAGTTCATTGCCGTTTGGCATGATTGATATGAATGTACATGGATTGTATGCGAAAGTATGAGATGAATGCATGAATATATATTTGTGAATATGTATGCATTTCAAGAATGTCATGAGTAATTTTGCATGTGAAGCATCATGATGTGCATTCTTGTGTTGGATGATTCTAATGAGAATCAGTTGTAACATCGTGTGCCTATGTGAGGTGTGAGCGATGACTATAAACGATTGTGTGTCCAGGTAGGGTGTGAGCAATCGGATTGTGTGCCCATGTGGGGTGTGAGCAATTGGATTGTGTGCCTATGTGAGGTGTGAGCAATCTATAAATATTGTGTGCCCATGTGGGGTGTGAGAAATGGGTGAACATCGTAGGCCCGACGGGGAGTTACATTGGTAACGAGCGATGGTTCCAATAAGTTCCTGAGTGAACTTGAGATGATTGAGTCGGTACCGCACTGCATCTGCATAGAGTCGTGAAGTCGGTCTCTATGATTTGCATGTATCATCTGTATAATTATGTTTGGTGAATAAACATAAATGTAAATGTTTATGTGGAAATAATGTGAATTGTAGAAGCATGAATGATGGATATGCTCGTTGTGTATATATACATTGTGATGTATATGTGTGAATTGTGAATGTATGCATGATGAATATGCTTGGTTTTATACCTATTGATATATATATATATATATATATATATATATATATATATATATATATATATATATATATATATATATATATATATATATATATATATATATATATATATATATATATATATATATATATATATATATATATATATATATATATATATATATATATATATATATATATATATATATATATATATATATATATATATATATATATATATATATATACACATTGTGATGTATATGAGTGAGTTGTGACGAAATGTGCTGAGAATGCAGAATATGTGTATTTAAATGCTAAGATATATATAATTATATGCATTGTTATTATGATAATATTTCTCACCCTTCTGCTGTTTTATGGTGCTCTATGAGGCATTGCAGAGTAGGTTTGCTGGAGGTCTTTTTGTGAAGCGTGTCTTCATTCATTTGGTCGGTCGACTCTGATATATAGCATCGGGTAGCTAGGCAGTAGCATGATTCTTTTTGTGATACATTTGCATATGTATCTGGCTGTTGAATGTTTATGATAAACATGTGTTATGTTGTGGAATCAAATTGAATGATATATATATGTATATATGTTTGATGTTATTCAATGTTTAGATGTTTCCGCTTTTATTCTAAATATTGAGATGTGGGTGTAAGGAATAAGTTCCTCTGTTGCAAGTTACCCCACTGTTGCATATCAAATGTTGAGCAGGTGTTGTATGTTTTAATTTCATGTATAATGTGATGCGTCCCTTTTATACCATGTTTATAATTATACTCTGATGGAATAATTTTTAATACGTGCCTAAATGATTATTTGATTATTTGAGAGTAGAGAAAGGGGGTGTTACATTAAGTGGTATCAGAGCCAGTGTTGAGTCTGTCGTGTCTGTCTTGTTGTTGTAATGGTTAAACGGTTGTTTAACCTTGTTGTTATTTTTGGGAATGGTCAAAATATGGCTGGTCGTAATGACAATGTGATGGTTGCTGCTTTGGAAGAAATGGCTAGGGCGGTGCAGGGAGCGCCGAATGTGAATGCTAATGACGAGTTCAGGAAGAATCAACCACCGGTCTTCAAAGGAAGATTTGATCCCGATGGTGCTCAGATTTGGTTGAAAGAGATCGAAAGGGTCTTCAGAGTTATGGATTTTGCGGAGGGGAATAAGGTGAGACTTGGGTCTCACATGCTGAAGGAAGAAGCCGATGATTGGTGGGTCGGTATGCGTCAAGTTCTTGAGGTGGATGATGAAGAGATCACTTGGGATTTATTTCGTACTGAGTTCTTGAGGAAGTATTACCCTGAAAGTGTGAAAGGGAAGAAGGAGATGGAGTTCCTTGAACTGAAACAAGATAGTATGTCTGTGGTGGACTATACTGCTAAGTTTGTGGATTTGGTTCAATTCCATCCTCATTATGCTGCAGTTACTACTGAGTTCTCGAAGTGTATTAAGTATGAGAATGTTTTGCGTCCTGAGATTAAGCAAGTGGTGGGATATCAAAGGATAAGACGGTTTACGAATTTGAGGGAATGTTGTAGAATCTTCGAGGAAGATAGCAAGGCTCGTTCTACACATTATAAAAGTTTGAATGAGAGGAAGGGAAAGCAACAAGCTACAAGTGGACCTTATGTGACACCTGTTGATAAGGGCAAGCATAGGGGAAACTTTGATAAGAGATCTGGAGGAGGAGGTTCTGGTTCCGTTAAGTGTTACAAGTGTGGTGAAATGGGTCATAAATCCTTTGAGCGTGGAAAGACCGTTATGAAATGTTCTAACTGTGGAGGCCTTGGGCATGCTACTACATATTGTAGAAGGAATGCAATGAAGTGCTTTAATTATGGAGAAGTGGGTTACATTAGTACTAAGTGTACTAAGCCGAAACAAGCCCAAGCGGACGGAAAGGTGTTTGCATTGGCTGGGTCAGACACTACTAGTGCAGATCGTTTGATTAAAGGTGTTGCACCCCAAAATTTGCCCAACTTTTCTTTACCTAGCTTATGTTTCATTTCATGTACATTAGCATTATCATTTGCATTTCATGGACATGTATGCAGGAGATCAAGAGGTATGATTACCAATCAAGGGCTATGCAAGAGTTTGAAGCTAGCTAAGAAGGTTATTCAAGTGTTCAAGGGTTGATATCCTTGTCAGAGAAGTCAAAAGATCCTCAGAGAGAATGGTTGAAACCAAGAGTGTGTGCCTCATAACTTGAGAGTTGTGGGAAGTCCTCAGATGATTCTGAAGCCATGAAGTTGGACTTGAAGCCTTGAGAGAGCTAATGAGATGTCTTGAAAGCCATCATGAAGCCTAGACAGGTCATTGTGCAAGATTAAGAAGCCTCAGCCATGATTGGTGTAATTAGGGTTTGACTGGGTCAACCCTAGGTCAACTGATGATTTGAGGAAGGTTGAGACCTAATCCAAGAGCCATGTGATCATGGATTGATACATTGAGATGTTATGAGGATGATTCCAATGTCAACTCATCATGATTGAAGAGTTTGAGAAGTTTCAAGCTAGGGTTTCTAAGGCTTGACAATGTAAAATCCCCTAGTTTGACCCCTATCTTCAAGGCAGTTTAGCTCCAGATGTGATTGTCATCTCATCTTTCCCCAAACATGAATGTTGTAGAGCTTGCTCTTAGCTTTAATTTGAGTACTATAAGTCCTTGATAGGATTTGTAGAACTCAAGTTATGACTTTGACAAGTTACAGGTCATCTGAGGTCTGTGGATTTGGGGGCTTGAAAGTTACCCAACTTGCATCAAACTTTTGCCCAAGAAGGATGATTCCTATGAACTTTTGGTCAACATGAATGTTGTTCCTTATTTTCTTATCTTTCTAAAGAATACTATAAGTCCTTGATAAGATTTGTATAACTCAAGTTATGGCTTTGACAAGTCAAGGGTATTTTGGTCATTTGGAGATTACAGGTCATTTCAAGCATAAGGTCATAACTCCTATTTCCAAGCTTCAAATGGGAAAATGTTCAACATCAAACTTGTTCAAAATGGTGTTTTAAGGCTAGTAAAGAGGTCATGAGATGTTGGAAATGCTTGTAGCCCAAAGTTGCAAAAATGACCTAAAATAAGGGTATAAGTTAAATGAACCAAAGTTGAAAATTGATATTTTTGACCTACACATCCAAACCATGGCATGTAATATATCATTTTGACTCTAGAAAGAATTTTAAGAACATTGGTTTAGCCACATTTTTTATTTGAGGTCTAATTTGTGGACTTGCTTTGAAAAGTAGTTACTTGCATATTAAGTAACATTTGCAAAGCACATGAGAGGTCAATACACAAGCTTCCAAGGCCTTGCAACACATCTAATATCTCACTTGGAGAGATTTTGGGATCATAACAAGCTGTTGCAACAAGTGAAACCATAATTGGGGTGAGTATGGCATGAGATGGTATTTTGGATGACATGAGAAATTCAACATCTCCTTGGATGATTCCAGAAGGTTCTAGAGAGGTCCAACATCATCTATATATTGATTAGAAGGGGTTCAAAAATTCAGGGTTGGTGAGAATTGAGGGAGAGAAGAGAGTTTGCAACTTCACATTGTTCATTGCAACTTGAGATCGGTTTCTGCATTCTACACCATCTTCTTCCTTTCTTTTGATTTCAACAACTTCTATGGAGGATACTGAATGATTCCAGATCAATTCCATAGCCAAAGCCCTGAAGGATCGTGTTCTTGCAATTGATTTTCAGCACCTGCAAGTCACCATCGGATTTGGAGTTCCAGGCATTTTCCCTCAATTCTCTTGCATACAGAAGCAAGAACTTGGTACATTGAATGATTTTGGAGCTGTAGAAGGGTTGAAGTGAAGAATTGCTACATCTGTTACTCAAGAATTCACAGGTTGGTAACTTTCATCCGTCACCTTAATTTAAGAAGAATTAGGTTAATTTGTTAGGTTAGATCGATAGTATGTGGTTAGGAGATCGTTTCTGGAAACTTAGAGAGGATTTTGTGATGATCAATGAGGTGACACATTTTCTGTTTGGATCAAGAACATGCTGGATATTGAGAGATAATATGAGTATTATAGCAAGAACTGATCAGGGTAATGTGGTGAACATTTTAGACCAAACAATTTGAAAAATGGTGATAATTGAGGTCTAAGCATAATTTTGATTCTTGATCGTGTTTAAGGTTAGAGACCGATTCAGTGAATTCTGAGGCTAGGGTTAGATTCAGTGTTCAATTTAGAGTGATTTAGGGTTTTAGATCTTGAATTTTGATGGAGATTTGAGGGAGCCCGAGTGAGGAGGAGGTTGATGTTTGAACTCTGCTACAATGGATGCTTCCCTCCATTTTCATGGCTAGAGGTAGGAGATGAAGTCCTAACCCTTGGATCCGCGTACGACCATTGACCAAAACAAGATCTCACGGCCCAGTTTTAATCTCAGATTGTGAAGGGTTCAGAAGCATTGAAACGCACCGTTTCATTTAAACGGTGGTATTGGGCTTAAGTCTGAAACAACTATCCCCACCCCCAATTGATGGCCCATTGCAAGTTGAACTGAATTATCTTGCTAGTTGCACCGTGGCTTTTTCTTTTTCTTTCTATTTTCCATATTGATTTCTGATTGTGACATGGGCTTAGGCGCTTTTCTACTTGCACCCCCCTGATGGCCTAATCCATTATGTGAACTGAGCGTGTTTACTATCTGCACCGTGGTTTTATTATTTTATTTTGATTTTCATTATTTTCTCCATTTTATTCATGGTTCTTGATTAAATCATATAAAATTGAAAAATGATCCAATTAATCCCATTATTTTTGCATTATATTCATGACCGAGTCTAGTATTGTTTAGAAAAAAATTATTTTTAGTCCATGCATTTTCTGATTTTATGGGAATTTTCATATTTTAATTAATATTAAAATGGTTATGTTTGATACTTAATTTTGTGGAATTTTGTGTGATCATGTGGTGATGATTTTGATCCTAATTTTTTGTGGGTGATTAGTTTAGACATGTATGATCCCATAGCATTTTTCTCATATTTTTGTGATGAAAATAGGTGTGTTTTCTAGGTTGGAACCTTAGGTGTTTCCTTTTAGGGTTTAGGTTTAGTACCTTGTAGTGTAGAATTTATTTCTAGGTCTTATTTGATGATTTGATCTCTAGAATTAATATGGTAGAGTCATGATTAACCTAGGTTCCCATAGTTATTTTTGTAGGATTTCACAATTGGTTTTAGTATTTTAGTTAGGATTAACTTTAGTACTAGATTTTAGGTGATCCTAACTTGCTAACTCAACTAGATTAACTTCTTTAGTCCCCTTAGATTAGGGTTTTGCTTTGTTTTCCTTTGGTTGAGATTGAAGTCAAGTTGAAGACAAGGTGAGGATGCTTGAAGTTTCTTGAAGTTGCTTGGAGTTGCTTGTGCCTGAAGGTGTCTGATGAAGATTTAGGAGGAAGGAGACATAGGGAGAGCCTTAGAATTAGAATGACTTCTTTCACAAATATGGAAAGCATCTTGTGCTTCCATTCCTCCCAATGACTAAAAGTCCTTCTAAGATATTCACATCCCTCCTTTGGAGGGATGAGTGGCTTTATCTGGGAAGTAGAACTTTGAGGGAACCAGTCTCTCATAATGATGAACCCTTACAGGCTTCCTTTGGTTGTCAATAAGCTGTTTATCATTTCCACTCATTCTGTTAAATCAATTGTCTTCTGGTTTGAGTATCTTGAAAGATGTTGGACTTGAGTTTGAAGATGAGGACTTCATTGAAGAGTGTGGAAGAGGATGATTCCTTGAGCATTGCCATTGCAGATGAAGCTTGAAGAGCAAGAAGAACAAGTTGATGCTTGTTGTCGCTACTGCGAAAATCGGCGCTGGCTAAACAGAAGAGTCGCCACCGCGCGTTATTTATCCCAAAGAGGGGAAAGGAAACGCTCGAGGTAAACCTACCGCAAAACGGGGAAAGGAATGGTCATCGCAACCAAAACCTGGATTCGGGAGTCGGTTACGCAAGGGGAAGGTATTAGCACCCCTCACGTCCGTCGTACTCGACGGGATCCATGCATGTTTTCTAGTACGGATTGTTATTCTATCTATTCTACAGGTCCGGGGTTAAAATAAAATAAAATGACTCGGCAAAGTATCGCACTTTATGCCTACGTATTCCCGTCTGGAACGAGAAATCAGAGTCAACGTAGTTCGCCTACCTACGGGAAAGGAGGGGAAGGTTGCTCGCTAGGATATCGCATCCTATGCCTACGTACTTTCATACAACATGAAAGATCAGAGCAAACGTAGTTCGGGCAACGTACGACACAAGTCTGTCTTGATTGTTTTTATTCCTTCTAAAAAATGGTTTTTCTGATTAACAGTCCAAGCGGACAAAAATTGACGTTTTGATGAGTTCACATTCTTTTACGGAAGAAGTGTCTTTTATTGGGTTTGAAATCTTATTGTGTTTTTTGATTGTTTTAAGATGAGAAGAGAAACAACAACTCTAACCTATGGTTGAAAAGGGAATCAAACTAACCTAATGTTATCATGCATGGGTTAAGACCTAATGTCTATCATGTTCCTCTCTTGCACAGAGAGAAACAGAGATCCTAAGGGATAAACGGAAACAGAACAACATATATACAGTAAAGCAGTAAAATATGCATGAATGTAGCAGTACAAGCCAGGCAAGGGAGTCCCGCTCTACCTCGAACCTCGAAAACAACAGGCAGAAGCGAACGAAATTCACTTCCAACCTAACAGATTAATTGGCAAACAATACAGTCCGGGAAACTCAAACAATACATCAAAAGCTTCTAAGCAGCAAAAATAAACAGTAAACAGCAACTCTACACAGCAAGCTCCATCAACATCTTCAAGCAAAGTCTTCATCAACAAGCTTCCATCAAGCATCTATCTTCAAGGAGGAAAACTCTAACAGTAATCATCTTCAACAGCTTCAAGCAGCAGGGCTTCGAATAGCAGCAGTCACATGCACAGCTTCAACAGCACAATCTTTATCTTTTACAGTCTTCAAGCAAGGTATCTATCTTCAATCTTTCATGGCTTTTCTTCAAATCAAACTCTCCAGGATGAAGAACAATTAATAGGATGAATTGGGATGTTAAACAGTTAGTTGACCACCAAAGGTGGCAAACAGACTGTTAACAAAAAGTAGACTGTTTCTCTCAAGAGTTCTATCTCCTAGATACTGTCACCAAGCCTTCCAAAGGAAGGGGGTGAGTATCCTGGAGAGACTCTGAATCATAGAGAGGGATGGAGGCAAACAAAGCCATCCATGTTTAAGAATCAAATTTCTACTCTAAGCTCTACCTAGCTCCTAGTTCCTATGATCTTCCACAGCTACAAGCAAACTACAATCTTCATCAACTCTTGAACTTGATCTTCACTCCTTTGCCTTCCATTTGCTTCATCAACAAAGTTCTCCAACTCAAGCCCAAGCCCCAAGCAAGCCCAATGAGTCCCAAAATGACAAACAAATAACCCCAAAAAGGGCACACCATACAATCACCCGATTAAAAAATATACAAAAAATACTAATATAATAGGGGAAATTCTAATACTTATTCTAAGGGATCTACTACACTTTCCCATAATACCCCTATAGTCCCATCTTCTAATTCAACCTAAAAAGCCCAAAAAGAAATTGTTTTGTTGCACCTATGTTGTGTTTAAACCCTAAAATATTCTAAGTTTTTTTATTACACCATATCTATTTCAACATTTTTTGTTACCATTTTTATTATAAAGTTTTATCACATTATCTAAGGGAAACCCTAAAGTATATTAATATCTATATTATCAAGATCGAAGATCAAACCCTATATCAACTTCTAAGGGGTCTAAACAATTCCTAACATGCAAGGGGTCAAAGTTAACCATCAATTGGGAAGGTCCTAATCAACAACCCTAAAACAGAACCAAATTACATCTAGAAAATCTACAAAAATTCCTAAGGGAACATGCGAATGTTAGCTACAATCTACCAAAATATCTAAGCAAGAATCATCACCAATTGAGAGAACAAAATTCTACAAAACAGCGGTATCAAATATGCAAAGCAAACATCAATTAAATCATGCAAAATACTCATCAGCATGTAAAATGCAAAAGAAATGGGAAAACAATCCACAAAAATCTAAGAAAAATTCTACAATCTCCTGAAGATGTTACCAACCTATGGTAAAAAAATTAAAACCAAATTCTAAAGTTAAGGTCACTTTCTAAAGGAAAACCTATAAAGTGTCTAGGGAACATTCAGATGGGGATGACTCTAAAAAGCGGATTCAAAACTAAACGTAGATTCGTCTAGAAATTCCAATAAATTTTCTGGGGAAACCTATGCATATCATCTAAAACATATTCAAAAATCAGCTCAAAATCATGAAGCATCAAAGAGAACAAAATTAAACAAAACAGATGAACAGTTATGTACACCAATGGATATTAGCACGAAAGAAAAATCATAACTAAATCAAAACAAATCTAAAAAATGCAAACTCAGCGCCTAAAATTTCTTAAGACAATAAAGATCTGTAGAAAAAAATTTAACAATTTCTTGAAGATTTTTACTATTTTTGACGCAATAAAAGCAAACAGGCCTCAAAACAGAAAAAGAAAAAGAAAAAGGGAATGAAGAAACTCTCCAAATTAACAATCCTAACATCATCCATAGGTGTTCATGATCCTAACCGCATAAGAATTTCTAATTATCTCACCCTAAATCCATGGTAAAGTGAAGATTTACATACCTTGATCGGAGCTTCGAAACGGAGTATCTTCGGCTCTTTTCGTACTTCCGAAAGCTTCAAATTCGTTCAACAATATGCGAGGAAAGTGCTACAATCTTCGAATCGAACCGAAATCGCCTTGAATGAAGAATCACCACTTGATTTGCTCTCTTGAAAATTGATATGCTCTCTTCCAATCCAACTCCAATCAATCACCAACCTTGCTTCAAATGAGTTTCTAAACATTTATAGAGATGATTGGAATATTCTAGAAATGAAGCCCAAGCCCAAAATAATAAAATCCATTTCCCTTGGAACTTTCTAGATTATTCATGTATCTTCCCTTGGAAATTTCTAGATTGTTCATGTATCTTCCCTTGGAAGTTTCCAACCAAAATAGCCTTCCAAATGCCTTGTTAAGTGGTTTGGATTAGTGACTTACATTTCAAGTAACCACTTTTACAAAGCAAGTCATGAAATTATTGCTCAATTCAAAAATGTGCCAATGCCATTGTCTTTAAAGTGCATTTTACAATCAAATTGGTATGTCATATGGCTTGTTTGTGACCTCTAACCCAAAATTAGATTTTTTTCACCACTTTATTTGACTTATTCCCCTTTTTTAGGCCATTTTAAGTGACTTTTTGAAATAAGCCGATCAATCTACCATGATGACTTATTTGACCTAAAAACATCATTTTAAGCACATTCCGTGCTGAACGCTTTTTCATATGAAGAGTGGAACATGGAGATTTTGACCTATGCTCAAAAAGGACCTATAATCTCACTTTCCCAAAATACCCCTGGCTTGTACAACTCATAACTTGAGCTCCACAAATCCAAATGAGGACTTCTATAACTTGTTGGAAAGCTAAGAAGATAAGGAACATCTCTCATGTTTTCCAAGATTCCATTTGAAAACTCCTTCATACTCAAAAGTTGCTTGGAAGTCAAGTGACTTTCACAATTAAATTTCAGATGCCTCTGAGGACCCCTAACTTGTCTGGGCTATAACTTGAGTTCTATAAATCCCCTTGAGGACTTCTAGTACTCAAATTAAAGTTATGAACCTCCTCTACAACATTCATGTGGAGATCCAAGTCACTTGAAGCTCACATCTTGACTTAGAAGGCGTGGAAGTTCAGTGGAAAACAGGGGATTTTACCCTAGGAACCCTGTCTTGTCACCCTCAATCCTTCTTGATTCTTTTGATTTTCTCTTGGCACAACACCACATATGCTTCAACATATCATATGATGAATCCCACATCCTTCAAATAGGCCTTGATGCCCCTCAATCAAGCATTAGACCTAGGGTTGACCTAGGGTTGACCCAGATGAAACCCTAGTTGATTGTCTTCAACTGCAGCTCTTGTAATCACATCAATGACTTGTCTCACTTTCAAAATGACCCTCTAGGTCTTCCATGATGTCTATATACATTCCATTCTTTCAATTCATAGTCCACAACTTCTCTGATGATCTTCAAACCCCCTCAAGATAGAAGAAAAACCCACTGATTGGTCCACTAACTTCTCAAGCTTCAATTTCTTTTTGATGACTTGGATAGGCTTGAATTTGAATAAGAACCTCTTGATATGCTCATAGAGATAAGAATGGCACTTGGTCCCTTATTGGATGGCTTGCCCATGCTATGCTATGCAGATGAATGAATTATGTACATGACCTAATATGCAAATGCTAAAGCTATGAGACATAAAATCAGGTGAAATAAGTTGGTCAAATTTTGGGGTGCAACAGCTGCCCCTATTCAAACGATTTGGACCCGACTGGGTGAAACGCCCGGAGCCTTCAGACAATCGAGGTACGAAACGGTTGAATACCAATAAACCCGGAAATTTGCCAACTGCAAAAAAAACTACACCACTACTTGGGGAATACTATTTACAAATCTGATTTCAACACCATCTTGTCAATACTGAGATAAACTTATTGGTTTCACCGGAAGAAGACTTTTGTATGAATGCAACTCTATTTTGTCGTGGGACACATACTATGCTCCCTACGGGGAAATTATCCGCCTATCCAATACGGGAATATATCTTTGTTTTTAACTGCAAAGAAATCGTCATCCGCCTATCTGACACGGGAACACATTACTATCGAACTCATCGGGAACCTTCATCTGCCCATCACGCAGGAAATCTCTTCTATTTTTTTTCCGGAAAGATCTACTTCTGCCTATCACACAGGAACATCTTCGTCGGGCGCCGTTGCCGGGGAAATCTTCGTCTGCCCATCACACAGGAAAATCTTCGTCTGCCCATCACACAGGAAAATCTTCGTTTGCCCATCACACAGGAAGATCATCTTCTGCCCATCACACAGGAATGTCTTCGTCTGCCCATCACACAGGAATGTCTTCGTCTGCCCATCACACAGGAATTTTGACTTCATCTGCCCATCACACAGGAAGATCATCTTCGTCTGCCCATCACACAGGAATTTTGACTTCATCTGCCCATCATACAGGAATGTCTTTGTCTGCCCATCACACAGGAATTTTGACTTCATCTGCCCATCATACAGGAATGTCTTCGTCTGCCCATCACACAGGAATTTTGACTTCATCTGCCCATCACACAGGAATGTCTTCGTCTGCCCATCACACAGGAATTTTGACTTCATCTGCCCATCACACAGGAATGTCTTCGTCTGCCCATCACACAGGAATTTTGACTTCATCTGCCTATCATACAGGAACGTCTTCGTCTGCCCATCATACAGGAATTTTGACTTCATCTGCCCATCACACAAGAATGTCTTCGTCTGCCCATCACACAGGAATTTTGACTTCATCTGCCCATCATACAGGAACGTCTTCGTCTGCCCATCACACAGGAATTTTGACTTCATCTGCCCATCACACAGGAATGTCTTCGTCTGCCCATCACACAGGAATGTCTTCGTCTGCCCATCACACAGGAATTTTGACTTCATCTGCCCATCATACAGGAACGTCTTCGTCTGCCCATCACACAGGAATTTTGACTTCATCTGCCCATCACACAGGAATGTCTTCGTCTGCCCATCACACAGGAAAATTATTCTTCTGCCCATCACACAGGAAAATTATTCTTCTCGGACATAGCTTTTTTGCCTATTCTTTGCAGTAACTAACTCCGCTGAGGGATATTCTATCAAACACTCGTCTAGATAACAAGTAGCTACTTCTGAACTTTGATTTTATGAAAACCTGAAATGCTGCCGCAACAACAAATCTTGAAGAAAACATTCCGCTGGCCGGATACGATACTGCCTCAATTGGCAACTCTGGTGGGGAAAGTGATAAACTGAACTATGTCGTCACACGTCTCCTGGCGAGACCTCGATTGTCTGGTAATATCTGAGCTTTAGAACTCCACACTCCTATTGAGAACCACACCTGAAAGCAAAAAGGTCAACCAACCTGATCTATGTTTCATAATGCGTATGCTTGATAATGGCGTAATGCTCCACACAATATGGGAATGCTACGCGTTTTTTGTTTGGTGGATGCAAATATGACACTATATGCCGATGCAAATGCAGGCTCGAACAACTGGGAAAAGCTATGACAAGCTTGCTTCATCAAATCTGCCGTCGAGGACAAATGCCACCCTGCTGGGGAGTGAACGGGTATCACAATGTACTCCGGAAAAATAAATGCCAGGATACACAACCAACTCTGTCGGGGAGAGTTCTGAACATCAATTTCCACTGGGAGGAAAGAAAACACTTGCTGAATAGAGAGAACTACGTTGGGGGGAAGAAACGACTCTCTTAGGGAAAACAAATCTTCCCGGAGGAATGTACACTGTCTGAACACAGCCTGCCAACCTGGAATTACTAATCTTCTGAGGCTAAACCATTCTGCTCGGATAGGGCATCCTTTCGGAGGAAACCACACTGTCTGAATACAGCCTATAATCTTGGAACTATCAATCTTGTCGAATATGGGTGCCCCTGCTGGGTAAAGCAAACCATCTAGCCATAATTTACGAACTCAGGACTATCACTACACCGAGGACAACCATCTACTATGGTGAACTATCTTTCCGGCCCAACTTTGACCTGGTCTAACACCTTGAGAACCCTCTCGATTGGGGATTGCACCTACACATGCTCAATTCTGTGGGGAGTACCAATCTGCTGGAGATATCTCTATTAAGATACTCCTCTGGGGAATCAACCTGGTCCTTCAATAAAGGGAGCACCATTTCAACTTCTGGGAACATGACCTGCGTGGAGACTCGCGTCGATTATAATCAAATCTTTCATCAAGCACCTCTGGCCAGGCTATAATTTTCTGATCGTCCGCTTTCTCGGAACTCCGCTTCGGGGATACTAACATGCCCCAGTATGTATTCTTGAATACTTCTTCTCGAAAGGAAATCCTAGTCAGGACTCTATCTTGAAATAGCTTGCCTCTGAATCTGCAACAATTTTGAAATAGACCCTACAGTCTTTGTATCCTGACGGCCAGACATGAACTGCTTCTACATCTCGAACCTCGAAGAGGTGTTTCAACAACATAATTTTCGTGCTCTTAGGGTGACCTGCCCCGGTCTCGCAATAATCCTTTGTCCCTGATTGACTGATTCGTGGAACAGTGCCCATAGCTGCGAGAGATTTGCCAAATCTCGACCTGATTGCCCCAGATTAACTGATTCTAGGATGACTGACTCTACTGGGAATATTCTGATATAGCTTGCCCCAGTTCACGAAACATTCTGGTATTTTGCATTTTACCCTGATCAGACCTTCCACTGTAGGGATCTTTCTTGTTGGCATGCGTTTACTTGCAAGTAACACAAGTTGTTTTGCATAAAAGATATATTAAATGCAATGTATATGACAGTTTCACCATCCAAGTCTGTTCACTAGAAAAAATTTGCGACATATAATTAAGCAATTATCAAAATGTCAATATCAATGCTGATAAGAGGAACCCTTTTAGGAGTCAGTTTCGATGCAATCTTTATCAAAGTATGCTCTCGAACTAAACCTGTTTCAATTAGGACTTTTTCGGGTTATAACGTGGTCAGGTTCACGGTTAACAAAGAAAGATAAAGGCTCAAAGTTTATTTTAACCCACCCATTCTCCATGATGTTCTCCAATCCTATGTTCAGCTAATCTGACACAAGCACTCACCTTTCACAGGTTGATTAGTAGGAATGATGGTCCAGGATACCACACCTTTTTTCGGAGTGACAGTCACTTACTTTTTCGTCTTTGGGTGCCTAGAGTCACACGACTCTGTTCTTTTCGAGGATTTTTCTTTGGGTAATCCTTTTCGTCTTTTGCTTTTTTTTTTCGTTCCCTAAATTTTGCCTGGACTGACTCTTTTGAGTATCTTTTGCTTTCGAAGTCCAGCGGGATGCCCTAATTTTTTCCTAAGTCGTTTGTTCTCAAGATTCGACTTAGCGGGCTTTTGGCTTTCATTTTTTTTTGCACAAGTCGTGTGGCACTGGTTGTCTGACTTTTTATGGACTAATGTGACTGTTTCACTCTTGGGTTGGCGAACCTTAACCATTGTGGTTTTTTAGGCACGACCCATATGGGTGTGATTTATCCTCGAACGGACACTCCTTTCGCGATTTGAACGCTTGGCCAAACTAACTGACGCCTACCCTGCCCCGGTTTAAGATTTAGGGTTTTTCATTTTCAAAAGGAAACTCCTACTACTGGCTCAAAGGGGTTAACAAGGGATTATCTTCCTTATATCTTCGGTGTTTATGGATTGAAACAATGCATGTACATCGTCAACAGGTTTTTATTCAAAAGCCTACAATCGGAAGATTATTCGTCATCTGTTTTCGTCATCCTCCCCGGATTCCTGCTAAAACAAGCATTAAGCATTAAAGAAAACACAAAGAGTGAACACGACTGGATTAATTCAAAACATGCATACTTATTTCATTTATCAACCTCAATTGAAAGAACAACAAGTTTTACAAGCGAAATTTGCAATTAAACAGAAAAGAAACTACAAATGCGAAGACATGAACAAGATAACATGAAAAAATGTCGGTGTCTCAGAACCGGACTTCTTGCATTTTGACTTATTGGCGAGTCAACCATCCTCAGAAACTATTATCAGGGGCAGCCCACTGCTGTCTCGACCTTCTTTCAACGACCCGATCAAACCTGGGAACCTTTTTCATCACCCCGACTTTCGCTTGTCTATGGCCTTGCACCACCTTGGGGACCCTATCAGAGAAGTTGATAACCTTGTTGTCAATTAAATCTTGGACGTTATGCTTGAACGCGTGGCAACCCTCAATATCATGTCCGGGTGCCCCAGAATGGAACTCACAATGCCTGCTGGCATCGAAACCACACGGAAGTGTGCCCTTTGGTGGGGCTGACGTTCTCTTTTCAATAAGGTTCAAACCTAACAAGGTCTGAAAGAGTTCTGCATACGTTGATGGAGGTGCCTCCAATACCCTCTTTGGTCTCTTTCCCCGAATTCTTTGTTGAGCCGGATACTGGCATCTCGTGTGCTGCTGGCTTTGATCGGACGGTTCCTTAGGCTCACGCGCTATCATCCTTAAATTCAACCCTGGCATCGGCAACTGTTGTGGACATGGGGATTTATCTTCCAGTGGCTCCGGGATATACCTCGATTCGTCTGCAACCTCTGGCGGAGAAATGGGAATATCAGTCCCTGAGACTTTTATACCGCCCGGTACAAACTCAATTGTTTTCTCATCCAGCAAATCTTGAATCTTATGCTTAAAAGCTTTGCAGTTTGCGATGTTGTGCCCTGGTGCGCCGGAGTGGAAGGCACAATAGGCGTTCATGTCATAGTCTGGTGGTGGCTGCCCAGTCAGTGGAACCAAAATGCGGGGCTCAACCAGTTGAAGTTGGAACAAGAATTGCACCAACTGATCATAATCCACTGGGATCTCATCAAATACTTTGTTAGAAAACCTCATCCTCTTACCACACCTCCTTGAGTTATCCTGAAAGATCAATTGCGATTGCTGACGAGGAGAATCCTGAGCTTCAAACTGTGGAGAGGGTCTCTTAAGCCTATCATGCGTGGGTAACGGTTCTTCAGACCCTTGAGGAGCAAATAAGCCAGCCGCATCTTCAGACATTTGCCCTCCTTCTCTTCTGAGTACGTTCCTCAATATTTCAGCCATCAATCCTACATGGGCCTTCAATCGGCAGTTCTCTTCTTCTAGCGTCTCTTGATTCGAGCGCAATTCTTGCATGTCTTTCGTGAATTGCCCCAGCTGGCCTCGAACCTCAATTATCTCAGCTTGAACCTGTTCGATGTCTATCCCCACAAGTTGGTGTCTAAAGCCTTGGAGAAAACCTTGACTTCCCTGCTGAAGAAAATCGGTAGCACTATCATTAGCCCGTGCAATCAGAGGTTGCACCATGTTCTGCAGCTGCTCCTGGCCCTTGGCCACGGTTTCTATCGCCTGTATGAACTGTGTCATATTGTTGCGCATCTCCTGCATCTCAATCTGATCCTGACCCATGACGTTCTTACTGCTGTTTCTGGTTGAATATCAGGGAATTCTTTGGTCGTTAATCTTGGAAAACCTGGTAGATGCAGGAGATAAGGTACAGATCCAATAGTTACTTGTGAATGCAATATGTACGTGCAGGTGTGAACGTGTACATTATGCTACAGGTTAAATTTAATTCCCCCCGATTCCAGTTTCGAAGAGAAAGCCATAACGATAATTCATTTTCTAAGTAACAGTTTTCTTCAGGGACTCCATGTCAGGAAAATAGTGTATCAGAATCGGAGGGGAAATGAGCACACCTGCATCATGAGTACACGTTGATGAAATGCACATGATAATGGTTATGCGAACAATGCAATGCAAACAGATGCACCAAAGGACCAAGTGCCCCGACTGAGAAGCCCAAACCACATCATAAGTCTCAAACAGACCATCCCATATTCCTCAAACCATGGTCTTAGACAGACCCCATACAAAGCTCCAACCCTGACCTCTGACAGATCCCAATAACATAACTCCAACTGGTCTCTGACAGACCCCTCTCACGTCCATAAATATCCTGAATCTCAAATCAAGAAACAAACCGGTATCTGGAGATCTAGTTACCTGCATAGCCCTAAAACCCTCTCACAGGTAGGTATCCTAATAACTGACAATGGTATGGCATCCTATGCGGTCGTCGGCGTCACAGACTTTCAGGGTTGATGATACGATTCCCAGAAGGAGTGGCATCATCAAATCCTGAAGAGGCCTCACTTAGCCAACTTCCAATTGATCGGCTCCCAGAGTCGACAATTCAACTAACCAGCAACCCACGCCACCCAAAGGGTGGGGCAGGAGGCCAACCAGAGGAACCTCGTCTGAGTGTGAATTTTACGGGACACCAAGACCTGCAAAGCAAGTGGGCGCCCGCTACTTTCCACTCTAATTCTAAGTATGCTCAAGCCCAGGTCCGACTTATCTCTCAATAATAGAACACCCGTCACAACCTCAATAACAATAATAATCAATAATATAGTGCTGAAGGTAAATGACATAAATGTAAATCCATACAAATTCCTCGACGGGAAAACAAACGTTAGGATTGACTCGCTTAGGGGACGTTGGATCCCAAATGCATAAGGAACTATCGCAGTCCTTAGCAGCTAAGGGACATTGGTTCCCCAGCAGAGTCGCCAGCTGCTGGGGATGACCCAGGCAGCTAGGAAGAAAATCCAAGGCGAGACTCGCATAGGGAACCATCCATTATCCCCAGCAGAGTCGCCAGCTGTCGCTACTGCGAAAATCGGCGCCGGCTAAACAGAAGAGTCGCCACCGCCCGTTATTTATCCCAAAGAGGGGAAAGGAAACGCTCGAGGTAAACCTACCGCAAAACGGGGAAAGGAATGGTCATCGCAACCAAAACCTGGATTCGGGAGTCGGTTACGCAAGGGGAAGGTATTAACACCCCTCACGTCCGTCGTACTCGACGGGATCCACGCTTGTTTTCTAGTACGGATTGTTATTCTATCTATTCTACAGGTCCGGGGTTAAAAGAAAATAAAATGACTCGGCAAAGTATCGCACTTTATGCCTACGTATTCCCGTCTGGAACGAGAAATCAGAGTCAACGTAGTTCGCCTACCTACGGGAAAGGAGGGGAAGGTTGCTCGCTAGGATATCACATCCTATGCCTACGTACTTTCATACAACATGAAAGATCAGAGCAAACGTAGTTCGGGCAACGTACGACACAAGTCTGTCTTGATTGTTTTTATTCCTTCTAAAAAAGGGTTTTTCTGATTAACAGTCCAAGCGGACAAAAATTGACGTTTTGATGAGTTCACATTCTTTTACGGAAGAAGTGTCTTTTATTGGGTTTGAAATCTTATTGTGTTTTTTGATTGTTTTAAGATGAGAAGAGAAACAGCAACTCTAACCTATAGTTGAAAAGGGAATCAAACTAACCTAATGTTATCATGCATGGGTTAAGACCTAATGTCTATCATGTTCCTCTCTTGCGCAGAGAGAAACAGAGATCCTAAGGGATAAACGGAAACAGAACAACATATATACAGTAAAGCAGTAAAATATGCATGAATGCAGCAGTACAAGCCAGGCAAGGGAGTCCCGCTCTACCTCGAACCTCGAAAACAACAGGCAGAAGCGAACGAAATTCACTTCCAACCTAACAGATTAATTGGCAAACAATACAGTCCGGGAAACTCAAACAATACATCAAAAGCTTCTAAACAGTAAAAATAAACAGTAAACAGCAACTCTACACAGCAAGCTCCATCAACATCTTCAAGCAAAGTCTTCATCAACAAGCTTCCATCAAGCATCTATCTTCAAGGAGGAAAACTCTAACAGTAATCATCTTCAACAGCTTCAAGCAGCAGGGCTTCAAACAGCAGCAGTCACATGCACAGCTTCAACAGCACAATCTTCATCTTTTACAGTCTTCAAGCAAGGTCTCTATCTTCAATTTTTCATGGCTTTTCTTCAAATCAAACTCTCCAGGATGAGGAACAATTAATAGGATGAATTGGGATGTTAAACAGTTAGTTGACCACCAAAGGTGGCAAACAAACTGTTAACAAAAAGTAGACTGTTTCTCTCAAGAGTTCTATCTCCTAGATACTGTCACCAAGCCTTCCAAAGGAAGGGGGTGAGTATCCTGGAGAGACTCTGAATCATAGAGAGGGATGGAGGCAAACAAAGCCATCCATGTTTAAGAATCAAATTTCTACTCTAAGCTCTACCTAGCTCCTAGTTGCTATGATCTTCCACAGCTACAAGCAAACTACAATCTTCATCAACTCTTGAACTTGATCTTCACTCCTTTGCCTTCCATTTGCTTCATCAACAAAGCTCTCCAACTCAAGCCCAAGCCCCAAGCAAGCCCAATGAGTCCCAAAATGACAAACAAATAACCCCAAAAAGGGCACACCATACAATCACCCGATTAAAAAATATACAAAAAATACTAATATAATAGGGGAAATTCTAATACTTATTCTAAGGGATCTACTACACTTTCCCATAATACCCCTATAGTCCCATCTTCTAATTCAACCTAAAAAGCCCAAAAAGAAATTGTTTTGTTGCACCTATGTTGTGTTTAAACCCTAAAATATTCTAAGTTTTTTTATTACACCATATCTATTTCAACATTTTTTGTTACCATTTTTATTATAAAGTTTTATCACATTATCTAAGGGAAACCCTAAAGTATATTAATATCTATATTATCAAGATCGAAGATCAAACCCTATATCAACTTCTAAGGGGTCTAAACAATTCCTAACATGGAAGGGGTCAAAGTTAACCATCAATTGGGAAGGTCCTAATCAACAACCCTAAAACAGAACCAAATTACATCTAGAAAATCTACAAAAATTCCTAAGGGAACATGCGAATGTTAGCTACAATCTACCAAAATATCTAAGCAAGAATCATCACCAATTGAGAGAACAAAATTCTACAAAACAGCGGTATCAAATATGCAAAGCAAACATCAATTAAATCATGCAAAATACTCATCAGCATGTAAAATGAAAAAGAAATGGGAAAACAATCCACAAAAATCTAAGAAAAATTCTACAATCTCCTGAAGATGTTACCAACCTATGGTAAAAAAATTAAAACCAAATTCTAAAGTTAAGGTCACTTTCTAAAGGAAAACCTATAAAGTGTTCAGGGAACATTCAGATGGGGATGACTCTAAAAAGCGGATTCAAAACTAAACGTAGATTCGTCTAGAAATTCCAATAAAATTTCTGGGGAAACCTATGTATATTATCTACAACATATTCAAAAATCAGCTCAAAATCATGAAGCATCAAAGAGAACAAAATTAAACAAAACAGATGAACAGTTATGTACACCAATGAATATTAGCACGAAAGAAAAATCATAACTAAATCAAAACAAATCTAAAAAATGAAAACTCAGCGCCTAAAATTTCTTATGACAATCAAGATCTGTAGAAAAAAATTTCATAATTTCTTGAAGATTTTTACTATTTTTGACGCAATAAAAGCAAACAGGCCTCAAAACAGAAAAATAAAAAGAAAAAGGGAATGAAGAAACTCTCCAAATTAACAATCCTAACATCATCCATAGGTGTTCATGATCCTAACCGCATAAGAATTTCTAATTATCTCACCCTAAATCCATGGTAAAGTGAAGGTTTTCATACCTTGATCGGAGCTTCGAAACGGAGTATCTTCGGCTCTTTTCGTACTTCCGAAAGCTTCAAATTCGTTCAACAATATGCGAGGAAAGTGCTACAATCTTCGAATCGAACCGAAATTGCCTTGAATGAAAAATCACCACTTGATTTGCTCTCTTGAAAATTGATATGCTCTCTTCCAATCCAACTCCAATCAATCACCAACCTTGCTTCAAATGAGTTTCTAAACATTTATAGAGATGATTGGAATATTCCAGAAATGAAGCCCAAGCCCAAAATAATAAAATCCATTTCCCTTGGAACTTTCTAGATTATTCATGTATCTTCCCTTGGAAATTTCTAGATTGTTCATGTATCTTCCCTTGGAAGTTTCCAACCAAAATAGCCTTCCAAATGCCTTGTTAAGTGGTTTGGATTAGTGACTTACATTTCAAGTAACCACTTTTACAAAGAAAGTCATGAAATTATTGCTCAATTCAAAAATGTGCCAATGACATTGTCTTTAAAATGCATTTTACAATCAAATTGGTATGTCATATGGCTTGTTTGTGACCTCTAACCCAAAATTTGATTTTTTTCACCACTTTATTTGACTTATTCCCCGTTTTTAGGCCATTTTAAGTGACTTTTTGAAATAAGCCGATCAATCTACCATGATGACTTATTTGACCTAAAAACATCATTTTAAGCACATTCCGTGCTGAACGCTTTTTCATATGAAGAGTGGAACATGGAGATTTTGACCTATGCTCAAAAAGGACCTATAATCTCACTTTCCCAAAATACCCATGGCTTGTACAACTCATAACTTGAGCTCCACAAATCCAAATGAGGACTTCTATAACTTGTTGGAAAGCTAAGAAGATAAGGAACATCTCTCATGTTTGCCAAGATTCCATTTGAAAACTCCTTCATACTCAAAAGTTGCTTGGAAGTCAAGTGACTTTCACAATTAAATTTCAGATGCCTCTGAGGACCCCTAACTTGTCTGGGCTATAACTTGAGTTCTATAAATCCCCTTGAGGACTTCTAGTACTCAAATTAAATTTATGAACCTCCTCTACAACATTCATGTGGAGATCCAAGTCACTTGAAGCTCACATCTTGACTTAGAAGGCGTGGAAGTTCAGTGGAAAACAAGGGATTTTACCCTAGGAACCCTGTCTTGTCACCCTCAATCCTTCTTGATTCTTTTGATTTTCTCTTGGCACAACACCACATATGCTTCAACATATCATATGATGAATCCCACATCCTTCAAATAGGCCTTGATGCCCCTTAATCAAGCATTAGACCTAGGGTTGACCTAGGGTTGACCCAGATGAAACCCTAGTTGACTGTCTTCAACTGCAGCTCTTGTAATCACATCAATGACTTGTCTCACTTTCAAAATGACCCTCTAGGTCTTCCATGATGTCTATATACATTCCATGCTTTCAATTCATAGTCCACAACTTCTCTGATGATCTTCAAACCCCCTCAAGATAGGAGAAAAACCCACTGATTGGTCCACTAACTTCTCAAGCTTCAATTTCTTTCTGATGACTTGGATAGGCTTGAATTTGAATAAGAACCTCTTGATATGCTCATAGAGATAAGAATGGCACTTGGTCCCTTGTTGGATGGCTTTCCCATGCTATGCTATGCAGATGAATGAATTATGTACATGACCTAATATGCAAATGCTAAAGCTATGAGACATAAAATCAGGTGAAATAAGTTGGTCAAATTTTTGGGTGCAACAGTTGTGAAGAAGATCCAATGCAGATTGAGTGAAGAGCTGAGGCTTAAAGAATTGAAGGATGAAGTTGACACTTCCAGGTGATTGAAGACTACTCTGAGAAGCTGAAGCTTGTAGGAGAAGAAGACCAAGTTGATACTGGTAAAGCAAAGAGAGCTGAAGCTTGAAGACTAAGTTGATACTTAGGAAGAGGATTCAATTGAGATTGAGTGTAGAGCTGGGACTTGAGGAATAAAGGATAAGTTGACACTTGCATTGATGCAGGGAGAGCCAGAAGGAATCAAGTTGGCACTTGCAGTTAAGAGTGAAGCCTGAAGGTGGAATTGACTAGAGAGCTGAAGCTTGGAGAAGAGAGGATAAGTTGAAACTTATGTTTGATGGAGTGAAACCTTGGAGGAGCAAGTTGATACTTGTCATGGAGGATGATAGCCTTGAAGGGTGGTTGATGTCTGAAGACTGGATTGCTGTCAAAAGAGCTGAAGCTTGAAGTTGAAGAGGGAGCTGTTGATCTGCTTTCTTTCTTGTCTGTTTTATTTTTTGTGCTGATGTGCCTTGTTTGACTTGCTTGATGCATTAGAATAAGTCCATATCTAGACTGACTTTAAGCTAGGAGCATGATTGCACTAGAGGTTGACTTGCTCCCTCTGCTTGTATTGTTACTGTATGGCTTTGCTTGCGGGTATTCGATAGAGCCCAGCTCCCTTGCCCATGTGGTTTGTGTTGCTTGATAGCATGTTATTTTTATTGTATGATTGCAGCTTATCCTATTTTGCTTGATAGCATGTTATTTCCTCTGTATGATTACTGTTATTCATATCTGGCTTGAGGTCGAGATGAGCTTGTGGAGGCTGCTGCCCCACACACATTTCCTCCCTCACTTGCATTACATGCATTTTACTGTATATCTGTTTACTGTTTAAGCTGATGCTTTATCTGTTTCTGTTTATCATTGACATGATCCCTTAGGACTCTCACTTCCTTTGATAAGGAAGTGATGATAGAACTTTAGGTTGAAACCTATGCATGATAACTTCTAGGAGTTCCCTGTTTTAAACCTCAACTATAGGACGAATCCTTGACATGACAACAGTAGGACTTGATAGTCTCCCCATTAGTTGAGCCTGTTCTCTTCTCATCTCAAAACAGCTTAAGATACAGTAATCATGAATGGTTTCTTTCGTACGTTACGAGCCTTAAGCTATTTGAGAAAGGATTGTTGGAGAGCTTCTTTTCAACAGTCTAGATGTTTAGTATGGCACCCTTTGGATGACATGCGACGCATTCCCTCTCAGGTCATAGTCTTTAGTGCGATTGAAATTGCAAACACAATAAAAGACAGTTCTTTCGTAAAAGGCAGAAAACAAACTTTAAACCTTTTTGCCCCGTGGGCCCATAATTCAAAGGAAGCTTTTCTGAAGAAAAGAGTGTCGTTAAACTTCAGCGCCACCGCAAACAGGCTTTGTCCCTAACTGCTGGAACTGCTGTTTATCCCTACTCGATAAAACAGATGAATCTGAATTCCCGTAATCCGTATTATCCCGAACTACGTAAGCTATGATCTCTCATACCTGTTGAGAGTACGTAGGCACAATACTGATGTATTGGCGAGCCACCTTCCCCGTAACCCGTAGTAGGTCGAACTACGTTGACTCTGATTTCTCATTCTCTGATGAGAATACGTAGGCATAAAGTGCGACGCTTTGCCGAGTCATTTTCTTTTCTTTTTAAGCCAGCCTTGATAGGTAGATAGATAAACCAACTCGTCCAGTATACACAACAAGCGTGGATCCCGTCGAGTACGACGGACGTGAGGGGTGCTAATACCTTCCCCTTGCGTAACCGACTCCCGAACCCAGACAACGGTTGCGATGACCTTGTCTTATACCTTTTTCGTCAGGTTTTTCCGATCGTTTCCTTTCCCGTTCTGAGGGATAAATAACAAAAGGTGGCGACTCTTCTGTTTTGCTGGCACCTTATTTTCGCTTAAGCGACAGTTGGCGACTCTGCTGGGGACTTGATAGTTTCCTGGGATCCAACGTCCCGTATGCGAGTCAGTTTGGGGATCCAACGTCCCCTGCGAGAGTCAATCCTAGCGCTTGTATGATTACTTGTTGGGTTGTGTTTGTTTATCGCATTTTTATTTCCCGCATTTTAATTTTCAGTATGATATGATTATCTGTGTTGTTGTGGGAGGGGCATTCTGATGAGTGAGAAGCCAGACCCAGACTTGAGTGAACATAGCATTAGTTGTGGAAATTAGTGGGCGCGTGCTTGCTTGGCAGGCACTAGTGTCTCATGAAATCCACGCTCGGACGAGGTTCTCCCGGTTGACTTCTTTTTCAACCCTTTGGGTTGAGGGCGTTGTTTGTTTGGAGGATTGTCGACTCTGGGGACCGATCATTTGGGATTCAGCCGAGTGAGGCCGCTTCATGAGCTGGTGATGCCACACCTTCTGGGTATCGTATCACCCCTCTTGAATGTCTGTGATGCTGATGACCGCATAGGATGCCGAACTTGAGTCAGTTTAGGTCCATACCTGTGAGCAGGGTTGGGTTTGTTGCAGGCAACTTTAACCTTCAGACTACTTGGTTTTCTTGATAGTGAATCAGTTTTGTTGGTACCGGAGGTTCTCATCATCAGATATTTGTTCTTGACAGAGCAGGTTTTTGATGGGGATCAGAGGATCTCATCAGCAGATGTGTATTTGTTCTTGACAGAGCAGGTTTATGATTGGGATCAGAGGGTCTCATCAGCAGATGTATGTTTGTTCTTGACAGAGCAGAGTTTTTGGTCCTGTATCAGAGGTCCTTATTATCAGATATTTGTTCTTGACAGAGCAGAGTTTTGGTCCTGTATCAGAGGTCCTTATTATCAGATATTTGTTCTTGACAGAGCAGAGTTTTGGTCCCGTATCAGAGGTCCTTATTATCATATGTGTGTTCTTGACAGAGCAGATTTGTGGTCCGATACCAGGGTTTTCTTATTATCAGATGTAGTGGTTGTTCTTGACAGAGCAGCATCATGGTCTGTTGATACAGAATCTCCACAGCACAGTTGCCTTGATCTCCTGCTGCATGATTGCATTTTACATTGCTTTGCATACCCATTTGCATTTCATTAACGTGTGTCTGTGTTGCAGGTACCGTTTCCCCCGATCCAGGATTTCTTGCCTCCTATTGTATTGTTATAGATTCTCTGAGGAAGACCGTGGCTTACAAGCTCCCTGCCCCTGATGTGGTTCAGCTGACTGGTTTGATTGCTTTAGCAGATGATTCTGTGAGAGATGAGTTCAGAAAGTCTTATGGCAAATTGCTCAGTTTGGTTCATAAACCTTCCGCGTTTGAGTTGAATGGGTTGCACGCCTTGCTGCAGTTCTACGATCCTCCGTTGAGATGCTTTACTTTCCAAGACTTCGTTCTCGCACCCACGCTAGAGGAGTATGTTGATTTGTTAGGTGTGCCTATCAAGAGTCAGATGCCTTTTGTTCATATGGATGTTGAGCCTAATCTGGCTAGTCTAGCTCCGTCACTTCATCTGGATGCCTCCGAGTTGGTATTGTCTAGTTGGAACAAGGTTCCCGGTTTCTCCTTGCAGTTCTTGGTGGGAAAAGCTCAGCAGTGCGCCAAAGACGGATGTTGGGTCGTGTTCAACGCCATCCTCGCTCTGTGCATATATGGCATCATTCTGTTCCCCAATATGCCCGACTTTGTAGACTTCGACGCCTTCCGCATCTTTGCATCGGGGAATCCAGTCCCTACCTTGATAGGAGATGTCTACCATTCCATCCACTACAAAAACGAGAACCGAAGGGGTAAGAATGTCTCGTGCTGTGTGCCCCTGCTTTATAAATGGCTTGATAGTCATCTACCAAAGAGGGGTCCCTTTGTTTCGTTTGCAGCCACAACTGAGTGGCCTGAGCGTTTGATGAGTCTATCAGCGAAGGATATTGACTGGTTTGACAGAGATAGGTTGGGTACCGAGATTTTCTTCAGCTGCAGCGGGTTTTCGAACGTGCCTTTGATAGGCAGGAAGGGTTGTATAAACTATAATCCGTCTTTACTGGTCCGACAGTTTGCTTACGCTTTGAGAACTCCGCTGAAGGATGAAGAGGTGCAGGAATCTCTGTACCTCACTGGTCTTCTACAAGGGGATATGTTATCTAAGCTTCAGCGCACTTGGAATGGTATCAGTAAGCGGGGAAAACCATTGCTGGGGAAAAGTAATAGCCAAGCCTACGCTCCGTATGTGACGTGGATCAGAGCCAGAGCAGATGCTATAGGGATGTTGTTTCCTCCTGCCAAGCCAGAAAGCCCTCCAGTGATTGAAGAGCCTACCACCGTGCCCATTCAGCAGCATAATCAGGTGTTAGCTGAGAGAGATTAATTGAAGAGGGCAAATGAAGAACTGGAGAAAGAATTGGCTCAACTCCGAAGCGAGAGAAGCGAAGCCGTTCATTCCTTCAAGAAGCAGACAGAGCTGGTGAACCAGCTAGGAACAGATTTGACTAAGCAGATAGCTGAGTGCGAGCGCATGGGTCGAGACTTCAAAGCTGTCAACTATGTGCTGGCCACGAAGAAGTAGCACTTGGACGAAGCGTATCGGAGGATATCCAAGTTTAACCAGCATTGGAAGGCCTCCCTAGCCAACAGGAAGAGCAGGAGGATAAGCTGATGCAACAGATCTCCAAGCTGAAAGCCCAGGTGAAGGCTAGTGAGAAGATTTTTGATGAAGAAACCGCTCGCAGATATGCCGTTGAAGGCCAGCTTAACAGAGCTCTCGCTAACCTGAAGGAGCGCAAACCGACGTTTGAGTCCAAAAAGCGGAAGCTAGAAGATTATTTCGGCGAAGGAGCATGGGAAGATTCGGTCGAAGGTCTTCAGCACACTATTATGCAGAGGGAGTTACTCGTCGAAGGGTTGCTCACTCGGCCTGATCATTCAGAAACGAAGGGGTTATTAGAAGAGTTTCGCGCCTGTGGTCGTGCTTGACTATATTTGTAATCCTTTTGTGTTGATCATTGTTGTATGCTGACCATCACCGGGCTTGTTGGTTGAGGTCATGCTATTGATTCATCTTGTATTCACTGACGTGGTGTACTGCCTTGATGGGCTTTCTTCATATATATGAGATGTTATTTCCATGACTGGACTCGGACTTCTTATTATCAGCACTGGCACTCAGGCACTAGGATTGGGGGATACCTCCCTAACGCACAGACACACGTTTGCATTTGCATAACGAGCACTTTGTCATTTTTTCCTAACCCTTTTGTGTTTTCAGGTTGTTTCAGGTTGTTCCAGGATTGATCAGAGACCTATCCACCGCTATTCGACCAGAGCAAATCAAACCAGAATCATGGAGCAAGTGCAAACTGATGTTCAAGAACTCCGCGAAAGAATGGACCGCTTCATGGAGCTCATGCAAGCGGTCGCCAATGGCCAGGATCAGCTCAGAACCTTGGTTCAGCCTCTGATTTCAAGGGTTGATAGCAATGGCGTACTTCATGGCGGGACCGTGCCTACCCCTCCACCAGTTGAAACTCCTCAGAATGGCGTCCCCGTGACCGGGGGTAATGGCAGTGCCAACGGCAATGTGATAGCTAACATGGGACTCAATGGTAATACGACGGGCGTCGGTAATGGGAATTTCGAAGCTAATGTCAATGTTGGGCTGGGCAGCGGCAATGCAGGTGTTGAGAATCTGTTCGGGCATTAGCCGTGGTTAGAAGACCGTCAAGACGATGTGTTCTCTCAGAGAGGTGCTGAAGGGGAGCTGACTGCTGAAGCACGTCTAAGGTTCAAGGCACTCGAGGATAAGATGAGAAATATCGAGAACCAGAACAACCTGGGCGTTGATATGTCCAAGTTGGGACTGATTGCTGATTTCAAGGTGCCTCTCAAGTTCAAGGTACCTAACTTTGAAAAGTACAAGGGCACCACTTGCCCTCGTGTCCACCAGAGATCATATTACAGAAAAATGTCTGCTCATTTTGAGGACGAGAAGTTGCTGATGCACTTCTTCCAGGACAGTCTGCCCGGGCCCTCCCTCGAATGGTACATGAGTATGGAACCTACCAGTGTGCGCACGTGGAAGGACCTTGCTGAAGCATTTGCGCACCACTACCAATACAACAGTGACTTGGCCCCGAACCGAGTCCAATTGCAGAATCTGTCGCAAAGGAACAACGAAGGGTTCAAGGAATACGCCCAGCGGTGGCGTGAATTGGCAGCTAGGATTCAGCCGCCGATGGTTGAACGTGAGCTTGTGCAGATGTTCGTAGCCACCCTCCCAGGGGTTTATTATGAGAAATTAGTCAGCGGTATGTCTGGAACCTTCTCAGATCTCCTTATCACGGGTGAGCACATTGAAAATGGGATCAAACTGGAGAAAATTCAAGGTGATTCATCCTCAGCTGGAGGAGGCAAGAAACCTTACGGTGGCAAAAGACGGGAAGGAGAGACGAGCGTCGTGACCAACGCTCGAAGGAAGGGTAAAGGCCTTCACCAGCAGGTGGCCAGCATAACTATCCCGGCAGTTCAACAGCCATAGCAGCAGCAGCAGCAGCAACCGAATCAACAAGGGTACAGAAAGTATCAGAATCGGGCACCTCTGTCGAGCCATCACCTCGAGACACCGCCCATGTCGTACGCGCAACTATTACAGACTTTGCTTCAGCTACAGTTGATCCAGAAGAGAACCCTGGCTCCCTTGACAGGGGCACCTCCGCCAGGTTATGACGCGAATGCAACTTGTGAGTTTCACTCAGGGGCACCAGGCCACACAGTAGAGAATTGCAAAGCCTTCAAGCACAAGGTGCAGGACATGGTGGACGCTAAGATCATCAACTTCTCCGATAATGTGCCAAATGTCACGAAGAACCCTATGTCGAATCATAGGGGAGGTGGAGTAAACGCCATTATTGAAGACGAGAGTTTGGATTTTTTGACTGACGTCAGAGATCTGAAGACACCACTTAGCTTCGTTAAAGCTAAGTTGATGAAAAGAGGTTTCTTCCCAGGTTGCGGAGAGCTGTGTATGGGCTGTGCGACAAGTCCTGATGGATGTGAACAATTGCTAGAGGGGATCCAGAGTCTGATGACTGAGGGAATCCTGCAGTTTAGCCGAAGGGCCGAAAGCAGATCAAGAGAGGTAATTCTGAAGCAAGATGATGAGGTCGCCACCATCACCATCCCTCGCTAGACGATAACTATTTCTGCACCCAGACCGCCCACGATTACCATCACCAAAGCTGGGCCAATACCCTTCGAAAGCACTAATGATGTCCCATGGCATTATGGGGCTGATGTCTACTGCAACGGACAGAAGTTGGAGCTAGAACCGTTTGGGTCGTCTACGGATAACCTTGCGGGAATCAGCGGAATTACTCGCAGCGGAAGAGTATTCGCACCACCTGAGGTCGTGGCAGACAAAGCGGACAGAGCTGATGCAACTGATAAAGGGAAGAGTAAAGTCGTTGAAGAGATCCCCCGTGGGGTAGAAAAAGACTTACTTGTTAAAGACGCCGAGGAATTTATGAGGTTGATTAAAAAAAGTGACTACAAGATCGTGGATCATCTCCACCAGACACCCTCGAAGATTTCCATCCTGAATTTGTTGCTGTGTTCTGAAGCACACCGCAACGCGCTGCTGAAGGTGTTGAACGCCGCATATGTACCGCAGGAAATATCGATAAACTAGTTGGAAGAGGTCGTAGCCCATGTAAATGCTGGAAATGGTTTAGGTTTCACTTACCTGGAGCTGACGCCGAAGGGAAGGAACCACAATAGCGCCCTGCACATCTCGATAGAGTGTAGGGGAACGATTATGTCCCACGTGTTGGTGGATACAGGGTCATCTCTCAATGTACTTCCGAAGAAGGCATTAATGAAGTTAGATACTCGCGGAGTGATTTGCACACCCAGTGATCTGGTTGTGAAAGCATTCGATGGAACCAAACGCCATGTTTTCGGGGAGGTGACGTTGCCAATCCAAGTCGGGTCAGAAACATTCGACGCGGTCTTTTACATTATGGACATTATGCCTGCCTACAACTGTCTTTTGGGCCAGCCATGGATCCATTCCGCAGGTGCCGTGACCTCCACGTTGCACCAGAAACTCAAGTATGCCGTCGGAGGTAGCATCGTGACTGTATGTGGCGAGGAAGACATAATGGTGAGCCATTTATCGTCCTTCAAGTATGTTGAGATGGATGGGGAAATCCACGAAACCCTATGCCAAGCGTTCGAAGCTGTTAAAGTCAAGGACGTAGCTCCTGTAGTCACTGAGAAGCCAGAGATGACTCTCTCCTCCTTCAAGGAGGCCCGGGCCGTTGTCCAGGCCGGATCTACCCCAGGCTGGGGGCGAATTTTGGAGATACCTAACAAGCAAGACAAGTTCGGGTTGGGATACTCTCCTGGAGCTGAAGCCTTCTCTTCTAGCAGTGCGTCGCGAGGTTAAGGGCTGATCCAGTTTACCAGCGGCGGGGTGATATTTGAAAGCATCAACGCAGTGTCTGAAGATAGTGGAGATAGCGACTGTGACTTAGACTCTTGGATCCAGCCAAGCAAGCCAGGCGAGAGCCTCAACAACTGGTCCATCAAGGATATCATCCAGATGACAAGCGAAGAGTAATGATTTACTTTTTCCAATCATTGTACAACCCTATGTCCTACCCGGGGCATAATGGTTTTATTGTCAGGGCCTCGTTTGATTATGTACATGCATTTTACTAATAAATCAAAAGGCGTTTTTCTTCGTATTCAAATATTGTGATCTCTGTTATTCCTGTTTTATATTTGTTTTGAAAAACAATAAAATGGCAATGGGGTTTGTGCTAACCTGCATATCCTTGTCTTAAGCTTAACCCTTGTTATTGCAGGATTCACATAGCAGATGGCATCGACTCTGGACCTTCTACGGCTCACTTTGACTTCGATTGCCCGATCTATCAAGCCGAAGAAGAGATTGATGAAGACAAAGACCTTCCCGAAGAGTTGGCCCGCTTGTTGAAACAAGAAGAGAAAGTTATTCTGCCTCATGAAGAGGAGATCGAGATCGTGAATCTGGGTTTTGAAGAACTTGTCAGGAATGTCAGGATAGGAGCTGCATTGCAGAGTGATGTCAAGCAGAGATTGGTCAAGATGCTAAGAGAGTATAGTGACGTCTTTGCTTGGTCATACGAAGATATGCCCGGGCTTGATACTGACATCATGGTCCATCACTTGCCGCTGCGAGAAGATTGTCCTCCCGTTAAGCAGAAGCTTAGGAGGACGCGACCAGATATGGCCGTTAGGATCAAAGAAGAAGTGCAGAAACAGCTTGATGCTGGCTTCTTAGCGGTCACTACTTACCCTCCGTGGGTCGCCAACATAGTGCCTGTACCGAAGAAGGACGGTAAGGTACGAATGTGCGTCGATTATCGGGATTTGAATAGGGCGAGCCCTAAAGATGATTTCCCGCTGCCTCATATCGATGTGTTGGTCGAAAATACAGCTCAGTTCTCCGTATTTTCGTTCATGGATGGCTTCTCCGGTTACAATCAGATCAAGATGGCGCTGGAGGACATGGAGAAAACTACGTTTATTATGCCTTGGGGAACATTTTGCTACAAGGTAATGCCTTTCGGTCTAAAGAACGCAGGGGCCACTTACCAACGAGCAATGGTTACTTTGTTTCATGATATGATTCATCATGAGATTGAAGTCTATGTTGATGACATGATTGCGAAGTCCCAAATGGAGGAGGGACATCTGGTCAATTTGCTGAAGCTTTTTGAGAGGCTTAGGAAGTTCAGGTTGAGGCTGAATCCTAACAAGTGTACTTTCGGAGTACGGTCCGGAAAGTTACTGGGGTTTATCGTGAGTGAAAGAGGCATCGAGGTTGATCCTGCGAAGATAAAAGCAATACAAGAAATGCCAGCGCCAAAAACAGAAAAAGAAGTTCGTGGTTTCCTGGGCAGAATAAACTACATTGCAAGGTTTATTTCTCAGCTCACAGCCACGTGTGAATCGATGTTCAAACTGCTAAAGAAAGATCAGGCGATTATCTGGAACGAGGATTTCTAGAAGGCATTCGATAAGATAAAACAGTATCTGCAGGAACCTCCAATCTTGATACCCCCAGTGGTCGGACGACCTTTAATCATATACTTGACAGTTCTTGAGAATAGTATGGGGTGTGTTCTCGGTCAGCACGACGAGACGGGCAGAAAGGAGCATGCCATTTACTACTTGAGTAAAAAGTTCACAGACTGTGAATCTCGTTACTCAATGCTGGAGAAGACGTGTTGTGCACTAGCCTGGGCTGCCAAACGTTTACGACAGTACATGCTCAACCACACCACCATGCTAATTTCGAAGATGGATCCGATAAAGTATGTCTTCGAGAAGCAAGCGCTTTCGGGCAGGATTGCCAGATGGCAAATGGTGTTGACGGAATTTGACATTCAGTATGTTTCCCGAGAAGGCCATTAAGGGAAGCGTATTGTCTGAATACCTTGCCGAACAGCCGATCGAAGATTACCAGCCGATGAAATTTGAATTCCCTGATGAGGATATCATGTTTCTCAAAGCGAAAGATTGCGATGAGCCATTGCCCAACGAGGGTCCAGATAGGAAATCCCAATGGAAATTGATATTTGACGGGGCGGTTAACTCTTACGGAAGTGGCATAGGGGCGATCATCACGACTCCCCATGGATCCCACATCCCGTTTACTGCGAGACTGACGTTTCCGGTCACCAATAACAAAGCGGAGTACGAAGCATGCATCATGGGTCTAGAAGAGGCAATTGATTTGAGAATCAAGAACCTAGACATATATGGTGACTCAGCGCTTGTGATTAACCAGATTAAAGGGGAGTGGGAGACTCGTCAATCAAATTTGGTGTCGTACATGAACTATGCCAGAAGGCTGCTTCCGTTCTTTGATCGAGTGGAACTCCATCATGTGCCTAGGGCCGAAAGTTAGATGGCTGATGCCTTAGTGTTGCACCCCAAAATTTGACCAACATTTCTTTACCTAGCTTGTGTTTCATTTCATTCACATTAGCATTATCATTTGCATTTCATTAACATGTATGCAGGATATCAAGAGGTATGAGTACCAATCAAGAGCTACACAAGACTATGAAGGTATCCAAGAAGGTTATTCAAGTGTTCAAGGGTTGATATCCTTGTCAGAGAAGTCAAAAGATTCTCAGAGAGAGTGGTTGAAACCAAGGTTGTAGGTCTCCTAACTTGAGAGTTGTGGGAGCTCCTCAGATGATTCTGAAGCCAAGAATGAGGACTTGAAGCCTTGAGAGAGCTTATGAGATGTATTGAAAGCCATCATGAAGCCTAGACAGGTCATTGTGCAAGATTAAGAAGACTCAGCCATGAGTGGTGTAATTAGGGTTTGACTAGGTCAACCCTAGGTCAGCTGATGATTGGGAGGGGGTTCAGACCTAATCCAAGAGCCATGTGATCATGGATTGATGCATTGAGATGTTATAAGGATGATTCCAAGGTCAACTCATCATGATTGAGGAGTTTGAGAAATTTCAAGCTAGGGTTTCTAAGGCTTGACAGTGTAAAATCCCCTAGTTTGACCCCTATCTTCAAGGCAGTTTAGCCCAAGATGTGATTGTCATATCATCTTTCCCCCAACATGAATATTGTAGAGCTTGTTCTTAGCTTTAATTTGAGTACTATAATTCCTTGATAGGATTTATAGAACTCAAGTTATGACTTTGACAAGTTACAGGTCATCTGAGGTATGTGAATCTGGGGCCTTGAAAGTTACCCAACTTGCATCAAACGTTTGCCCAAGAAGGATGATTCCTATGCACTTTTGGTCAACATGAATGTTGTTCCTTATCCTCTTAGCTTTCTATAGAGTACTAGAAGTCCTTTATAGGATTTGTAGAACTCAAGTTATGGCTTTGACAAGTCAAGGGCATTTTGGTCATTTGGAGATTACAGGTCATTTCAAGCATAAGGCCATAACTCCTATTTCCAAGCTTCAAATGGGAAAATGTTCAACATCAAACTTGTTCAAAATTATGTTTTAATTCTATTAAGGAGGTCATGAGATGATGGAAAGGCTTGTAGCTTAAAGTTGCAAAAATGACCTAAAATAAGGGCATAAGTTAAATAAACCAAAGTTGGAAATTGATATTTTCAACCTACACATCCAAACCATGGCATGTAATATATCATTTTGACTCTAGAAAACATTTTAAGAACATTGGTTTAGCCACATTTTTGAGTTGAGTTTCAATTTGTGGACTTGCTTTGGAAAGTACTTGCTTGCATATTAAGTAACATGTGCAAAACATAAAATCAAGGCATGAGCAAGGCCCTTGGCAAGCTAAACACTTCCAAAATGTCACTAGGGGAGAAATTGAAAGAGGATGGGATTGGTTTCAAGCTGCAAAACAGAATTGTGCATATCATGATATGTGATTGAAAATCTCATGACATGAGAAGTGGAAACTCTCATTAGAAGGATCTAGAGGGTTCTAGATCACTCACACATCATCTATATATTGAGTAGAGGTGATCCATTAAAGAGGTTGGTGATGATTGAAGGAGAGAGCATAGATTGAGATTGAGTTTTCTTGAATTGCATTTGAATTCGGTTTCATCAAATTCTTCACTTTCCATCCATTTTCTTGATTGAAACTTCTTCCATGGATGCCAAGGAGTGATTCCAGATCATAATCAAGAAGAATTCGTGGCTAATTGGTGCTCTTGAATTAAGAATTTTCCACCTGCAACTCACCATCGGGTTTCAATATTTAAGCACTTTCAACCGGTTCTTTTGCATACAGAAGCAAGGAGAGGGTTCATTGTTCGTGTCTGCAAGATTGGAGATCTTGAATTGGAGGTTTAGTGCATCTGTTCATCCAAGATTTTCAGGTTGGTAACTTTCTTCCTATAGCATGATTTAGGTAGAATTAAGGTGAATTAAGGTGTTAGATTCATTGTAGAATGGTGTAGGATTGATTTCAGATACTTAATTTGAGCATTAGAGACAAAATAGGTGAATTACCATTTTCAGTTGAGATTTGGATATGGTGAATCTTGAGGTTTCAGAGGAAATTAAGGGTATGGTTGAATTCGTGACAAGATTTGGGACAAGTTTCATGTATTAACCATTTGCAATGGAGGCTCCTAGAGAGAACTAGGGTTGAGGGAGATGACCGGAGCACCACCGGTGGTGGCCGGAGCTGGGCGTGAAGTTCAGGCATTCAAAAGGTAGAAGATGATGTTAGCACCGTTGGATGGGGGTTGAACTTTGACTAGAAGCTTGATCCAATGGCCACGTTTTAATCCCAATTTGTGAAGGATTTGAGTGAATGAAACGCACCGTTTCATTTAATCAGTGGTTTTGGGCTTAGTGAAGTAATTGTTATCCACACCCCCCAGCGAGCCCAATCCATTATTTGAACTGTGTTTTGTTACTATTTGCACCGCGCGTGTGATTAATTTCCATTGATTTTCTTTTAATTTTCATTTTATACATGGTTCTTGTTAAATTCATAATAATTTGAAAATTAATCCAATTAATCCCATTCTTTTTGCATTTTACTCATGATTGAGTCTAGTATGTTTTAGAGAAAAAATATTTTCATTTCATGTATTTTCTGATTTAATGGGAATTTTATATTTTAATTGATATTAAAATGGTTATGTTTGATGCATAATTTTGTGGAATTTTGTGTGATCATGTGGTGATGATTTTGATCCTAATTTTTTGTGTGTGATTAGGTTAGACATGTATGATCCCATAGAATTTTTATCACATTTTTGTGATGAAAATAAGTGTGCTTTCTAGATTGAGATTTAGATGCTTCCTTTTAGGGTTTAGGTTTGATACCTTGTAATGTAGGATTTAGTTCTAGGTCCAAATTGATGATTTGATCTCTGGAATTAATATGGTAGAGTCATGATTGACCTAGGTTCCCATAGTAATTTTTGTAGGATTTTACAATTGATTTTAGTATTTTAGTTAGGACTAACTTTAGTACTAGGTTTTAGGTGATCCTAACTGACTAATTCAACTAGTTTAACTTCCTTAGTCCCCTTAGATTAGGGTTTTTGCTTGGTTTGCCTTTGGTTGAGATTGAAGACAAGTTTAAGACAAGGTGAGTATGCTTGAAGTTGATTGAAGTGGCTTGGAGCTTGGAGTTGCTTGTGCCTGAAGGTGTCTGATGAAGATTTAGGAGGTAGGAGACATAGGGAGAGCCTTAGAATTAGAATGATTTCTTTCACAAATATGGAAAGCATCTTGTGCTTCCATTCCTCCCAATGACTAAAAGTCCTTCTAAGATATTCACATCCCTCCTTTGGAGGGATGAGTGGCTTTATCTGAGAAGTAGAACTTTGAGGGAACCAGTCTCTCATAATGATGAACCCTTACAAGCTTCCTTTGGTTGTCAATAAGCTGTTTATCATTTCCACTCATTCTGTTAAATCAATTATCTTCTGGTTTGAGTATCTTGAAAGATGTTGGACTTGAGTTTGAAGATGAGGACTTCAGTGAAGGGTGTGGAAGAGGATGATTCCTTGAGCATTGCCATTGCAGCTGAAGCTTGAAGAGCAAGAAGAACAAGTTGATGCTTGTGAAGAAGATCCAATTGAGATTGAGTGTAGAGTTAAGGCCTGAGGAATAAAGGATAAGTTGATACTTACATTGATGCTTGGAGAGCCTGAAGGAATCAAGTTGATATTTGTAGCCTGAAGGTGGAATTGACTGAGAAGCTGAAACTCAAGGAAGAGAGAATAAGTTGATACTTATGTTGAGGTGTTGGAAGCTTAGAGAAGCAAGTTGATACTTGTTAGTGAAGATGATAGCCTTGAAGGGTGGTTGAAGTCTGAAGACTGGATTGCTGTTAGAATAGCTGAAGCTTGGGATCGAAAGAGAGGGAGTTGTTGATCTGCTTTCTTGTCTGTTTTCTTTTCTGTGCTGATGTGCCTTGTTTGACTTGCTTGATGCATTAGAATAAGTCCATGATTAGACTGACTTTAATCTAGGAGCATGATTGCACTAGAGGTTGAGTTACTCCATCTGCTTGTATTGTTACTGTATGGCTTTGCTTGCCGGTATTCGGTAGAGCCCTGCTCCCTTGCCCATGTGGTTTATTTTGCTTGATAGTATGTCATTTTACTGTATGATTGCAGTTGTTGTTATGTTTTGCTTGATAGCATGTTATTTCTTCTGTATGATTACTGTTATTCATATCTGGCTTGAGGTTGAGATGAGCTTGTGGAGGCTGCTTCCCCACACACATTTCCTCCCTCACTTGCATTGCATGCATTTTACAGTCGTTTACTGTTTACTGTTTACGGTTTAAGCTGATGCTTTATCTGTTTCTGTGTATCATTGACATGAACCCTTAGGACTCTCGCTTCCTTTGACAAGGAAGTAATGATAGAACTCTAGGTTGAAACCTATGCATGATAACTTCTAGGAGTTCCCTGTTTCAAACCTCTACCATAGGATGAAGCCTTGGCATGACAACAGTAGGACTTGATAGTCTCCCCGTAGTTGAGCCCGTTCTTTTCTTATCTCAAAACAGCTTAAGATACAGTAATCATGAATGATTTCTTTCGTACGTTACGAGCCTTAAGCTATCTGAGAAAGGATTATTGGAGAGTTTCTTTTCAACAGTTCGGATGTTTAGTATGGTACCCTTTGGGTGACATGCGACGCATTCACTCTCAGGTCATAGTCTTTAGTGCGATTGAAATTGCAAACACAATAAAAAACACTTCTTTCGTAAAAGACAGAAAACAAACTTCAAACCTTTTTGCCCCGTGGGCCCATAATTCAAAGGAAGCTTTTCTGAAGAAAAGAGTGTCGTTAAACTTCAGCGCCACCGCAAACAAGCTTTGTCCCTAACTGCTGGAACGACTGTTTAACCCTACTCGATAAAACAGATGAATCTGAATTCCCGTAATTCGTATTATCCCGAACTACGTAAGCTCTGATCTCTCATATCTGTTGAGAGTACGTAGGCACAATACTGATGTATTGGCGAGCCACCTTCCCCATAACCCGTCGTAGGTCGAACTACGTTGACTCTGATTTCTTATTCTCTGATGAGAATACGTAGGCATAAAGCACGGCGCTTTGCCGAGTCATTTTTCTTTTCCGTTTAAGCCAGCCTTGATAGGTAGATAAATAAAACCAACTCATCTAGTAAACACAACAAGCATCGATCCCGTCGAGTACGGCGGACGTGAGGGGTGCTAATACCTTCCCCTTGCGTAACCGACTCCCGAACCCAGACAATGGTTACGATGACCTTGTCTTATACCTCTTCGTCAGGTTTTTCCGATCGTTTCCTTTCCCGCTCCGAGGGATAAATAACGAAAGGTGGCGACTCTTCTGTTTTGCTGGCACCTTATTTTCGCGGAAGCGACAGCTGGTGACTCTGCTGGGGACTTGATAGTTTCCTAGGGATCCAACGTCCCGTATGCGAGTCAGTTTGGGGATCCGACGTCCCCTGCGAGAGTCAATCCTAGCGCTTGTATGATTACTTATTGGGTTGTGTTTATTTATCGCATTTTTATTTCCCGCACTTTATTTCTAGTATGATATGATTATCTGTGCTGTTATGGGAGGGGCATTCTGATGAGTGAGAAGCCAGACCCAGGCTTGAGTGAACATAGCATTAATTGTGGAAATTAGTGGGCGCGTGCTTGCTTGGCAGGCACTAGTGTCTCATGAAATCCACGCTCAGACGAGGTTCTCCCGGTTGACTTCTTTTTCAACCCTTTGGGTTGAGGGGGTTGTTGGTTTGGAGGATTGTCGACTTTGGGGACCGATCATTTGGGATTCAGCCGAGTGAGGCCGCTTCATGAGCTGGTGATGCCACACCTTCTGGGTATCGTATCACCCCTCTTGAATGTCTGTGACGCTGATGACCGCATAGGATGCCGAACTTGAGTCAGTTTAGGTCCATACCTGTGAGCAGGGTTGGGTTTGTTGCAGGAAACTCTAACCTTCAGATTACCTGGTTTTCTTGATAGTGGATCAGTTTTATTGGTACCGGAGGTTCTCATCATCAGATATATGATTGTTCTTGACAGAGCAGAGCTTTGGTCCTGTATCAGAGGACCTTATATTCAGAGATGTGTATTTGTTCTTGACAGAACAGGTTTATGATTGGGGTCTGAGGATCTCATCAACAGATGTATGGTTGCTCTTGACAGAGCAGAGTTTTGGTCCTGTATCAGAGATCCTTATTATCAGATGTTTGTTCTTGACAGAGCAGAGTTTTGGTCCTGTATCAGAGGTCCTTATTATCATATGTTTGTTCTTGACAGAGCAGAGTTTTGGTCCTGTATCAGAGGTCCTTATTATCAAATGTTTGTTCTTGACAGAGCAGACTTATGGTCCTATATGTGTGTGTTCTTGACAGAGCAGATTTGTGGTTCGATACCAGGGTTTTCTTCTTATCAGAGAAACTGGTTGTTCTTGACAGAGCAGGATTATGGTTTTGTTGATGCAGAATCTCCACAGCACAGTTGCCTTGATCTCCTGCTGCATGATTGCATTTTACATTGCTTTGCATACTCATTTGCATTTCGTTAACGTGTATCTGTGTTGCAGGTACCGTTTCCCCCGATCCAGGATTTCTTGCCTCCTATTATATTGTTATGGGTTCTCTGAGGAAGACCGTGGCTTACAAGCTCCCTGCCCCTGATGTGGTTCAGCTGACTGGTTTGATTGCTTTAGCTGGTGATTCTGTGAGAGATGAGTTCAGAAGATCTTACAGCAAATTGCTCAGTTTGGTTCGTAAACCTTCTGTGTTCGAGTTGAATGGGTTGCACGCTCTGCTGCAGTTCTACGATCCTCCGTTGAGATGTTTCACTTTCCAGGATTTTGTTCTCGCGCCCACACTAGAGGAATATGTTGATTTGTTAGGTGTGCCTATCAAGAGGCAGATGCCTTTTGTTCATATGGACGCTGAGCCTAATCTGGCTAGTCTAGCTCCTTCACTTCATCTGGATGCCTCCGAGTTGGTATTGTCTAGTTGGAACAAGGTTCCCGGTTACTCCTTGCAGTTCTTAGTAGGAAAGGCTCAGCAGTGCGCCAATGACGGATGTTGGGTCGTGTTCAACGCCATCCTCGCTCTGTGCATATATGGCATCATTCTGTTCCCCAATATGCCCGACTTTGTAGACTTCGACGTATTTCGCATCTTCGCTTTCGGGAATCCAGTCCCTACCTTGATAGGAGATGTCTACCAATCCGTCCACTACAAAAACGAGAACAGAAGAGGCAAGAATGTCTCATGCTGTGTACCCCTGCTTTATAAGTGGCTTGATAGTCATCTACCCAAGAAGGGTCCCTTTGTTTCGTCTGTAGCCACAGTTGAGTGGTCCGAGCGTTTGATGAGTCTATCTGCAGAGGATATTGAGTGGTTTGACATAGATAGGTTGGGTACCGAGATTATCTTCAGCTGCAGCGGGTTTCCGAACGTGCCTTTGATAGGCAAGAAGGGCTGTATAAACTATAATCCGTCTTTGCTGGTCCGACAGTTTGCGTATGCTTTGAGAGCTCCGCCGAAGGATGAAGAGGTGCAGGAATCTCTGTACCTCACTGGTCCTCTAGAGAGGGATCTGTTATCTAAGCTTCAGCGCGCTTGGAATGGTATCAGTAAGAGGGGAAAACCATTGATGGGAAGAAGCAATAGTCAAGCCTACCCTCCGTATGTGGCATGGATCAGAGCCAGAGCAGATGCTATAGGGATGCCGTTTCTTCCTGCCAAGCCAGAAAGCCCTCCAGTGATTGAAGAGCCTACCACCGTGCCCATTCAGCAGCATAATCAGGTGCTAGCTGAGCGAGATGAATTGAAGAGGGCAAATGAAGAACTGGAGAAAGAATTGGCTCAGCTCCGAAGCGAGAGAAACGAAGCCGTTCATTCCTTTAAAAGGCAAACAGAGCTGGTGAACCAGCTGGGGACACACTTGACTAAGCAAATAGCTGAGCGTGAGCACATGGGTCGAGACTTCAAAGTTGTCAATGATGTACTGGCCACGAAGAAGCAGCACTTGGACGAAGCATATCAGAGGATATCCAAGTTCAACCAGCACTGGAAGGCCTCCCTAGCCAATAGGAAAGAGCGGGAGGATAAGCTGATGCAATAGATTTCCAAGCTGAAAGCCCAGGTGAAGGCTAGTGAGAAGAGGTTTGATGAAGAAACCGCTCGCAGATACGCCGCCGAAGGCCAGCTCAACAAAGCTCTCGCTAACCTGAAGGAGCGCAAACTGACGTTTGAGTCCAAGAAGCGGAAGCTAGAAGATTGTTTCGGCGAAGGAGCATGGGGAGATTCGGTCGAAGGTCTTCAGTACACCATTGTGCAGAGGGAGTTACTCGTCGAAGGGTTACTCACTCGGCCTGATCATCCAGAAACGAAGGAGTTGTTAGAAGAGTTTCGCGCTCGTGGCCATGCTTGACTATTTGTATTCCTTTTATTTGATCATTGTTGTATGCTGACCATCACCAGGCTTGTTGATCGAGGTCATGCTATTGATTCATCTTGTACTCGCTGACATTGTGTACCGCCTTGATGGGCTTTCTTTCTATATATGAGATGTTATTTCCATGATTGGACTCAGATTTCTTATTATCAGCACTGGCACTCAGGCACTAGGATCGGGGGAAATCTCCCTAACACACAGACACACGTTTGCATTTGCATGAAGCATTTGCATAACAAGCACTTTGTCGTTTTTTCCTAACCCTTTTGTGTTTTCAGGTTGTTTCAGGTTGTGCCAGGATTGATCAGAGACCTATCCACCGCTATCCGACCAGAGAAAATCAAACCAGAATCATGAAGCAAGTGCAAACTGATGTTCAAGAACTCCGCGAAAGAATGGATCGCTTCATGGAGCTTATGCAAGCGGTCACCAATGGCCAGGATCAGCTCAGGACCTTGGTTCAGCCTCTGATTTCAAGGGTCGATAGCAATGGCGTACTCCATGGTGGGACTGTGCCTACCCCTCCACCAGTTGAAACTCCTCAGAATGGCGTCCCCGTGACCGGGGGGAATGGCAGTGCCAATGGCAATGTGATAGCTAACATGGGACTCAATGGCAATACGACGGGCATCGGTAATGGGAGTCTTGAAGCTAACGTTAATGTTGGACTGGGCAACGACAATGCAGGTGTTGGGAATCTGTTCGGGCCTTAACCGTGGTTAGAAGACCGTCAAGACGATGTGTTCTCTCAGAGAGGTGCTGAAGGGGAGCTGACTGCTGAAGCACATCTAAGGTTCAAGGCACTTGAGGATAAGATGAGAAATATCGAGAATCAGAACACCCTGGGTGTTGATATGTCCAAGTTGGGACTGATTGCTGATTTCAAGGTGCCTCCCAAGTTCAAGGTACCTGACTTTGAGAAGTATAAGGGCACCACTTGCCCTCGCGTCCACCTGAGATCGTATTACTGGAAAATGTCAGCTCATTCTGAGGACGAGAAGTTGCTGATGCACTTCTTTCAGGACAGTCTGTCCGGGCCATCCCTCGAATGGTACATGAGTCTGGAGCCTACCAGTGTGCGCATGTGGAAGGACCTTGCTGAAGCATTTGTGCACCACTACCAATATAATAGCGACTTGGCCCAGAACCGAGTCCAACTGCAGAATCTGTCGCAGAGGAACAATGAAGGGTTCAAGGAATACGCCCAGCGGTGGCGTGAATTGGTAGCCAGGGTTCAGCCACCGACGGTTGAACGTGAACTTGTGCAGATGTTCGTAGCCACCCTCCCGGGGGTTTACTATGAGAAATTGGTCAGCAACATGTCTGGAACCTTCTCAGATCTCATTATCACGAGTGAACACATTGAAAATGGGATCAAAATCGGGAAAATTCAAGGCGATTTATCCTCAGCTAGAGGAGGCAAGAAACCTTACAGTGGCAAAAGACGGGAAGGAGAAACGAGCGTCGTGACCAACGCTCGAAGGAAGGGTAAAGGCCCTCACCAGCAGGTGGCCAACATAACTATCCCGACAGTTCAACAGCCACAGCAGCAGCAGCAGCAGCAACCGAGTCAACAAGGGTACAGAAAGTATCAGAATCGGGCACCCCTGTCGAGCCGTCACCTCGAGACACCGCCCATGTCGTACGCGCAACTATTGCAGACTTTGCTTTAGCTACAGTTGATCCAGAAGAGAACTATGGCTCCCTTGACAGGGGCGCCTCCGCCAGGTTATGACGCGAATGCGACTTGTGAATTTCACTCAGGGGCATCAGGCCACACAATAGAGAACTGCAAAGCCTTCAAGCATAAGGTGCAGGACATGGTGGACGCTAAGATTATCAAATTCTCGGATAATGTGCCAAACGTCACGAAGAACCCTATGCCGAATCATAGGGGAGGTGGGGTAAACGCCATTATTGAAGACGAGAGTTTGGATTTTTTGATTGACGTCAGAGATCTGAAGACGCCGCTTAGTTTCGTTAAAGCTAAGCTGATGAAAAGAGGTTTCTTTCTAGGTTGCGGAGAGCTGTGTATGGACTGTGCGACTAGTCCTGATGGATGTGAGCAGATTGTAGAGGGGATTCAAAGTCTAATGACTGAAGGGATCTTACAGTTCAGCCGGAGGGCCGAATGTGGATCGGGAGAGGTAATGCTGAAGCAAGATGATGAGGTTGCTACCATCACCATCCCTCGCCAGACGATAACTATTTCTGCACCCAGGCCGCCCACGATTATCATCACCAAAGCTGGGCCGATACCTTTCGAAAGCACTAACGTTGTCCCGTGGCACTATGGGGCTGAAGTCTACTGCAACGGACAGAAGTTGGAACTAGAACTGTTCGGGTCTTCTATGGAGAACCTAGCGGGCATTAGCGAAATCACTCGCAGCGGAAGAGTGTTTGCACCACCTGAGGTCGTGGCGGATAAAGCGGACAGAGCTGACGCAACTGATAAAGGTAAGAGTAAAGTCGTCGAAGAGATCCCTCGTGGGGTAGAAAAAGACTTACTTGTTAAAGACGCCGAGGAATTTATGAGGTTGATTAAAAAGAGCGACTACAAGATTGTGGATCATCTCCATCAGACACCCTCGAAGATTTCCATCCTGAATTTATTGTTGTGTTCTGAAGCACACCGCAACTCGCTGCTGAAGGTGTTGAACACCGCGTATGTACCGCAGGAAATATCGGTAAACCAGCTAGAAGAGGTCGTAGCCCACGTGAATGCTGGAAATGGTTTAGGGTTCACTGACCTAGAGCTGACGCCAAAGGGGAGGAACCACAATAGTACCCTGCACATCTCGATAGAGTGTAGGGGAACAATTATGTCTCACGTGTTGGTAGACACTGGGTCGTCGCTCAATGTTCTTCCGAAGAAAGCATTGATGAAGTTAGATACTCGCGGAGTGATTTGCACACCCAGCGATATGGTTGTGAAAGCGTTCGGTGGAACCAAACGCCATGTTTTCGGGGAGGTGACCCTGCCAATCCAAGTCGGGCCGGAAACATTCGACGCAATCTTTTACATCATGGACATCATGCCTGCCTACAGCTGTCTCTTGGGCCGGCCATGGATCCATGCTGCGGGTGCCGTGACCTCCACGCTGCACCAGAAGCTCAAGTACGCTGTCGGAGGTAGCATCGTGACTGTTTGTGGGGAGGAAGACATAATGGTGAGCCATTTGTCGTCCTTCAAGTATGTTGAGATGGATGGGGAAATCCACGAAACTCTATGCCAAACGTTCGAAGCTGTCAAAGTCAAGGACGTTGCTCCTGTAGTCATTGAGAAGCCAGAGATGACTCTCTCTTCCTTCAAGGAAGCCCGGGCCGTTGTTCAAGCCGGATCTACCCCAGGCTGGGGGCGAATTTTGGAGATACCTAACAAGCAAGACAAGTTTGGGTTGGGATATTCTCCTGGAGCTGAAGCCTCCTCTTCTAGAAGTGCGTCGCGAGGTAAAGGGCCGATCCAGTTTACCAGTGGCGGGGTGATATTTGAAAGCGTCAACGCGGTGTCTGAAGACAGCGGAGATAGCGACTGTGACCTAGACTCTTGGATCCAGCCAAGCAAGCCAGGCGAGAGCCTCAACAATTGGTCCGTCAAGGATATCATCCAGATGACAAGCGAAGAGTAATGATTTACTTTTTCCAATCATTGTACAACCCTATGTCCTACCCGGGGCATAGCGGTTTTATTGTCAGGGCCTTGTTTGATTATGTACATGCATTTTACCAATAAATCAAAAGGCATTTTCTTCGTATTCAAATATTGTGATCTCTGTTATTCCTGTTTTATATTTGTTTTGAAAAACAATAAAATGGCAATGGGGTTTGTGCTAACCTGCATATCTTTGTTTTAAGCTTAACCCTTGTTATTGCAGGATCCACATAGCAGATGACATTGACTCTGGACCTTCTACGACTCACTTCGACTTCGATTGCCCGATCTATCAAGCCGAAGAAGAGATTGATGAAGACGAAGACCTTCCTGAAGAGTTGGCCCGCTTGTTGAAACAAGAGGAGAAAGTTATTCTGCCTCATGAAGAGGAGATCGAGATTGTGAATCTGGGTTCTGAAGAACTCGTCAGGAACGTCAAGATAGGGGCTGCATTGCAGAGTGATGTCAAGCAGAGATTGGTCGAGATGATGAGAGAGTATAGCGACGTCTTTGCTTGGTCATACGAAGATATGCCCGGACTTGACACTGACATCGTGGTCCATCACTTGCCGTTGCGAGAAGATTGTCCTCCCGTTAAGCAGAAGCTTAGGAGGACGAGACCAGATATGGCCGTTAAGATCAAAGAAGAAGTGTAGAAACAGCTTGATGTTGGCTTCTTAGCGGTCACTACTTACCCTCCGTGGGTCGCCAACATAGTGCCTGTACCGAAGAAGGACGGTAAGGTACGCATGTGCGTTGGTTATCGGGATTTGAATAGGGCGAGACCTAAAGATGATTTCCCGCTGCCTCATATCGATGTGTTGGTCGACAATACAACCCAGTTCTCCGTGTTTTCGTTCATGGATGGCTTCTCCAGTTACAATCAAATCAAGATGGCGCCGGAGGACATGGAGAAAACGACGTTTATCATTCCCTGGGGAACGTTCTGCTACAAGGTAATGCCTTTCAGTCTGAAGAACGCAGGGGCCACTTACCAACGAGCAATAGTTACTTTGTTTCATGACATGATTCATCATGAGATTGAAGTCTATGTTGATTACATGATTGCAAAGTCCCAAACAGAGGAGGGACATCTGGTCAATTTGCTGAAGCTTTTTGAGAGGCTTAGGAAGTTCAGGTTGAGGCTGAATCCTAACAAGTGTACTTTTGGAGTACGATCCGGAAAGTTACTGGGGTTTATCGTGAGCGAAAGAGGCATCGAGGTTGATCCTGCGAAGATTAAAGCAATACAAGAAATGCCAGTGCCAAAAACAGAAAAAGAAGTTCGTGGTTTCCTGGGAAGAATAAACTACATTGCAAGGTTTATTTCTCAGCTCACAGCCACGTGTGAACCGATGTTCAAGCTTTTAAAGAAAGATCAGGCGATTATCTGGAACGAGGATTTCCAGAAGGCATTTGATAAGATAAAACAGTATCTGCAGGAACCTCCAATCTTGATACCCCCAGTGGTTGGACGGCCTCTAATCATGTACTTGACAGTTCTTGAGAATAGTATGGGGTGTGTTCTCGGTCAGCACGACGAGACGGGCAGAAAGGAGCATGCCATTTACTACTTGAGTAAAAAGTTCACAGACTGTGAATCTCGTTACTCAATGCTGGAGAAGACGTGTTGTGCACTAGCCTGGGCTGCCAAACGTTTACGACAGTATATGCTCAACCACACCACCATGCTAATTTCGAAGATGGATCCGATCAAGTACGTCTTCGAGAAGCAGGCGCTTTCGGGCAGGATTGCCAGATGGCAAATGGTGTTGACGGAATATGACATTCAGTACGTGTCCCAGAAGGCCATCAAGGGAAGCGTACTGTCTGAATACCTGGCCAAACAGCCGATCGAAGATTATCAGCCGATGAAATTTGAATTCCCTGATGAGGATATCATGTTTCTCAAAGCGAAGGATTGCGATGAGCCGTTGCCCGACGAAGGGCCAGACAGGAAATCCCAGTGGAAATTGATATTTGACGGGGCGGTTAACTCTTATGGAAGTGGCATTGGGGCGATCATCACGACTCCTTACGGATCCCATATCCCGTTCACTGTGAGAATGACGTTTCTGGTCACCAATAATGAAGCGGAGTACGAAGCATGCATCATGGGTCTAGAAGAAGCAATTGATTTGAGAATCAAGAACCTAGACGTATATGGTGACTCGGCACTTGTGATTAACCAGATTAAAGGGGAGTGGGAGACTCGTCAATCGAATTTGGTGCCGTATATGAATTATGCCAGAAGGCTACTTCCGTTCTTTGATCGAGTGGAACTCCATCATGTGCCCAAAGCAGAAAACCAGATGGCTGATGCCTTAGCCACGTTGGCTTCGATGTATAAAGTCAATTTTTGGAATGAAGCTCCAAGAATTGTCCTTTCACGTCTTGATAGACCTGCATTCGTCTTTGCAATCGAGGAAGCCGCCGACGGCAAGCCATGGTTCCATGATATGCAGACTTTCCTTATGACTAAGGAGTATCCTACGGGAGCGTCAACCCAGGATAAGAAGACTCTGAGGAGGCTGTCTGGAAATTTTTTATATCAATCCTGATGGAGTTTTGTATAAAAGAAACCACGATCTCGTGCTACTCAGATGTGTAGATGAAAAAGAGGCGAGTATGCTCATGGAAGAAGTCCATGAAGGCACGTTTGGTACGCACGCCGGCGGACATGCTATGACAAGAAAGATCCTGAGAGCAGGATACTACTGGCTGACGATGGAGTCGGATTGCTTTAAATTCGCGAAGAGATGTCATAAATGCCAAATTTATGCTGATAAAGTTCATGTGCTGCCGTGCCCGTTAAATGTCATGTCCTCCCCGTGGCCGTTCTCCATGTGGGGCATCGACATGATAGGCAAGATCGAGCCCACTGCATCTAACGATCATCGCTTCATTCTAGTAGATATCGACTACTTCACCAAGTGGGTGGAGGCAGCCTCATACGCTAATGTGACCAAGCAGGTGGTGGCTAAATTCATAAAGAGGGACATCATCTGTCGTTACGGAATTCCCGAGCGGATCATTACTGACAATGGTTCGAATCTGAATAACAAGATGATGAAGGAGCTGTGCCAGAGTTTCAAGATTGAACATCACAACTCATCTCCTTACCGGCCGAAGATGAATGGCGCCGTTGAAGCGGCCAATAAGAACATAAAGAAGATTGTTTAGAAGATGGTTGTGACCTACAAGGATTGGCACGAGATGCTGCCATTTGCACTGCACGGTTATCGTACAACGGTACGTACGCCAACCGGGGCAACTCCTTTCTCCTTAGTGTACGGTATGGAGGCTGTCTTACCGTTAAAAGTGGAGATCCCTTCTTTGCGAGTTTTGGTTTACGCGAAACTCGACGAGGCAGAATGGATTAAGAACCGACTAAACCAACTCGCCCTGATGGATGAGAAGAGATTAGCATCGATTGCGTATGGTCATCTGTACCAAAGCCGAATGAAGAAAGTTTATGATAAGAAGGTGCGTCCTAGAAGCTTTTAGACGGGTGATCTCGTCCTGAAGAAGATTCTTCCTCCACACTCCGATCACCGGGGCAAGTGGACTCCCAATTACGAAGGTCCGTACGTCGTCAGCAAGGTCTTCTCGGGAGGAGCTTTGTTGTTATCCACGATGGATGGTGAAGATTTTGCATCCCCGGTGAACGCGGACGCAGTTAAAAAATACTTTGCTTAAAAGAGACCCGCTGGAAAGAAAAGAGCATCCAGGCAAAAATGGGGCATCCCGGCGAACCATAAAAAAGGAAAAAGGTTCGGGAAAAAATTAGGGATATAAATTGAAAAAATGTACACCCGCGAAGTCGAAAACCTGGAAGGGCGACTTTGGCAAAAAAGGGTATCCCGGTGAATCGAAAACCCGGAAGGGCGATTCAGGCAAAAGTTAGGGATTTGAAAAAGCAAATGACTGCATTCCGCGTGTGGACTTTCATTGTTTAGTGGTTTGGAAGACCTGAGGTCCGTTTATCTGAATCAATCTCTTCTGAAGCTGAAGCCTCGGAGAAGTATCGAATTCGAGTGGGTCATAGAGGGATCAACTCATGGTGTTCGTCTACGCCTCGTTGCCGACATTTGTATATACTGATGTATATTTATGTTTATATTCGCGCAGCTTCCTCATTCCAGGAGCTTGCATCTGTTGCAAAACATTTTTACCCATTCAGGGGTTCGTTATCAATAAAATGTATATTATTCAGCACTTATGTTTGTTTGTTTAGCATTTATCTGTTTTGTTTGCGAAAAAGAACGCCGATGTTTTTGACAAAATGCGCATACATAAACCTACTGGCCTAGGCCACTGATTGTTGAAACAATGAATTACTCGAACATTGTCACAAGATGATAACCTTGATAGGCCCCTTTGAGAAGGGTATCTTGTCTGTTTGTTTGTGTTGTTGCAGGTGTAGCATATTCCAGGAAGTACGCCGTACGCGTCCCCAAGCAAGATGATTCCTTCCTCTCCAGCAAGTCCAGCAGCCTCTCCCTGCAGAGTCTGAACATGAGATCTTAAGCATTGATATGTTTCCCCAAGCAGAGAAGATTCTCTCCCCAATCAGATGTGTCCCGAAGGAATGTCGTCTCCCCAGCTGAGTCATACGCTGAAGTGTGCAGCAATTGATAGTTCCAGACTAAAGTCTCCGATGGAATTGAGATTCTCCACAGAGTCGTACTCTCCCCGAAAGTCAGGATGATTTCTTCTTCCCCAGCCGAGTTTGCAGATCCCCAAGAGAGCCGAGTCTTTGGAAAGCAGTTCGGGCCATGATTGGTTTTCCCCAGTAGAGTGTTGAATAGCTGATGCCGTATTTCCCCACCGGAGTCGTTATCTCCAGGGAAGTAGCCGTGAAGGCCGTGCAGTTTATTTCCGCGATTGACATCGCTTTCCTCAGTAGGTCTGGGTTCTCGTAGAGCGTCGTTCCCCTGCAGCAGTCAACTGAAGTTTGCTTCCCCGTGCGGAGTCCGATTGAGATTGGCGTGACCTTTTCTCCGTGGCAGGATGATTCCTTCCTCCACCAGAGTGGTTCTTTCTCCTTGACAGGGGGATCCTCCCTTCAGCATTTAGTTTGCTGACGGGGTCGCAGCATTTTGCATGATTGCATAGCATTTATCATAAACGCGTAGCATTTCCACCGTGTGGAGCATTGCGCCATTGTCGATCATATGCATATGAAACATGAGCTAGGTCGTTACCATTCTTGTTTTGCAGGTGTTCCTCCGCAGAGTCGCTTGCTCAAGATGATTCTTGAATTCTCCCCAGCGAAGTTGTTTGCTTAAGATGATTCTTAAAATCCCCTGTGAAGTCGCCAGAGAGGGTTGCTCAAGTTGATGCTTAGAGTCCCCGGCGGAGCGTTTGCTCAGGATGATTCCTGAAATCTCCAGCCTAGTTATTGGTTCAGGATGATTCTTGAAGTCTCCGACGGAGTTATTTGTCCCAGATGATTCTTGAAGTCCTCAGCAGAGTTGATTCATCCAGAATGATTTATGAATCCCAGAAACAGAGTTACTTGATAGTTCTCCAGAATCCCCAGCGGAGATGCGTCATCCCCAGTAGGTTTCTGAACAGCGAAGTTGAAACTTCCCCTGAAGACTTAATGATTGAAGTCCAACCGTATTGACGAAGCAGTTCTCCCAGTGGATGCGGAGCGCCTGATGGCAGAAGTTGGATATCCCCAACTGGTTCATGATTGACCGAGAATTCTATTCCCGACTTACTGATAAAGTCCGACTGATGCCCGAAATTTTCTTTGAATGCCCGACAGCATGATTAACTTGATTGTTGACCTGATGAGTCTCGAGGAATCTTGATGCCTGACGGCATGATCGACCATGTATTACCGGTTACCGTGTGACCAATTCTCCAGCTAGTTGCCGTGCAGCTAATATTTCAGTTTTCGAAGATTTGTTCCCATCAGAGTACCGTGTACTTGTGCAGTTAGCAAATTTCCGGGTTTGTCGGTATTCAACCGTCTCGCACCTTGATTGGTTGAGAGCTGTTCGCTTCTCACCCAGTCAGGTTCAAGCCGCTTGAATAGGGGCAGCTGTTGCACCCCAAAATTTGACCAACATTTCTTTACCTAGCTTGTGTTTCATTTCATTCACATTAACATTATCATTTGCATTTCATTGACATGTATGCAGGAGATCAAGAGGTATGAGTACCAATCAAGAGCTACACAAGACTATGAAGCTAGCCAAGAAGGTTATTCAAGTGTTCAAGGGTTGATATCCTTGTCAGAGAAGTCAAAAGATTCTCAGAGAGAGTAGTTGAAACCAAGGTTGTAGGTCTCCTAACTTGAGAGTTGTGGGAGCTCCTCAGATGATTCTGAAGCCAAGAATGTGGACTTGAAGCCTTGAGAGAGCTTATGAGATGTCTTGAAAGCCATCATGAAGCCTAGACAGGTCATTGTGCAAGATTAAGAAGACTCAGCCATGAGTGGTGTAATTAGGGTTTGACTAGGTCAACCCTAGGTCAACTGATGATTGGGAGGGGGTTGAGACCTAATACAAGAGCCATGTGATCATGTATTTATGCATTGAGATGTTATAAGGATGATTCCAAGGTCAACTCATCATGATTGAGGAGTTTGAGAAATTTCAAGCTAGGGTTTCTAAGGCTTGACAGTGTAAAATCCCCTAGTTTGACCCCTATCTTCAAGGCAGTTTAGCCCAAGATGTGATTGTCATCTCATCTTGCCCCCAAAATTAATGTTTTATAGCTTGTTCTTAGCTTTAATTTGAGTACTAGAAGTCCTTGATAGGATTTATAGAACTCAAGTTATGACTTTGACTAGTTACAGATCATCTGAGGTATGTGAATCTGGGGCCTTGAAAGTTACCCAACTTGCATCAAACGTTTGCCCAAGAAGGATGATTCCTATGAACTTTTGGTCAACATGAATGTTGTTCCTTATCCTCTTAGATTTCTAGAGAGTACTAGAAGTCCTTGATAGGATTTGTAGAACTCAAGTTATGGCTTTGACAAGTCAAGGGCATTTTGGTCATTTGGAGATTACAGGTCATTTCAAGCATAAGGCCATAACTCCTATTTCCAAGCTTCAAATGGGAAAATGTTCAACATCAAACTTGTTCAAAAATGATGTTTTAATTCCATAAAGGAGGTCATGAGATGATGGAAAGGCTTGTAGCTCAAAGTTGCAAAAATGACCTAAAATAAGGGCATAAGTTAAATAAACCAAAGTTGGAAATTGATATTTTCAACCTACACATCCAAACCATGGCATGTAATATATCATTTTGAATCTAGAAAACATTTTAAGAACATTGGTTTAGCCACATTTTTGAGTTGAGATTCAATTTGTGGACTTGCTTTGGAAAGTACTTGCTTGCATATTAAGTAACATGTGCAAAACATAAAATCAAGGCATGAGCAAGGCCCTTGGCAAGCTAAACACTTCCAAAATGTCACTAGGGGAGAAATTGAAAGAGGATGGGATTGGTTTCAAGCTGCAAAACAGAATTGTGCATATCATGATATGTGATTGAAAATCTCATGACATGAGAAGTGGAAACTCTCATTAGAAGGATCTAAAGGGTTCTAGATCACTCACACATCATCTATATATTGAGTAGAGGTGATCCATTGAAGAGGTTGGTGATGATTGAAGGAGAGAGCATAGATTGAGATTGAGTTTTCTTGAATTGCATTTGAATTCGGTTTCATCAAATTCTTGACTTTCCATCCATTTTCTTGATTGAAACTTCTTCCATGGATGCCAAGGAGTGATTCCAGATCATAATCAAGAAGAATTCGTGGCTAATTGGTGCTCTTGAATTCAGAATTTTCCACCTGCAACTCACCATCGGGTTTCAAGATTTAAGCACTTTCAACCGGTTCTTTTGCATACAGAAGCAAGGAGAGGGTTCATTGATCGTGTCTGCAAGATTGGAGATCTTGAATTGGAGGTTTAGTGCATCTGTTCATCCAAGATTTTCAGGTTGGTAACTTTCTTCCTATAGCATGATTTAGGTAGAATTAAGGTGAATTAAGGTGTTAGATTCATTGTAGAATGGTGTAGGATTGATTTCAGATACTTAATTTGAGCATTAGAGACAAAATAGGTGAATTACCATTTTCGGTTGAGATTTGGATATGGTGAATCTTGAGGTTTCAGAGGAAATTAAGGGTATGGTTGAATTCGTGACAAGATTTGGGACAAGTTTCATGTATTGACCATTTGCAATGGAGTCTCCTAGAGAGAACTAGGGTTGAGGGAGATGACCGGAGCACCACCGGTGGTGGCCGGAGCTGGCCGCGAAGTTCAGGCATTCAAAAGGTAGAAAATGATGTTAGCACCGTTGGATGGGGGTTGAACTTTGACTAGAAGCTTGATCCAATGGCCACGTTTTAATCCCAATTTGTGAAGGATTTGAGTGAATGAAACGCACCGTTTCATTTAATCAGTGGTTTTGGGCTTAGTGAAGTAATTGTTATCCACACCCCCCAGCGAGCCCAATCCATTATTTGAACTGTGTTTTGTTACTATTTGCACCGCGCGTGTGATTAATTTCCATTGATTTTCTTTTAATTTTCATTTTATACATGGTTTTTGTTAAATTCATAATAATTTGAAAATTAATCCAATTAATCCCATTCTTTTTGCATTTTACTCATGATTGAGTCTAGTATGTTTTAGAGAAAAAATATTTTCATTTCATGTATTTTCTGATTTAATGGGAATTTTATATTTTAATTGATATTAAAATGGTTATGTTTGATGCATAATTTTGTGGAATTTTGTGTGATCATGTGGTGATGATTTTGATCCTAATTTTTTGTGTGTGATTAGGTTAGACATGTATGATCCCATAGAATTTTTATCACATTTTTGTGATGAAAATAAGTGTGCTTTCTAGATTGAGATTTAGATGCTTCCTTTTAGGGTTTAGGTTTGATACCTTGTAATGTAGGATTTAGTTCTAGGTCTAATTTGATGATTTGATCTCTGGAATTAATATGGTAGAGTCATGATTGACCTAGGTTCCCATAGTAATTTTTGTAGGATTTTACAATTGATTTTATTATTTTAGTTAGGACTAACTTTAGTACTAGGTTTTAGGTGATCCTAACTGACTAATTCAACTAGTTTAACTTCCTTAGTCCCCTTAGATTAGGGTTTTTGCTTGGTTTGCCTTTGGTTGAGATTGAATACAAGTTGAAAACAAGGTGAGGATGCTTGAAGTTGCTTGAAGTGGCTTGGAGCTTGGAGTTGCTCGTGCCTGAAGGTGTCTGATGAAGATTTAGGAGGTAGGAGACATAGGGAGAGCCTTAGAATTAGAATGATTTCTTTCACAAATATGAAAAGCATCTTGTGCTTCCATTCCTCCCAATGACTAAAAGTCCTTCTAAGATATTCACATCCCTCCTTTGGAGGGATGAGTGGCTTTATCTGAGAAGTAGAACATTGAGGGAACCAGTCTCTCATAATGATGAACCCTTACAGGCTTCCTTTGGTTGTCAATAAGCTGTTTATCATTTCCACTCATTCTGTTAAATCAATTTTCTTCTGGTTTGAGTATCTTGAAAGATGTTGGACTTGAGTTTGAAGATGAGGACTTTAGTGAAGGGTGTGGAAGAGGATGATTCCTTGAGCATTGCCATTGCAGCTGAAGCTTGAAGAGCAAGAAGAACAAGTTGATGCTTGTGAATAAGATCCAATTGAGATTGAGTGTAGAGCTGAGGCTTGAGGAATAAAGGATAAGTTGATACTTACATTGATGCTTGGAGAGCCTGAAGGAATCAAGTTAATATTTGTAGCCTGAAGGTGGAATTGACTGAGAAGCTGAAACTCAAGGAAGAGAGAATAAGTTGATACTTATGTTGAGGTGTTGGAAGCTTAGAGAAGAAAGTTGATACTTGTTAGTGAAGATGATAGCCTTGAAGGGTGGTTGAAGTCTGAAGACTAGATTGCTGTTAGAAGAGCTGAAGCTTGGGATCGAAAAAGAGGGAGTTGTTGATCTGCTTTCTTGTCTGTTTTCTTTTCTGTGCTGATGTACCTTGTTTGACTTGCTTGATGCATTAGAATAAGTCCATGATTAGACTGACTTTAATCTAGAAGCATGATTGCACTAGAGGTTGAGTTGCTCCCTCTGCTTGTATTGTTACTGTATGGCTTTGCTTGCGGGTATTTGGTAGAGCCCTGCTCCCTTGCCCATGTGGTTTCTTTTGCTTGATAGCATGTCATTTTACTGTATGATTGCAGTTGTTGTTATGTTTTGCTTGATAGCATGTTATTTCTTCTGTATGATTACTGTTATTCATATCTGGCTTGAGGTTGAGATGAGCTTGTGGAGGCTGCTGCCCCACACACATTTCCTCCCTCACTTGCATTGCATGCATTTTACAGTCGTTTACTGTTTATTGTTTACGGTTTAAGCTGATGCTTTATCTGTTTCTGTGTATCATTGACATGAACCCTTAGGACTCTCGCTTCCTTTGACAAGGAAGTGATGATAGAACTCTAGGTTGAAACCTATGCATGATAACTTCTAGGAGTTCCCTGTTTCAAACCTCAACCATAGGATGAATCCTTGGCATGACAATAGTAGGACTTGATAGTCTCCCCGTAGTTGAGCCCGTTCTTTTCTCATCTCAAAACAGCTTAAGATATAGTAATCATGAATGATTTCTTTCATATGTTACGAGCCTTAAGCTATCTGAGAAAGGATTGTTGGAGAGTTTCTTTTCAACAGTCCGGATGTTTAGTATGGTACCCTTTGGGTGACATGCGACACATTCACTCTCAGGTCATAGTCTTTAGTGCGATTGAAATTGCAAACACAATAAAAAACACTTCTTTCGTAAAAGACAGAAAACAAACTTCAAACCTTTTTGCCCCGTGGGCCCATAATTCAAAGGAAGCTTTTCTGAAGAAAAGAGTGTCGTTAAACTTCAGCGCCACCGCAAACAAGCTTTGTCCCTAACTGCTGGAATGACTGTTTAACCCTACTCGATAAAATAGATGAATCTGAATTCCCGTAATCCGTATTATCCCGAACTACGTAAGCTCTGATCTCTCATATCTGTTGAGAGTACGTAGGCACAATACTAATGTATTGGCGAGCCACCTTCCCCATAACCCGTCGTAGGTCGAACTACGTTGACTCTGATTTCTCATTCTCTGATGAGAATACGTAGGCATAAAGCGCGACGCTTTGCCGAGTCATTTTTCTTTTCCGTTTAAGCCAGCCTTGATAGGTAGATAGATAAAACCAACTCGTCCAGTAAACACAACAAGCGTGGATCCCGTCGAGTACGACGGACGTGAGGGGTGCTAATACCTTTCCCTTGCGTAACCGACTCTCGAACCCAGACAATGGTTGCGATGACCTTGTCTTATACCTCTTCGTCAGGTTTTTCCGATCGTTTCCTTTCCCGCTCCGAGGGATAAATAACGAAAGGTGGTGACTCTTCTGTTTTGCCGGCACCTTATTTTCGCGGAAGCGACACTTAGCCACGTTGGCTTCAATGTATAAAGTCAATTTTTGGAATGAAGCTCCAAGAATTGTCCTTTCCCGTCTTGATAGACCTGCATTCGTCTTTGCGATCGAGGAAGCCTCCGATGGCAAGCCATGGTTCCATGATATCCAGACTTTCCTTATGACTAAGGAGTATCCTGCGGGAGCGTCAACCCAGGATAAGAAGACTCTGAGGAGGCTGTCTGGAAATTTTTACCTCAATCCTAATGGAGTTTTGTATAAAAGAAACCACGATCTCGTGCTGCTCAGATGTGTAGATGAGAAAGAGGCGAGCATGCTCATGGAAGAAGTCCATGAAGGCACATTTGGTACGCACGCCGGCGGGCATGCTATGACGAGAAAGATCCTGAGAGCAGGATATTACTGGCTGACGATGGAGTCGGATTGCTTTAAGTTCGCGAAGAGATGTCATAAATGCCAGATTTATGCTGATAAAGTTCATGTGCCGCCGTGCCAATTGAATGTCATGTCCTCCCCGTGGCCGTTCTCCATGTGGGGCATCGACATGATAGGCAAGATCGAGCCCACTGCATCTAATGGTCATCGCTTCATTCTAGTAGCCATTGACTACTTCACCAAGTGGGTGGAGGCAGCCTCATATGCTAATGTGACCAAGCAGGTGGTGGCTAAATTCATAAAGAGGGATATCATCTGTCATTACGGAATTCCCGAGCGGATCATTACTGACAATGGTTCGAATTTGAATAACAAGATGATGAAGGAGTTGTGCCAGAGTTTCAAGATTGAACACCACAACTCATCTCCTTACCGGCCGAAGATGAATGGCGTCGTTGAAGCGGCCAACAAAAACATCAAGAATATTGTTCAGAAGATGGTTGTGACCTACAAAGATTGGCACGAGATGCTGCCATTTGCATTACATGGTTATCGTACAACGGTACGTACATCAACCGGGGCAACTCCTTTCTCCTTAGTGTACGGTATGGAAGCTGTCCTGCCGTTAGAAGTGGAGATCCCTTCTTTGCGAGTCTTGGTTGACGTGAAACTCGACGAGGCAGAATGGATTAAGAGCCGACTAAACCAACTCAGCCTGATGGACGAGAAGAGGTTGGCATCGATTGCATATGGTCGTCTGTACCAAAGCCGAATGAAGAAAGCCTATGACAAGAAAGTGCGTCCTAGAAGCTTTTAGACGGGTGATCTCATCCTGAAGAAGATTCTTCCTCCACACTCCGATCACCGGGGCAAGTGGACTCCTAATTACGAAGGTCCGTACGTCGTCAGCAAGGTCTTCTTGGGAGGAGCCTTGTTGTTATCCACGATGGATGGCGAAGATTTTGCATCCCCGGTGAACGCGGACGCAGTTAAAAAATACTTTGCTTAAAAATGACCCGCTGGAAAGAAAAAGAATATCCAGGCAAAAATGGGGCATCCCGGCGAACCATAAAAAAAAGGAAAAAGGTTCGGGCAAACATTAGGGATATAAATTGAAAAAATGTACACCCGCAAAGTCGAAAATCCGGATGGGCGACTTTGGCAAAAAAGGTTATCCCGGTGAATCGAAAACCCGGAAGGGCGATTCAGGCAAAAGTTAGGGATTTGAAAAAGTAAATGACTGTGTTCCGCGTGTGGACTTTCATTGTTTAGTGGTTTGGAAGACCTGAGGGCCGTTTATCTGAATCAATCTCTTCTGAAGCTGAAGCGTCGGAGAAGTATCGAAGTCGAGTGGGTCATAGAGGGATCAACTCATGGTGTTCGTCTATGCCTCGTTGCCGACATTTGTGTATATACTGATGTATATTTATGTTTTTACTTTTTTGCGTGGCTTCCTCATTCCAGGAGCTTGCATCTGTTGTAAAACAGTTTTACCCATTCAGGGGGTTGTTATCAAAAAAATGTATACTATTCAGCAATTCTGCTTGTTTGTTTAGCATTTACCTGTTTTGTTTGCGAAAAAGAACGCCGATGTTTTTGATAAAATGCGCATACATAAACTTACTGGCCTAGGCCACTGATTGTTGAAACAATGAATTACTTGAACATTGTCACAAGGTGATAACCTTGATAGGTCCCTTTGAGAAGGGTATCTTGTCTGTTTGTTTGTGTTGTTGCAGGTGTAGCATATACCAGGCAGTACGCCGTGTGCGTCCCCAAGCAGGATGATTCCTTCTTCTCCAGCAAAGTTTAGCAGCCTCTCCCCGCAGAGTCTGAACATGAAATTGTAAGGCATTGATACGCCTCCCCAGGCAGAGAAGATTCTCTCCCCAATCAGATGTATCCTGAAGGAATGTCATCTCCCCAGCTGAGTCGTATACTGAAGTGTGCAGCAATTGGTAGTTCTAGACTGAAGTCTCCAGCGGAACTGAGGTTCCCCACAGAGTCGTACTCTCCCTAGCAAGCAGGATGATTCCTTCTTCCCCAGCCGAGTTTGCAGATCCCCAAGGGAGCCGAGTCCTTGGAAAGCAGTTTGGGCCATGATTGGTTTTCCCCAGTAGAGTGTTGAATAGCTGATGCCGTATTTCCCCACCGGAGTCGTTATCTCCAGGAAGGTTTGGCTGCGAATGCCATGCAGTTTATTTCTGCGAGTGACATCGCTTTCCTCAGCAGGTCTGGGTTCTCGTAGAGCTTCGTTCCCCTGCAGCAGTCAACTGAAGTTTGCTTCCCCATGCGGAGTCTGATTGATATTGGCGTGACCTTTTCTCCGTGGCAGGATGATTCCTTCCCCACCAGAGTGGTTCTTTCTCCTTGACAGGAGGATTCGCCCTTCAGCATTTATTTTGCTGACGGGGTTGCAACATTTTGCATGATTGCATAGCATTTATCATAAACGCGTAGCATTTCCACCGTGTGGAGCATTGCGCCGTTGTCAAAGCATATGCATATGAAACATGAGCTAGGTCGTTACCGTTCTTGTTTTGCAGGTGTTCCTCCGCAGAGTCGCTTGCTCAAGATGATTCTTGAATTCCCTAGAAGAAGTCGTTTGCCCAAGATGACTCTTGAATTCTCCCGCAAAGGCGTTCGTTTAAGATGATTCTTAAAATCCCCAGTGAAATCGCCGGAGTTGGTTGCTCAAGTTGATGCTTGAAATCCAGCAGAGTGTCTGCTCAGGATGATTCCTGAAATCTCCAGCAGAGTTATTGGTTCAGGATGATTCTTGAAGTCCCGACGGAGTTATTTGTCCAAGATGATTCTTGAAGTCCTCAGCAGAGTTGACTCACCCAGAATGATTTCTGGACCCCGAAGCGAGTCACTTGATAGTTCTCCAAAATCCCCAGCGGAGATGCGTCATCCCCAGCAGGTTTCTGAACAGCGAAGTTGAAACTTCCCTTGAAGACTTGATGATTCAAGTCCAACCATATTAACGAAGCAGTTCTCCCAGCTGATGCAGAGTGCCTGATGGCAGAAGTTTGGATATCCCCAATTGGTTCATGATTGACCGAGAATTCTGTTCCCGACTCACTGATGAAGTCCGGCTGATGCCCAAAAAAATTTTCTCTGAGTGCCCGATGGCATGATTAACTTGATTGTTGACCTGATGAGTCCCGAGAATCTTGATGCCTGACGGCATGATCGACCGTGTATCACCGGTTACCGTGTGACCAATTCCCCAGCTAGTTTTCGTGCAGCTAATATTTCAGTTTTCGAAGATTTGTTCCCATCAGAGTACCGTGTACTTGTGCAGTTGGCAAATTTCCGGGTTTGTCGGTATTCTACCGTCTCGTACCTTGATTAGTTGAGAGCCGTTCGCTTCTCACCTAGTCAGGTCCAAGCCGCTTGAATAGGGGCAGCTGTTGCACCCTAAAATTTGCCAAACTTTTCTTTACCTAGCTTATGTTTCATTTCATGTACATTAGCATTATCATTTGCATTTCATTGACATGTATGCAGGAGATCAAGAGGTATGATTACCAATCAAGGGCTATGCAATAGTTTGAAGCTAGCTAAGAAGGTTATTCAAGTGTTCAAGGGTTGATATCCTTGTCAGAGAAGTCAAAAGATCCTCAGAGAGAATGGTTGAAACCAAGAGTGTGTGCCTCATAACTTGAGAGTTGTGGGAAGTCCTCAGATGATTCTGAAGCCATGAAGTTGGACTTGAAGCCTTAAGAGAGCTTATGAGATGTCTTGAAAGCCATCATGAAGCCTAGACAGGTCATTGTGCAAGATTAAGAAGCCTCAGCCATGATTGGTGTAATTAGGGTTTGACTGGGTCAACCCTAGGTCAACTGATGATTTGAGGAAGGTTGAGACCTAATCCAAGAGCCATGTGATCATGGATTGATACATTGAGATGTTATGAGGATGATTCCAAGGTCAACTCATCATGATTGAAGAGTTTGAGAAGTTTCAAGCTAGGGTTTCTAAGGCTTGACAATGTAAAATCCCCTAGTTTGACCCCTATCTTCAAGGCAGTTTAGCTCAAGATGTGATTGTTATCTCATCTTGCCCCCAAGATGAATGTTGTAGAGCTTTCTCTTAGCTTTAATTTGAGTACTATAAGTCCTTGATAGGATTTGTAGAACTCAAGTTATGACTTTGACAAGTTACAGGTCATCTGAGGTCTGTGGATTTGGGGGCTTGAAAGTTACCCAACTTGCATCAAAATTTTTTCCAAGAAGGATGATTCCTATGAACTTTTGGTCAATATGAATGTTGTTCCTTATTTTATTATCTTTCTAAAGAGTACTAGAAGTCCTTGATAGGATTTGTATAACTCAAGTTATGGCTTTGACAAGTCAAAGGTATTTTGGTCATTTGGAGATTACAGGTCATTTCAAGCATAAGGCCATAACTCCTATTTCCAAGCTTCAAATGGGAAAATGTTCAACATAAAACTTGTTCAAAATGGTGTTTTAAGGCTAGTAAAGAGGTCATGAGATGTTGGAAATTCTTGTATCCCAAAGTTGCAAAAATGACCTAAAATAAGGGTATAAGTTAAATGAACCAAAGTTGAAAATTGATATTTTTGACCTACACATCCAAACCATGGCATGTAATATATCATTTTGACTCTAGAAAGCATTTTAAGAACATTGGTTTAGCCACATTTTTTATTTGAGGTCTAATTTATGGACTTGCATTGAAAAGTAGTTACTTGCATATTAAGTAACATTTGCAAAGCACATGAGAGGTCAACACACAAGCTTCCAAGGCCTTGCAACACATCTAATATCTCACTTGGAGATATTTTGGGATCATAATAAGCTGCTGCAACAAGTGAAACCATATTTGGGGTGAGTATGGCATGAGATGGTATTTTGGATGACATGAGAAATTCAACATCTCCTTGGATGATTCCAGAAGGTTCTAGAGAGGTCCAACATAATCTATATATTGATTAGAAGGGGTTCAAATTCAGGGTTGGTGAGAATTGAGGGAGAGAAGAGAGTTTGAAACTTCACATTGTTCATTGCAACTTGAGATCGGTTTCTACATTCTACACCATCTTCTTTCTTTCTTTTGATTTCAACAACTTCTATGGAGGATACTGAATGATTCCAGATCAATTCCATAGCCAAAGCCCTGAAGGATCGTGTTCTTGCAATTGATTTTCAGCACCTGCAAGTCACCATCGGATTTGGAGTTCCAGGCATTTTCCCTCAATTCTCTTGCATACAGAAGCAAGAACTTGGTACATTGAATGATTTTGGAGCTGTAGAAGGGTTGAAGTGAAGAATTGCTACATCTGTTACTCAAGAATTCACAAGTTGGTAACTTTCATCCCTCACCTTAATTTAAGAAGAATTAGGTTAATTTGTTAGGTTAGATCGATAGTATGTGGTTAGGAGATCGTTTCTGGAAACTTAGAGAGGATTTCGTGATGATCAATGAGGTGACACATTTTCTGTTTGGATCAAGAACATGCTGGATATTGAGAGATAATATGAGTATTATAGCAAGAACTGATCAGGGTAATGTGGTGAACATTTTAGACCAAACAATTTGAAGAATGGTGATAATTGAGGTCTGAGCATAATTTTGATTCTTGATCGTGTTTAAGGTTAGAGACTAATTCAGTGAATTCTGAGGCTAGGGTTAGATTCAGTGTTCAATTTAGAGTGATTTAGGGTTTTAGATCTTGAATTTTGATGGAGATTTGAGGGAGCCCGAGTGAGGAGGAGGTTGATGTTTGAACTCTGCTACAATGGATGCTTCCCTCCATTTTCATGGCTAGAGGTAGGAGATGAAGTCCTAACCCTTGGATCCGCGTACGACCATTGACCAAAACAAGATCTCACGGCCCAGTTTTAATCTCAGATTGTAAAGGGTTCAGAAGCATTGAAACACACCGTTTCATTTAAACGGTGGTATTGGGCTTAAGTCTGAAACAACTATCCCCACCCCCAATTGATGGCCCATTGCAAGTTGAACTGAATTATCTTGCTAGTTGCACCGTGGCTTTTTCTTTTTCTTTCTATTTTCCATATTGATTTCTGATTGTGACATGGGCTTAGGCGCTTTTCTACTTGCACCCCCCCTGATGGCCCAATCCATTATGTGAACTGAGCGTGTTTACTATCTGCACCGTGGTTTTATTATTTTATTTTGATTTTCATTATTTTATCCATTTTATTCATGGTTCTTGATTAAATCATATAAAATTGAAAAATGATCCAATTAATCCCATTCTTTTTGCATTATATTCATGATCGAGTCTAGTATTTTTTAGAGAAAAAATATTTTTAGTCCATGCATTTTCTGATTTTATGGGAATTTTCATATTTTAATTGATATTAAAATGGTTATGTTTGATACTTAATTTTGTGGAATTATGTGTGATCATGTGGTGATGATTTTGATCCTAAATTTTTGCGGGTGATTAGTTTAGACATGTATGATCCCATAGCATTTTTATCATATTTTTGTGATGAAAATAGGTGTGTTTTCTAGGTTGGAACCTTAGGTGTTTCCTTTTAGGGTTTAGGTTTAGTACCTTGTAGTGTAGAATTTATTTCTAGGTCTTATTTGATGATTTGATCTCTGGAATTAATATGGTAGAGTCATGATTGACCTAGGTTCCCATAGTTATTTTTGTAGGATTTCACAATTGGTTTTAGTATTTTAGTTAGGATTAACTTTAGTACTAGATTTTAGGTGATCCTAACTTGCTAACTCAACTAGATTAACTTCTTTAGTCCCCTTAGATTAGGGTTTTGCTTTGTTTGCCTTTGGTTGAGATTGAAGTCAAGTTGAAGACAAGGTGAGGATGCTTGAAGTTGCTTGAAGTTGCTTGGAGTTGCTTGTGCCTGAAGGTGTCTGATGAAGATTTAGGAGGAAGGAGACATAGGGAGAGCCTTAGAACTAGAATGACTTCTTTCACAAATATGGAAAGCATCTTGTGCTTCCATTCCTCCCAATGACTAAAAGTCCTTCTAAGATATTCACATCCCTCCTTTGGAGGGATGAGTGGCTTTATCTGGGAAGTAGAACTTTGAGGGAACCAGTCTCTCATAATGATGAACCCTTACAGGCTTCCTTTGGTTGTCAATAAGCTGTTTATCATTTCCACTCATTCTGTTAAATCAATTGTCTTCTGGTTTGAGTATCTTGAAAGATGTTGGACTTGAGTTTGAAGATGAGGACTTCATTGAAGAGTGTGGAAGAGGATGATTCCTTGAGCATTGCCATTGCAGATGAAGCTTGAAGAGCAAGAAGAACAAGTTGATGCTTTTGAAGAAGATCCAATGGAGATTGAGTGAAGAGCTGAGGCTTAAAGAATTGAAGGATGAAGTTGACACTTCCAGGTGATTGAAGACTACCTTGAGAAGCTGAAGCTTGTAGGAGAAGAAGACCAAGTTGATACTGGTAAAGCAAAGAGAGCTGAAGCTTGAAGACTAAGTTGATACTTAGGAAGAGGATTCAATTGAGATTGAGTGTAGAGCTGAGACTTGAGGAATAAAGGATAAGTTGACACTTGCATTGATGCAGGGAGATCCAGAAGGAATCAAGTTGGCACTTGCAGTTAAGAGTGAAGCCTGAAGGTGGAATTAACTGGAGAGCTGAAGCTTGGAGAAGAGAGGATAAGTTGAAACTTATGTTTGATGGAGTGAAACCTTGGAGGAGCAAGTTGATACTTGTCATGGAGGATGATAGCCTCGAAGGGTGGTTGAAGTCTGAAGACTGGATTCCTGTCAGAAGAGCTGAAGCTTGAAGTTGAAAAGGGAGCTGTTGATCTGCTTTCTTTCTTGTCTGTTTTATTTTCTGTGCTGATGTGCCTTGTTTGACTTGCTTGATGCATTAGAATAAGTCCATATCTAGACTAACTTTAAGCTAGGATCATGATTGCACTAGAGGTTGAGTTGCTCCCTCTGCTTGTATTGTTACTGTATGGCTTTGCTTGCGGGTATTCGGTAGAGCCCAGCTCCCTTGCCCATGTGGTTTGTGTTGCTTGATAGCATGTTATTTTTACTGTATGATTGCAGCTTATCCTATTTTTCTTGATAGCATGTTATTTCCTCTGTATGATTACTGTTATTCATATCTGGCTTGAGGTCGAGATGAGCTTGTGGAAGCTGCTGCCCCACACACATTTCCTCCCTCACTTACATTGCATGCATTTTACTGTACATCTGTTTACTGTTTAAGCTGATGCTTTATCTGTTTATGTTTATCATTGACATGAACCCTTAGGACTCTCACTTCCATTGATAAGGAAGTGATGATAGAACTTTAGGTTGAAACCTATGCATGATAACTTCTAGGAGTTCCCTGTTTTAAACCTCAACTATAGGACGAATCCTTGACATGACAACAGTAGGACTTGATAGTCTCCCCATTAGTTGAGCTTGTTCTCTTCTCATCTCAAAACAACTTAAGATACAGTAATCATGGATGGTTTCTTTCGTACGTTACGAGCCTTAAGCTATCTGAGAAAGGATTGTTGGAGAGCTTCTTTTCAACAGTCTGGATGTTTAGTATGGCACCCTTTGGGTGACATGCGACGCATTCCCTCTCAGGTCATAGTCTTTAGTGCGATTGAAATTGCAAACACAATAAAAGACAGTTCTTTCGTAAAAGACAAAAAACAAACTTCAAACCTTTTTGCCCCGTGGGCCCATAATTCAAAGGAAGCTTTTCTGAAGAAAAGAGTGTCGTTAAACTTCAGCGCTACCGCAAACAGGCTTTGTCCCTAACTGCTGGAACTTCTGTTTATCCCTACTTGATAAAACAGATGAATCTGAATTCTCGTAATCCGTATTATCCCGAACTACGTAAGCTCTGATCTCTCATACCTGTTGAGAGTACGTAGGCACAATACTGATGTATTGGCGAGTCACCTTCCCCGTAACCCGTAGTAGGTCGAACTACGTTGGCTCTGATTTCTCATTCTCTGATGAGAATACGTAGGCATAAAGTGCGACGCTTTGCCGAGTCATTTTCTTTTCTTTTTAAGCCAGCCTTGATAGGTAGATAGATAAACCAACTCGTCCAGTAAACACAACAAGCGTGGATCCCGTCGAGTACGACGGACGTGAGGGGTGCTAATACCTTCCCCTTGCGTAACCGACTCCCGAACCCAGACAACGGTTGCGATGACCTTGTCTTATACCTTTTTCGTCAGGTTTTTCCGATCATTTCCTTTCCCATTCTGAGGGATAAATAACGAAAGGTGGCGACTCTTCTGTTTTGCCGGCACCTTATTTTCGCGGAAGCGACAGAAGGTACATGCTTTATTAATAGTACGACTTTAGTTGCTATTATTGATACTGGAGCGACTCATTTGTTTATTTCTCATGAGTGCGTGAAGCATTTGAATTTGTTTGTGACTTCTTGGGGTGGTGACATGGTTATTGAGACTCCCGCTTCGGGGTCGGTAACTACATCTTTGGTATGTGTAAGTTGTCCTTTGACCATGTATGGTAAAGACTTTATTATGGATTTAGTGTGTTTGTCGTTGGAGGGATTGGATGTAATCTTGGGTATGAACTGGTATCAATTTAGTAGAGTTCATATAGATTGCTATCACAAGTTGGTGAGGTTTCCTTCTTTAGACGATGATGAATATGAGAGTTTTCTATCCACTAAAGAGTTGAAGACACTTTTAGCGGAAGAAGCTCAATTGTTCGGTTTGTTTGCATCATTGTCGGTGGAGAGTAAAGTTGGGCTCGATGTGTTCCCAGTGGTGTGTGATTTTCCAGAAGTGTTTCTGGAGGAAATTATGGATGTACCGCCGGAAAGAGAAGTTGAGTTTTCTATTGATCTAGTTTCGGGTACTAGACCGGTTTCAATGGCACCGTATCATATGTCGGCATCGGAGTTGGTAGAATTGAAGAAGCAATTGAATGACTTGTTGGACAAGAGATTTATAAGGCCAAGTGTTTCTCCTTGGGGTGCTCCAGTATTGTTGGTAAAGAAGAATGATGGGAGTATGCGGTTATGCATTAATTATCGGCAATTGAACAAGGTGACAATTAAGAACAAGTATCCGCTTCCAAGGATCGATGATTTGATGGACCAATTGGTTGGTGCGCGTGTTTTTAGCAAGATTGATTTGAGATCAAGATATCACCAGATTCGTGTGAAAGAAGAGGATATTCAAAAGGCAGCCTTTAGGACATGGTATGGCCATTACGAATATTCCGTGATGCCATTCGGGGTTTCTAATGCGCCGGGTGTGTTTATGGAATACATGAATCTTATTTTTCATGAATAGTTAGATCGTTTTGTGGTTGTGTTCATCGACGATATTTTGATTTACTCTAAGTCTCAAGAGGAGCATGAAGAGCATTTGCGAATTGTGTTGCAAATTTTGAAAGAGAAGCAATTGTATGCTAAGTTGTCGAAATGTGAATTTTCGTTGTCGAAGGTAAGTTTTCTTGGACATGTTATTTTCGGTAGTGGTATTAGTGTTGATCCATCCAAGATTTACGCGGTGATGCAATTGGAGGCTCCCATATCAGTTACGGAGATTCGAAGCTTTTTGGGCTTGGCGGGTTATTATCGGAGGTTTATTGAAGGATTTGCGAAGTTGGCACTTCCGTTAATGCAGTTGACTTATAAAGGAAAGGCTTTCATTTTGGATATTAATTGTGAAAAGAGTTTCATTGAGCTAAAGAGAAGTTTGACAACGGCGCCGATCTTGATTTTACCAAATCCAATGGAACCCTTTGTGGTGTATTGTGATGCTTCTTTGACTGGTTTGGGTGGTGTTTTGATGCAAGATGGAAAAGTTGTGGCTTATGCTTCAATACAATTGAGAGTGCATGAAAATAATTATCCTACGCATGACTTGGAGTTAGCGGTCGTGGTGTTTGTTTTGAAAATTTGGAGGCATTATCTTTATGGTGCAAGATTTGAAGTTTTTAGTGATCACACGAGTTTGAAATATTTATTTGATCAAAAAGAATTGAACATGAGACAAAGAAGGTGGTTAGAACTTTTGAAGGATTATGATTTTGGTTTGAATTACCATCCGGGTAAGGCAAATGTGGTGGTCGATGCTTTGAGTCGAAAGTTGTTACATATGTCCTTCTTGATGATGAGAGAATGAGAACTTTTGGATAATTTTAGAGACTTGAGTTTAGTTTGTGAAATGACGCTGAGAAGTGTGAGACTTGGTATGCTACATGTTACGAATGATTTTCTTGCAACCGTATGTGAAAAGCAAAAGTTGGATTTGTAGTTCATTGATTTGATGATGAATGAGAATGAGGATTCCAATATTGATGATTGTGGAGTTTTGATATTTCGTGGCCGTATTTGTATTCCCGACGATGCAGAGTTGAAAAAGATGATATTGGAAGAAGGACACCAAAGTAACTTAAGTATTCATCTTGGAGCGAATAAGATGTATCAAGATTTGAAGAAAATCTTTTGGTGGTCCGGATTAAAGAGGGATGTAGCTCAATTTGTGTATTCATGCTTAACTTGTCAAAAGTATAAGGTGGAACATCAGAAGCCTGGTGGATTGATGCAACCGTTGGATATTCTAGAGTGAAAATAGGATAGTATATCGATGGATTTTGTTACGGGATTGCCGAATACGCAAAGAGGTCATAATGTTATTTGGGTAATCATTGATAGACTTACTAAATCTGCTCACTTCATTCCAATTGATATTAGTTATCCTTTGGAGAAGTTAGCCGAGATTTATGTTCGTGTGGTTGCGAAGTTACATGGAGTTCCTAAGAGTATTGTATCGGATAGAGATCCTAGATTTACATCAAGGTTTTGGGAGAGTTTACAAAAGGATTTAGGTTCTAAGCTAAGATTGAGTTCGTCTTATCATCCGCAGACGGATGGTCAAACCGAGAGGACAATTCAATCGTTGGAGGATTTATTGTGTGCTTGTGTGCTCGAGCAAGGTGGTGCTTGGGATAGTTATTTAGCGTTGATTGAGTTCACCTACAATAACAGTTTTCATTCAAGTATAGGTATGGCACCATTTGAGGCTTTGTATGGTCGGAGATGTCGAACACCTTTGTGTTGGCATGAAACTGGTGAGAGGTCGATAGTTGGACCGGAGATGGTACAACAAACGACGGAGAAAGTGAAGTTTATTTGGGAAAAGATGAAAGCTTCTCAAAGTAGAAAAAAGAGCTATCATTACAGGAGAAGGAAAGATCTTGAGTTTCAAGAAGGCGACCATGTGTTTTTGAGAGTTACACCGGTTACAGGTGTGGGTCGTGCTTTGAAGTCGAGGAAGTTGACTTCTCGTTTTATTGGCCCGTATCAGATTACTGCACGAGTTGGTGATGTGGCTTATCGTGTGGCGTTGCCTCCGAATCTTTCAAATTTGCATGATGTATTCCATATTTCTCAACTTCGAAAGTATGTTCCGGATCCGTCACATGTTATTCCTATGGACGAGGTTGAAGTGAGAGATAACCTTACGGTTGAAGCATTACCGATTAGGATTTTGGACCGTGAAGTTAAGAAGCTAAGAGGAAAAGATATTGTGCTTGTGAAAGTAGCACGGGGAGGCGCTTCAGAAGGCAATATAACTTGGGAATTAGAGAGTGGGATGCGAGAGTCGTATCCGGAGTTGTTTGGATCAAGTAATATTTTCGAGGAAGAAAATTTCTAAAGTGGGGGAGATTTGTAACGCCCCGATTCTGATTTCCCATTTTTGTTGAGTCTTTTGATTTATTTGGGTGATTATTATTTTATTTGTGGAATTGGTGTGTTAATATGTTATGTTTGCATATTATGATATTTTTACCGATTTTGAGAGTTTTCAGGAAAAATAGATTGGAGGGTATTTTAGATATTTCTTATTTAATGATAGATTGGGTATTTTGTGAGAAAATGAATTAGTAGTTATTTTGAGAAAATATAATGGAAAGAATTAGAATAGAAATATATATATATATATATATATATATATATATATATATATATATATATATATATATATATATATATATATATATATATATATATATATATATATATATATATATATATATATATATATATATATATATATATATATATATATATATATATATATATATATATATATATATATATAAGGTAAGTGGAGAGAAAAGAAAAAGAAATAGAAAGAAGAGAAAGAGAAGAGAAAGAAAGAGGAGAAAAAGAGGAAAACTTGGAAAGCTCCAAATCAACTTCTAGGAATTGATTAATCGGGTAAGGGTGTGAAATCTTATTATCTTATCAATGTGTATCATTATGTATGTGTGTGTTTGGATTGTTTGGATGTTTTTCCCCATTTTCCATTTTAGGTCGATTCGGGTTAATCGATAGAAACCGATGTTTTTACGGTTAGAATTTGGAATAAGTTGCATAGTTTAGTCGAGAAATGTTGGACTAAGACTATTAGAACTTGTTTGGTTAAAATCGGGAGATTTTGTGACTTGTTGACATTTTTGGACAGTGGGGGTTTTGGTGAATCGCAGAGTTCGCTAAGCGAGTGGCTAGCGAGCGAGGTAGCGAGTGGTTCGCTAGGCGAGCTGGTAGCAAACGTTCCTAGACTTGGGCAAAACCAAAAAGACCCAAACTCGCTGGAGCGAGTGAGGTAGCGAAGGGTTCTCTAGGACCTCGCTAGGCGAGCAGGTAGCGAACACTTCCAGTAGCTTTTAGACAACCTTCGCTAGCGTGTTCGCTAGGCGAAGAAGGTAGCGATGGTTCGCTAGGACCTCGCTAGGCGAGCAAGGTGGCGAGCATAATAGAATAACATTTTATTTTTATTTCATCCAAATATCGATTCTTCGATTCTTGAACGTGTAGCGTGTGTGCTGTTGTATGATGTGTTGTGGGAAGCATCATGATATGCATTCTTGTGTTGGATGATTCTAATGAGAATCAGTTGTAACATCGTGTGCCTATGTAAGGTGTGAGCGATGACTACAAACGATTGTGTGCCCAGGTGGGGTGTGAGCAATCGGATTGTGTGCCCATGTGGGGTGTGAGCAATCGGATTGTGTGCCTATGTGAGGTGTGAGCAATCCATAAATATTGTGTGCCCATGTGGGGTGTGAGAAATGGGTGAACATCGTAGGCCCGACAGGGAGTTACATTGGTAACGAGCGATGGTTCCAATAAGTTCCTGAGTGAACTTGAGATGATTGAGTCGGCACCGCATTGCATCTGCATAGAGTCGTGAAGTCGGTCTCTATGATTTGCATGTATCATCTGTATAATTTTGTTTGGTGAATAAACATAAATGTAAATGTTTATGTGGAAATGATGTGAATTGTAGAAGCATGAATGATGGATATGCTCGGTGATGTATATATACATTGTGATGTATATGAGTGAATTGTGAATGTATGCATGATGAATATGCTTGGTTTTATACCTATTGATATATATATATATATATATATATATATATATATATATATATATATATATATATATATATATATATATATATATATATATATATATATATATATATATATATATATATATATATATATATATATATATATATATATATATATATATATATATATATATATATATATATATATATATATATATATATATATATATATATATATATATATATATATATATATATATATATATATATATATATATATATATATATATATATATATATATATATATATATATATATATATATATATATATATATATATATATATATATATATATATATATATATATATATATATATATATATATATATATATATATATATATATATATATATATATATATATATATATATATATATATATATATATATATATATATATATATATATATATATATATATATATATATATATATATATATATATATATATATATATATATATATATATATATATATATATATATATATATATATATATATATATATATATATATATATATATATATATATATATATATATATATACACACACATTGTGATGTATATGAGTGAGTTGTGATGAAATGTGGTGAGAATGCAGCATATGTGTATTTAAATGCTAAGATATATATAATTATATGCATTGTTATTATGATAATATTTCTCACCCTTCTGCTGTTTTATGATGCTCTATGAGGCATTGCAGAGTAGGTTTGCTGGAGGTCTTTTTGTGAAGCGTGTTTTCATTCTTTTGGTCGGTCGACTTTGATATGTAGCACCAGGTAGCTAGGTAGTAGCATGATTCTTTTTGTGATACATTTGCATATGTATCTGGCTGTTGAATGTTTATGATAAACATGTGTTATGTTGTGGAATCAAACTGAATGATATATATATATATATATATATATATATATATATATATATATATATATATATATATATATATATATATATATATATATATATATATATATATATATATATATATATATATATATATATATATATATATATATATATATATATATATATATATATATATATATATATATATATATATATATATATATATATATATATATATATATATATATATATATATATATATATATATATATATATATATATATATATATATATATATATATATATATATATATATATATATATATATATATATATATATATATATATATATGTTTGATGTTATTCAATGTTTAGATGTTTCCGCTTTTATTCTAAATATTGAGATGTGGGTGTAAGGACTAAGTTCCTTTGTTGCAAGTTACTCCACTGTTGCATATCAAATGTTGAGCAGGTGTTGTATGTTTTAATTTCATGTATAATGTGAAGCGTCCCTTTTATACCATGTTTATAATTATACTCTGATGGAATAACTTTTAATACGTGCCTAAATGATTATTTGATTATTTGGGGGTAGAGAAAGGGGGTGTTTCATCGAGGGTACTGATTTCTTCAATGTTGATGTCAATAATATGTGCCTAGTTTCTGGTCTTGTTTTTCCTGCCAAGTTCAAGACTCCTGAATTTGTGAAGTATCAAGGTCACTCATGTCCAATAGCCCATCTAGTTATGTACTTTCTGTTTCCCTTGAAAATCAGAAAACAACCGCTGATCTTCCAAATCTAACTTTGGTGACTCATAGGATCAATCAGATTGATCCTAGGACATGTGCTAAATGATTTATTTTTTGGTTTTAAGAATTTATTCAAGTTCCACACTCGAACAGTATTGGGGTAAACAAAATCCTAAAAGAACATTTATTCGACTACGGGTTAATTTTAAAGGTAAAGTAAGGCTTCTAATCAAAGAGAAGAAAGTTTGTTGGTAAGGATGAAGTTAGATTGAGGACGAAGAGAAAAGAACTGCATAGGAAGGAGAGAAATAAGGTAAGGAGGAAAAGGGGTAAAGACAATAAAGACAATAAAAGGCTTTGTAAAACTTAAAGTAAAAAGTAAATTGCATTAAGTTAAAAGATGGTGTGTTTACATCACGTAAATTCTCTTACAATACTCGCTTTCTCTACACTCGGATACTTGGAGTAATTTCAAGAGTAAGTTGTACAATAGTAAATTACAACATACTTTGGATATGTCTAAGACACCCTATTTATAATAACAAAAAATAACCTCTCATAACCTCCACCATAATCTCCTTCTGCCACTTGTCTCAAATGCGTGGATCTCTTACTCATAAGGTGACACGTGTCTCCCTCAATTTTCCACAAGCAAAACCGTTCCTTCCAATATTCAAATTTTAAATACTTCGATAAACCATTCGTCTCAGCAGGCGGTCGAACCCTTGGCCTCTGGGTGAGTCCTTCGATTTAGCTATTTTGCTTCTTTCGACCATTTTCTTGTATTCAAGTTATTTTCCACCCTTTTGTCTTAGATACCTTCTTTCTAACTGAGGCGTCGAATTTAGAAGCTAACAAATTGCCCCCCAAAAATGTCTTTTCAACTTCGACTGTGGAAAAGCACATTTTTTGACAGCGTATGACCTTCGACACCGCTTTGCCCCCATGAGTGTCGTCTGATACTCTTTCCACCAATGTAAGTCTAAGAAGTTGAAATGGAATGAAAGAGAAAAAGAAAGATAGCTATGAACATGCAAGCTACTGTTCCACCACCTTGATGCACGTTTATGACGTCACTATCATCATGGCTATTTTCTCGGGAATCAACAAAATCGTGGGCCATCATCACCTTTCCAACCTCGGGGACGTGAATTGCAACTACTGCCTCTGCCATCCCACATCTGCACACACACGTGGCCCACTAACTCTAGCCCCTTAATGATGAAAACTTTCAGTCTTCCATACCTTATATAAGTAATTTCCCTTTGATGTTTTCATTTTTTACAACTTCTCTAACTCTCCACAACTTTCCTTGCTTTTTCTCTAATTTTCTGCTTCCAACCAACAAACTCTTACTTCCTTCAACAATGGATGATCATCAGAAGAAAAAGATGCAACCCAAAGGACAAACTTCTACATCAACACTTCCTCCCTTTGCCAGCTTGAGTGGTCCCCAGGCGGTAAAGAATCAACAGTTCATCTGTGAACCCCTGACAGAGGAGAAACGCCATATTTACGAATCTCAGGTAATCATTCCTGTTACTGTTGCAGGGAGAACTTTAGCCATGTCTGGGCCATTACCCCCTCCAGGTCTTGACTACTTCGCCATTAAGGATTTCTTCCCTTCTTATAGAACCACTAAACCCCTAGGGCAAAAAGACTTCAATAAAATTTCCACTGACGGTCCTGATAGCCTGAGCCTTTTTGACGTAGATTTTAGGTATCTTCATGATGGGGCCAGATTATTTAGGGCCACTCCCTACTTCAAAGATTCCGAACTCTATCTCAACTGGTTGACGAAAATAGAGAAGGTAAAAGCCCAGGAATGGAAGGACACTGGGATTTACGATCTGATTATGATGTCGAAGGTAGGCCCTTTGTACTGCCCTCTTATGCTGGCTTCTTCCTTATTCTTCTGGGATAGGAATCACAACACTTTTCACCTTCCTTGTGGGATGATGACACCCACTTTACTCGACGTAGCTGCCATTGTAGGTCTAAAACCCTACGACCTTTTTTATGATCCCGAGATCGATAGTCATGACAGCATTGGTTTTGCCAATACTAAACATACTTATACAGCTATTGTCCAACACTACCACAATAAAACTAGTACCTCTGTTGATGATGAAGAACACATAGCCTTTTTGGCCATGTGGTTATTCCGCTGTGTATTTTGTACCAAATCTTTGCAGGTGGCGCGAAAGTATCTGGTCCTGGCCAACCAACTACATGTGAAGAGAGGCGTTTGCCTCAGTGAAATGATCCTGGCCAGTCTTTACGAAGCCTTAGGAGAAGACGCAGGTAAACTGAAAGATCCTGACAGCCATGGCAACTTGCTGTTGTCGGGCCCCTTCTGGCTTCTTCAGTTGTGGCTTAATGCCACTTTTGAGCACAGTCTTCCCAACAAAGGTGAAGTTGATGAATGTTCGCCTGCAATTGCTGAGAGAAGAGTCGCATGGCCTCGCCTGGCTCAACTTACTCCTAGAGAGGAAGGCCATTCCCTTTGATCCAATTTGTCCAGCTTTGTTCATATGTTTGCAAAACGGCATGAGTTTACCGCGAAGATGGTTCCCTTTGCAGAACGAAAATGTGGGCCAGAATGGTTTACTAGACCTTTCCCTGCTCCCTTAAAGAAACACGAGGAGGAGTCAAAGCTGATCTGGGAGAGATTCCTCATTCCTCGCCTACTGATTCACAAACTAAACCTTGTAAAAGGTCACTCTAGCTTGCTAGCCTATCAACCGAACTTGGTGTCCAGGCAATTTGGGTTAATTCAAACCTTGCCCAAATGCTTGTATGACAAGAAGTCACATATCATCCTCCCTTTTACTGTGTTATCTCCTATGGATTGTTCGACACAACTGGCACGCCATGCTCACAAGTCTTATCTCACACCTGTTCACTTTGAACCTTCTTACTTTTGCTCCCAAAACTTCTATGACTGGTGGTCGAAGCATTACGCCTCAGAATTTCTTGACGCTCCTAGTTTTACTCGCTTGATTGACCAAGCTTTCATTGATGTGCAGGAGAAGATCAAGAAAGGTACGTCTACTCATATCAAAGAGATCTAAGCCTTCTAGAAGTATTTCGAAACTGCCTATCGACCAGATGATGTTAGTCGAACCATCCGCGAGGCTGCTGTTACCTTGAAAGAAAAATTTTCCAAAAAACTGGATAGTTTAAAGATTCCCTCTTCTGTTCCTCGCGAGAAACGGTATGAGGTTGCCTTTAAACTTTTTCCACCAAAGGTCCCTCGACTACCAACCGCTGATTTTGGTGCGGCTCTTGCCCCTCCGTTTCCAGATTGGTTTATTTGTGGGGATGCTATAAAAATTCTTCGACAGCAGTCTAAGCCCAAGGCACAGCGGGTGGTCCCGACTAAACATACACTCGATACGTTTAAAGGGCACCTTCATGTCAGTATCAAAGATGTTCGCATCGAATCCGACATTCTCAAAGGTTCATTCCCTTCGATTTGGACTTCCCTCTCTGAGCTTTATTGTTGCTAAGTGTTTTAAGTATCATCTATTTTTTCAGTTGCTCCAAAACGTGCTGCCCCAACAGCCAGAACTGAAGTCAAGGACGAAGGTCAAAAGGTAGCCTTCCACAGCTTTTACTATCTCGATCTTCTTAATCAATCTCACTATTTCATGTTGTTTTCAGGCTAGTCGAAAACTACCTACCCCTCAAAGAAGATTAAAAAGGGCTTCTCCCCAAGTTATTATTGATTCTGATGATGAAGACGAGTCTCCTCGTGAGAGTCTTCAAGTGAAAAGGAAAAGAAAGATTATCCATGATGTGGATGCTCCTGATGCTCCACCTGCTCCTGTTGTGACCAACACACCTCAACCTACCAATCCTCCTCAAGAACCTACTCCAACTCCCTTAGGGGATGCTTCGATCCAAGCTGCTGTCCCTGTGGAGAGTGATAATTCGAGTCCCGCTGACGAAACTGTCAAGGTATGTTACACATCTACCTTTCCTTGGGTCTTTGCACTGATTCTTTAGCCTTTATTCTTTCTAATATCCACCTTTTCTAGGATGATGCTGGAACTTCACGATCTAATCCCACCGCGATTCCTCTGTCACTATACCCTTTGAATAGCCAAGGTGAGCCTACCTATCATCCCACTTCTGATTTAGGTTCTGGTGTGAGTTCACTTGGTGAAATTAATAAACTTGATTCTTTCACAGCCCCTCCATCTCCTGCAAAGACCACTACCCAGCAGTCTCAGACTGACGGTTCTGATCATGAAGACAATAGTCCTCAGGTTGACCCCATTACAGTGGATGATGAAGTTGACGCTTCAGAGGGGAAAACAACTCTGGCTGATACGACCAACTCCCCTTTGGGTCAGACAGTAGCTGTGGATGAAAAAGCTGTCGAGGGTAATCAAGCCATTGAGGATCAGGCTAAGCTCCAGCTTGAATTGCATGAATCTAGTGACAAAGGCACTAGGGATGACATGGAGGAGGATGGCGACAAGACAAAGGACAACCAAGATAAATAATTGAAAATTGTGGACACTTTCGTCAAAGAAACTGAAACTGCTGAAACAACAAAGACTCCCGTTCCTCCTACCCCAAAGGATATTCCAACAAACTTCTTCCCAGGAGAAACTCAACTTACTCCCACCGAACTGGATGCGTTGAAGGTTTCCAACCCTCGACAATACATCAGGTTTTTGTTGAGTAGGAGAAGTCATTCTTCTAGCCGTACTCCCAGTACTTCGACTTCCGAAGGGCAAACCTCAAAGCCACCAACTGACAGTGCCCTCAACAAGGTCAAGCAAAAGATCTTCAAGGGGGGTCTTTTTACCCTCCTGCAGATGGGCCCTGCCAGCCATCTTCCCCTCAAAGCTCTTCTTCAAAAAGTGGACATTAAATCCCTTACTCCTGAGGCTACGAATGTTATTCAAGAAGTAGGTACCCTGATCGACCAGGTGTATAAAGACTATCGACTGCTGCCCCAGATTGAGGGTGAGATTGAGACGAAGGCTGGCAGCGAGGCTGCCGCTTGGAGCGCTGTTGTCGACTCTGAGGAGAAGATTGCTGAGTTGGAAGAAACAAAGGAGAAAAATAAACAAGAGGTCCTGACTAACGAGGCGAACATCACCTGCTGGGAACGGAAGATTAAAAAGCTCTGTGGTAAGATAGCGAAGGCTAGGGAAAGGAACGCTGAATTATCTTCCTTCGACGACTCCTCCTTAACAGCTGAGCTTGATCATGCCGTCACCTATGCTAAGGAAGCCCGTCGTTTGGAATCTGAAGTTGCCCAGCTGAGGGCAGATAAGGCTCAATGCCAAAGTCGTCTCGAACTTCAAAAATCGACTTACCTTTAGATGAAGGCGAATCTTCCTTTTTGATTTGTTGGGTTTTTGTAATAGAGTAGACTATACTGGCCTTTATGAGCCATTTTTTGTTTGTAAGACATTGGGCCATTTTGGCATATTTTAAATTACCATTTATGGCTTCACTTTATCTTTGACAATTATTCTGTTGATATTTTCACCTCTCGAAGTGCAGGCTTATACTTCTTTAAATATTTTCCATTTACTTTTAATACTCTCTCATCCTTACTCAGCTCTGTCACTTCATATGCCCCGTTGAAGAATACCTTCGATACCTGGAATGGTCCTTCCCACTTTGGAGACCACTTACCTAGGGATCTCACCTTTCGATCCATCGGCAGGATTACCCTCCATGCCAAATCTCCAACCAGGAAAGTCTTCGCTTTGACCTTCTTGTTATATGATTTCTCCACTATTCTCTTTTGTCTTCTCAGGAGTTCTAGAGCTTTTAATCTCTCTTCGTCTAAGTCGACTAACTCATCAAGCATCATGTCCCAATAAATATCTCAAGGGATTTCATGATGTCTTTGAATTCTTACTGACTGTATGTGTATCTCAACTGGCAATACTGCGTCATGGCCGAAAGTGAGTCGATAAGGGGAAGTGTTGGTTGCTTCCTTCGGGGATGTTCGACATGCCCATAGGACTTGATCCAATGTCTTATGCCAATTCCTAGGCTTGCTTCCAATCTGTTTCTTTATCATGCCAATTATCACTTTGTTTGCCGCTTCGACTTGGCCATTGGCCTGGGCGTAGTAAGGTGTCGAAGTAAGGAGTTTAAATCCCATTTCTTTAGCAAACTCCTGCATCTTCCTACCCGTAAATACTGACCCTTGGTCTGTTGTTATTGTCTCTAGTAGGCCAAATCTGTAGATGATATACCTCTGAATGAACTCGATAACATCTTCTTGGTCTACCTTCGGTAGAGGTATAGCCTCGATGCACTTGGTAAAATAATCTATCCCTACCAGAATGTACTTCTGGTTTTTGGAAGACGCAGGTCAAATCTCTCCTATAAGGTCTAAAGCCCAACCTCTGAATGGCCATGGCTTGACTATGGAATGCAACTCGCTTGCTGGGACATGTTGTATGCCAGCATGAATTTGGCATTCCTGACAACCTTTGGCGAACTCGATGCAATCTTTTAGCATCGTAGACCAGTACATCCCCTGGCGAAATAGCAGCCATTTCATCTTATGGCCTACTTGGTGTGCTTCGCATGTCCCACCATGGACTGAGGACAATGCCAAGTATGCTTCAGATTCACTGAGGCATTTAAGTAAAACTCCCTCAGAAGTTTTCTTAAATAACTCATTCCCCAACAGGACGTAGCTTAGTGCTTGGTATTTTGTCTTTCGCTCTGTAGTCGCTGAAGGGTCCTGAAGGTATTCGACCAGAGGTTTCCTCCAATCTTTGTCTGTCAGACCTTCGACTGTAAAAATCTCAAAAGTTTCCTCATCGGTGTAGCCAAATTTCGTGACTTCCAAGTCTGATGGTCTCAAGCCCATGGATACCATCTTACCTCTGGCCTCGATTGCCTCTTGCAAGTTCTTTTTTGAGACCCCGTATCCTGAGGTAACTTGCGCCAGGTCGTTGGCTATCTGATTGTGTATTCGTGGTATGTGTCGAATAGTACAGACCTCAAATTTTTTGAGTAATCTATTAGCTATTACGAAATACATGATGAGATTTTCTTTAACGCATTTGTATTCCTTTGTTAGCTGTTTTACAACCAACTCTGAATCTCCCATTATTTCGACTTGGGTTGCCCCTAATTCTAACAAAATTTCAAGTTCGGCGATCAAAGCTTCATATTCAGCTTCATTATTAGAACATAGGCCCTCGACTCTATACTTGAATTTTGTTGGAATTTTGTCAGGCGAAATAATCAATAGGCCTATGCCTGTCCCATTCTTGTGACTAGACCCATCAAAGTATAGCCTCCAAGGCTCTAGTTCAACAAAGTTCAGGGTACTTTCATTTATGGAGTGGTCGACAATAAAGTCTGCCACTATTTGCCCTTTAACCGCTTTCAACGGTCTATAAGTCAATGAATACTCAGTTAATGCTAATGCCCATTTACCAATTCGACTATGCAAAATAAGTTTGGACAACATGTGCTTAATAACATCAAAATGCGAAGACACGTAAACCTCAACTGGTTTTATATATTGCTTCAACTTCATACATGAGAAATACAAAGATAAGCATAATTCTCTATCTCACTATACCTAGTTTCTGCATCCTTTAAAACTCTACTAAGGTAGTAAATGGCTCTTTCGACGCCACTTTCATCCTCTTGAGCAAGCATGCTCCCTAGAGTTTTGTCTGACGCTGCTATGTACAATCTCATGTTTTTGTTTCGACATGGAGGTGCAAGGACTGGAGGATGAGTCAAGTAGTCTTTGATCTTGTCGAAAGCCTCTTGCTGATCTTTCGTCCATTCGAACTTCTCCTTAGTGGCTCGAAGCAATGGCGAGAAGGCTTGTGTTTTTCCGCTGAGATTTGATATGAACCTTCTTAGGAAATTTATTTTGCCCATCAAAGACTAAAGTTCCTTCTTGTTGGATGGCGCTTTCACTTCCATGATGGCCTTCGTTTTGTTTTGGTTGATTTCGATCCCCTTCTTATGGACTACGAAACCTAGAAAATCTCATGCTTGCACACAGAATGCACACTTGAGGGGATTCATCTTGATGCCAAATTTGCTCATTCTCATGAAGGATTTGCGCAGGTGTTCCACATGAGCCTCTCCTGACACAGATTTTATCACAATGTCATCAATGTAAATTTGCATGAAGGACTCAATGTAGTCATGGAAAATCAAATTCATCGCCCGCTGGTACGTTGCCCCAGCATTCTTTAGGCCAAAAGGCATCACTACCCATTCGTAACTTCCTAAGGCCCCTGGACAACGGAACGCCGTTTTAGGAACGTCATCCTCAGCAATGAAAATCTGGTTGTAACCAGAATATCCATCCAGCATGCTAAGGTATTCGTGGCCAGCAGCTGAATCGACTAACATTTCTGCCACTGGCATCGAATACTCATCTTTAGGGGTTGCTGAATTCAAATCCCTAAAGTCTATACAGACCCTTAACGATCCGTTTTTCTTTATGACTGGTACAATATTTGCTAGCCTTTCGACATACCTGGTCGTACGGATGAATTTGCATCGGAGGAGTCTTTTGATTTCCTCCTTTATTTTTGAGAGGATCTCAGGGGCGAAGCGCCTTGGATTCTGCTTGACTGGTTTTTTGCCAGGCTTGATTGGTAGCCTAGGCTCGACTAGATCTCTCTTTAGACCTGGCATTTCGTCATAGTCCCAAGCAAAACAATCCCTGTACTCTCGTAGCAACTGAATGGTTTCGACCCTAAGTTGGGGGTCAAGGCTGGCGTTGATATATGTTGGCCTTTTGATTACTCCATCTCCCATGTCAACTTCCTCTAGTGGATCTTGCGCCTACATTTTGACATCGCTGGCCAAAGGATCCTTTTCAAAACCCAAAGGCTCATCGTCATATATGGCGTCGAGTCTCTGCCCCTCGTATTGAATCTTAGGGTCGAAATACCCAACTGGACCTGCTTGTTTGGATTTTTCATTGGCCCCCTCAGCCATTTCATTATTAGCGGCCTCCAAGGCCGTTTGTAGTTTAGTCTCGGCCACGTAGGCCGAAATCCTTTGAAGCGCTGCGGCTTCAGTCATCATCATCGAACTCACTTCCCCAGCCAGTGGGGTCTACGGGAAGTTCGCCAAGGTATGGTAACCTTTCGCCCGGAAATTCCTTGTCCCATCGGAAACCCTCGACGGGATGCAGGTATAACGAGCAATACACTTCGTCATTAGGTGTAAAGTCGAAGTCTGCAAGTTCACATGGCCCTATACTGGCCAAATGTTTGTCAAACTGTCCTCTATCAATATGGTTTATAGGTGCTTTAAAGTATCCTTGATCCACTTCGATGTTTTCGACAATACCATCTGGTCTCCAGATGGCGATCCTCTGATGCATCGACGATGGTACTGCCCCCACTCCATGGATCCATTCTCTTCCAAGTAATAGATTATAATTGGCAGTGGTCTCCACCACCATGAAGACAGTCGGGCGGGTGATGGTTCTGACCGTAACATTCACCTGAATGACCCCCATGGTCGAACCCACCTTCCCTTCATAGTTTGATAGCACCATGTTGTGTGGCTTGGTGTCTATCTCACTTTTCCCAATTTTGTTCAGCAGAAAATGCGGCATTAATTTTACCGTAGCGCCGCAATCCACCAGTATTTTGTTAACTGGGACCTTCTCTAATTGTTTTGTAATATAAAGAGGCTTCAGATGGTTTTTCATCGCCTCTGTTGGCCGTTCAAAGAAAGCATTTTGCTCTTCGACGTAGCCGTTGTTCATCACATAATAGCATACCGGCTTATGAGCCGTAATTTCCCAGTCCGTATATGCGTCTGAGTTCTCAACTACTGAGACCCTGTCGAATTCCCTGGGCATTACTGATACTATGTTGACCAAAATATCCAACGTATCATCAGAATCTTCATCAAAATTGTTGGTCATTTCATCGTTGACCGATTTCCTTTGGTCTTCGACCTGTGTTAGAAAGAACTTTCTTCCTACAGGTGTCTTCCCGAAAGCCCTTGTTCGATCCTCTTGTTCAACGGGAATATTGGTGCTGGATTGTGGTTGGTCTTTATGTGCACCTTCTCTATGTTCTTTCCTTCTTCTCTGCTCACGTCTCCATTGGGATCGAGACATGGGATTCTTCCCTTTGTAATTTTCTGACATATGAGCAGCCTTCGAAGACTGAAATTCTTTTCGATAGCTTAACGAAGATCCCCGTTGTACTTCGAAATTTTTTCATCTCTTCTGCTCTTGCTGCTTGTTCTCATTGGGCTTCGTCCACTTGCCATCAGTGGCCTCAGCATTGGGCTTAAAGCTAGTGGGCTTGTTCATCGGAGGCCTAATGCGAGGGTCAGATCTCTGCTGAAAGCCTCTTCGAGGGTCGAATCTTGGCCTTTCATTTTCTTGCTTCAGCCTTCGTGTCCCTTCCAGCTTTTGCACCGCCTTCTTGTCAAATATGGCGCTGCATCGGGGACAGAGCATCACACTAGAACCTTTCTTCTGGCAGCGGTGAAGAAAAGAAACGATGGATTCCTCCTGCTCTGGGTAGGCTTCCCTTGTGTGTGTTTCCTGATAGTTTGACTCACTATCCGCTACCTCCTCATGTTGAGTGATTTGAACCATGTTAATTTCAATTTCTTTGGCCAGATTAAGCTTCTTCAAGCTTAACTCCACGCCTTTGATGGCTTCGTCAATCTTAACGAAGTCATCAGCTGTATCCTTGGTCACTATCTCCCAACCCAGATTGTCCCTGTTACTTGGGCCTTTGGTTTCATCCCTCTGGTCACAGCTATCAACTTCCATTTCGACACAGCTCTCTTGTCCGAAGCTGATGGTGACTTTCGCCATTACAGCTTCGTCTATGGGATTGCCAGCAACCTCAGTTACTTCGATTGAGAAGTCGTAACCGTTGACAACTTCAATCATATTAGCCTTGACTGGCTCTGTGTAATTTGCGTCTGTCGTTTGTAGAGGATCTGAGTCGACCTTCATTTAGCCACCAGCTTTCTCTCCGAACTTTAAACGTCCTTCTTGGATCGCATTCTGAACGAGGTCCCTGAAAAGAAAACATTGAGATGTTTTATGACCCAAGAAGTTATGATATTTACAAAACCCTCTTTTCTTCCTTTGCTCTATGGACGACATTTTGGCACCAGGAGGCACTATCATTTGTCCGTCTTTAACTAACAAATCAAAGATTTCATAACATTTTGTGATGTCGAAGGTATATGTTTTCTTTGGGAACCTATCATTCTTTTCAGATTCAACATAACTCTTCCCTTGTGGGGGAGCTAATACTTTGCACAAGTAAGGTGGTCCTTGTTTGAGTTCAGCAAGATCCACTTCGCCATCATCGAAACTCATAGACTCATCACACAGACCTTCGACGTTATCATTAAATTCGACAAAAGCTACCTTTTTATTTTTATTAAACTTAGCCTTCTCATCTTTGAGTCATTCAAGTTGTCGAACTCGATCAGCTAATTGGGCCATGTCTCTTAGGTACTGGGTGTCCAACTTTTTCCTAATAGAGTAGTCGAGACCACCGGCGGCCATTTCGACCAACTCATGCTCAGGGACCTGCGTGAAGCATCTGGCCTTAAGCAAATGGAACCTATTAAGGTACTCCTCTATTGGTTCAGAGAACCTACGCTTCACACTAGCTAGTTCCTTTAAGCTAATTTTAGTCTGACCCATATAGAACTGTTCATGGAACAAACGCTCTAACTGGGTCCAGTTACATATCGTGTTAGGGGGAAGCGTCGTGAACCAGGTGAAGGCGTTCTTAGTAAGAGAACTTGGGAAGTATTTTATCCTAAGGCTTTCATCATTCACTATCTCTCCAGCCTCGATTAGGTAACGAGCCACATGTTCAACAGTGGATTCCGTCGTATCTCCTGAAAACCTAGTGAATTTAGGTACTTTCGTCCTAGGAGGTAACTCCGCCTGAAGGATATAGTCTACTATAGGTGAAGTATAGTTTGGCCTGGTAAAACCAGTATTTAACCCATTTCTGGCCATAATTCTCTCGACCATGGCCGCCAGATTATTGTCTACGGCTATGTTGTTACGACGAACATGCTGGACTACATTATCAGCGTCTTGGTTTCGATTCACAACCACTACTCCTGGATTTCTTTCTCCCAAGCCACGGGGTTGGTTTTGCAAAGGTTCTCCCCTAAGCCCTTCGACTACCAGAGGGACTATCCTTCCTTGGTTTCCTACATCGACTTCTACCATATTCGCCAATTTGTCTCATGGGACATCCGCTACTGCGGCTTGGTTTCTGGTTAAGGGAGGTACCCCATGAATTCATCCAATCTTGTTAATTGTACCGCCAATTGTTGATTGGTCTAGGTTGTATTTTGGATTAATGGTTGAAATATTTCGCCCATGGTTTGTGACAAAGTCTGAACCATTTGTAGGTTACTTTCATCCATCTGCTGTCTCAAACAAGCAACTGAGGTGTTGGTCAAATTGGGGCCTTGTGTCGAATACCCTAAACTCTGGGGGTTTCGACCCATGTTCACACCTGACCCTGACCCTTGTAGTGGCGAAGCCATCGCCTGATATGAGAATATAGGGGGTGCACTTTGGAGCCCTTGCATCATAGCAGTGGGCATCCCATATGAGGGGTTTCTTGGTGACTGTGAAAAACCAGGGGGCACAAACTGCCTGGACGTCGAACTTCCTCCTAACAAAATCTGAGGATTCGACGTTTGATGACCAATGTATTCCAACACTGGCTGAGTATAAGGCCTTATCACCGTCGATCCCACCCCAAGTGCTGAAGGCGTCGGCACTGGCCTCACAGGAAGCACCGTTTGTTCTCCAGTCGACGGTATCGGAGGGGGAACTCCCTCTTCTCTTATTCCTTTGATGGAACCGTCTCCTTATTGGTTGGAGTTATCTGGTTGGTTTGTATCCGTAGCCATGTTCTTACTGCTTCGTCTTGATCGCGTCTCTTCATTTATAGTGGTAATTTTACCAATTCTCAGTAACATAAAAATGTACCTTCTCACGAAAGGGACCAGTATAACTGCAGAACTTTAATAAGTTTAGTTTTATAAAATAGATTCTCTAGCACAGTCCTACTGGGCGTGCCATTTTATTTCCCTTGAAAATCGGAAAACAACCGTTGATCTTCCAAATCTAACTTTGGTGACTCACAGCATCGATCAAATTGATCCTAGGACATGTGTGTCGCTACTGCGAAAATCGGCGCCGGCTGAACAGAAGAGTCGCCACCGTGCGTTATTTATCCCACGGGAGGGAAAGGAAACGCTCAGAGTAAACCTCGCACAACACGGGAAAGGTATGGTCGTCGCAACCAAAACCTGGATTCGGGAGTCGGTTACGCAAGGGGAAGGTATTAGCACCCCTCACGTCCGTCGTACTCGACGGGATCCACGCTTGTTTTCGGGTATGGATTGTTATTCTATCTACTCTAAAGGTCTGGGGTTAAAAGAAAAGAAAATGAAAATAAAAATGACTCGGCAAAGTATCGCACTTTATGCCTACGTATTCCCGTCTGGAACGAGAAATCAGAGTCAACGTAGTTCGCCTACCTACGGGAAAGGAGGGGAAGGTTGCTCGCTAGGATATCGCATCCTATGCCTACGTACTTTCATACAGCATGAAAGATCAGAGCAAACGTAGTTCGGGCCACGTACGACACAAGCTTGTCTTGGTTGATTTTATTCCTTCTGAAAAAGGTTTTCTTGATTAACAGTCCCGGCGGACAAAAATGACGCTTTGATGAGTTCACCTTCTTTTACGGAAGAAGTGTCTTTTATTGTGTTTGAAATCTTTATTGTGTTTTTCTGTTTGTTTTGAGAAAGAAAGAGACAGAACTCTATCCTACGGTTGCGAAGGGAATCAAACTAACCTAATGTTATCATGCATGGGTTAAGACCTAGTGTCTATCATGCTCCTCTCTTGCACAGAGAGAAACAGAGATCCTACGGGATAGGCAGAAACAGAAACAATATCAGATATATACAGTAAAACAGTAAAATGCATGGATGCAACAATACAAGCGAGGCAAGGGAGTCCCACTCAACCTCGAACCTAGAAAACAATAGGCAAAAGTGAACAGGCTTCACTTTCAACCCAGCAGGGTAAACAGCAAACAATACAGTTCAGAAAACCAATCAATACATCAGCAAATGAAATACAGCAAGAGAAACAGCATCAGCAGCTCTGAGTCAACAACTGGCTTCAAGCAATCTCCAATCAGCTACAGGCTTCAACAAGCATCAATCTTCATCTTCATGGCCTTCAGACAAGGGCTTTGATCATCAGTCTTCCATCTGCACTGGCTTTTCTTCAAAGTCAAACCTCCAGGATGAGGGATTAATCACAAGAGTGAATTGCGTGTTAAGCAATCAGCTGACTACCAAAGGTGGTGAACAGACTGCTTCTAACACAAGAGACATTTTCTCTCAAGAGTTCTATCTCATAGACACCATCACCAAGCCTTCCAAAGGAAGGGGGTGAGTGTCTTAGAGAGACTCTGAATCACAGAGAAGAATGGATGCAGACAAGGCAATCCATGTTTGAGAAACAATCATTCTAATCTAGAGCTCTGCCTAGCTCCTAAATCCTAGTCTCCTCAGCAGCTGCTGGCAGGAAACACCTCCTCAACTCTGACAGTTGATCTTCAATCTTTGAATCTCCAATGGCTTCATCTCCACAAATCTTCAGCTTCCCCAGGGCCCCAGACAAACCCAATACCCAAACCAACAATCAACAATCCCCAGAGGGCACACCACACCAGACAGCAGATACACAGACAGTAATAATATCAGTAGGGGAATCCTAACTTTTCTCTAAGGGATCTAATAACTACCCATAGCCCCTATAGTCCCATAACTAATCTATTCAAACCCTAAGTCCTAAGGGGGATGAAATTAAACTCCTAAGTTGTCACCTAAAAACCCTAGTTTTGATCATGATATTCAAGCATTTATTAATCACCTAAAATTAACCTCTAAAAATGGGAACTAAAATATTTCTACAAGCTTAACATCTCATCTAAACAATATGAAAAGAATGATCAAAAAATATTAAAGCATGTGAGAGAACAAAAATCATAAAAATAATGCATGAAATGTAACTATTTATTATGACATTTATTTAGAAAATATGTAAAAAATATGAAATAAAACTAAAAATGAAATTTTATTTTCCTATAATATTCTAGACATTTTAATGAAAACATGGTAAAAAGAATGAATTAAAAAGCATTTTTTATGAATTATTTATGAATTTTCAAAGATGGTAAAATATTAAAATGAAATTAAGAAAATTAAATGAATTAAATGAATGAGGGGGGTGCATTCAGTAGGCGCGCTCAGTTCATTATTGTATGGGCCAGACAGGGTAGGGTGCAGATAGCGTTTGGACAAGGCCCAGAATTCTCAGCAACAAAGGAAAATAACAGAAGCGCCAGGGGGGGTGAGAAAAGCAACAGATATCACGTTCAATATTGGTTTGGGCCTAACTCTGGGGTGGGAATAGCAAATGAGACTGAGGCCCGCCCGTTTCAATTAATGAAACGGTGCGTTTAGAGCCAAAGTCATTCCCTCCAATTCTGAAATTAAACGCTGGCCATTGGATTGCCCTGATAGTCAAAGGTCCAACACATAGGGAGCGGTCACGATTGCATCTTCCCCAAATAACCTGCAACTAGGGTTTTATCTTCTCCATGGCAGCCATGCACGACCTACCTTCCACCTCTTCGTTCTCATCACACACGCAACTAATCCACATGCTGTAAACATGAAACCTGTTCCAAATCTCTCCCTCTACAAGCCTAGGGCCTCAATTCATCTTGAAATTCACCACATCAACAAATTCGATTGAGTCAACATTCGGCCTCCATTGAAATGCACTGGTATAAACCTTCACCATTCTTCCTCAGACTTAGCCTAAATTAAACTACACCTAATGGAGACTAACACATGCTATCCAGCCACAATCATAACACATTCATCCAAGAGATTCGAACACAAACAGTTCCTTACACCTGTCACTAACCATCACCAAAACTCTCCAAATTCATCTAACCTAATCTCCTAACCACCTAGATCAATTCTACACTAACAAAATCATGCCTAACTAACTGGATCAAGCAGTTTGAAGGAAAACTTACCTTGTAAGAAATCTTGAGAAACAGCTATGGAGATGAAAGATCTGAGGCTTCTAAGTACTGGATCTTGATCAAGCCTTGATGTATGTGATTCTGTATGCACAAACTTGGAGTTTCCTTGCTTGAATCATGCAATCCACTTGAACTTGTGATTTTGATGATCTTGAGAAAAGCACTCGAATATGAATGATTCACACCAGAAACTTGCTTCAATTATGATCTATGATGATGGTGGAGTGGAATTGAATTGATTATGATGAAAGTTGTTGAAGGTTTTGAGAGAATTGTAATGAAACTTTTATGGAAAAGTATGAGAGATTTTGTGAAATTCTTGGTGCAAATGAAGCCAACCCTTGCCAAATTCTCCTTTCATGAATATATAGACCCCAAATGAACATTCTAGATCCATCTTGCACATTCCCTTGTTTTCAAATTTTGATCCATTTTGATTATGTTTCTTAAATGATAAGCAACCATGGATAACTTCATTTTTTCCTTCTAAACTCAAAAAAGTGGGTGAACCATTGTTCTTAGAATTGTTTTTCCATTCAAAATCATATATTGGAAGTCTCCATTTGGATTTGTAAATCTCCCAAACCATTTTCCAACTTGAAATTATTCACTTTATAAGCCTTTTTAGTTCATATTTTGACCAATTGTGCAACTCCATGCTATGAGCTTCTCCAATAACTTGTGACCTTCTTTCTAGACTTAAAATCCCATTTGGAGCAAGTTTGATGTTGTAAGTTTTTCCATTTGAGGCCTCCTTGTATGAGTTTTGGGTATAGGTTAAAATGACCTGTAATTCACAAATGCCCAAAATACCCTTTGCTTGTCAAGACCATAAGTTGAGTTCTCCACATCATATGAAGGCATACCATACCATTCTAGAAAGCTAAGACAATGAGGAACAATTCTTATGTTGACCAAGAATTCATTTGAAATCTCCTTGAGGGGCAAAACTAGCTTGGAAGTCAAGTCACTTTCACAGACAAAAATTCAGACACCCCAGATGACCTATAACTTGCAAGGACCATAACTTGAGTTCTATAAATCTCCTTGATGTCTTCCACCACTAAAATTAAAGGTCTTGAGATCCTCTACAAGTTTCATGTTGGCCAAGAAGCCATTTGAAGCTAGCATTTTGACTTATCTTGCTTGGAAGTTTGACCTAAACTAGGGGATTTTACAGAGAAACCCTAATTTAGTAACTCCTCTTCTCCTTGATTTCTCTTGAATTCTCCTTGTCATATCTCCACATCCTTCTTCATATGTCAAGTGTTGATCCCCACATCTCTCCAATAGCCTTGAATGCTCTCTTAAGTCAGTCAGTTGACCTAGGGTTGACCTAGGGTTGACCCAGATGAAACCCTAGTTGACTGTCTTCAACTGTAGCTCTTGTGCCTTCATCAATGACTTGTTTTCTTCTCCAAATGACTTTATAAGTCTCTCAAGATGTCTAGATACTCTCCATGCCTTCACTTCATAGCTCACAACCCTCTTGTTGATCCTCAGATACCCTTAGCTAGGAGGTAGACTCAAGGCTTGATCTGCTAAACTCTTTGCTTTCAAATTCTTTCCTGATGACTTGAATATGACTGAATTGGGATAATAACCTCTTGCTAGGCCTCTAGAGATGAAAATAATGATTGGTCCCCTGTTGAATGACTTGCTATACTTATGCTATGCAGATGGTTAGTCTATGTACATGACTCTATATGCAAATGCTAATGATAAAACATAAATCCAAGGAATAAGGTTGAGCAAATTTTAGGGTGCAACAGCTGCCCCTATTCAAGCGACTTGGACCCGATTGGATGAAGAGCCCGGAGCCTTCAGACATTCGCGGTACGAGACGGTTGAATACTAGTGAAACCAGAAATTTGCCAACCGCAGAAATAAACTGCGCTCCTGCTTGAGGAATGACATTCATCAGCTGAATCTGACTGTTAGAGTAACCCACTGATCTCGCGCGACCGTGCTGGGGATTGGCTTCATCGTTCTGAAGAGGATTTTGTCATACCAGACTGCTTGCTTGTCCACGCTAGGACTCTGTCTGTCGTTAATACAAAGAAATCTCAACGAAAACCTGTCCACGTTAGGACTCCACTTGCTGTTATCCCAGAAAAATCTCGGCAACTCCGCTGGGGGATAATTCGTCTGCATTTCCATAAACCGCATCGTCCACGTTAGGAATAAAACTCTTCCACGTTAGGAGTAACACCTGTCCACATTAGGAATCATTTTTTTCTGCGTCTGTCCACGTCAGGACTAACCCTTTCATCTTTCCACGTCAGGAAACAATCTTCTTTCCACATAAGGAGAACTGCATCAATCTGTCCTCGTAAGGACTCCAATGCCACTTGACATGTCCGCGTCATGACTCCGATCTTTCCACGTAAGGAATTCCACTTTTCTTGAATCTGTCCACGTAAGGACTAACTTCCTTCTTCTTCCACGTTAGGAATATCTTCTTCGATCTGTCCGCGTCAGGACTAAACTCTTCCACGTCAGGAATAGTCCACTTCTTTCCACGTCAGGAATCAATCTCGATACGTCCGCGTGAGGACTCAATCTTTCCACGTAAGGAATACAACTCGTCTTTCCACGTAATGAATGATAATCTCTTTGATCTGTCCGCGTTAGGACACTGATCTCGTCTTGATTTGTCCACGTTAGGACTCAGGCGTCTTCGACTCACCGAGGGAATAAGACTTGTCCACGTAAGGACTCACGCGCCTTCGACTTGCTGGGGAAATATCCGCGTTAGGACTTACACTTTGCCAACAACACGAAGAAGGATAAATTTGTCCACGTCAGGATTCTTGTATCTTGTCATCACAAAGAACTACAAACTTGTCCACGTCAGGACGCACATTTCACCATTACAAATAAAGATATCTGCCGAAAACAAAGTGATCCACGTCAGGATACCAACACGAAGAGTAACCAATCTTTTGTCAACGTCATGACCTCCCTTTCTCCAAATTTCAAAAGACCGAATCTATCCACGTCAGGATTAACACACCTTACCAATCCGGTAAAACAAACCTGTCCACGTTAGGACGCCCACTTCTGAAGAGACCCCGTCATTCTAGGAGTAAAGGGTCCACGTCAGGACTTAATTCTTCAATGATCCTTTCCCACAAACTGCTCAGCACTGACGTGACAGCGACTTCGATATGAACTCTACTGGGGATGTCTGAAAACTAACTATCGGACACCTGCTTCGAAATTCTGATTCATGCGACTCGTTGATGACAAACGAACTTTGCTTGGGAATAAGGAGATTCTTATCCTGGCCACTCTAGCTGGGGAAAATCAGATACATTTGCATAAATGACTCTGCTGGAGACAAAGAGAGTTTTATCACGATAACTCTGTGGGGAATACCGCCGAAACTGACATTATCATTGAATATCTCCTGCCGAGATCTTGACTGTTTGGTAATTTATTTGAGCCAGAGCTCTCTCCACCTGAACTACTAGAGTACAGAAACTGCTTCAGCAAAATAAATGCTGGAAGGATAACGACGACTCGCCGGGGATAGCCTGACGCTACAAAATAAATGCTGGTAGGATGAAGTCGACCCTGTAGGGAAGTTGGGAACTCAAACCACACGTCTTGTTGAAGTAACCCCCTGCCGGGGAATAATAACTCTGCTGGGGAATAGCAGATGCACCTGGTATGATTGATCTTTCTGCTGGAACATGAACTGATATCACCAGTATTCCTGCCAAAATAAATGACAGGACCCACCATCGACTCTGCGTTAGAGAGCCTTGACCTTCGAATTCCACTGGAAGGAAAGAACATTTACTGAAAAGAGAACTCCGCTGGGGATGACTGGATTCTCTTGGGGAAAACTAACTGACTCCACTGGGGAAGAGTGCATGACCCTGCGGGGGGAAATGAACCTGTCTGAATACAGCCTTACGATCCCGGAATCACCAAACTCTGCTGAGGACGAGTAACTTCTCTGGAGCACGTCCTTTGGATAAGCTACGGCTAGCTGGAGAATTCTATCCTTCTTCAGGAAGAACATGCATGACCTGCGTGGGGATCAAGCTTTTCACTATTGCAATCTTTTGATCATCTTCCTCGTACGGTTATGAAACCTGCGACAACACAAACAAGACACGACAAGCCTATGCAATCAAATCAATTCAGGTTGGTGACGTTACACTCAGTTAATTCAGAGCTTTAACAATTGTTGGCAAGGGCCAGTGATGTTATACTCATGCTAGCTTCAATAAACTTAGGCGTTTTATCATGCGCAAAAACAGTAAAGAACAGGCATCAAGTACTGAATAACACATTTTCATTGATTGGGCCCCTGAATGGGCGGAATTTTTGTACACGGGATGTAACTCCTGAAAAGAGGAAGCTACACAAAGCAAATATACAAGTATGCAAGTATTCACAAGAAGCATAAATATTGACAAATTAAATTTTGTACACATGTCGGCAACTGGATGCAGATGAACATCACGAACTGATCCTCCCATGACTCGTCCGACTCTAATGCTTTCCCGGTATCCGTCTTCTGAAGAGGTTGCATCCGATAACTGACTCCTCAAACCTATTCTCCCGCAATGATGCTTATTGAATACCAAATTCGGACCGCAGTCATTTGCTTTTCACATCCCTAACTTTTGCGTGAACCGCCCTTTACGGGTTTTCAGTTCACCGGGATACCCTTTTTTGCCGAAGCCGCCCAGTGTAGGTTTTCAACTTCGCGGGTGTACATTTTTTCAATTTTATCCCTAATTTTTGCCCGAACCTTTCATTCTGTTTTTGGTTCGCCAGGATGCCCCATTTTTGCCTGGACTCTCTTTTTTCTGTCCAGCGGGTCTATTTTAAGCAAAGTATTTTTTAACTGCGTCCGAATTCACAGGTGATGCAAAGTCTTCCCCGTCCATGGTGGACAACAATAAAGCTCCTCCTGAAAAAACCTTACTGACAACGTATGGCCCTTCGTAGTTGGGGGTCCACTTGCCCCTGTGATCTGCTTGCGGCGGGAGAATCCTTTTCAGCACAAGGTCGCCCGTCTGAAAGCTTCGCGGAATTATCTTCTTGTCGTACGCTTTCTTCATTCGTCTTTGATACAAACGACCGTATGCCAGAGAAGCTAGCCTCTTCTCATCCATCAAACTCAGTTGGTTCAATCTATTCGTTACCCATTCTGCCTCGTCCAGCTGAACGTCTCGCAATACCCTTAGAGAAGGGATCTCAACTTCCAATGGTAATACCGCCTCCATTCCGTATACTAACGAGAACGGAGTTGCCCCGGTTGATGTGCGTACCGTCGTACGATAACCGTGCAAAGCGAAAGGTAGCATTTCATGCCAATCTTTATAAGTCACCACCATTTTCTGGACGATTTTCTTGATATTCTTATTGGCCGCTTCGACAGCGCCATTCATCTTGGGTCGGTAAGGGGAGGAGTTGTGATGTTCGATCTTGAAATTCTGACAGAGCTCCTTTATCATTTTGTTGTTCAGATTAGAACCATTATCCGTGATTATCCGCTCGGGAATCCCGTATCGGCAAATGATATCTCTTTTGATGAATCTAGCCACCACTTGCTTCGTTACATTTGCGTAAGACGCTGCTTCCACCCACTTGGTGAAATAATCGATTGCTACGAGAATGAACCGATGCCCGTTAGAAGCCGTCGGCTCAATCTTTCCGATCATATCGATTCCCCACATTGAGAATGGCCATGGAGACGACATCACATTTAGAGGACTTGGAGGCACATGTATTTTGTCAGCATAAATTTGGCACTTATGGCACTTTCTTGCAAATTTGAAACAATCAGTTTCCATCGTCAGCCAAAAATAACCTGCCCGCAGCAGTTTTCTCGTCATAGCATGCCCGCCAGCATGCGTACCGAATGCACCTTCGTGAATTTCCTCCATGAGAAGCTTTGCCTCTTTCTCGTCTACACAACGCAACAACACCAAGTCGTGGTTTCTTCTGTACAAGACGCCATCCGGGTTCAAATAGAAATTACCCGCTAATCTCCTGAGAGTCTTCTGATCTTGACTGGATGCCCCAGCCGGATACTCTTTATTCTTCAGGAAATTAAGGATATCAAAATACCACGGTTTGTCATCAGATGCTTCATCAATAGCAAATACATAAGCTGGCCTGTCCAACCGAGAGATAGTGATCTGGGGAGCTTCGTTCCAGAAATTGACCTTGTACATGGAAGACAAAGTGGCAAGGGCGTCAGCCATTTGATTTTCTGCCCGTGGCACGTGATGCAATTCAACTTTGTCGAAGAAAGGCAACAATCTCCTTGCATAATTCATGTAATGTATCAAATTGGGCTGCCGTGTCTCCCATTCCCCTTTGATCTGATTCACTACCAGAGCTGAGTCTCCGTATACGTCTAAATGCTTGATTCGCAAATCAATGGCTTCTTCAAGCCCCATTATACAAGCTTCGTATTCGGCCTCATTGTTGGTAACGGCAAAGGTCAATCGGGCAGTAAACGGGATGTGCGACCCGTGTGGCGTAGTGATAATTGCCCCTATTCCGCTACCGTAAGCATTCACAGCTCCATCAAATATCATCTGCCATTTGGACCCCGGCTCTGGTCCTTCGTCTGGTAACGGCTCTTCACAATCCTTCATCTTGAGATACATGATATCCTCGTCAGGAAAGTCAAATCTCATCGATTGATACTCTTCAATAGGCTGCTCCGCCAGATACTCAGACAACACACTCCCCTTTATCGCCTTTTGCGAGACATATTGAATATCATATTCGGTCAAGATCATCTGCCACCTGGCAATTCTACCTGACAACGCCTGCTTTTCAAATATATATTTGATCGGATCCATCTTCGAGATGAGCATGGTTGTATGATTCAGCATGTACTGCCTCAAACGCTTGGCGGCCCAGGCTAGCGCGCAACAAGTTTTCTCCAGCATTGAGTATCGAGATTCACAGTCTGTAAATTTCTTACTCAGATAATAGATCGCATGCTCTTTTCTCCCCGTCTCGTCGTGTTGACCGAGAACGCAACCCATGCTTCCCTCAAGAACCGTTAAATACATTATCAAGGGTCTCCCTGCCACCGGGGGTATCAAAATAGGAGGCTCCTGCAAGTACTTCTTTATTTTGTCGAACGCCTTTTGACAATTTTCGCTCCATGTCACCGCTTGATCTTTCTTTAGCAACTTGAATAATGGTTCACACGTGGCCGTTAGGTGAGATATGAACCGGGCAATGTAGTTCAATCTCCCCAAAAACCCGCGCACCTCTTTCTCTGTTTTAGGCGTCGGCATTTCTTGAATCGCTTTTATTTTAGCAGGATCGACCTCTATTCCTCTTTCGCTTACTATGAACCCCAGGAGCTTACCCGATCTCACCCCGAAGGTGCATTTGTTAGGGTTCAGCCTCAGCCTGAACTTCCTAAGCCTTTTAAACAACTTCAACAGATTCACCAGATGCTCTCCCTCCGTCTGGGATTTGGCAATCATATCATCAACATAAACTTCAATCTCTTTATGCATCATGTCATGGAAGAGAGTTGTCATCGCACGCTGATATGTTGCCCCAGCATTTTTCAAACCAAAGGGCATCACTTTGTAGCAAAATGTTCCCCAAGGCGTTATGAAAGTAGTTTTCTCCATATCCTCTGGCGCCATTTTAATTTGATTATAGCCTGAAAAGCCATCCATGAAGGAGAATACGGAGTACTGAGCAGTATTATCAACTAACACGTCAATATGAGGAAGTGGAAAATCGTCTTTTGGGCTTGCTTTGTTCAAATCTCTATAATCCACGCACATTCGAACCTTGCCATCTTTCTTTGGCACTGGTACGATGTTAGCAACCCATGAGGGATACTTCGTCACAGCCAGGAAACCAGCGTCCCACTGTTTCTGAACCTCCTCTTTGATCTTCATTGCCATATCTGGGCGAGTTCTGCGAAGTTTTTGTTTGACAGGCGGGCAGTCTTCTTTCAGTGGCAGACGATGCACAACCATATCTGTATCGAGCCCTGGCATATCTTGATACGACCAAGCGAATACATCATTATACTCCCGGAGCATTTCAACCAGTTTTCGCTTGATATCACTCTGTAGTGCGGCTCCGATACGAATATTTTTCTCAACCCCTTCCGACCCCAAATTGATAATTTCGATAACCTCGTCGTGAGGCAGAATGGCTCTTTCCTCTTGCTTCACCAACCAAGACAGTTCTTCAGGAACGTCGCTATCTTCGACAACCTCTTCTTCGGTCTGGAATACCGGGTGCTCAAAGTCGGGACGAGTCATAGGTGGCTCAAGGATGTCATCTGAAAATGGTATCCTGCAAAAGAAAGGGTTAAGTGCTTCAAAATGCGTATAAAGCGGATAACCACGTTGCCATTTTATTGAAAAATACAAAACAAGAAAGACAGGGATTACAGTATTTGCACATGAGAAAAACGCCATTTATTTAATGATTAACGAAGCAATGTTTATAACAACACAGCCCTAAGCAAATCCTGATGCCCCGGGCAAGACATCAGATTATTCAACAATTAATAAAGCAAAGCATTACTGTTTAAAAGTCACAGGAACAAGCTCCTGAATAGACCAGTTGCACAGTCCTTGTCCTGGCGTGCTTGGCTGAATCCAGGCATCCATATCATAGTCGCTGTCCCCCTCATCGGACTCTGAAGCAGCATTGACAGATTCATGGCATACTCCACTGGCAGAGATGGTGATTGACTTTCTGAAATGAGGGGCCCCCACGGAAGGAGTTGATGACGACGGTCTGTACCCCAGTCCGAACCGGTCCATTTTTACAGGAATGTCCAATACTTTGCCCCAGCCCTTGGCTTCTCCTGCTTCCACTAGCGCTTGAGCTTCCTTATACGATGAGACAGCTATCTCTGGCACTTTGCTTGGCCCGGGACCCTTGTCCTTGATGCGCAAACCTTCGAATGCCTGGCATGGCGTCTCGTGGATCTCCCCGTCGACTTCCACATATTTAAACGATGATAAATGGCTGACCAGGATGTCTTCTTCTCCGCACACGGTGACCACGCTGTCTCCGACCATATACTTTAACTTCTGATGCAGGGTAGACGTGACTGCCCCTGCCCCGTGAATCCAAGGTCTTCCCAGCAAGCAGCTGTACGCAGGCTGTATATCCATGATATAAAACTCCGTTGCAAACACTTCCGGCCCCACTTGCAGAGGCAAGGTAATCGATCCGAAGACTGTTCTCCGCGTGCCGTCAAACGCTCTGACTACCAAATCGCTGGGTGTACACAAAATCCCTCGAACATCCAGCTTCATCATAGCCTTCTTAGGCAGCACATTCAAAGACGACCCGGTGTCAACCAATACGTGCGACATTGTCGACCCTCTGCACTCAACAGATACATGTAATGCCATATTATGATCCCTTCCTTTCGGAGTCAAGTCGAAATCAGTAAAGCCCAGACTGTGGCCTGCATTTACATGTGCCAATACTCCTTCTAGCTGGTTCACGGAGACATCCTGTGGTACAAAAGAAGTGTCCAGGACTTTCAGCAAAGCGTTTCGGTGAGCCTCCGAACACAACAGCAATGACAAGATAGATATTTTGGATGGCGTTTGCTGCAGATGCTCCACGATTTTATAGTCGCTCTTCCGAATTAAGCGCATGAATTCTTCGACATCCTTAGATGCTGCTTCTTTTTCATTTGCTTGAACCGGAACATTCTCAACCGCTTTCCCTTTTCCTTTCGCTATCCTTTCGGCTTCTACTTCAGGAGATATAAAGATCCTGCCGCTTCTTGTCATGCCTCCTGAGCCCACAACATTATCCACAACCTCCGCTGACTGCTTGTTAACATCGATTTTAATCCCGTCACAATACACCTCTAGCCCATATGACCATGGGACCGCTTTCGTGCTCTCATACGGGATTGGCCCGGCTTTAGTTATAGTAATCGGCGGTCGCTGAGCTGGTGCTGAAATAGTGATCGTCTTCCTAGGAATTGTCACTGTGGCAACATCACTCCGATTATCCACTACTGCCCCTGCCGGCTCATCAGTTGCTGTTCTATCAAACTGCAATACACCTTCATCAATCAAGGCCTGAATGCCTTTCTTCAACTCCTCACACCCCCCAGACAGGGCCCAACAATCTAAGCAGTACTCATTACAACCCGGGTAAACACCTCCTTGCAACAGTCGGCTTTTTATTTCGCTCAGCGGCGTCTTTAAATCCTCAACATTCATGATCAGATTCAGACCTTCCTCAGTCAGCACGGCATTCGCCCCATGATTAGGCATGGGTTTCTGGACTATATTCGCACCGGTCGTTCCGAAGTTGATAGACTTGTTGTCCAAGAGATCCTGCACAACGTGCTTAAAAGCATGACAACCTTCTATATCATGGCCCGGGGCCCCAGAATGAAACTCGCAGCGCCTATTTGCATCATAGCCGAACGGGGGAGTTCCCGTTATCGGTGCCAAGGTTCTTTTCTCCACCAGATTCAATCCCAACAAGGTCTGCAATAAATCAGCGTAGTTAGAGGGAGGCTTCTCGAACACCCTTCTCGGCTTACCACCCTGGAATCTTCTCTGAGCTTGCTGTGCCCCCTGCTGAGGCTGCTGCTGCTGTGGCATTGGTTGCTGCTGAACCTGTTGTTGTTGCTGGATTGGTTGCTGTTGATAAGGAATAGTAACACTCGACACTTGCTGCTGCTGACGATATGGATTTCTTCCCCTGCCTCGGCCTCGGCCTCGGCCTCCAAATACAGCACTAGCTTCGCCCTGACGGCGCCCACCATAAGCTTTCCTATTACTGCCAAATGCAGCTGACTCGTCAACTTGGAACTTTCCTTGCTTAATGTTCCGCTCAATCTTTTCCCCCATCAAGATCAGGTCTGAAAAACTAGCCAAAGACGTATGAAACAACATATCATGAAACAGCCCGGTGAATGTGCCAACAAACATATCGTTCATTTCTTTATCTTCCACAGGGGGACGGACCCTGGCAGCCATATCGCGCCACCTTTGCGCGTATTCTTTAAAACTCTCCCCTTTCTTCTGCGAAAGCCCGGCCAACTGGACCCGATTGGGTGCCAGGTCACTGTTATACTTGTAATGGGCTACGAACGCCTCTGCTAATTGCTTCCAAGTCTTGATATCAGTGGGCTCCAACCCCATGTACCACTCTAAGGAAGGACCCGATAGACTATCCTGAAAGAAATGCATGAGCATTCTTTCGTCAGTGGAGTATGCAGACATCTTTCTGTAATAAGCTCGTACATGCACCTTCGGGCATGTATCTCCTTTGTACTTATCGAACGCAGGCGCTTTGAACTTGATTGGCACCCTCAGCCCAGGTACCAAGCCCATAGTTGCCATGTCCAGACCCACAGCACTCTGGTTTAGGACTCCTTTCATTTGCTCTTCCAGCATTCTAATCTTTTGAGAATCATCCATCGGCCCGTCAAAAACCCCTCCAGAGAAGGCGTCTTCCTGCTGATCCTCTTGCCACATACCGTTTCCAGCCCCGTATCCATCATACGCATTATTACGTCCAGCTCTGACCTGATTCATCCCCGGAACTCGACCTCTGTTGCCATACCCTTGAACACCTCCAACAGGACCTCCAGCCATAAAACCAGCACCGTTTCCGTTTCCAAAACCTCCGTAGCCCTGATTGACCATACCATAACCATCTTGCCCAAAGCCTTGAGCATTAAAGCCATACTTGCCAGTATTGTCGAATCCCTGATCGTTGAATCCGAACCCAGCGTTGACAAAGCCATTGCCTCCGAGATTATCTCCCACATTGACATCACCCAGCCCAGCGTTGTGGACAGCAGTTTCATTTCCAACTCCGACGTTACCATTCACAGCAGTGGTAGCGTTGTTGACGTTAGCAGCATTCACATTGACGACAGGCGGAGCCACTGGCGTTGGAGTGCCATCTCCATGAGCAGTATCAACCCGGACAGACTGATGATCTTCGTTACCATGACCAGCGTTGCGAGCCAACAGAGGCTGGACCATGGCCTGCAAATTCTCTTGCCCTTTTGCTATAGCCTCCAGGGTTTGCATGAAGAGGGCGAGCTTCTCGCGTACATCCTGCATCTCATTCTGAATCTGGTCCATGACTTTCCGACAGTTGGAACGTGTAGAATAGCGGTGAGGATGTTGATCTGGAATCCTGTTAAGTACCTGTTACAGAACAAGAGATAAGACACCGTTCAAAGATTACCTGTTATGCAATATGAATATGAATGCAATGCAATGTGTCTGTGCATTAGGGAAGTTCATTCCCCCAGTTCTAGTGCGAAGGTGCCGGTGCAGTGACAGTGTTGACAATAGGAATATCGGAGCTGAATCATAGAAAGCCTCATATATAGCAGAGAGAATCAATAAGCCCAGGGTACAATATCACTGAGAGTACAAAGATGGCATGACCTCAACCAACAATCCTGGTGATGGTCAGCACTATGCAAATAAAGCATACAAATAATGGAACGATCAAATCCTCCCGAAAGTCTGGTACTCCTCTATCAACTTCTTGGTCTCCGGATGGCTTGGTCGATCGAGCAGCCCTTCAACAAGCTGGTTTCTCTTCTTAAGAACACGGCGTACGTCTTCAGCAGTTTCTTCCCATGCCGCTTCTCCGAAGCAATCTTCTAGCTTTCGCTTCTGGGACACTGCTTCATCTCTGGATTTGATTGCCTTGTTCAGTGCATGCTGGACACTATACCGGTTCATCACTTCCTCCTCACACTTCTTGATGCTAGACTTCAACTTCTCCTCGAGGTCGGAAATTTGCTGCTTTAGCTTATCTTCCCTCTGCTTGTTGTTGGTGAGAGTAGCATTCCAAGTCTTATTGCAAGAGGATATCTCTCGGTGTGCTGCGTCAAGCGCTTTCTTTTTGGCTTCCAGCATGTCATGGGAGCTTCTGAACTCTTGCCCCAGACGTTCGCGCTTTTTCTTTTCCTCGGTCAACTCAGCCCCTAACCTGTTTAACAGCTCGATCTGTTGTTGGAAAGCATATACGGCCTTGTTTTTCTCGCTGCGTGCTTGGGCTAACTCTTGCTCTAACCCTTCGTTAATCTTCATCAGGGCTTCTCTCTCCTGCACAACCTGTTCATAGACTTCCCTAGAAACAGTGGTCGGCTCCGCTACCGGAATAGGAACAAGAATTAGTGCCTCTGGAAACGGCATCTTCAACTGACTAGCCCTCTCCTGAATCCAAACTCTATAAGGTGCATAGGCCTGACAGTCATTCTTTCCTAACAACGACTTTCCTTTGCGGTTAATACGCGTCCAAGCATGTTGCAACTTGGCTAATAACTCCCCCTTCACGTCACCGGTGAAGTACAGAGATTCCTGTACTTCCTCCTCTTGAGGTGGATTCTTCAGCGCATATCCGAACTGGCGAATGAATAAAGAAGGGTTGTAGTTGATACACCCTTTTCTTCCTATCAATGGGACATTAGGGTACCCAGAACAACTGAAGATGAGCTCCGATCCCAACAAATCTCTATCAAACCACTCCATATCTTCCGACGATAGCCTCATCAAGCGTTCTGGCCAACCAACGGGAACTGTAGTCTCTGCAGCAGATCCTCTCTTAGGAAGATGACTCTCAAACCATATACTCAACAAGGGTACACAAAGATGAACATTCTTCCCTCTTCCCTTCTCATTCTTGTAATGCAGTGAGTGATATAGATCTCCGAGTAAAGTAGGCACAGGATTACCAGCGGCAAACAAGTAGAAAGCATCGAAGTCCACAAAATCCGGTATATTGGGGAATAGTACTATGCCATAGATGCACAAAGCCAACACAGCATTGAAAGCAACCCAGCACCCATTCTTAGCGTACTCTTGGGCTTTACCAACTAAGAACTGAAATGAGAATCCTGGAACTCCACGGGAAACAGTAGTCACAAGTTCAGAAGCATCAACATGCAAGGCTTTTGCCAATTCCTCCGGCTTGGGTTTGGCATCATAATGAATGAATGGAACCTGGTTCTGCACAGGCAGCTCAACATACTCAGCGTATTCCTCCAGAGTTGGTCCCATAATAAAATCAGAGAACGTGAAGCACCTCAAAGCAGGGTCATAGAATTGCATCAAAGCATACAGCCCATCTAACTCTACCTCTGTAGGTTTGCACACCAATCTCAATAATCTACCATAGCTCATCCGGAAACTCCTACGAACACCCTCATCAGCAAGAGAGATCAACCCCAGTAAAGGCACAATATCAGGCGTAGGCAATTTGTAAGCAACTGTTCTCCGTAGGCTAGTCATGATCAAACACTCAGAAGTCTGGGCACTAGAACTAGGGAAATGCAAATGCACCTGCAGCACAGACACACGTTAGTGAAATGCAAATGATAATGGATATGCAAGGATGCAATGCAAGTAACATTCAACAGGGACCAAAGCTGCAGCTGAATAGCCTAAACCCAATCAAGAAAGGTCTCAGGTAGACCATCCAGAAGTCATCAAACCCTGGTCTCAGATAGACCTAAAATAAAACTCCAACACTGGTCTCTGACAGACCTCAAACCATAACTCCAACTGGTCTCTGCTAGACCTCAAATCCCATCTATAACTGGTCTCTGACAGACCTCAGAATACATCTCCAAATGGTCTCTGACAGACCTCAGAATACATCTCCAAACGGTCTCTGACAGACCTCAGAATAAACCTCCACATGGTCTCTGACAGACCTCAGAATAAATCTCCACATGGTCTCTGACAGACCTCAAAACTCTCCACATGGTCTCTGACAGACCTCATAATACATCTCCATAAATAACCAGGATCTCTGATCAAGAAACAACCGGTAGTCTGGAGGTCTAGTTACCTGCATAACCCTGAATCCCCTCACAGGTAGGTGGCCCTATAACTGGCACAAGGTACGGCATCCTATGCGGTCGTCGGCGTCACAGACTTTCAGGGTTGATGATACGATTCCCAGAAGGAGTGGCATCATCAAATCCTGAAGAGGCCTCACTCAGCCAACTTCCAAATGATCGGTCCCCAGAGTCGACAATCCAACTAACCAGCAACCCACGCCAACCAAAGGAAGGGGCAGGAGGCCAACCAGAGGAACCTCGTCTGAGTGTAGATTTCATGGGACACCAAAGCAAGCAAAGCAAGCGGGCGCCCACTAATTTCTACTCTAATTCTAGGTGCCCTCAAGCCCAGGTCCGGCTTATCTCTCAATATCAGAACACCCGTCACACCCCAGATACAGCAATAATAAACAATAGATATAAAGCTGAAAAATACAGGGTTAGAAATATACAATAACTCCATACAAAATCCTCGACGGGAAAACAAGCGTTAGGATTGACTCTCTCAAGGGACGTTGGATCCCAAATGCATAAGGTCCGTCGCAGTCCTTAGCAGCCAGGGGACGTTGGATCCCCAGCAGAGTCGCCAGCTGTCGCTACTGCGAAAATCGGCGCCGGCTGAACAGAAGAGTCGCCACCGTGCGTTATTTATCCCACGGGAGGGAAAGGAAACGCTCAGAGTAAACCTCGCACAACACGGGAAAGGTATGGTCGTCGCAACCAAAACCTGGATTCGGGAGTCGGTTACGCAAGGGGAAGGTATTAGCACCCCTCACGTCCGTCGTACTCGACGGGATCCACGCTTGTTTTCGGGTATGGATTGTTATTCTATCTACTCTAAAGGTCTGGGGTTAAAAGAAAAGAAAATGAAAATAAAAATGACTCGGCAAAGTATCGCACTTTATGCCTACGTATTCCCGTCTGGAACGAGAAATCAGAGTCAACGTAGTTCGCCTACCTACGGGAAAGGAGGGGAAGGTTGCTCGCTAGGATATCGCATCCTATGCCTACGTACTTTCATACAGCATGAAAGATCAGAGCAAACGTAGTTCGGGCCACGTACGACACAAGCTTGTCTTGGTTGATTTTATTCCTTCTGAAAAAGGTTTTCTTGATTAACAGTCCCGGCGGACAAAAATGACGCTTTGATGAGTTCACCTTCTTTTACGGAAGAAGTGTCTTTTATTGTGTTTGAAATCTTTATTGTGTTTTTCTGTTTGTTTTGAGAAAGAAAGAGACAGAACTCTATCCTACGGTTGCGAAGGGAATCAAACTAACCTAATGTTATCATGCATGGGTTAAGACCTAGTGTCTATCATGCTCCTCTCTTGCACAGAGAGAAACAGAGATCCTACGGGATAGGCAGAAACAGAAACAATATCAGATATATACAGTAAAACAGTAAAATGCATGGATGCAACAATACAAGCGAGGCAAGGGAGTCCCACTCAACCTCGAACCTAGAAAACAATAGGCAAAAGTGAACAGGCTTCACTTTCAACCCAGCAGGGTAAACAGCAAACAATACAGTTCAGAAAACCAATCAATACATCAGCAAATGAAATACAGCAAGAGAAACAGCATCAGCAGCTCTGAGTCAACAACTGGCTTCAAGCAATCTCCAATCAGCTACAGGCTTCAACAAGCATCAATCTTCATCTTCATGGCCTTCAGACAAGGGCTTTGATCATCAGTCTTCCATCTGCACTGGCTTTTCTTCAAAGTCAAACCTCCAGGATGAGGGATTAATCACAAGAGTGAATTGCGTGTTAAGCAATCAGCTGACTACCAAAGGTGGTGAACAGACTGCTTCTAACACAAGAGACATTTTCTCTCAAGAGTTCTATCTCATAGACACCATCACCAAGCCTTCCAAAGGAAGGGGGTGAGTGTCTTAGAGAGACTCTGAATCACAGAGAAGAATGGATGCAGACAAGGCAATCCATGTTTGAGAAACAATCATTCTAATCTAGAGCTCTGCCTAGCTCCTAAATCCTAGTCTCCTCAGCAGCTGCTGGCAGGAAACACCTCCTCAACTCTGACAGTTGATCTTCAATCTTTGAATCTCCAATGGCTTCATCTCCACAAATCTTCAGCTTCCCCAGGGCCCCAGACAAACCCAATACCCAAACCAACAATCAACAATCCCCAGAGGGCACACCACACCAGACAGCAGATACACAGACAGTAATAATATCAGTAGGGGAATCCTAACTTTTCTCTAAGGGATCTAATAACTACCCATAGCCCCTATAGTCCCATAACTAATCTATTCAAACCCTAAGTCCTAAGGGGGATGAAATTAAACTCCTAAGTTGTCACCTAAAAACCCTAGTTTTGATCATGATATTCAAGCATTTATTAATCACCTAAAATTAACCTCTAAAAATGGGAACTAAAATATTTCTACAAGCTTAACATCTCATCTAAACAATATGAAAAGAATGATCAAAAAATATTAAAGCATGTGAGAGAACAAAAATCATAAAAATAATGCATGAAATGTAACTATTTATTATGACATTTATTTAGAAAATATGTAAAAAATATGAAATAAAACTAAAAATGAAATTTTATTTTCCTATAATATTCTAGACATTTTAATGAAAACATGGTAAAAAGAATGAATTAAAAAGCATTTTTTATGAATTATTTATGAATTTTCAAAGATGGTAAAATATTAAAATGAAATTAAGAAAATTAAATGAATTAAATGAATGAGGGGGGTGCATTCAGTAGGCGCGCTCAGTTCATTATTGTATGGGCCAGACAGGGTAGGGTGCAGATAGCGTTTGGACAAGGCCCAGAATTCTCAGCAACAAAGGAAAATAACAGAAGCGCCAGGGGGGGTGAGAAAAGCAACAGATATCACGTTCAATATTGGTTTGGGCCTAACTCTGGGGTGGGAATAGCAAATGAGACTGAGGCCCGCCCGTTTCAATTAATGAAACGGTGCGTTTAGAGCCAAAGTCATTCCCTCCAATTCTGAAATTAAACGCTGGCCATTGGATTGCCCTGATAGTCAAAGGTCCAACACATAGGGAGCGGTCACGATTGCATCTTCCCCAAATAACCTGCAACTAGGGTTTTATCTTCTCCATGGCAGCCATGCACGACCTACCTTCCACCTCTTCGTTCTCATCACACACGCAACTAATCCACATGCTGTAAACATGAAACCTGTTCCAAATCTCTCCCTCTACAAGCCTAGGGCCTCAATTCATCTTGAAATTCACCACATCAACAAATTCGATTGAGTCAACATTCGGCCTCCATTGAAATGCACTGGTATAAACCTTCACCATTCTTCCTCAGACTTAGCCTAAATTAAACTACACCTAATGGAGACTAACACATGCTATCCAGCCACAATCATAACACATTCATCCAAGAGATTCGAACACAAACAGTTCCTTACACCTGTCACTAACCATCACCAAAACTCTCCAAATTCATCTAACCTAATCTCCTAACCACCTAGATCAATTCTACACTAACAAAATCATGCCTAACTAACTGGATCAAGCAGTTTGAAGGAAAACTTACCTTGTAAGAAATCTTGAGAAACAGCTATGGAGATGAAAGATCTGAGGCTTCTAAGTACTGGATCTTGATCAAGCCTTGATGTATGTGATTCTGTATGCACAAACTTGGAGTTTCCTTGCTTGAATCATGCAATCCACTTGAACTTGTGATTTTGATGATCTTGAGAAAAGCACTCGAATATGAATGATTCACACCAGAAACTTGCTTCAATTATGATCTATGATGATGGTGGAGTGGAATTGAATTGATTATGATGAAAGTTGTTGAAGGTTTTGAGAGAATTGTAATGAAACTTTTATGGAAAAGTATGAGAGATTTTGTGAAATTCTTGGTGCAAATGAAGCCAACCCTTGCCAAATTCTCCTTTCATGAATATATAGACCCCAAATGAACATTCTAGATCCATCTTGCACATTCCCTTGTTTTCAAATTTTGATCCATTTTGATTATGTTTCTTAAATGATAAGCAACCATGGATAACTTCATTTTTTCCTTCTAAACTCAAAAAAGTGGGTGAACCATTGTTCTTAGAATTGTTTTTCCATTCAAAATCATATATTGGAAGTCTCCATTTGGATTTGTAAATCTCCCAAACCATTTTCCAACTTGAAATTATTCACTTTATAAGCCTTTTTAGTTCATATTTTGACCAATTGTGCAACTCCATGCTATGAGCTTCTCCAATAACTTGTGACCTTCTTTCTAGACTTAAAATCCCATTTGGAGCAAGTTTGATGTTGTAAGTTTTTCCATTTGAGGCCTCCTTGTATGAGTTTTGGGTATAGGTTAAAATGACCTGTAATTCACAAATGCCCAAAATACCCTTTGCTTGTCAAGACCATAAGTTGAGTTCTCCACATCATATGAAGGCATACCATACCATTCTAGAAAGCTAAGACAATGAGGAACAATTCTTATGTTGACCAAGAATTCATTTGAAATCTCCTTGAGGGGCAAAACTAGCTTGGAAGTCAAGTCACTTTCACAGACAAAAATTCAGACACCCCAGATGACCTATAACTTGCAAGGACCATAACTTGAGTTCTATAAATCTCCTTGATGTCTTCCACCACTCAAATTAAAGGTCTTGAGATCCTCTACAAGTTTCATGTTGGCCAAGAAGCCATTTGAAGCTAGCATTTTGACTTATCTTGCTTGGAAGTTTGACCTAAACTAGGGGATTTTACAGAGAAACCCTAATTTAGTAACTCCTCTTCTCCTTGATTTCTCTTGAATTCTCCTTGTCATATCTCCACATCCTTCTTCATATGTCAAGTGTTGATCCCCACATCTCTCCAATAGCCTTGAATGCTCTCTTAAGTCAGTCAGTTGACCTAGGGTTGACCTAGGGTTGACCCAGATGAAACCCTAGTTGACTGTCTTCAACTGTAGCTCTTGTGCCTTCATCAATGACTTGTTTTCTTCTCCAAATGACTTTATAAGTCTCTCAAGATGTCTAGATACTCTCCATGCCTTCACTTCATAGCTCACAACCCTCTTGTTGATCCTCAGATACCCTTAGCTAGGAGGTAGACTCAAGGCTTGATCTGCTAAACTCTTTGCTTTCAAATTCTTTCCTGATGACTTGAATATGACTGAATTGGGATAATAACCTCTTGCTAGGCCTCTAGAGATGAAAATAATGATTGGTCCCCTGTTGAATGACTTGCTATACTTATGCTATGCAGATGGTTAGTCTATGTACATGACTCTATATGCAAATGCTAATGATAAAACATAAATCCAAGGAATAAGGTTGAGCAAATTTTAGGGTGCAACAATGTGCTAAAGGATTTATTTTTTGGTTTTAAGAATTTATAAAAGTTCCACACTCGAACAGTATTGGGGTAAACAGAATCCTAAAAGAACATCTATTCGACTACGGGTTAATTTTAAAGGTAAAGTAAGGCTTCTAATCAAAGAGAAGAAAGTTTGTTGGTAAGGGTGAAGTTATATTGAGGACGAAGAGAAAAGAATTGCATAGGAAGGAGAGAAATAAGGTAAGGAGGAAAAGGGGTAAAGACAATAAAGACAATAAAAGGCTTTGTAAAACTTAAAGTAAAAAGTAAATTGCATTAAGTTAAAAGATGGTGTGTTTACATCATGTACATTCTCTTACAATACTCGCTTTCTCTACACTCGGATACTTGGAGTAATTTCAAGAGTAAGTTGTACAATAGTAAATTACAACACACTTTGGATATGTCTAAGACACCCTATTTATAATAACAAAAAATAACCTCCACCATAATCTCCTTCTGCCACTTGTCTCAAATGCGTGGATCTCTTACTCATAAGGTGACATGTGTCTCCCTCAATTTTCCACAAGAAAAACTGTTCCCTCAAATATTCAAATTTTAAATACTTCGATAAACCATTCGTCTCAGCAGGCGGTTGAACCCTTGGCCTATGGGTGAGTCCTTCGACTTAGCTATTTTGCTTCTTTCGACCATTTTATTGTATTCAAGTTATTTTCCACCCTTTTGTCTTAGATACCTTCTTTCTAACTGAGGCGTCGAACTTAGGAGCTAACACTTTCGAAAGATGACAGCTTACACCAACAATTAGAAGCTGCTCATCCATTGCTTTCAGGATAGTTTGAGTGGTGCTTCTCTCAAATGGTATATGAACTTAGAGCATAATAGCATCCACTACTTCCAGGATCTTGCCAACGCTTTTATGAAGCAGTACAAATACAATTTGGACATGGCTCCCGATCGCCGTCAACTTCAAAGTATGTCTCAGAAGGAAAAAGAGTCGTTGAAGGAATACACTCAGCGCTGGAGAGAGTTAGCTTCCCATGTTGAACCCCCTATAGCAGAGAAGGAACTGACAGGAATGTTCATGGATACCCTGTCTCCTTTCTATTGGGAAAAGATGATTGGGAGTGTCTCTTCAAGCTTTACAGATCTGGTGACTATTTGCCAAACGTTAGATGGGGGTTTGAAAAATGGTAAGGTGTCCAAAGCTGCAGAATATTCTAGTGGGGCAAAGAAATCCTATGGGAATTTCCAGAAGAAGAAAGAGGAACAAACCAATGTTGTCATGACTGAATCAAGAAGGCCTCGCCAGGGACTTCAACCTGTTGATCATCATGTTGTTGCTATTCCACAACCAGCTCAGACTCCTCAACGTCCAGTCGTTAGACAAGACCAATACCAAAATAGGAATCAATTTGATCCTATTCCCATGACTTACACCGAACTTTATCCTTACTTGGTTCAAAAAGGGCTGATCACTACAAGGGCTTTACCACCTCCTCCTAATCCTCCTCCAGCTGGATTTAGGGCTGATCTCCAGTGCGCTTTTCATGAGGGTGCCCTGGGCCATGACTTGGAGCATTGTTTTGCACTAAAAGCTAGAGTGCGCGAGTTGGTTAGAACTGGAATCTTGATTTTGAGGATAATCCTCTGAATGTCCAGAAAAATCCTTTGCCAGTGCATCCGAAGTGAAGCTTCAGACAGGACGACTCACCCTTGTACTGATTTAGTCACTAGGCCTTTTGTTTCTCGTTGTTTATACTTTCCTTATTTGTATATTAGCTATTTGCTTTCAAATTATGTTTGTACTTTTAATGAACTGAGCATTGCAACTTTTGATTTCAATTCATTTTTGTCTATTATTTGCATCTTTATGCTTTATCTTTCAAATATTTACTTCTTGTCCAAATTTTTGATATGCAAAGATTGGAGGGAGGATGACGAAAACGTTATACCCATAACTGTTGTCAGTATGCTTTCAATCAAACTCTGTTGACGATGTAAGGCATTGTTTCAATCCTCAAACAATGGAGAAATAAGGAAGTTATTCCCTTGTCACCCCCTTCGAGCCTAGAAGTTAGAGTTTCTTTCTTTACAAAAAACCGCAATCTTAACCTGGGGCATGGGTAGTTCTCAGTTAACTTGGTTGTGTGTTCATTCAATACACCTTTTATATAAAGGTTGCATTCACAAATTTTCCTTCATACACAGCAAGTAAGTGTCGAAGATGTTTCCAAGTCAAAAGTCGATGATGGTTCACCGTGATCATTTAATCCAGATAGTCACTTTCTTCCAAAAAAAATCAAAAGAAAAGCCCGCTAGGTCAAAACCCATGAAGGAGACTTAGGCAAAATTGGGGCATCCCGCTGACTGTAATCTTTGCAAGAAACAGTTAAGGCAAAAGTTAGAGATGATAAAAAGAGGTGACCTTTAAACTCTTCACCATGTAAATCCTCAATGCTAAAACAACTAAATGTTATAGGGAAGTAGTGGCCGCCTTTTTTGTAGGTCCCTTGATTTCTGAACCATCATTGCTACCATCAGTGCAATTCCTAACCTATAGGAACCTGAATACATAATAGGAGTTAACTGAGCATAGGACTGAAGATTATCACGTAGGTTGGGTGGGTACAAATAAATTTTAAGCCTTTATCCTTTGTTTCATAAACCGTGAACCAGGCCACGTTACAACCCTCAAAAGATCTAACTGAAACAAGGTTATTTTGAAAGCATACTACAGCAAGGTTGCGTAAGCTGACTCCAAACGATCTTTGCCAATCATTTATTTTGGCAGTACACCTTTGTTTTAAACTTTGAGCGTCTTGAACCACCGTGTTATGACCAACGATTCATTTATTTTTCATCTTTCAAAAATGACTTTTGTTTCAAAAGTTGCATGAACTTTGCATTACCATGTTTGTATGAACACTTTTGTTTACAAACTGGCTTTCCTCTAAGGAATTTTCAAACATCGAGAAACTTGGTCAAGTGATCTTAACAGGGGCAAGTTCCTTTTACATCCTATCTAAGAATCAAGTCAAGATTTGTTCAAGACAAAGTCCTTCTCAAAATCAGTTTATCCAAAAGACTTTTCAAGACTCAGACTGGGGCAAGCCTTTCGAGGATACAATAAAACAATCATCTACCGAATCGGACAAGTTGAAGCATTTTTCAGTTCATCTATAACAGACGGTGTAATCTGAGGTATCCCTAGGCAGCTATCCTTCCATCCTACAAGGACCATCAACTTGATACAGTTTACCATTACGGAAGAGATGTGTTCAACAGTAACATCTTTAGTCCTCAAGCAGAATAACATTGATCTCCGTGTTGAGGAATCAATTTTTCAGTCTTGTCATCTCACCACAAGAGTCGAGCCTTATCGTCGGTATCTGCATTTGCATTTGATCATATATCATAGCATTATTCACATACATATGCATAACATGAGTGTTTCATCCTCATTTGCATTTCTCCCAAGGTCGTGTTTTATCCATGTCTTACCTTGTTGTTGAAGTCCAACTTACTTGGCATCTACCAAACAATTTTGTGTCGTGTCTATCTGATGTTTTTCTAGATATGACATTTTTCTTATCCGATTGTTCTTCCGGATATGTCTGTTCCTTTTACGTCCAATACTATTCTCATATATTATGTTTATACCTTTCATTCAAAGCCATTATTGGATGTCTGGTATCTTTTTATCCAATGTCATCCTAGGATGTCACCATTTGTTTCTCTCTCTGATGGTTTTCCAGATTGAGTCTTTGTTCTGATGTTCTTCTAGAACTTCTTTGTTACTTATCTAATGGTTTTCCAGATATTCCTTTTGATTCTGACGGTTTTCCAGAATTTATCCGATGGTTTTCCGAATACGTCTCTTTCTGATGGTTTTCCAGATTGATTCTTTGTTTTGATGTTCTTCCAGAACTTATCTGATGGTTTTCCAGATATTCCTTTTGATTCTGACAGTTTTCCAGAATATGTCTGATGGTTTTCTAGATACGTTTCTTTCTGATGGTTTTCCAGATCGAGTCTTTGTTCTGATGGTTTTCCAGATATTCCTTTTGATTCTGACAGTTTTCCAGAATCTGTCCGATGGTTTTCTGGATACGTTTCTTTCTGATGGTTTTCCAGATCGAGTCTTTGTTCTGATGTTTTTCCAGAACGTATCTGATGGTTTTCCAGATATTTCTTTGTGATTCTGATGTTCTTCCATAATCTTTTTGATGGTTTTCCGGATACGTTTTTCTCTTTGATGTTTTTCCAGTTTGAGCCTTTGTTCTGATATTATTCCAGAACTTATCTGATGATTTCCCAGATATTTTCTTTCGATTATGATGGTTTTCCAGGATCTTTCCGATGGTTTTCCGGATACGTTTCTCTCTCTGATGTTTTTCCAGTTTGAGTTTTTGGTTCTGATGTTTCTTCCAGAACTCCTTTGTTGCTTATCTGATGTTCTTCCAGATATGTCTTCAAACTTGTCCCGTACATTTATTGCTTTCCTAAATGTTTTGGATGTACCTTCAAAGACCTTGTCGTCATTTCATGCTCTTATAGATGTTCTCATTTTGTTTCTTTGTCCCAAAGTTTATTCGATGTTTTTCCGAGTATCTCTGGTCTGTTTCAGAGTTCATTCGATGTTCTTCCGAATGTCCCTGAAATTTGTTTCTTTATCCCCAAGTTTATTAGATGTTTTTCCAAGTACCTCTGGTGTGTTTCAGAGTTCATTCGATGTTCTTTCGGATGTCCCTGAAATTTGTTTCTTTGTCCCAGAATTCATTCAATGTTTTTCCGAGTGTCTCTGTTGTGTTTCAAAGTTCATTCGATGTTCTTCTGGATGTTTCTGATGTTTGTTTCTCCCTGTGTATTTTCCGACGATTCCCGAAGATCCCGCTCGATCTCTTCTTTTAAAGGAATGTTCCGGAAACTCCAACACTTGTCGTTTACCTGATCCTACCGCCGTGTGGATCTTGTGTTACCGTTTCATCCTAAAGTGACAACTGGTCGTCCTTGCACCGGTTGATCCATCACTTTGGAATTCCCCAGTGTCGTGTTGTTTCCCCAGTGCGTCATATTCCCCAGTCCAGTTACTCGTTGCGTCTGTCCCCTGTATCATCGTGTCGTCTGCATCCTGGCATTTATCATTTTCATCATATGTATCATATTAAAGTCATGGCATTGTCAACATTATAGTCGTTTTGTTTTGTCCATAGCATTGCATATCACTGCGTCTAAGGGCAACATTTTCGGTTATCTGTATTTAAATCCCTTTCACCGTGACTTCTCGAGGCTCCGCTGCTCAAATCATCCGGTGAAGTTATTTAAATAGGGGCAACTGTAGTACCCCAAATTTTTCCTGATTTTATTAGGTTCATTTCGCACGTCATCCCATTTTGCATGGCATTTTAACTAACTGCTAACCGGTTTGTTCAGGTCCGTTGCTGTTGCAAGAAAAATAACACTGTGCGCTCATCTCCGAGTCATGGGATTTATTTGATGATGAGCGGGATTTTACAGCAGTTTCAACGTTAAATCCGTGCGAAGATTTGATTTGAAGAATTTATTGGGACAAATGTTGTTTTCCTGCTTTCTGCTAGTCGACGGTTGATTTTAAAGGAACAGTGGAGTTTCGGATAAATCTCGTTGAAGGAATTTAATCAGTTTGATTTGCCTGGATGGATTTAATCGAAAGATTTTTGTCATTTGAATTTAATTGAACAGATTAGATTTAATCAAATTGAATTTACTTGGATGAAGTTGAATTGGAATATTTTAGTTATTTGCGGTTAATCGACCAGGATTGGATTTATTCAGATGAGATTATTCATTCAAGTTACCGGAAGAGTTATTCGAGAATTTTATCGGAGATGAGATTTAATCGAATGAATTGGATTGAGAATTTCGAATTAATAAAAAATAGAATTTTTATTTTGTTATTTTGGTTGCCATATCCAAATAATGAAATATAATTTTATTTATAGATTTATTTTATTATAATATCCAAAAAATGAATAAATTTATTTCATTATAATATCCAAAAAAATGAATAGATTTATTTCATTACAATATCAAAAAATGAATAAATTTATAAATTACATTTTCTTTTTCTAAAATCTTAAATTCCTAAAAATTCTTAATTTGTCCTAAAATGTCCTCCACTTCTGATTTCTTCGAGTCTCCGATTTTTTGTTTCTCCGAACCTGCAAGTCAACAACAAACAGACAAGTTTTAACAGTTAGAATTAGAAGTGGTTTTATTGGTTCCGATACCCTTAGAAAATGTTCATCATTGGGTACGTCGGGAGGGTAACGAAATACTCCGTCGCCAACTCCCGACTTATTTCCAACCTCGGGCTAAAACCGACAATAATCAGTTATCTAACCAAGAGAGAGAGAGAGAGAGAGAAAAAAAGTGATTCCTGAAAAGTGCTTTTGGGAAAAGCACTTTTCTTGCAAAAAAGTGATTTTTTCCAAACAAGGCATAAACAAGTTTCCTGAAATTTCTGAAGTCCAGATGGATTAAAAGCAAGTTGCATCAACAACTTCCGGAAAATTCTCGCAACAAATACAGCCTACCAACAAGCAACATTAATCTGGAAAAGGCATAAAATAATGCAATGAAATTGTAACCCACAACAACAAAACATCACAAGCTCGGTCAAACAAATCATCAAACCGTGAGGAAAAAATGCAGCCAAATCGGGAGGATCCAGGCCAAAATCACAATCCAAGAACAATATAGGATTCAAAACCATAAAGAGACGAGGGAGGAAGCAAAGATCGGAGAAGAGGAAGGGCTTTCGAAGCGAGGTTCATAGAAGCTTAAAGCTTCATCATCATCACCATCCTCGGAGACGAAGGAAAGAAGAACAAACCGTGGATCCACCGTTCAACCGTCACCAACCGGAATCCTCCACCGAACCACCGTAAGGGTCTTTATTTTAACCATTGTTTATTTTGTTTTTGTGTGCAGAAAATGAAAGAAGAAGAGTTTTCTCGGCTAAAAACGGAAGGAAAACGAGAAAGAAGGTGAATCCATGAACAACAGCTTCTGCCGCCGCCGACCCCTTGAAGGAGATAAGAGGTTTCACAAAATGGAAAACCCTAAAAATCATCTTTATTCGTACTGTTTCTTTTCCTTTTATTAGATTAGCGCTTCTTTTCAAAATTAAAACGATTGTTCTTTTTCCTAAATAAGAATTCAAAAACAAAGAGTTTCTAATTTTCCCGTTCAAGTGTCGTCTGACTATCGTTATTTCCTTTTCATTTCCGCTTACTGATACATGTTTGTTGTTCGTATTCCCCTTTTTCAATTTTAATTTCGCGAGGCTATCATCGCTTTATTTCCTTATATTTTGTTATGGTTGTAATTTACGCGAGTGATCGTTGCATTGCACTTTTTCTTTACTGCTTTTATCATTTATCGTACTTTAATTCTGCCATATAATAATTCATCTTTTGCACTATTCACCGTCAAATCCTCTGAAGGATTAGGTCTAACAGTTTGACTGCCGAGTCAATAACCCTAATTGACTAGGTGTCCCACCGTGGACGAAATACCCATTACACTAGCATTAGGTTAAGCAGTCGCCGCACTCCAGTTTAGGTTTCCCGCCGAGGAATACCTCTTTGACCTTTTCAATTTCAATTCAACTTTACAACCTAGAGAATTCGATTCGCCGTACTCATATTTTTAGGCGTCCCACCGTGGACAAATTTACCCTTTACCCTAGCCTTAGGATAAGGAGTCGCCGCACTCCGTTTTAGGTTTCCCGCTGTGGAATACCTAATTTCACCCTTTTTCAATTCAACTATTTTCAACGTAGAAATAGGAGTCGCTGCACTCCACGTAAGCGTTTCCTTAAGAACATTTGCATCCCCATTGAAACCTTGACCACAGTCAAGAAGTTCCTAACCTCCTTTTCAAGGGGAACTACGATTACTCTGATTCCATCCCCTACCCAGGATACGTAAGCACAAGATGCGAGTCTTGCCGAGTAAACTTAGGACTAACCCTTAGGTCTTTCTATGTCACTTTCTAACCCTTAGCTTAGTATATATCTTCAAGCAAATAATTAAAGCAAATAGTAAATTTAAACAAAAGGTTCTTGTAGAGTACTACAGAAGTTTAAGGTGCTAATACCTTTCCTAAGCTTAACCAACCCCTTAACTAGATCTCTCCCTGCATTATTTACGATGCAAAATTAGGTTTTCCTTCTTTTGACCTTTTCCTTCGGATAAATCAAAGATCGATTGTGAATCAAAGATTGTGATTCAAATTAATTAATAATTTGATATCCTATTCTCACCGCAACACAAGGCATTAGAGAACAACTTTGGCACCAGTTTTTGTGAAAAATAAATTGAGTTAGGGAGATATGGTTTCTATTTTTTGTGTGAAAGAGGTGAGGTTTGATCGAGGTTGGAGGTGGAAGTAAGTAAGACTGAGAATAGGTTGGGCCGAGTTAGACATTGTCAAACCTGAGTCTGGCCTATTAAAATTTTCAAAAGTCTAAGTCTGGCATATGGCCTATTGTAGGCTTAGTTTTAGGCATGCGTCTGACCTGTTTGGCCTATTAGCCTACGTAAAAGCCTATTATATTTGAACATTTGTAAATAAGCAATTACATCAATGTTTAAATAAACTAACAAATTAAAAGATCAATGAGATTAAATGCTTATTTTCATTGACTTGTTCAAATTTACATATTAACATGAGTTTTGTGATACTATTTGTTTGAGAGAACTTATGAAAACAACTTATGATATTGATCATAAAGATTTTTTTAAACTTATTTTCATAAGTTCTTCAAGATAAATAAGCTTTACTTTTTAGTTTAATTCAAAACAAATACAATATAATAATAATAATAATAATAATAAAATTACTCATATTTATTTAAATAGGTCAACCTGATAAGTTTAAAGGGATTTTTTTACGGCTTCTGGCCTAGCATTTTTAACTAAATAGGCTTATAAAACAGCCCAGGCCTTTTTTATTGTAAAAAAAGTCTGGTCTGACCTGAACCTGTGTAGGTAGACCATAGGTCTCTATTAGTTGGTCTGACCTATTTCCGCTATTAGGAATAGGGGACTAGAAAACCCTGACATATCCCCTCTATCGTGAAATGGGTATAGGAGAAAATGAATATCTATAACAGAATTAGAGAAATTGAAAAGATAAATAAAAAGAAAATATGATTATGAAAATGAGAAAATTAAATAAACGAAAAAAAAAAGGAAAACAAAAATATAAGTTATTTTTATTTTTTTTTTTAATTTGATTTAAAAATATTTTTTTAGAAATAATATAGAAATAAAATATTTGATAAAACAATTTTTTTCAGTCCATCTAAATTTATACTCATTTTAAATTTAACAGGAGTAATAGAGATTTGATTATAATAATATTTTAAATTTACACCCGTTTTCAAAAAACATGGTGTCTATTATCACGTGCTAATATTTAAAATGACACTTTATTTACGAAATTGCCACAATGTTTCTTATTTACACCCGTTTTTAGTATAATGGATGTAAATTTTAAAATTATATTCTTCTTTTTGCACTAGTGATTTCTCAAAGTACCCCAGTTTGGAGTACTGATTGAATGCAAGTACCAAATGAATTGACGGCCCTTCACAAAGTCTATGTGTTGTCGCCAGTTGGATTGGAGACAACACATGGTGTTGCCAATCCAATTGACGATACAGAGTAAAAGGTACAAGGGTGTCGCCAATTTAGCTGGAGACATCTTGAATGTGAATTTTTTTCCTATAAATAGAGGTGTTCTAATCATTTATTTCCACAACCCATCTTATATCTTTGTATTACTGTTAACATGTATTATCGCCGCTACGGGAAAGTCATCTATTCGAGAGAGAAGCCTCTGATGGACATGATGTTTTGGAACATTCAAAGTTTCAACCAATTAAAGAGGGAGCTGAATCGGTGGTTAGAAGGAGACATTCCTGAAGGGAAAAAAATAAGAAGTATCGAGAGACATGATCACCTGCGTTGGTGGGTTCGCGTTAAGATTGACAAGGATGTGAGGGAAGTGATATGTTGTATGTGTTGTTTGTTGTTAACATTGTTGTAACAACAACTCATTAATATATGAAAATATAAGGTTACAACAATTGAAAGGAGAAACGAAATTATGATGCAGAGGTTGCTTCGACATTGGGACAATCTTTTTGATTATGTTCGGGCGGACGACATATACTGCATAATCTTATCATTTTATCAGTCGTATCCATTTCTGTTCTTATATGTGTGTTGTTTGGGCATCCTTTTTTCTTTCTTTGCATCTCATCGTTGTGCCAAACTATGTCTCCTTGGTATGGAGGCCAATATTCCTCCATTGGTAGCACTGTGAAGTCTTCGTTGTAGACATTCATAACATTGATGACCTTATAAACATCAGATAGATGGCTATAAGCATCCTGACGAGCATGTGTGAATACCGTAATGACATGTGAGCAAGGTACACGGAAGGCCTGGTACTTGCCACAGTCACACCAACATCTATTTAGTCTGACATCATAGGATAAATTTGGCCTCCCCTCATTATGGTCCATTGTTTCCTGTACACTGAAAGTTTTCCTATGATAGTCAAATACTATAACTGCATGTGTGTTGGCTTTTGTAATATCCTCTTTCATCACTTTCATTATGCTTTTACTGAATAATTGACTCGACATTAACACTGTAATCCATCTTTCGCCTCTTGTTGTAAAAAGTGATGCCAACCGATAAATAGGTTGATCTCACCAATGCGGTGATTGGAAGGTTTCTAATTCCTTTGAAGACGTTATTCATGGATTCCCCAAGGTTTTTTGTCATGTGGCCCCAACGACATCCACCATCAAAAACTCTTATCCACTTGTCCAATGGAATTTTATCCAACCACCTTCCTACATCTGCATTTGACATCCTAATTTCGTTAAGATAGTCTTAAAATGATGGTTGAGTTAGAGCATACCCTGCATTCACAACTTTTTTGCGAAGGTTCTTGTCTTTGATTGCACGCATGAAGTTTTGTGCAATATGTCTAATGCAATATAAACGGGTAGAAGGAGGATTATGACACCTGTTATCATGGTTATTATAAGCACTCTCAATAGCAGTATGTCTGTCTGAAATCAAACAGAGATTGGCTTGTGGAGCCACATGTGTTTTGAGATTCTTAAGAAAGAAACTCCAAGCAGCAGTGGTCTCACCCTCAACCAGAGCAGAGGCTATCATTATTGTTGTCGTCTTGTGCAATAGCCATAAGCAAGGTGCCCTTGTATATTTCGTAGGGCCATGTTCCATCAATTTGAATAATAAGTTTGCAGAATGAAAAATCTTTTATGCATGGTTGAAACGACCAAACAATTTGGTGAAATATGGGATTTCCCTCAACAATAGTTCCATCTGGCCTACATGTCGACACTGTCTGCATGATTGCAACAGTCCATAGTGTGTATGTCTTAAGTGCTACCAAAAATCACAGTAATTCTTTGTAAGAATCCTCCTAGTTGTTAAATACTTGTTCAACAGCCTTTGTCCTTGCAATCCATGCCTTCTTGTATGAGGGAGTATAATTATACCGCGTAACGATACGAGATATTATTATACTCACCTTCATTGATGGATCCTTGTTAACAAGCAGCAAAATGTCTTGACATATCAATTATGCCCTTAGCTTTCAGTGATCCTGAACAATATTTGTGGCAGTGTAACTGTGAGGTAGCTCTATGGAAGCTATCTTCCAAGAATCACTTTTCTTCCTGTAAGACGCAACAAGCCAAAACTTGTAAAGTGGATTACTACAAATAATGACATAACTTCTCGAATCAGTTCAATGTACGTTGAGATCAATAGAGTTATCCATGTGATATTTTTTAATGGCCCATAAACATTCTTCCTTGGTACGAAACTTGTCTCCTCCTTTTAATTCATTTTCTGGCCGCATATATGGGTTGTAAAACATATATGATGATCTATCATCGTCTTGTAAGTCCATGTCTGTCATATGTTGAGGCGAACATTATACATGACCTAGAGGTATTGACACTTGTTCGTCATCCTCGAAGGTGTTGTAGTTGATTAACCAGTGTCTCGCTTCCTTCTTCTTCGTCATCAACGACATTGACCTCTGGTTCGGTTTCATCTAAATATTATGTTTTGGTTTCATCTAAGTCTGCACCTATTGATTCATCGATGATCTGAGACTGCTGAGATGGAATATTTTGTTGAACTAACGTATACAACTCAATATAGTTGAATGTTCGTGACTAACGAACATATTTTCAACATCTTTATCATTGCGCACTTTAAGCGGATAAAATTTAATGTGTTTGGTTTCAATAAAAAACCGTGTTTTGATATATAATTTGTGATATATGACCAAACCCTAATTTTGATTCCAATCTATCTTTGAAATGCAAGAAACTTGTGTTTCTATTGATTGTGAATTGGACTACATCGGTGTTTTGAAAACCAAATCCAGATACATCGGAGACATATGTCTCTTCTTTGTAGTGGGCGTTAACAATGTATCTCGGTGCAGATGACATCATAGAATTCTTGTTAGAGAGTTACTATCTTTGGTTGCTTCAGATGACAATGCATGGGGCTGGTTAAATATGCATGGGAGCATTTAATGAAGTCTCCAAATGAATTGACGACAAGGTACATTTCTTGAAAGGAGGTGCTAATTCAAATGGAGACATGGTGCAGTCTGAGCACACAATGTCGCCATGTGATTGTCAGCCTGCTATGCATGCATGTGACATGTCTCAGCCTACGTGCTTAGCTAGTTCACGTGCCTAGGAGTTTCCAAATGGACTGGCGACTCTTCCTAAGCTTTGAACATGGTCTCCAATTCATGTGGCGCCCCCTTGATGCATGAACTTGTTGCTTTGGTCACATGCATGATGTATGTTGCTATATAAATTCAGCTAGAGGTATTGATGGTTGAATCATCATAAACATGTTATCAGAAACATTTTATCAGGAACATTTTATCAAGTCTAAAGTGTCACTAGTATCAGAAACATTTAATCAGCTATAATGTCTCTATTGACAATGGGTGAAACGCATAAAGGCATTGTCGCTAATATCAAAACTTATGTAAGTGTTTACTCCACTAAGTGTTATTTTTTTTATTGACAATGTGTAAATGTGTACATATTAATTTTTTTCTAAATTGACAATGTGTTATTGTACTTGTTTATTTTTTCGTAGGATGTCTCCAGGTTTCGTCCTCGTGCCCATGAATATGTTTCCCCCGACGAATTAATTGTACCCTATATTGACCTCGCCGGTTTTAGACATGTAAGCAAAATCATATCTTACTCGGTTGATGCAAAGTTTATACTAGATTTACAAGAGAGATGGTGCCCAAAGACACACACCTTCTTTTTTCTAACCGCTGAATGTATTGTGACGTTAGAGGATGTGTACATGTTACTCGGCTTGCGTGTTGATGTTAAGGCGCTCAATGGACCAACAAACCTTGATGGTTCAATTTGTGAGGAACTTTTGGGTGCTGACTTGCTGGATGATAGCTCAAGAGGCCAAGGTATCTTACTTACACGTCTCAAAGCATGGTACAAAATTTTAATATTAGATGAAGATTCTACCGAAGAAATAAAAATAATAAAAACCAGGTGTTATCTTATGCTTTTACTTGGTTTATTTTTATTTCCCGAAGGTATTGGTTCTTCTATGCACGTTATGTATTTACCCTTATTGAGAAACCTAGATAAAACAAGAGAATATAGTTGGGGTTCCGCTTGTCTGTCTTATTTGTATAGCTCTTTGTGTAAGTGCGTCAAAAAAAAACATCTACTTTTTCTAGATGCGTCATTTTGCTCCAAGCATGGGGTTGGTCTAGATTGTCATCCCTAGCGCCTGTCAACCACAACAGCTTTTCATTCCCGTATGCACAAAAGTAAGTTAATAACTTAATATTAGTTCATTTACCTTACTAATTATTGTGTCTAACTAATTGAATTTGATATTTTTATTTTTTAGATGGTCGGTTCGGGGTATGAATTACAATAGATGTCCTAGACATTGTATCATTCAATACCACAATTTCTTGGATCACCTTACACTTGGAGAAGTAAGGTGTATAAACAAATCAATTTATTTTTTTTATATCACCCATTTTATGATCTAATATTTTCTCTTATTTATTTCATTTGGCGTCCATATATAAACATGGAACACCTACATGAAGTCAGTGAGGAAGATGCAGCCGTTTGGACTGCATGCGTGCCGATCATCAGATTCACCACTGTGGAGATGCACAACAGTGACCGTATCAAACTACAGTTTGGAATGCATCAAAACATCTAAGATCCCCTGATTGACCTCGGTAAATGGCATCTAAAAAAGTTAATGATCAACGGGACTATCCCGACTGGAAGAATTTTGCAAAATCTGAGTGTCGTAAATGAAAGAACTGTCGCGCTCATGTGTCTATACCAACTAATACTTATATGGCTTGGTACAGATCGATTGCAACTAGCTTTATCTCCGAAGAGAGGTATCTATATAACCCACGACAAACCACCTACACACAAGAAGCTTCAACGTCTAACTCACTGGAAAATTATCGGCCATGTTACTCACAACCCCTACCTAACAGAATTACCAACCCACTAACATACAAATCCACCATCAAAACATGGCAAACACCCAACCACAATACCAAGAGCGTCCTATATACCATCTCCAACAAAATGACTATTATCAAGAAACCCAATATGGTTATGCCCCCAACATAACATCAAGATATAGCCAAAATAATGGTACATCACACCGTAGCTATAACGCTCATACATCTTTCCATAGTCAAAACGCTCAGACATCATACCCTATCCTACACACACAAACATCACAACAACCTTATGACTTTCAAACACCAATATCATTTCAACCTTTCACCAACGAAGCCTTCACACCAATGCTCCCTTCAATCGTCCAAACCGCACACTGGTGACCCATTCATCACATCCGAACTTCTCTGCCTTAGGTCGCACGCTCAGTTTCAACATACAAGACCTCATGTAAATGCAAGAAATTCGTAAGGAATCAGTTGGGAAAGTTTTTGAGACTTCAACTCCTTAAACACCTGGAGTGAATCAACGAGGGTGACGAGTGCAACGAGTGAGGGTGACTAGGGGATATAAAATCGGTGGTCAGTATAACCGACCCGGTCGCCAATATTAATTTATGTAACATTATTTTTAATTAATTATTAATGTTATTTATTTTTGTTTTAAAAAAATTACACAATGCACTCTGTCTCCAAATGAATTGACAACACCATTGTATGTTTAACACCCTGTCGTCAATTGGATTAGCAATACCATATGGTGTCTACAATCCAACTGATGACACCACTTAAGCCCAATAAATAGTCGCCAATTGAGATAGTGTCAACACTCTATCACACCTCCAAAGTGGAGTACTTTAAAAAAATAAATTGAAAAGTGGATTCTTTTGAGAGAAAAAAAATTAAAAAGTGAATTATTTGGGTAAAACAAATTCTTGACTTTTATCCCGAATCAATTTTAGATAATTAATTTTTTTTAAATCAATTTTTTTCAGTGGAACCAAACACACACACCCCTAATAGGTAACAATTTTTTCTACTCAAATTTTGTATAAATTGCTCAAATGTGAATTGTGGATTTATTAGCAGGAGATTTGGCCCTAATAATTCAGTAAGTAGTGAGTCATGAAATGTCTACAAAAATGAACTAAACAGCTATAAGCATAAAACTCATTGTGTTCTTAGGAGAATTATTTCATAGCTCTTCAAACTGCATATTAGTTATTTGATTTCACACTTTAAGATCATACGTTTTCTTTCAAATGTATGAAAAACAAAAAATTGCATCCAAATATAAATTCTTGAATATGTTTGTTCACATCTAATCCAAACATTTAAAATTAGACTTTAAGCAATTCTTGGCCTATTTCTATCATCACTAATAGTAGTTCTTATACAAATCATTCCACTTAATTGGAGAAAGATTCAATCAAGTCGATTATGTTTAACATTCAATACTAAATATGAAATGAATGTCCAACACAACGTTTTCACATAATCCATAATCGATACAATGATAATCAAACCCATAAAAAACAGATACTCAATTTATTCAGATTCTGTTGTTAACATCCACGGTTCCGTAGCGTTGATAGCAACTCTCTGCATATTTTACAAAAACGCCAAAAAGTGAACACATTTTTCTGACTTAACTCCACCTAAAAAGATCAGCAGCAAAAGGGTAATAATTTGGCTATTAATTCTATAAAAGTAACATACTTGAAATATAATGGCATACTAAAACTTCTATCAGGATCAAGCCTTTGTCAAGTTGAACATATTTCCGTAAAATTTCGCCTGCTTTTTATTGTACTCCTTTATCATTCATTTCCTTCAAATTCCTGTACTCCAGCTTTACTTCCCTGAATTATATTAAGAACAATTAGTATTGAACTATTTCCCCAAATCAAAAGCAACTGATCGCAATAAATAGTATTGAACCACATTCAAAGGCGTTTATCCCGTGCATATACCTGTTGTCAGGTTCAACCTCAAGAGCTTTTTTTAACATCAATTTCAGCCAAATCTAAGTCACCCAACTGCATACTTGTCTGGGCCCTTCTATAGAGGCCTTTTACGTTTGTGCTCTCAATGTCCAACACCTACCAATGCGCAAAAAAAAAACCTCATTTTGTATGAGCGAGAAAATAGTGTTTTCTAAAGAATGAAGAAACCAATTTAGTACCTTAGTACACAATCTCTCTGCATCTTTGTACTCTTTCAACTTTAACTTGCAAGCAACATTGTTTAGATAGGAAGCAATCTTCAAGGTTTTTGACAGCTTTTTCTCCTCCTCATTGAAGGAGGAATCATATTCTATGTTCTTCACAGCCTAAAGTCAAGTGTCAGCAACAAAATTATGTCAAGATGCAATAACACGTGAAAGAGTGAGCAAATGCATTTTTCTTCGAATACCTTCTCGTATCTTTTGGAAGCCCTTTCATATTTACCTGCTTTAAACAAAACATTCCGTTCTTCTTTCTTCTTACCAGCAGCTTCAACTTTTCCTTCAGTGTGTTGTACCCCAAAATTTGCCCAACCTTTTTTCTTTGCCTATCTTGTGTTTCATTTCATGTTTCTAGCACTTGCATATGCATAGCATTGTTCTTTGCAGGGGATCAAGAGAGGTGAGCATCTCAAGAGAAGAGTGTCAAGGGTTCTAAGCTCAAGCAAGAGTGTTTACTCAAGTTGTCAAGTGCTTATTATCCCCATGAGGTAGTCAAAGCTCTTTGAGAGTGGATGGATATGTGTTGCTTACCTCCTATCTTGGAGGTCAACTGAGGATCATCAGAGGATCACAAGTGTCGCTTGCGCGAAAATAAGGTGCCGGCATGACAGAAGAGTCGCCACCTTTCGTTATTTATCCCTCAGAGCGGGAAAGGAAACGATCGGAAAAACCTGACGAAAAAGGATAAGACAAGGTCATCGCAACCATTGTCTGAGTTCGGGAGTCGGTTACGCAAGGGGAAGGTATTAGCACCCCTCACGTCCGTCGTACTCGACGGGATCCTCGCTTGTTTGTTTACTTGGACGGGTTGGTTATAATCTATCTACCTATCAAGGCTGGCTGAAAAAGAAAAGAAAAATGACTCGGCAAAGCGTCGCACTTTATGCCTACGTATTCCCGTCTGGAACGAGAAATCAGAGTCAACGTAGTTCGGCTAACTACGGGAAAGGTTGGGAAGATTGCTCGCTAGGATGTCGCATCCTATGCCTACGTACTTTCATCTGGTATGAAAGATCAGAGCAAACGTAGTTCGGGTAACTACGGGAAAAATGGCTCAACTAGGAGGGAGACTATCAAGTCCTACTGTTATCATGCCATGGATTCATCCTATGGTTGAGGTTTGAACAGGGAACTCCTAGATGTTGTCATGCATAGGTTTCAACCTAAAAGTCTATCATCAAATCCTCATCAGAGGAAATGAGAGTCCTAAGGGATCATGTCAATGATACACAGAAACAGACCAGAACATCAGTTTTAACAGTAAAATGCATGCAATGCAAGTGAGGGAGGAAATGTGTGTGGGGCTTCAACCTCCACAAGCTCATCTCGACCTCAAGCCAGTCATGAAATAACAGTAATCATACTGAAACTAAACAACATGCTATCAAGCAATGGACAGATAAAAGAAATGAGGTGCCATCAGGCAAACAAAACACAAGCCTGAGAAAGAATCATCTATTCTCTAACCCTAATCCTAATCACAGAATCTAAACAAATCTAAGCAAAGCTCTCAAGCAAAACCCTAACAGGAGAAATCATTCCCAGTCTTCAAGCTTCAGAACAAGCTTACCAAAGAAAGGGAGCTAAGCAATCAGACTCATAGTGTCTTCCTCAGGAGAACACTAAGAGGTGTATACTCAGGAGTCATACCCTATGTGGCTCAACCACTGTGATCAGTTTACATTCCTCCTCAGGAGAAATTAAACTCACAAGCAGGCTCCAACATCACTGGATATTTAGGAAATCCTATCTGAACTAGTGGAACTAAATGAACAGACTCATAGGACCTTCCTCAGGAAAGTACTAGGAGGCCTCCACTTAGGAGTTGCATCCCATGTGGCTCAACAACATGTGATCAGTTTACATTCCTCCTCAGGAGAAATTAAACTCACAAGTTGGCTCCGACATCATTGGATACTTGAGAAATCCTAGATAAACTAATGGAACTAAGTGAATAGACCCATAAGACCTTCCTCAGGAAAGTACTAGGAGGCTTTCACTTAGGAGTTGTATCCCATGTGGCTCAACAACATGTGATCAGTTTACATTCCTCCTCAGGAGAAATTAAACTCACAAGTCGGCTCCAACATCATTGGATACTTAAGAAAGAGGTGAGAAGGAAGGATGAAAGTCATTCATAGTGCCTTCCTCAGGAAAGTACCATGAACTTCCTTCAAACTTCAGGATCTCAAACCTCACCAACAGGAAACAAGACAAGCTCTGGGTCTCTGAGTCTTGATCCACAATCTTCTCTCCATGATACTCTCCATCAATATCTTCAAGGCAACACAAGCCCCTCAACAAATTCCTCAGAATGAACCCCAAAGATGAACAGACAACCCCAGGGGACACTAAATCAATAGGCAACTTCAGAAAATACCTAAAAATACTAAACTCATGGGGAAAAATCTAACAAATATTCACAAGGGTCCTCAACACCTACTCATAACATCTACAAAGGTCTCTACCTAAAAATCAAGAAAGAACTCAATCAAAGAAAATGATTCATCACCTAAACACAATCTAAACCCTAATTAGGATACCCTAAATCTACCCTAATTAAACTACTCAAAATTAATTCTAAAAAATCTAGAAAAAATCCTATGGGGAACTATGACTCATCATCTAATTGCACAAAAAAGAATGGGTAAAAAACCCTAAGGGAATGTCCTAAAATAATTCCTACAAAATCATGACACAAGATTAAACAATTAAAAAGCTATTTAATTGGAAAATCTATTAAAAATATTAAACCTAAAAATAAAATCTCATTTTTATTTCTATAATTTTCTACACATTTTAATCTACTCATAGAAAAAAGAAGCATTAAAAAATCAATTTTTATCATTTTTTAATGAATTAAACAAAGCAGAAAATATTAGAAGAAGAAAATAAAAGAAATAAAATGAATTAAAGGGAGGGGGTGTATTAAGTAAAGCGCGCCAGTTCAAAATGATTGGGCTACAAAAAAGGGGGGGGGGGGAATAGAACTCTGGGCCCAGAACGCCCTTTAATGAAACGCCGCGTTTCATTAGATTTTAAATCTTCCCTCCAATCTCAGACGCGATCACGGCCGTTGGATCTAAGGAATTAGTCAAATATTGAGACCCATCCAAGGGCGCTCCTTCATCGTCTCCATCAAAACCCTAGGGTTTGCAGAACCCCCACCTCCATGTGCCAACCTTCGAGCTCTATTATCTCCTTGCTCAGGCCACGGCACCACTCGACCCAAACATGAAAAATGATCTATTACTCAAGCCCTACACAACCCTACGTTCACTTTCTCTTAATTCCTCATGGATAATCCAAACAGAAGCCTTGAACATCTTGGTACAAACACGGTTCAAAATTTTAAACTGATATCCACCTCTACCAAACTTCAGCCTAATGATTTACAGATACTCTACGAGTTACCCTTGCTATTCTAAACCAATTCATGCTGATTAAAACTCATTAAACAACTGATTCTTGAAGATTCAAGAATCATGGCTCTGGTGTGAAACCTCACCAATCTTGCTCTAATTCAAGGGGAAGAAACCTCTACCCTAGTGAATCATTTTTACACCTAAAGAATGAACTAAAACAGCATAATTTAAGAGATAGAGAGTGAAGAAGAAACCTGCTAAGTAATGATGGTATGTGATGCTAGGGCACGATTCCAAGCTTGAAATTCACTCACAATGATCCTTCAATGGAGATATGCCTTCTGTTTGCAAGGATCTTGAAGAATATGGCTGGTAGTGGAAGATATCTTGGATTACTTCAACTTGAAGAAACTCCTCCAATGGCTATGTATCTCTCTCCCTCTTCTGACTTGGCTCAAGTTTCACCAACCTCTCATCACTCTCTGATGCATTCTTTATATAACAATCATTGGATGCTTCTAGAATCATCTAGAATGGTGTGGAAAGTTCATGAATTTCTCCTTGAATGAGAAGTTGAAAGTCTCATATCCCTTGCTTCATGCCTTGTAATTTGGCCTCAAAATGTCCTTATGTGAGTTATTGAATGAGGATGAGTGAAAAACAAGTCCATTTTTGGCTTGTGTAGGGTTTTGCAAAGTTGCCCTCTTATGCAAGCAACAAATTTCCAAAGGAACCTCATTTTTTAAGCCTCAAATGAAAATTCTATTTAAACCAAAGTTCTTAAAATGGTTTTTCCAATCAAAATGATATATTGGATGACCTATTTTGGATTTGTGGATCTCCCAAATCACTTTTCAATTTCAACTTTTCAAAGTTATAAGTCATTTTTAGTTCATTTTTGACCAATCATGGAATCTTGTGCTATGAGCTTTTTCAACAATTTGTGACCTTCTTTCTAGACTTAAAATCACATTTTGAGCAACTTTCATGTTTTGAGTTTTTCCATTTGAGGCTTGGAAATAGGAGTTTTAGGCATTGGCTAAAATGACCTATAACTGACAAATGACCAAAATACCCCTGCCTTGTTCAAACCATAAGTTGAGTTCCACAAATCCAATCAAGGACTTCTACCACTCAAATTAAAGCTAAGAAGATGCTCTTCAACATTCATGTTTACCAAGAAACCATAGGAATCATCCTACTAGGGCAAAAGTTGTCTGCAAGTTGGGTGACTTTCAAGGACCCAGATTCACACACCTCTGCTGACCTGTAATTTGTCAAAACCATAACTTGAGCTCTGTAACTCCTATCAAGGACTTCCACCACTCAAATTAAAGCTAAGAACAAGCTCTACAACATTCATGTTGTGGGGAAGATGAGATCTCAATCACATCTACATCTAAAACTGCCTGGAAGATAGGGATCAAATTAGGGTTTTCTCACTGACAATCCTCGGAAACCCTAACTCAAAACTTCTCAAACTCTTCAATCATGATGAGTTGGTCTAGGAATCATCTTTATAACATCTCTATACATCATTCCATGATCTCATGGCCCTTGGATTAAGTCTCAACCTTCTCCAAATTTTCAGCTGATCTAGGGTTGACCCAGTCAAAACCCTAATTCTACCATTCGTGGTTGAATCTTCTGAACTCTTGCATAATGACCTCTCTGGGCTTCATGATGGCTCTTAAGACATCTCATAAGCTTTCTCAAAACATCAAGTTCATTCTCAAAGTCTCAGAATCATCTGAGGAGCACCCACAACTCTCAAGCTATGAAGCATACAACCCTGGTTTCAAACCACTTCTCTGGGGATCTCTTGAACTTTCTAATGAAGGTATCAACTTTCAAACACTCAATGAATGAATAATTGTTGGTCAAATTTTGGGGTGCAACAGCTGCCCCTATTCAAGCGGCTTGAACCTGACTGGGTGAGAAGCGAACGGCTCTCAACCAATCAAGGTGCGAGACGATTGAATACCGGTAAACCCGAAAATTTGCCAACTGCACAAGCACACGGTACTCTGCGGGGAACAAATCTTCGAACACTGCAACACTAGCTGCTCAACAACTAGCTGGAGAAATACTGATCTGACACCGCCGTCAGTTACAAACATCATTCTGAGAGACACTCGACATCGCCGTCGTACAAACATCATCTCTGTCGGGGAATTAAGGAGTCTGACATTGCCGTCAAACAAACATCCAACCTCGCTGCCGGAAACAAACATAATCTGACCTCGCCGTCGGATAATCAAAGTACCCAACCTTACTGCTGGACAACTATATCACTGAACAATTCTGACCTGGGGTTCACCCCTGGTAAATGGAACTTGCGTATTTGGAGCTACTCTGCTGGGAATGAGAGACTTAACCGAGCACACTCTGATCTGGGGTTCACCCTCAGAACCATAACGAACATCGGAATACTGCTGCACACTGCCCGCCGTAGAACTTCAACATTAGAACTATATGAAACCCTGGCCCCTGGCCACTTCCAGCTTCAGCTAGAAAAGATCTTCAAGTACTTCTGAAGATAAGCATCCTTGGCCTTCAAGGATGGTAACTCCGCAGGAGGTATCTTCGACTTCAGTCTGAAGAAAGGGATCCTTGGCCTCCAAGGATACATGGATTTACCTTCAGGCAACTCCGCCTCTGCTATAGAGCATCCGAGACTTCAGTCAGGGATATACTTCGGCCTTCAGTCCGAAAAATGAATCCTAGGTCATTCATGATCTTGGGGATAACCTTGCCTTTAGGCACCTTTGCTTCAGCTTGGGAAATCTATGACTTCAGTCACAGAAATGGTATCCTGAGCCATTCATGACTCTACGGGGATTCAAACACTTTGCCTTCAGGCAAACTCCGCTTCAGCTAGAGAAACATCTTCGACTTCAGTCAGAAGAAACACTATTCACTTGATCGTAATCAATCATCTCTTCAGGACAACTGACTTGGTCTTCAGACTCACACGAATCACTCTGTTGTGTCTACAACCCTGGAACCTTGTCTTCAGCTACCTGTTGATTCTTCAACACGGAAATCTGGACTCACCGGAACCTTCTGATATCGCCATCGGGCGCTTACGAAATCCATCTTCAGATTAGACATCGTTGTTGGAGCAGACATATCACGCTGCTACTCACTTGACATCCTGTCAAGTCGTTGCTAAATAAAAGCAAACATGCCGGGTCACCAGACATAATCACCAAGTTAACAACTCTGTTGAGGAGAGAGGAATGAGGGTTCACCCAAACAATCCTGACGACTCACTGGGGAAGAGGTGGAAGGGTTCACCCAAACAACCTTGTAGACTTTGCTGCAGAAAGACGAGAGAGTTCACCCAAACGACTTCAACAACTGCTGGGGAATAACGACAGAGCACACTCAGACGATTCCTACCAACTTTACTGAGGGAGAGCTACCCTTCAAGGGAGCTGCATTTTCTGCCGATCTCATCTGGACTTATACTTGAGGATGACGGACTCCTCCGGAGAGCACAGCACATCAGGCTGATCAACACACTATCCTCTGCTACACTCTGCATGGGGAAAGCGATAGATGCCCTGAACGACTTTTTGGGAAATGACCCTTCTGGGGAACATAGCCGTCAGGCTACCAGACACTCAGGTCATTAAGTTTTCAAACTTGCGGGATAAACAAACTTCAGCTTGCTGGACAGTCCTTCGGGATCTGTTTGGGGGAACCTTTCATCTGCCAATCATGATTGTGCTCGGCTGGGGAAATCAATCTACCTGCCTGCTACTGGGGAAATGCCAACCACCTGCTGGGGAAAAGACCTCCACTCTGTTGGGGGTTCCAGAAATCACCTTGAACAAACAACTCCGGCGGGCGCTTCCAAGAATCATCCTGGACTGATAACCTTTCTGGAGACTTTATTCTGCTGGGTACTTCCAGGAATCTTCCTGGGCAACTCTTGCTGCGGACGCTACTGGGGAGCTCTAGAATCATCTTAAGCAAACAACTCGGGAAACTGTACTGGGGTCTTAAGAATCGTCTTAAGCAAACGGCCCTGCTGAGGAATTCAAGCATCATCTTGCACTGAAGACTTCGCCGGGGATTTCAAAAATCATTTTGAGCGAGCGAGCGACCGTGGGGATTACACCGGGGTCTTTAAGAATCATCTTAAGAGAGCGACCTTGTTGGAGAGAATATCAGGAATCGTCCTGAGCAACTGGTCTTTTGGGATACACCTGTTCAACAAGGATGATAATGACCTAGATCATGCTTATGATGTGTATGCTTCTGCACTATGCCCCACACGGTGGGAATGATATGCATTTATGCCATGCAATCATGCACAATGCTATGCAACGTTTAAATGCTATGCAGTCATGCACAATGCTATGCAATCATGCACAATGATGCGATCCCGTCAGCAAAATAAATGCCGAAGGGGGAAATCCTCCTGTCAAGGAGAAAAAACCACTCAGGTAGAGGAATCATCCTGCTGAGGAGATTGTGAACACGCCAATATCAATCAGGCTCTGTCTGGGGAATTGACCTTCCGCGGACTGCTGCAGGGGAACAACTTCAGCTGACTGCTGCAGGGGACGAAGCTCTACGAGAACTTGGATCTGCTGATATCAATCACGAGAATGAACTGTGCGGCCGTCTCGGCTACTCTTCGGGGATAACCATTCTGTGGGGAACCAACTTCAGCTGCTCCATACTCCACTGGGAAAAAACCAATCATGATCTGATCAACTTCCAAGGATTCGGATCCCTTGGATATCTGCAAACTCGGCTGAGGAAGGAGAAGTCATTCTGCTCCGATGGAGAGAGTGCGACTCAGGGGGAAATACAGCATCAGCTGTTCAATGCTCTGCTGGGGAAAATTGATCATGATCTGATCAACTTCCAAGGGTTCTGCTTTTCCGCGGACTCAGTCGGGGAGGGAAATCATTCTATTTCATTGGAGAGTACGACTCTGATGGGGAATTTCAATTCCACTGGGGAAGAAAGAATCATCTGACTTCGGGGGAGAGTACAATTCTGCAAGGGAATACAACATCAGCTGTTCCAACACTCTACTGGGGAAGAAGGAATCATCGAACTTCAGGAGAGAGCCTGATTCTGGTGAGGAATTTCAATTCCGCTGGAGACTTTAGTCTGGCACCATCAGTTACTGCATCCTTCGGCATACGAACAGCTTCCTACGAGACTTGCACTTGTGACCCGGTGCGGGGGAAAATCCTGCTTCAGCGACTTTACTGGGGAAAACACGAGCTTCAGCTTCCCAAACATTTCTCTGAAATCTGCACTTGTGACCCGGTGCTGGGGAGAGATGAGCTACGATACTCAATCATTTCTATGAACTCTGCACTTGTGACCCGGTGCTGGGGAGAATCCTGCTTCAGCGACTTTACTGGGAAAACATGAGCTTCGGCACCCGAACACTTCTATGACGTCTGCACTTGTGACCCGGTGCGGGGGAAAATCAATCATGCTTCAGTGCTGGACTCAGCTGATGAGGTGACATTCCTTCAGGATGCATCTATTTGGGGAAGAGAATCCTCTCTACCTGGGAGACATATCAATGCTCACTATTCTGATTCTGATTCTGCGGAGGAGAGACTACTGAACTCTGCTGGAGAAGGAGGATTCACCCTGCTTCGGGGATGTCAATCCTGGTCTACTGAGGGCAATCTTGACCCTAATCTGATGAGGGGTAAACGCCATCTCAATCTGCTGCAGTCTCAAACTGTACAGGGGGAACGACCTCAAACCGTACATCTCTGCGGAGGAACAATCCTGATTCAACAATGCCAACACAGGGAATACAGGCTACCAATCATGGAATCAAGTAACAGGTTATGCTGTAGGATAGCAACCCAATGACCGCAAGGCTTCTTCAGAAGATTCAGGTTTCGGCAGGGTAATGACACGATTCCCCGATACTCAATTCTTGCCAGGGTGAACAAACTCATTTGAACAACTTGCCCCAGCGCAATTCAACTTGCCCCAATCCGACCTTTGGGAATAATTCATTCTGAGCCGAAAACAACTGGCAACAAGACAATCTTCAGAGGGCTTGCCCCAGCATCTGCACAACGGGAGGATTCATCCTCAACTGATCAACTCTCAGCATGGTTAGCTTCAATATCTCTGAAGTAGTTTGCCCCTGAACGAGCGATGAGCGACTCAACATGCTCTGATCGAACACTGGAGGGATCTGCCCTTAAATTGCAAGGATTCCGGATAACTGCCCCTGATTGAGTCTCGAGAAGATTCACTTCCGATCAACCGCTGCTTGCATAAACTGCCCCATAATCAACTGATGCTCCGGGACTTGTCCTCAGACAAACCAATTCCAAACTCACTGGAAGTCATTGCCCCAGATTCACAGGGCTTCGCAGCATACCATTCTGACCCAGACCTCTGGCGATTCAGTCCTGATTGACTATTCCTTGCTGAAGTTCCTTCATATCAGCTACTAACCTGCAACTAAAATTGTTCATTCACGAATAGTAATTTTAATGCAGTGTTCATGCAAATTTCGAAAAAATGTTGTACTGTCACTCATTTACGTGTCATGCTAGTGAGTGACGAATGAACCAAAGAGTTCAAACGTGGTGCTGATGCGATCGGTGAAAAATGCAATAAGGATATGATTAGCAAATCATGAAGGAGTCAGGTTACTCAACCTTATCGTAATGCGCTCTCAGAATAAACCCTGCCTCAATTAGGTCTTTTAAGGGTTGTATCGTGGTCGGGTTCACGGTTCGTGAAACAAGGGATATTTGGCTCAAATTATGATTTGTACCCACCCCTTCTACGTGATGTTCTCCGATCCTAAAGTTCAGTTAACTTAGCTCGAGCGCTCTCCTCTTCGAGAGGTATGTTGAACATTGGGAACAACTGGTTAAAGAATTCTCAAGGTGTTTCGGAGTGACAGTTACTCCTTTTTCGTTTTCGGTGTCTGCATCTACACGACTTCGCCCTTTTTCGAGGATTTTTCTTCTTTATATCCTTTCTTTTCATTCTTTTGATTCCCTAACTTTTGCCTGGACTGACTCCTTTTGAGTTCTTTTCGATTTTTTCTTTTGAAGTCCAGCGGGATGCCCTGATTTTTGCCTAAGTATTTGCTTTCTAGCTTTTCTTTTTTACTTAGCGGGCTTTCTTATTTCTCTTTTTTCCTTGGAACAAAGTCATGCGACACTGGTTGTCTTGATTGCTCCGAAAGGATTATAACTGTCTCACTCCTGATCGGTGAGGTTTAACCATTGTGGTTGATGAGGTACGACCTCTGGCGAGGAATATGATGTGATTGATCCTCGAAGGACAACACTCCTCTATAAGACTTGAACGCTCGATCAAGCTAACTGACAACTACCCTGCCCCGGGTTAAGATGTGAGGGTTTAGAAATCCGAAAGAAACTCCTACTTCTCGGCTCGAAGTGGTTAACAAGGGATTCTCTTCCTTATCTCTCCGGTGTTTAGGGATCTGAAACAATGCCTTGTACGTCATCGGCAAAGTTTTATCTGACAGCCATACGATCACGGGTTATGAGCATTCAGTTTCATCATCCTCCCTCCGCTCATTGCTAATCATAGTAAGAAATCGGAGTAAATAAAATGCAAGTCAGTGCAATGCAGTAAATGAGTGACAACGACATAACTAATTCAGAAGAAATGCATAGTCACTTTATTATCATTACCATTCGAAACATACAATGTTTATTAGCAAGTAGTAACTAACAGAAAAGAAACTACAAAATGCAAATGGTAAAAAGTCCGAGGACTGCCAATGCTGAGGGCGTCTGCCTGTCTGGATCACTGGCTTCTGGAAACAACCCTCTGAATCTACGAGCTCAAACAGCTGAGAGGTCGTCACGTACAACCAAAACTCCATCTGGAAAGGAGATACACCCTTGGTCGATCAATTGCTGCACCTTCGCCTGGAAAGCCTTGCAATCTTCAGTTGAATGCCCCAGAGATCCACCATGGTAGCCACACTGAGCATGAGGATCGTACCCTGGAGTGTAAGGCTCTAGCACGGGCTTGAGAGCTTTCGGTTCCACCAAGGAATTCTGAACCAACAGTGGAAGAATCTGGCTATACGGCACAGGCACTGGATGGAAAGAAACATTCCTTTGTTCCACGTGGTTGCGAGGTCTTTTGTGATCCTGGGGCTGGTATTCTTTCCGCCTAGGAGCAAGAGGTCGTCGTTTCTGAGTGGCGACGGTCTCTCGTTTAGGCGCTTGCGTCCTTGAGCTTGATCCAGGTAGGAACTGCGAGCGTGGCGATTCAGTCACCAAAGGTCGCGGGACATATTCCAGATCTTTCTCAGCTTCAGGCAAAGGAGTGGAATCATCCACCTCTTCCGCAGGGTAAGGGATGAACTTTCCCGATGCTCTTATGCCGCCCGGCACAAGCCTAATCGCCCTTGAGTCGATCAGGTCCTGAATCTTATTCCGGAGAGCCTTACATGTTTCAACATGATGCCCCGGTGCTCCTGAGTGGAAATCACAATGCATGCTTAGATCAACGTCTGGTGACCCCTCATCTGGTGGATTTGAGGTTCGAAGCTTGAGAACGCGGTTCTGAACCAACAGCGGCAGCAGCTGGGCATAACTCACAGGAAGTGGGTCCACAGCTCTATCAAGTAGCTTCTTCTTTTGACCATAACCTTCAGGATTATTCTGAGATGCTCGGCGTGGCTGATGACGAGACAGGCCTCGAGCTTTATGCTGTGTAGAGGGTCCATGAGGTCCACTTGGCTTCAGCACAGGTGGCAATGACGGTAACGGAGGAAGCACTCTGGTCTCTTCCTTGGGTGCTTGACCACTCTCCTTATTTAGCATACTTCTCACCACTCCCATGAGAAAGCTCAACTGATTCTGCAGCTGCTGATTCTCCTCTCTGAGCACTTGCTGGTCCAGACGCACTGCCTGTATGTCATTCATGACCTGCCCCAGCTGGCTTTGGATTTTCCCCAGTTCAGCTTGTATCTGCTCCATTAGTCTGAGCTGCTCGATTCTGAGTCAAACCTGCAAACACAAAGGTTAGAAGACAAGTCCCGGCTTCTGCCATGCAAGATGAATTATGCTAATGCCATGGGTGTCTGTACGTTTAGGAGGTCACCCCTGATTTTGGTGTCAACGTGCCAACATAGTGTCAATGCAATGATAAGACTGGATCCATTCATGGAAGAAAATATCTCATATTGCTCGGGACACCAGGATCAGGGTACGAAATGCGCCTATAGCACAGACACATGCTAATGGAATGAATATGCGAGCTAATGCAAAATGTAGGCATGCAATAATATATCCGGGTGGCTGCTGTGGAGATTTGGTATCAACAGTCACTGATGAGAGGGAAACCCCGGTGTAAAACCCCTGATCTGATCTGCTGTGAATAACCATCTGGTAGGATCGAGATCAAAATTCTGCCCTGACAAGAACGAAGGCCTGATAATAAAGGCCCCAGATGCAAGATCAAGAAATATCTGTTGATGAAGTCTTCAGACCCCAAATCACAAATCTGCCCTATCAAGAACAAATACACAGCTGCTGATGAGATCTTCAAACCCCACTCAAAATCTGCCCTGTCAAGAACAAAATAACAACTGCTGACGAGATCCTCAGACCCCATTCAAAAATCTGCTCCATCCAGAACAAACCTCTGATAACAATACCCTGATCAAAGCCTGCTCTATCAAGAACAGACAAACACCCGATGATAATATCCTTTGATCAAACCCTGGCTCTATCAAGAACATATCTGCAACTGAGAACCCAACATAACTGATTTACTGTCAAGAAAACCAGGTAGTCTGGAGGTCAAAGTTTCCTGCAATATCCCAACCCCACTCACAGGTATGATGGACCTATTCCACGGACAAAGGTACGGCATCCTATGCGGTCGTCAGCGTCACAGACATTCATGAGTGACAATACGATTCCCAGAAGGAGTGGCATCGTCAAGTCATGAAGAGGCCTCTCTTAGCTGACTTCCAAATGATCGGTCCCCAGAGTCGACAATCCTCACGTCTGGACTCCCCTCAGATCCTCAGGACCGGAAAGGAGCACCTCTGCAAGAATCTCGTCTGAGCGCAGATTTTCGTAGGGAACTGTGCCTGCTCAGCAGACAGGTTCGTCTACTACTTCTCCACAACTATATCTAGGTGTGTACTCAAGCCCAGGTCCGGCTTTTCACTCACAGTAACATCCCTCTCCCACAGCAGCACAGATAATCATATCAAACTGGAAATAAAATGCGGGAAATAAAATGCGGGAAGTAAAAATGCGATAAATAAACGCAACCCAACAAGCAAACACACAAACGATAGGATTGACTCGCGTAGGGGATGGGAAACGGTCCCAGCATAAGGGATGGGAAAAGTCCCTAGATGCTTTCTGTCCCCAGCAGAGTCGCCAGCTGTCGCTTGCGCGAAAATAAGGTGCCGGCATGACAGAAGAGTCGCCACCTTTCGTTATTTATCCCTCAGAGCGGGAAAGGAAACGATCGGAAAAACCTGACGAAAAAGGATAAGACAAGGTCATCGCAACCATTGTCTGAGTTCGGGAGTCGGTTACGCAAGGGGAAGGTATTAGCACCCCTCACGTCCGTCGTACTCGACGGGATCCTCGCTTGTTTGTTTACTTGGACGGGTTGGTTATAATCTATCTACCTATCAAGGCTGGCTGAAAAAGAAAAGAAAAATGACTCGGCAAAGCGTCGCACTTTATGCCTACGTATTCCCGTCTGGAACGAGAAATCAGAGTCAACGTAGTTCGGCTAACTACGGGAAAGGTTGGGAAGATTGCTCGCTAGGATGTCGCATCCTATGCCTACGTACTTTCATCTGGTATGAAAGATCAGAGCAAACGTAGTTCGGGTAACTACGGGAAAAATGGCTCAACTAGGAGGGAGACTATCAAGTCCTACTGTTATCATGCCATGGATTCATCCTATGGTTGAGGTTTGAACAGGGAACTCCTAGATGTTGTCATGCATAGGTTTCAACCTAAAAGTCTATCATCAAATCCTCATCAGAGGAAATGAGAGTCCTAAGGGATCATGTCAATGATACACATAAACAGACCAGAACATCAGTTTTAACAGTAAAATGCATGCAATGCAAGTGAGGGAGGAAATGTGTGTGGGGCTTCAACCTCCACAAGCTCATCTCGACCTCAAGCCAGTCATGAAATAACAGTAATCATACTGAAACTAAACAACATGCTATCAAGCAATGGACAGATAAAAGAAATGAGGTGCCATCAGGCAAACAAAACACAAGCCTGAGAAAGAATCATCTATTCTCTAACCCTAATCCTAATCACAGAATCTAAACAAATCTAAGCAAAGCTCTCAAGCAAAACCCTAACAGGAGAAATCATTCCCAGTCTTCAAGCTTCAGAACAAGCTTACCAAAGAAAGGGAGCTAAGCAATCAGACTCATAGTGTCTTCCTCAGGAGAACACTAAGAGGTGTATACTCAGGAGTCATACCCTATGTGGCTCAACCACTGTGATCAGTTTACATTCCTCCTCAGGAGAAATTAAACTCACAAGCAGGCTCCAACATCACTGGATATTTAGGAAATCCTATCTGAACTAGTGGAACTAAATAAACAGACTCATAGGACCTTCCTCAGGAAAGTACTAGGAGGCCTCCACTTAGGAGTTGCATCCCATGTGGCTCAACAACATGTGATCAGTTTACATTCCTCCTCAGGAGAAATTAAACTCACAAGTTGGCTCCGACATCATTGGATACTTGAGAAATCCTAGATAAACTAATGGAACTAAGTGAATAGACCCATAAGACCTTCCTCAGGAAAGTACTAGGAGGCTTTCACTTAGGAGTTGTATCCCATGTGGCTCAACAACATGTGATCAGTTTACATTCCTCCTCAGGAGAAATTAAACTCACAAGTCGGCTCCAACATCATTGGATACTTAAGAAAGAGGTGAGAAGGAAGGATGAAAGTCATTCATAGTGCCTTCCTCAGGAAAGTACCATGAACTTCCTTCAAACTTCAGGATCTCAAACCTCACCAACAGGAAACAAGACAAGCTCTGGGTCTCTGAGTCTTGATCCACAATCTTCTCTCCATGATACTCTCCATCAATATCTTCAAGGCAACACAAGCCCCTCAACAAATTCCTCAGAATGAACCCCAAAGATGAACAGACAACCCCAGGGGACACTAAATCAATAGGCAACTTCAGAAAATACCTAAAAATACTAAACTCATGGGGAAAAATCTAACAAATATTCACAAGGGTCCTCAACACCTACTCATAACATCTACAAAGGTCTCTACCTAAAAATCAAGAAAGAACTCAATCAAAGAAAATGATTCATCACCTAAACACAATCTAAACCCTAATTAGGATACCCTAAATCTACCCTAATTAAACTACTCAAAATTAATTCTAAAAAATCTAGAAAAAATCCTATGGGGAACTATGACTCATCATCTAATTGCACAAAAAAGAATGGGTAAAAAACCCTAAGGGAATGTCCTAAAATAATTCCTACAAAATCATGACACAAGATTAAACAATTAAAAAGCTATTTAATTGGAAAATCTATTAAAAATATTAAACCTAAAAATAAAATCTCATTTTTATTTCTATAATTTTCTACACATTTTAATCTACTCATAGAAAAAAGAAGCATTAAAAAATCAATTTTTATCATTTTTTAATGAATTAAACAAAGCAGAAAATATTAGAAGAAGAAAATAAAAGAAATAAAATGAATTAAAGGGAGGGGGTGTATTAAGTAAAGCGCGCCAGTTCAAAATGATTGGGCTACAAAAAAGGGGGGGGGGGAATAGAACTCTGGGCCCAGAACGCCCTTTAATGAAACGCCGCGTTTCATTAGATTTTAAATCTTCCCTCCAATCTCAGACGCGATCACGGCCGTTGGATCTAAGGAATTAGTCAAATATTGAGACCCATCCAAGGGCGCTCCTTCATCGTCTCCATCAAAACCCTAGGGTTTGCAGAACCCCCACCTCCATGTGCCAACCTTCGAGCTCTATTATCTCCTTGCTCAGGCCACGGCACCACTCGACCCAAACATGAAAAATGATCTATTACTCAAGCCCTACACAACCCTACGTTCACTTTCTCTTAATTCCTCATGGATAATCCAAACAGAAGCCTTGAACATCTTGGTACAAACACGGTTCAAAATTTTAAACTGATATCCACCTCTACCAAACTTCAGCCTAATGATTTACAGATACTCTACGAGTTACCCTTGCTATTCTAAACCAATTCATGCTGATTAAAACTCATTAAACAACTGATTCTTGAAGATTCAAGAATCATGGCTCTGGTGTGAAACCTCACCAATCTTGCTCTAATTCAAGGGGAAGAAACCTCTACCCTAGTGAATCATTTTTACACCTAAAGAATGAACTAAAACAGCATAATTTAAGAGATAGAGAGTGAAGAAGAAACCTGCTAAGTAATGATGGTATGTGATGCTAGGGCACGATTCCAAGCTTGAAATTCACTCACAATGATCCTTCAATGGAGATATGCCTTCTGTTTGCAAGGATCTTGAAGAATATGGCTGGTAGTGGAAGATATCTTGGATTACTTCAACTTGAAGAAACTCCTCCAATGGCTATGTATCTCTCTCCCTCTTCTGACTTGGCTCAAGTTTCACCAACCTCTCATCACTCTCTGATGCATTCTTTATATAACAATCATTGGATGCTTCTAGAATCATCTAGAATGGTGTGGAAAGTTCATGAATTTCTCCTTGAATGAGAAGTTGAAAGTCTCATATCCCTTGCTTCATGCCTTGTAATTTGGCCTCAAAATGTCCTTATGTGAGTTATTGAATGAGGATGAGTGAAAAACAAGTCCATTTTTGGCTTGTGTAGGGTTTTGCAAAGTTGCCCTCTTATGCAAGCAACAAATTTCCAAAGGAACCTCATTTTTTAAGCCTCAAATGAAAATTCTATTTAAACCAAAGTTCTTAAAATGGTTTTTCCAATCAAAATGATATATTGGATGACCTATTTTGGATTTGTGGATCTCCCAAATCACTTTTCAATTTCAACTTTTCAAAGTTATAAGTCATTTTTAGTTCATTTTTGACCAATCATGGAATCTTGTGCTATGAGCTTTTTCAACAATTTGTGACCTTCTTTCTAGACTTAAAATCACATTTTGAGCAACTTTCATGTTTTGAGTTTTTCCATTTGAGGCTTGGAAATAGGAGTTTTAGGCATTGGCTAAAATGACCTATAACTGACAAATGACCAAAATACCCCTGCCTTGTTCAAACCATAAGTTGAGTTCCACAAATCCAATCAAGGACTTCTACCACTCAAATTAAAGCTAAGAAGATGCTCTTCAACATTCATGTTTACCAAGAAACCATAGGAATCATCCTACTAGGGCAAAAGTTGTCTGCAAGTTGGGTGACTTTCAAGGACCCAGATTCACACACCTCTGCTGACCTGTAATTTGTCAAAACCATAACTTGAGCTCTGTAACTCCTATCAAGGACTTCCACCACTCAAATTAAAGCTAAGAACAAGCTCTACAACATTCATGTTGTGGGGAAGATGAGATCTCAATCACATCTACAGCTAAAACTGCCTGGAAGATAGGGATCAAATTAGGGTTTTCTCACTGACAATCCTCGGAAACCCTAACTCAAAACTTCTCAAACTCTTCAATCATGATGAGTTGGTCTAGGAATCATCTTTATAACATCTCTATACATCATTCCATGATCTCATGGCCCTTGGATTAAGTCTCAACCTTCTCCAAATTTTCAGCTGATCTAGGGTTGACCCAGTCAAAACCCTAATTCTACCATTCGTGGTTGAATCTTCTGAACTCTTGCATAATGACCTCTCTGGGCTTCATGATGGCTCTTAAGACATCTCATAATCTTTCTCAAAACATCAAGTTCATTCTCAAAGTCTCAGAATCATCTGAGGAGCACCCACAACTCTCAAGCTATGAAGCATACAACCCTGGTTTCAAACCACTTCTCTGGGGATCTCTTGAACTTTCTAATGAAGGTATCAACTTTCAAACACTCAATGAATGAATAATTGTTGGTCAAATTTTGGGGTGCAACAACAAGCTCATGGATATGGATATAATATGATGAAGAGCTTATAGAGTGCTTTTGAAGCCATTGTGGAGCTCATCTAAGTGATTACATCATGTGCAAGAGGTTGCAGTCAATGATTGTACACCTAGGGTTTCATCTGCCTAGTGCAAAGTCAACTGAGGACTTGAAGGAGATTGAGACTTGGTTTCAAGTCATTATAGTCATGGATAGTTGTGTTGATACATTTAGGATGTTATTGCAAGTTCAAATCAAGGAGAATCAAGAGTGTAAGAAGTTACTAAATTAGGGTATCATAGTTTTGTCATTGTAAAATCCCTTATTTAGTGCCTAACTTCAAGACCACATATCTAAAGATACAAGTGTAATATCACTTTGATGCAAACATGAGACTTGTAGATCATGTTCTTAGCTTTCTTTTGAGTACTAGAACTCATCCATTGGGTTTCTAGAACTCAAGTTATGATGTTGGCAAGTTATAGGTCTCAAATGAACATATTTTTTAGTCAACAAAAGTCAACCAACTTCCAAGACACTTTTGACCTAGAATCATGTTTCTTCTCAACTTTTAATGAACATTAAAAGTTATTCCTCATGATCTTAGCTTTCCATAAAGTCCTAGAAGTCCTTCATCTCATTTGTAGAACTCAAGTTATGAAGCTTGCAAGGCAGGGGTATTTTAGGAAAGTAAGATTATATGTCATTTTTGTGATCTTATGCACTTCAAATGAAACTTTCTCCAACATGAAACTTGCTCCAGTTGACTTCCATTTCCTCATGGAACGCTAGATTATCATGAATTATGCTTGGATATGGAGATTGGTGAAGAAAATCAAGTGAAAATGGACATTTAAGTCATGAATTCAATTGAAATGCTTTTGGGTCATTTACATGCCATGTTTATATTCATTTTGATTCACAATGTCATAACAAGCAAGATGCAAAAATTAGTTTTGGTGTGTGGTATCAAAATCATGTGGTTTTCAAGTTTACTTCAAGAAGAAATTTGCATTCCAAGCTCCATGATTAGATCAAACAAAGGCCAAATTCCAATCCAAATGAAACTTCACATTCCTAGTTGTTGATTCAAATCATTTTCAAGGGAATTTGAAGCCAAAACCATGTGTGCATGGGCATGCTTTCCAATTTGGGCATTTTGGTAATTCACCACAACCAAGCCATATTGGACCTCCAATCATTCAGGGATCCATAATATAAAAGCTCTAGATGAAATTTGAGAGCTCATTCATGCAATTTTGTGGAGGGAGAGCAGAATTCGAACTTTGAAATTAGAGAGCAAAGTGAAAAGCGTGAATCAGAATTGAAGCCATTTCAACTCAAATCAAAGAAAGCTTCGTCTTCCTTGAGCATCAGTGAGTGAATCTGCACTTTCTTGAACAAGCTTAACACCATTTGAAGCTCCAACGGAGAGACTCCGTTAGGTAAGCTTCTTTCTCAAATTTCTCACATGATAGGCATTGATTTAGGACCATTCTTGTTGCATCTGAAGTCCTACAACTAGTAGGAAAATTCTGGATGGTTATTTGTGATGTATGTTGAGGTTTGCAGTGGTGTGCTTGAAACTTTAACCGTTCGATTCTTTTAATTCAAGCATGATCAATGAAATTGGAGGCCGGATTTGGATTCTACATGACTTGGCGTTTATTTTGATATAAGATTTCACATTTTTTGGTGAAGTTTGGAACCTGATCTCCGGCCACCTCGCTGGAGAAGACGACCGGAGCTAGGGCTCCAGCGTCTAGTTCAGTTTCAGGCGAGCTGATGTGTTTGCCATGTGTGCGTGTTTGACTCATTGACTTGACTGGATGAACGGCTGTGATGTGTTTGACTGGCTTGCGTGGAGATTGACTTGCCAAGTCAATTAATGATATGCAACATTTTGCTTGCTGGGTGGTTCTGGGCTTTAAGTGCTATCTTCACCCCCTTCCATTTGAAGCCCAATGATTTCAGTTTATTTCTTTGCTATTTGCACCACTTTCAATTTTTGGTTTTATTTTTATTTTAATTGTTTTCTGTTTCTATTTTAATCAATTAAAAAACCGCCAAGCTTTATAAATTCTACACAAAAATATTCTCTGATACTTTAATGTGTCATTTAATTTTTGATAATTTTTATTTTCATTTTCCAATTATTTTTCAATTAAAAGTGGAATTAGAGATTGAAGGTGTTCTTAAATTATTTTTTCCTTGTTCTTTTGGTTCCATGCCTAGTTCCTTGACCAATTCTTATCTCCAAGGATTAAGACTTCTTCCTCATGTTGTTGATGAGTTGAAGTGTCTCTGAGGATGATTTTGGTCAAGGTTTGACTATTTTTGATTTGACTTTTAAGTCATTTCTTTTGACCCTCGATAACCCTCCTTCAAAGTGGAGCACCCAAGTGAATCAATTTCTATGGTGATGCTTTGAAGTGACTTTGGTTGTGTTCTTTTTTCATCTGGTTGCCAACTCATTTGTGTGCTTTTGAGATTTTATTTGAGTTTATTTGGGCCTTTTTCCTATTTTTGAGATAACTTGCAAGTCAAGTTACTTCTAAGGGTGGTTCATACATACACTTGACCTAGTTTGGATGGGAAATGATTCTTATGAATTTCAAATGCTCCCAACTCTTCTTGATTCACCTTCATAACATGTTGAAGTTATTGAATGCAAACTTTTAGGTCATAAAGTGTTTTGGTTTTGGTTTTGTGTTGCATTCTTTTTAGGCTTTCCATTTGGTTTCAAATGTTGAAAGTGTTTAAGACCTAGGTCTTTTGCCATGCCTAATCTTGCAATCTCTTTGATGTGTATTCTTTCTTGCTTTGTGCATCCCTTTCTACTTGCTCTTACCTCTGTCAAGGATCATATAATCCTATTTTAGATGGTTTAGTCCCTCCTTTGGAGGTACTTTGAACATATCATGAATGGTGATCCCTTTTGAGGACTTTTGGTATGTTTTCTCTTGTTTGATCTTGATGATGATTGTGATTGAGACTATTTGAGTTACTTGCTGCCCAATTTTGGTATCCCATCTCTCATCTTGATCTTGCTTTTCCTTTTGGCTTTCTTACTTTGTTGTTGAGCTAGTGATTGATACATAAGTGATTGTAAGGATCCTTTTCTTCTCACTTTATCTCATTTTGGTTTGAATCTGCTTATATGCTTTTGTGTGCATTTCCTTTTGTTTCTTGCATATCCCATTTGCATGCTTGAGGTTGAGATGTGCTTGTGGTGGCTACTTCCTCACACTTTGTTCCTCCCTCTTTTCTTTATTTTAATTGTGCATTACATGTTTGCATTCTTCTTTCTTTATCTTTTGCTCCTTTCTTCTTTCTTCTTTGCCATGTTCCCTAAGGACCTCTAATCTCTCTTGTTCAAGATTGATTATGATAGACCTTAGGCTTGAATCCATGCATGATAACATTAGGTAGCATTCCCCTTCATCCCAATCATAGGTGCACTTTGTATGAGAACATTAGGTTGAGTTTTAGTCTCCCTTTAGAGTGTATCTCTCTCTTCTCATCTTCAAACTTCTTCAAGTCATCTAATAAAGGATAATTTATGTTGTACGCTAGAGTGTTTGACTCATTTGCTCCTAAGTCATAGTCTTTAGTGCAACATGAATTGCAAATCAAATTCAATTCACTTCTTTCTTAAAAAACACAAAAACAAACATCAAATCTTTTTTATCCTTCGGGATTTAATTTGGAGAACCTTTTTCAGAATGAGAGTTTTGTTAACTCTTGGTTCTACCGCAAATAGGTAACGCCTAAGTCTCCAATGGTCGAGCTGCATACACCTAACTGCTAGAACAAAGTTTTAACCCTACTCGGGCCTAAAACACTTGAACCAACCTGTGGTCTTGTTAGCCCGAACGACGTTTGCTCTGATTTCTCGTACCAGATGAGAATACGTAGGCACAAGACGGTGATGTCTTGGCAAACAACCTTCCCCGCCTTCACCCGTAGTTTTCCGAACTATGTTGACTCTAACTTTCCCATTGCACAAGGGAGTACGTAGGCATAGACCGGCGATGCTCTATCGAGTCTATTTTCTTTTCTTTTGTCCCTGTGACCTGTAGCTTAGATAGATTAACACCCTTTTAGTTAGATAACAAGCGTGGATCCCGTCGAGTACGTGATAACGTAAAATTATATATATATATATATATATATATATATATATATATATATATATATATATATATATATATATATATATATATATATATATATATATATATATATATATATATATATATATATATATATATATATATATATATATATATATATATATATATATATATATATATATATATATATATATATATATATATATATATATATATTGATGTACTTTTCTACTAATCGGCGACCGTTTTCACTCCGAATTCGGATATTTCCACACTATTTGCCCAGTATTTTGCAGGTATTCAAAGTCCATGCTCAAATGGAGAAAGATAAAGAAAAGAAGCATTTACAGGTGAAAACCAAGTGAAAATCAGGCCAAAAAGCAGCAGAAACGAGTTCTGCTGATGTGACGACCGTCATGCGTGTGACGACCGTCACAGGTCCATGACGACCGTCATGCAGTTAAAATGCAGTTTTCTGCACGTGCTGTTAAATTGTGAAAGTGCCAAAGAGAAGTGGTACCACTAACTCCTATATTTTCTGATATCACTCCCACTTCTCGAAGAAGTAAACCGTGGAATATCCCATCTATAAAAGGAGGTAGCTGGTACCAGAAAAAGAGGGCCGCATTGAAGAAACGAAGTGCTGCCAATTTACCTTCAGAGCAATTATTCAAATTCCCATTTTTCTTATCGTTGTTTTATTTCCTGTTTCTTTCTTTCCTTGCAATTCTTGTTTTACTCCCCATTTCCATTCTGTACGAGAAATTGGCATAAAGACAAAATCCTGCCGCCATTTTGGAGGATTTCCCAAAAGCCAAATCGATTTATTTACAGGTTTCTATTCTAATCGTAATTGAATTGTTATTTCCTATTGTAATGAATATTATTATTTTCTGCCATTATTTACGTTCTGTTTATTTATATTCCATGTCTGGCTAAATCTTAAGTAATCGGTATGTAATAAATAATCTGATGGGATTCAATGATTAACCGGTGTATGTCTACCTTTTCAAGAACTTATTTATGGTTTCAGTTTTTAAATTTGACTTTTCTAAATAAACCTTCGTCCGACAGCGAGAAATTATTTACAGTAGTTTCGCCACGACAGTGGGAAATTCATAAAGGTACGAACCAACAAGCGACAGCTAAGGCTAAGACCAGATAGTAAAAACTAGGCATTCACTTTAAAAACAGCGACAACACTTTAAAAGGAATTGGAACTTAATAGTTTTCAAAAAGTAACTTTAACCCCGAACGGGATAGCGACATCATACGTTCCGCCTTAGAGTTGCGACTAGCGTTAACAACCTTCGTGAGGCAAAGGTCTTTAAACCATCATTTTCTTCTTAAACTGTTTTTGAAAACCTAAAGACACCGGTGACCTATAGAATCCCTGAAGAAATAACATATTACATACCGATTCAAGCATTCATACCTTAAGTAAAAGCATTAGTTCCCTTTAGTTTACGCACTTATTTTGTTATTATTCCCTTAAAACATTACCGACCTAGCTAAACACCGTAACACCCGATAATCCTAGTTTGATTACGAGTCCCTGTGGGATCGATATCTATTATTACTACGCGATAGACTGTGCACTTGCAGTTAATTGAGTTAGACATAGAAAGTCGCGATCAAGTTTTTGGCGCCGTTGTCGGGGACCCGTTTAGTCAATAGTGTAATCTTTTGTTACACAGTATAGACTAGGTTAATAATTCTCTCTCCCTCTACTCGTTCTTCGATTGTATGCCAAGTACTCGCTCACAAGGCGACATCTTACAACCGACAATCGCCGAACTAGAGCGCTTCTTACATCTAAGAAGGCGCATCATCGAATATCAACGAAGACACAACATTCCTGATCTTCTAGCTCATCCTCTTGTTGAAGAAGCAAAGATGGCTGAAGGACCTCAGAACAAACCGCTGAAGGACTACGCTACACCCTCTCAGATGGAGCCTCGAAGTGGCATAGCTGCCCCAGCTATCAATCGAACCGATTTCGAACTAAAACCGTCATTGCTGTCAGCTGTACAACAAAATCAATTCTCAAGAAATGCAACTGAGGATCCAAACGAACACTTAACGAAGTTTGTGCAATACGCGGACACAGTTAAGGCAAATGGAGTAACTCTAGACGCAATAAGACTTCGTCTTTTTCCTTTCTCTCTTAGAGATAGAGCTTGGACATGGTTACAATCCTTACCATCCAACTCCGTTACGACGTGGGAACAGTTGAAGAACATTTTCTTAGCAAGATACTTTCCGCCAAGCAAAACTGCTATGCTTAGAGCCCAAATCAACGGATTTCGACAAAAAGATACTGAATCTCTCTACGAAGCGTGGGAAAGGTTCAAAGATATGATGAGAGCATGTCCTCACCATGGTTTAGAAGACTGGGTGACGATCCATACTTTCTACAATGGGCTTCTGTATAACACCAGATTAACGGTAGACGCCGTCGCGGGCGGTGCACTTATGGATAAGCCATACGACGAAGCCTATCAACTAATCGAAAACATGTCTCAGAACCACTGCCAATGGGGAGGTGAACGAATTCCAGCAAAGAAACCCGCAGCGAAAGGTGGGATGTACGAGATCAACAGCCTTGAAAAGTTCAACGCTAAAGTAGATGCTCTAGCACAGAAAATCGATAGTCTGACCGTTAACCCAACTGCAACCGTGAGATGATGTAACTCCAAACTGCGAGTTATGCGGAATCGCCACTCATAATGCGCCCGAGTGCCCATTGCTGGCCGGAATCCCACCATACCAAGTAAATTACGCTCAAGGAAATCCTTACGCAAATACTTATAACCCAGGATGGAGGAACCACCCAAACTTTTCCTACAAGAACGATAATGCCTTGCAAGCACCAGCTGCTCCGCCAGGATATCAGAAACCAGCCGCTGCTGCCCAGACTGCCCCTAGGAAATTAAACCTCGAGTTGATGATGGAAAAAATCATAGCTACTCAAGCTCAAACAAACAAAGAATTCCTGAATCAAAACATACATACCAGCGAGCAGATTAAACAGCTGACCGGAAAAGTAGACGCTTTAGCCACCCACAATAAAATGCTCGAAACGCAGATATCACAAGTGGCTCAACAACAAGCCTCTGCAGCTGCCCCAGCTGGAACATTTCCAGGCTAGCCTGAACCTAATCCAAAAGGTCACGCAAACGTTGTTATATTGAGAAGTGGAAAAGAATTGGAAGGCCCAACAGATCCTAGGAACGAAGATTTAGTAATGCAACAGAAATCTGATAAACCAACCGAAAAGGAGTCGGAAACAGAAAAGAAGGAATGTGACGAGCAAAAGGCCGCCAAAGATGAAGACTCATACGTGCCTCCAGCGCCATATAAACCACCGATCCCTTATCCTCAAAGATTACTAAACTCCAAAACTTCAGGACAATTTAAGAAATTTGTTGAACTTCTGAAACAACTAAACATCACTATTCCTTTCACAGAAGCGATAACTCAAATGCCGTCATACGCTAAGTTTCTTAAAGAAATCTTGTCTAATAAAAGGAAAATAGAGGATAACGAGACAATGACACTTACTGCCGAATGTAGCGCAATCATTCAAAACAACATGCCTCCTAAACTAAAAGACCCAGGTAGTTTCTCCATACCCTGCGTCATAGGAAAGTTCGTTATAGAAAAAGCTCTATGCGATCTAGGAGCCAGTATAAGCGTCATGCCTTTATATATATGCAAAAAGCTGAATATGGGAGAACTAAGACCAACTAAAATGTCCGTACAATTGGCTGACCGATCAGTCAAATACCCCGTCGGTGTACTGGAAAATGTTCCAGTACGCATAGGAAAATTCTATATCCCAACCGACTTCATAATCATGGACATCAAAGAGGACTCTGTTACCCCAATTATCCGAGGAAGATTGTTCCTAGCTACAGTCGGAGCTATCATAGATGTAAAGAAAGGAAGGCTAACATTCGAAGTAGGAGAAGAAAAGATAGAGTTCATCCTTACTAAATTCTTGAAGGCACCAGCTATCGATGACACATGCTATATAGTAGATGTCATTGACGAATGCATACGAGAATTAGAGAAGGAGGAAACTACATATTCTGAAATCATGAAAATCCAGATCCCTGCTATTCATGAAGACGAAAACTGGCGTGCACCATACAAAGATGATAGTCTGAGCGAGATCTTAGCACTCACTCCGAATCACATGCTAGGTCCGAAAAACCCAGCTTTAGAACTTAAAGAGCTACCTAAAACCCTCAGGTACGAATTCCTAGATACAGAATTCAAAAGACCAGTAATAGTAAACGCTAATTTAGGACAGTCAGAAACTGAGCGATTATTAGAAGTCCTAAGGAGATATCCAACTGCGTTAGGCTATAATATAAGCGATCTAAAAGGTATAAGTAGCTCCATCTGTATGCACCGTATCATGCTGGAGGAAGACTGCAAAACTTCAAGAGAACATCAGAGGAGGATAAACCCGATCCTAAGCATTGTAGTCAAAGACGAGGTGAAAAAGCTACTAGACGCAGGAATCATATACCCGATTTCCGACAGCCAATGGGTCAGCCCAGTACACGTAGTACCCAAGAAAGGAGGCGTTACTGTAGTTAAGAATGCAAAAGGAGAATCGATAACCCAAAGAGTTGTGACCAGAAACAGGATGTGTATCGATTACAGAAAACTGAACAAGGCAACTCGGAAAGATCACTTCCCCTTACCTTTCATAGACCAAATGTTGGAAAGACTAGCGAAACACTCGTACTTCTGCTATCTAGATGGTTATTTGGGATTCTTTCAAATTCCTATTCACCCCGATGACCAGGAAAAGACAACATTCACCTGTCCCTACGGTACTTTTGCTTATCGCCAAATGTCGTTCGGACTATGCAATGCTCCAACAACCTTTCAAAGATGCATGATGGCAATCTTTGCGGATTTCATAGATGACATCATGGACGTGTTCATGGATGACTTCTCTGTATGCGGACAAAGCTTCGAAAGCTGCCTGTCAAATTTAGAAATGGTACTCAAAAGATGCGCTAAAGTGAACCTTGTCCTTAATTGGGAAAAATGTCATTTCATGGTCCGACAAGGCATCGTTTTAGGACACGTCATATCTGAAAAAGGGATTGAAGTTGACAAAGCCAAAATAGAGATCATAAAGGATCTCCAACCTCCGAAAACCGTACGAGAAATACGAAGCTTCTTAGGACACGCTGGATTCTACCGAAGATTCATAAAGGATTTCTCGAAAATCACAAAACCTCTTATAGGTTTATTAATGAAAGATGCCGAGTTCATCTTCGACAAAGAATGCTTAGAGGCATTCGAAACTCTAAAGTTAGCACTTATCACCGCACCAATCATGCAACCCCCAGATTGGCGACTACCATTCGAAATCATGTGCGATGCGAGTGATTACGCTGTAGGCGCAGTTCTAGGACAAAGGAAAGACAAAAAGCTTCACGCTATCTACTACGCCAGTAGAACATTAGACCCTGCCCAAATGAACTACGCCACAACGGAAAAGGAACTTCTAGCAGTCGTGTTTGCTCTTGACAAATTCCGTTCCTACTTGGTAGGAGCCAAAATAATCATATACACAGATCACGCTACCATTAGGTACCTAATAAGCAAAAAGGACGCCAAACCCAGATTATTGAGATGGATCCTATTATTAGAAGAGTTCGACTTAGAAATTAAAGATAAGAAGGGGACCGGGAACGTAGTTGCAGATCACTTATCCCGTATAGAGGGCATCAAACAAGAACCAGTGCCTATCAATGACGACTTTCCCTACGAACGTCTGATAGCCAAATTGGAAAGCGATATGTCCAACTCTACTTCGAAAGAACCGGAACTGGAAAAAGCCGTGGAAGCTGTCTATACCCAAGCCACTCTCCCGTGGTTTGCCGACATCGTAAATTACTTGGCCGCAGGCGTGCTTCCATCGGACCTGACTTATCAACAAAAGAAGAAATTCTTCCACGACTTAAAGCATTACTACTGGGACGAACCTCTACTCTTCAAACGAGGCGCCGACAACTTATACCGTTGTTGTGTCCCAGAGGAAGAAATAGAAGACATCATCACCCAATGCCATTCAGCACCATATGGTGGCCATGCTAGCACCTCAAAGACGTGCGCTAAAATTCTACAATCTGGCCTATTTTGGCCCAGTCTCTGGAAGGATGTCCATATTGCTATACTAAAATGCGACCGGTGCCAACGCACTGGCAACATCTCACGACGCGATGAAATGCCTCAGAGAGGAATTTTAGAAGTAGAAATCTTTGACGTCTGGGGAATCGACTTCATGGGACCTTTCCCATCTTCTTTTGGAAATAAATATATACTCGTCGCTGTCAACTATGTATCGAAATGGATAGAGGCCGTTGCCGCTCCAACAAATGACACGCGAGTAGTCTTTAAACTCTTTAAAAACGCAATCTTTCCAAGATTCGGTATGCCCAGACTCGTCATTAGTGACGGTGGTTCGCACTTCATATCGCGAATCTTTGACAAACTCCTCTCCAAATACGGAGTCAAACACCGCGTAGCCACACCGTATCATCCACAAACTAGTGGACAAGTGGAGGTTTCGAACAGATAAATAAAGCAAATTTTAGAAAAGACTGTCGCAACCTCCAGGAAAGATTGGTCCTCAAAGCTGAACGAAGCTTTATGGGCTTATAGGACTGCCTTTAAGACACCGATAGGAACCACACCATTTAAACTAGTCTACGGAAAATCATGTCACCTGCCGGTAGAATTAGAGCATAAAGCCTTCTGGGCTATTAAGACGCTAAACTTCAACTACACCGGCAGGCGAGAAGCGAATCTTGAACCTTCATGAATTGGAAGAGTTAAGATTAGACGCGTACGAGAATGCACGCATCTACAAAGAAAGGACCAAGAAATGGCATGATAAACGTTCGATCCGGAAACAATTCAGAGTGGGAGACATCGTGCTCCTATTCAACTCCAGATTGAAACTATTCCCTGGAAAATTAAAATCTAGATGGTCTGGACCTTTTGAGGTCACCAAAGTCCTTAAGAGTGGAGCTGTAGAAATCAAGAATCAACTCAACACACCGTTTGTAGTAAACGGACAGCGTTTGAAACATTATAACCAAAATGAACACAGCGACCACGTGGGCAATATGAAATTGCTCGAGCTTCCCGAATAGCTTATATCCAAGCTATCGTCAGGCTTCTGACGTTAAAGACAGCGCTGATTGGTGTTGCACCCCAAAATTTGACCAACCGGGTCCCGTATTTGGTCCTATGTTTCGACGCATAATCGCATTCGCATCTGCATATTGCATACATTGCATTGTTCATTTGTATTGATTTTATCAAGGATCACAGCTCTCGTCTCGTGTTTTAGGTGTTTTTATCAGTTCAGATAAGGTAGAATCGATTTTTGGGATATTTCGATGCCCGTTTATTTTTTACCGATTATTTTTGTGCGCTCTCGCGGTGTTGTGTGTCGTTCGGGAATTATGTTGATTTTTCTGGATTTTATTAGCATTTTTTAGGGTTTAAATAGCTTTTAAATCATTTTTTAGGATTTAATAGAATTTTTGATATTTTTAATTCTTTTTAAATCATTTTTTAGCATTTTTAGAATATATTAGATTTTTAATAGATTTTTAGGATTTAATGGATTTTTTAGGATAATATAGGATTTTCTAGAATATTAATATAATTTTTAAATAGTTTTAATAGCTTTTAAAATCATTTTTAGATTAGTGTAGAATATTAGTGAATTTTTCTTAGCATATTAAATAGAATAATAAAAATTAGGTCTAATAGAAATTAAATAATTGTTTTAGATATAAATGAATATAGTTTTGTTTTTTCTTTTATAGTTAATTAGAGTTTAATAAAAGATTAGTAGATATTAGAGAATTTTATTAGAAGTATATTAGTAGATTTTTTAGAATATTATTAGTTTAGGAGTTAATTAGATTAATTGATTTTTTAGATTAATTAGGTCTTAGTTAATTAGGATTAATCATCTTAGTTGTAATCAATTAGTTTAATCATTTTTGTATTAACCAGACTGTTTTTGGGTGTTTTTGTGTCATTTTCGTTGGGCTTCAGTCCATTTCGCAGCCCAATTCAAGGTTTTTGTCCAGAGTTCAGTTTTTGCAAATCCAGAAATTGTCCCAAAAAGTCTAGTATGATCCAGTTAATTCCAGCATTTTCCAGAATATTCTGGAACGATCCAGAAGAGAGCTCAGCATAAATACCCCTCGCCACGTGTTGGCCAAAAGGCTGGCCCACGTTACGCTTCCCATCCCCTCACACCTCACCTTCAGCCTCCGTCTCACCCTGCCACGCATGGGGACACGCGTCCCACATGCATCCCTCGCCACCACTACCTTCCTCCACGTGGCGTCACCAGGCCCTCACCGGAAAATATCACCGGCCGGCCTGCATGGCCGGCGACCGCCGCCCTCCACCGTCTACCTCACCGGAAAACTGCAAAACCTCCATTCTTCATCGTTTCAACGAATTCTTCCCCGATCAATACTCATCCTTCTACCAGAAACTTCATTTTCTCTCCAGTCATCATCATCAACAAACCTCTATAACTTCCCCTAAGCTTCACCGTCGTCCAGAAAACCATCAGAGCAAGAAACTTCAAGAACATTTTTCTAGGTCTTCATACTCATGTTCATCCATGTTCATGTAGTTTTCCAGAAACACTCAACGTATCATCAATATTCGTTATGTTCTTCAGTAGTTTCCAGATTTATTCGTACCACCGATCATCAAACTTCATCAGATCCAGGTCTAAGATCTTCATCAAACACGAACAAGATCCACAGATCATCATTCAACCATCCTCTTCTCCAGAACTCATCAGGTTCTTCACCACAATCCCCAGTCTTCCAACAAGAACGTCTCCAGAAGAACTTCTTCAAACGATCATCACCAGAAATCCAGTTTTCCAGAAACGCAGCAATCGTCAACGATTCCCATAAGTGTTCTTTCAAAGCCTTCGCAAGATCATTCACAGGATTCACGCGTACAATCTCCAGAACAGCAACGTCAAGGTTCACCTCCAATCTTCAGATCTTCTAGTGCGATAAGCCATACTCGATTCTTGATTGTTGGATACCAATGTCATCTAGTTTGATTTGGGGGACGAAGGTTGAAGTGGATTGAGGAGGGGAAGTTAGGACTGAGGGAGAATCAGAGAGAACGAGAGAGGATGAGGGAGTCTGAGGAGGATTGACGGCGGCGCCACGAGCAAGGGAGAAGGAGGAGGAACATGCTAGGGTTTCAGAAACTGAGAATGGAGAAGGAGAGGAAGGGATTGGGCTGGATCTGGATCCAGGCCCAATCGTGGATACACCTCCGTTTTTTGCAAACACTTCCCTCAGGTTTTTTTTTTCTGATGAGAACGGGCCTGGGCCCGAGTACGTGAACGCTAGCCACACACTGCAGTTCGCTCATACACCCCCCCCTATTGTTTTTTCTGAAATCTTTATTGGGCTGGGCCCTCATTGTTTTTTTATTTTTTGTTAATCCCTTGTAAACAGCAGTACCCCTCTCTCTTTTTTCTTTTCTTTTATTTTTTGTATATATAGTCATATGAAAAAAAATAAATAAAAAAAAAACATATTTGGAAAAAAGAAATAAGAGAAATATTAAAAGAAAAAGAATTTGAAGAGAAAAAGAAAAATAGAAAAAGAAATAAAAGAAAGAGAAATATTCATAGAAAAATATAGTGAAAAAATAGAGAAAAGTATTGAGAAAGAAAATATGAAGAAAAAATATGTTGAAAAGAAAAGAAGAAAAAAGGAAAAAATATTAAAGTGTCGATTTAATATTTTTAAGTGCATTTTCTTTTAGGTTTTTCCATAGAGATTATTTTACGATTTTTAGGATAGCTTAGAAGCCCATTTGTTAGGGGGCTATTTTTCAGTCGATTTTTCAGGATAGAATAGGATAGCGTTTCCTAGGAGATTATTTTTCAGCATCCAACCATTGTAATCATTTTTTCAGAGATTAATAAAACGAGATTTGAGTTGTGGTCCCGAAAGTAGCCGAACTACAGCTGCTCTGATTCTTCTTACCAGACGAAGATATGTAGGCATAGGATGCGATATCCTAGCGAGCACACTAACGACTAACCTGTTGTTCTCTCGCGGCTGTGCGATCGAGACTTTCCCGCTGACGACTAATTTGTAACCCTTTTTCTCTCTTGCCCGAGTGCATTTGAGACCAAGCCGTAGTTTTGCCCATAGGTTCCCGACCCTGTGAAACCAGTTGTTTTTCTCGCTGCCGTGTGAGAATGTTTTGTTTAGCCGTAGTTAGTCTGAACTACGTAAAGCTCTGATCTTCCATGCAGTGTGGAAGTACGTAGGCACAAGACGCGAGGTCTTGGCGAGCCAATTTTCCCCGTAGTCCCGAACTACGTTGACTCTGACTTTCTCTCTTGAGAATACGTAGGCATAGAGTGCGACGCTCTATCGAGTCAATTCCCTTCCGTTTAGATTTAGCAGCCGTAGATAGATTGTTTTGCATCCTTTAGACAACCCAAGCAAGCGTGGATCCCGTCGAGTACGACGGATGTGAGGGGTGCTAATACCTTCCCCTTGCGTAACCGACTCCCGAACCCAGGTTTTGGTTGCGATGACCATACCTTTTCCCCGTTTTTTGCGAGGTTTACTTCGAGCGTTTCCTTTCCCGCTCTGAGGGATAAATAACGCACGGTGACGACTCTTCTGTCAGCCGGCGCCGATTTTCCCAGTAGCGACAGCTGGCGACTCTGCTGGGGAACCAACGTCCCTGGCTGCTAAGGACTGCGATAGTTCTTATGCATGTGGGATCCAACGTCCCCTAAGAGAGAGTCAATCCTAGCGCTTGTTTGGGGCTTATTTGTCGATATTATCTGTTGCTGTTGGGGTATTACGGGTGTTCTATGATTGAGAGAAGCCGGACCTGGGCTTGAGTGCACCTTAGACTTAGAGTAGAAATTAGTGGGTGCCCGCTTGCTTTGACTTGCTTTGGTGTCCCATGAAATCTACACTCAGACGAGGTTCTGCTGGTTGGCCTCCTGTCCCTTCCTTTGGTTGGCGTGGGTTGCTGGTTAGTTGGATTGTCGACTCTGGGAACCGATCATTTGGAAGTTAGCTAAGTGAGGCCTCTTCAGGACTCGATGATGCCACTCCTTCTGGGAATCGTATCGTCAGTCTTGAAAGTCTGTGACGCTGACGACCGCATAGGATGCCGTACCTTGTCAGATATAGGTCCATACCTGTGAGTGGGGGGGTTTTTTGTGCAGGAAACTTGACTTCCAACCTACCCGTTATTCTGGTCTTCTTTTCAGAGAACGTCTCCGTCAGCAGCGCAACAGTATTCAGATTTTGTGTGGGGGCTGTGGTCCCATTGTTTGCTGCATTTTGCATATCATGTGTATATCAGTGCTGCATTGCATATCATCCTCCAGCTAGCCAGAGTTCTGATCCAACCTTTGCTTCTTGAAGGTGATTATCCGGAATTTGGATTGAGCAGCTGTTGATTATCAGAAGACCTACCTAAGGGTTGAGTAGATTTGAGCAGAATCAAGTGTTGAAGTCAGCTGAAGATTATTGGTAGCTATGTCTGAAGGCAATTTCCAGTCTCCTAACGCCTTGACAGGGTTCACTATGGCTTCCAACCCTCTGTATGATTCCACGGAAGACTTCCCGCAAGTAAACAATGTTGCTGCAGACCAAGTTGTACAGCCTTCTGTTGAGAACCGAGATCGACATGAGCAGTTTGTTGCCCGAAATGAGCGTCCTCCTCCTGTTAATAATCAAGGTGTTGCTTTCCCTGTGATGAACTACCGAAGAGATATTCCAACGGCTGGGATGGTAGATCCAAGAGCTCTTGACGATGGTAGAAGACTCCGAGTGTTGGAAGAGCAAATGAAAGCTTTGAAAGCCAAAGATGCTGTTAACCTGGATGCTGTAGGCATGTGTTTGGTTCCTGACCTGGTGTTGCCTTACAAGTTCAAAGTGCCGAAATTTGAGAAGTACACGGGAGATAGCTGTCCGAAGCTGCATTTGATGATGTTCTGTCGAAGAATGACTGCGTTTGTGCGAGATGAAAAATTGATGATCCATTGCTTTCAAGATAGTCTGACTGGGGCATCTTTGAGGTGGTATATGCAGTTAGAGGGGAATCAGATTCAATCATGGATGGATTTGGCCAGAGCTTTTCTGAAGCAGTACGATTACAATTTAGACATAGCTCCCTATCGCATGCATTTGCAAGAACTGTCTCAAGAGATCAATGAACCTATTAGGAAGTATGCTCAGAGATGGAGAGAATTTGCTGCTAGAGTGCGTCCACCGCTGTTAGACCAAGAGCTGGCAAGCCTGTTTGTAGATTCCCTACAATATCCGTACTTCAAAAGATTGCTCGGAATTCCGGCAAGTTTCTCTGACGTGGTAGCATTAGGAGAACGCCTTGAGTATTCCATAAGAATGGGGAAAATTCAGATTACTTCATATGATCAAGCTGGTGAAACTGAATACCCTTGTGACTATCAGAGTGAAGAAGAAGTTGTGATCAACCCAGTCATGCCAAAGGTTGAATATCCTCGAAGCGAATCAGTGAATTTTGTTGGTTCATCATCTTATCAGAGATCAGTACCTCCCGTGGCTTGTTATACTGAACAGGCAGTCGTGCCTGGGGCACCATATCAGGAACCTTATGTCGCTTCCATTGCAAAGCAGCAAACTCGTGGCCGAGGTTATCAGCATCAACGTCAGAATCAGAATCGACCTCGCAACAATTTGGAACGAAGGAAAGCTCCTTTTCACCCAGTGCCTATGCCGTATAGCCAGCTGCTACCATCTTTGATCCTGAAGTCTTTGGTGGAACCTAAAGCTCTCAAGCCAGTTCCAGAACCTTACCCTCCTGGGTACAATCCCCACGTTCAGTGTGGTTATCATGGTGGCTCACCGGGGCATTCGACGGAAGATTGTAAAGCATTTCAGGCGAAGGTACAGCAGTTGATTGATCAGGATCTCATTTCCTTTCAAGAAGGGTTTCTGTTTGTTCATCCCAACCGTTCAGCTGTCTAAGCTCGTAGACTCGGGAAGTATTCTCCAGCAAAAGCCAGTGGTTCAGACAGGCAGGCGCCTCAGCATTGGCAGTCCTCAGACCTTTTTATATCATTTGCATTTGTAGTTTCTTTTTCTGTTAGTTACTATCTGCTTTAAACATTGTATGTTTCGAATGGTGATATTAATAGAGTGACTATGCATTTTTCTGAATTAATCATGTCGCTGTCGCTCATTTACTGCATTGCACTGACACTTGCATTTTATTCACTCCACTTTATCATTGTGACTAGCAAAGTTAGGAGGGAGGATGACGAAATAAACTCATAACCGATGATCGTATGCTTTCAGATAAGACCGTACCGATAACGTACAAGGCATTGTTTCAAATTCCCCAAACACTGGAGATATAAGGAGTTAGTCCCTTGTTAACCACTTCGAGCCAGGAAGTAGGAGTTTTTTCGGACTTTTTTAAACCCTCACATCTTAACCCGGGGCAGGGTAGTTGTCAGTTAGCTTGACCGAGCATTCAAGTCTTACAGAGGAGTGTTGTCTTTCGAGGACCAACATCAGTTTATACCTTTCAATGGTCAAACCTCACCAATCAGGAGTGAGACAGTTACAATCCTTTCGGAGCAATCAAGACAACCAGTGTCACACGACTTTGTTCCAAAAGAAAGGAAAGAAAGCCCGCTAAGTAAAAAGAAAGAAAAGCTGAGAAAACTAATACTTAGGCAAAATTAGGGCGTCCCGCTGGACTTCAAAAGAAAACGAAAAATCGAAAAGAACTCAAAATGAGTCAGTCCAGGCAAAAATTAGGGAATCAAAAGAATGAAAAAGAGGGATTAAAAAGAAAATTTTCCCCAGCAAATCACAGAGTCGTGTGCACAGACACCGAAAGCGAAGAAGGAGTAACTATCACTCTAGAAGAAAAGCTTTATAAGTTCCTTAGCAGTGGTTCTTACCATTCAGCATACCTCTCGAAGAGGCGAGCGCTTGTGCCAAGTTAACTGAACCTTAGGATCGGAGATCATCACGTAGAAGGGGTGGGTGCAAATCAAAATTTGAGCCAAATATCCTTTGTTTCACGAACCGTGAACCCGACCACGATACAACCCTCAAAAGACCTAATTGAGGTAGGGTTAGTCTGAAGCGCATTACGATAAGGTTGAGTAACCTGACTCCTTCTTGACTTGCTAGTCACATCCTTGTTGTATTTTTCACTGACCACGAAAGCACTACGTCTGAACTTTGGTTCACTCGTCACTCACAATCATATGCATGTAAATGAGTGACAGCTCAAATTTTTTCAAAATCTGCATAACCATTGCATTAAGATTACCATTCGTAGACAGACAATTTTAATTGCAGGTTAGTAGTTGGCATGAAAGAAATTCCAGCAGGAATAATCGAGCAGGGCTGAGTAATTCAGCAGTCGGAATCAGAATGGTGAATGTTGTGAAAGCCCAATGAATCAGGGGCATTATCTTCCGGTGAGTTCGGAATCAGTTAGTCTGAGGACCAGTCCCGAAGCTTCAGTTGAGCAGGGGCAGTTTGTTTGAGAGGCAGTTGATCAGAAGTGAGTCTTCTCGAGAACCTAATCAGGGGCAGCTATTCAGAATGCGGATATTTGAAAGCAGATACTTCCAGTGGATAATCAGATCGGGTTAAGTCGCTAGAACGCTCATTCAGGGGCAAGTCACTGCAGAAGTGTTAATGGAGATTGAATTCTGTTATCATACAGATACCGGGGCAAATATTCTCGAAGTCGTCTCGTAGCAAGCTGTTCAGAGCAAGTACCCCCAAGAGCTAGATTGGGGCAAGTTGAATTGTACTGGGGCAAGTTGTGCGAGCCAGTCTTTCTATCCCCAGCTGAGTGTACTGGGGCAAGTTGTTCAAACCAGTCTGTTTATCCCCAGTCGGAGTTGAGTATCGGGGAATCATGTCATCAAAACCTGAACCTTTCAAATAAGAAGGTCTTGTTGTCGTTGGATCATTATCCTGCAGTTTAAACCTGTTGCGTGTCAGTAACCAGTCGTTTCCAAAGTCCAACTCTCGCCTGGCAAATCGGTAACCAGTTCTCGTCTGGCCCACCCTTTCGTAAGCATCAGTTCCCGTCTGGTGCAGTTTATGGTAAGTATCAGTTCCCGTCTGGTGCAGTTTATTGGTAACCAGTTCTCGTCTGGTCACCGTTGCTTCAAGTGTTGTATCAGTTCTCGCCTGGTACATGTCATTGCGTAACCAGTTCTCGCCTGGTCATCGTGTGTTTTACCCTATGTGTTATACCAGTTCTCGCCTGGTGTACGTCAGCTTTCAGCCAGTTCTCGCCTGGTTGTCTATGTTCTCAGTCTGTTATCCAGTCAGCCTCGTCTGATGTTCAAAAACACAAAAAACCAAATCAATTTTCCTAACCTATTTTCCTATCAGTTCTCGCCTGGTAGTCTACCTTTGAATGCTAGTTCTCGTCTAGTATTTTCCATTCCACTGTGTACATAATCCATGTTTATCCTAAACCAGAAAAACAAAAACAAAAAAGCCTAAAGGTATCTGACACAGTATTTCCCAATGACTCGCATGTTGTCATGTTTCCCGATACGAAACTTGACGGATGCCAGCGCTCCGAGTAATGTTTGAATTCCTTGTGGATGTTGTTAAATCAGGATTGCTACTCTTCAGCAGATGAAAGTTGCTTATTATCCCCGGAAGAATCGAGATTGTCTTTTACCCCGTATCAGAGTAGGATCAGGAGTATCCTCAGCAAATTAAGATTGGTATCCTCGATAGTAGGGGCATTTCCAGCAGTATGCTGCACACAATCAACCTCAGTTTGGGTCAATCCCCGAGCAGAGCTGTTTTCTTTCCCCAGTGAAGTTGTCAAGCAGGGTTGCCTCTTCCACTTCTCCAGCAGGACGGTTATCCCCAGCGGATTTGGTGTCCCGTTTCCAGCATTTATTTTGCTGAGATGTTTCTGTGACTTCAGTTCATCCCCAGTAGAGTTGGCATTGCCTTCGGCATTTATTTTGCCAAGTGGTTTTCAGACCTGGTGTTCTCTAGCAGCTCGAGCCTGCATTAGCATTTGCATATATAGTCATTGCATCTATCAAACATATAGTATTTCCAGGCCGTCTGGGCATCGCATTTTCAAACAGAACGCATAGCATTTACATGTCATATAGGACATTGCATCATTTCAAGCATACGCATGTTGAAACATGGACCAGAGTGGTTACCTGTTGGATTTCGAATTTGTTCACCTGCAGAGTTGTTTGGTTCAGCTTCTCGACTTCCCCAGCGGAGTGATTCTTCATATTTGGTTGTTACGTCAGCATCAGAAAAAAAACAACAACAACAACGGAGATTGACATCAGACTTCTGAAGCTGCCCCCTTCGTCAAAATAGGTGCCAGGCAGTGCCATTCAGAATTCCCCCAGGAGAATTGTCCTCAAGTTCGCAGTGAACTGTGAGTTGACCAGATTTGATCCCATGAGAGAGATGGGAATCAAGGTGTTTGCTTTACGAAGCATTATTTCAATACTTGTGGCGTCACACAGGTGTTGGAAAGGAGAAGAAAATGTTATCAGAAAATTGACCAGTTGTTGCCGTGATAACCGAACTTCAGTTCATTGGAAGCTATTCCTCAAGCAGTTTTGCAGTATATTCTTGCGGTTGGCAAATTTCAGGGTTCCATTTGTATTCAACCGTCATCTACCTTGAATGTTTGAAGGCTGAGCGCTCTTCACCCATTCAGGTCGAAGCCGCTTGAATAGGGGCAGCTGTTGCACCCCAAAATTTGACCAACCGGGTCCCGTATTTGGTCCTATGTTTCGACGCATAATCGCATTCGCATCTGCATATTGCATACATTGCATTGTTCATTTGTATTGATTTTATCAAGGATCACAACTCTCGTCTCGTGTTTTAGGTGTTTTTATCAGTTCAGATAAGGTAGAATCGATTTTTGGGATATTTCGATGCCCGTTTATTTTTTACCGATTATTTTTGTGCGCTCTCGCGGTGTTGTGTGTCGTTCGGGAATTATGTTGATTTTTCTGGATTTTATTAGCATTTTTTAGGGTTTAAATAGCTTTTAAATCATTTTTTAGGATTTAATAGAATTTTTGATATTTTTAATTCTTTTTAAATCATTTTTTTAGCATTTTTAGAATATATTAGATTTTTAATAGATTTTTAGGATTTAATGGATTTTTTAGGATAATATAGGATTTTCTAGAATATTAATATAATTTTTAAATAGTTTTAATAGCTTTTAAAATCATTTTTAGATTAGTGTAGAATATTAGTGAATTTTTCTTAGCATATTAAATAGAATAATAAAAATTAGGGTTAATAGAAATTAAATAATTGTTTTAGATATAAATGAATATAGTTTTGTTTTTTCTTTTATAGTTAATTAGAGTTTAATAAAAGATTAGTAGATATTAGAGAATTTTATTAGAAGTATATTAGTAGATTTTTTAGAATATTATTAGTTTAGGAGTTAATTAGATTAATTGATTTTTTAGATTAATTAGGTCTTAGTTAATTAGGATTAATCATCTTAGTTGTAATCAATTAGTTTAATCATTTTTGTATTAACCAGACTGTTTTTGGGTGTTTTTGTGTCATTTTCGTTGGGCTTCAGTCCATTTCGCAGCCCAATTCAAGGTTTTTGTCCAGAGTTCAGTTTTTGCAAATCCAGAAATTGTCCCAAAAAGTCTAGTATGATCCAGTTAATTCCAGCATTTTCCAGAATATTTTGGAACGATCCAGAAGAGAGCTCAGCATAAATACCCCTCGCCACGTGTTGGCCAAAAGGCTGGCCCACGTTACGCTTCCCATCCCCTCACACCTCACCTTCAGCCTCCGTCTCACCCTGCCACGCATGGGGACACGCGTCCCACATGCATCCCTCGCCACCACTACCTTCCTCCACGTGGCGTCACCAGGCCCTCACCGGAAAATATCACCGGCCGGCCTACATGGCCGGCGACCGCCGCCCTCCACCGTCTACCTCACCGGAAAACTGCAAAACCTCCATTCTTCATCGTTTCAACGAATTCTTCCCCGATCAATACTCATCCTTCTACCAGAAACTTCATTTTCTCTCCAGTCATCATCATCAACAAACCTCTATAACTTCCCCTAAGCTTCACCGTCGTCCAGAAAACCATCAGAGCAAGAAACTTCAAGAACATTTTTCCAGGTCTTCATACTCATGTTCATCCATGTTCATGTAGTTTTCCAGAAACACTCAACGTATCATCAATATTCGTTATGTTCTTCAGTAGTTTCCAGATTTATTCGTACCACCGATCATCAAACTTCATCAGATCCAGGTCTAAGATCTTCATCAAACACGAACAAGATCCACAGATCATCATTCAACCATCCTCTTCTCCAGAACTCATCAGGTTCTTCACCACAATCCCCAGTCTTCCAACAAGAACGTCTCCAGAAGAACTTCTTCAAACGATCATCACCAGAAATCCAGTTTTCCAGAAACGCAACAATCGTCAACGATTCCCATAAGTGTTCTTTCAAAGCCTTCGCAAGATCATTCACAGGATTCACGCGTACAATCTCCAGAACAGCAACGTCAAGGTTCACCTCCAATCTTCAGATCTTCTAGTGCGATAAGCCATACTCGATTCTTGATTGTTGGATACCAATGTCATCTAGTTTGATTTGGGGGACGAAGGTTGAAGTGGATTGAGGAGGGGAAGTTAGGACTGAGGGAGAATCAGAGAGAACGAGAGAGGATGGGGGAGTCTGAGGAGGATTGACGGCGGCGCCACGAGCAAGGGAGAAGGAGGAGGAACATGCTAGGGTTTCAGAAACTGAGAATGGAGAAGGAGAGGAAGGGATTGGGCTGGATCTGGATCCAGGCCCAATCGTGGATACACCTCCGTTTTTTGCAAACACTTCCCTCAGGTTTTTTTTCTGATGAGAACGGGCCTGGGCCCGAGTACGTGAACGCTAGCCACACACTGCAGTTCGCTCATACACCCCCCCCCTATTGTTTTTTCTGAAATCTTTATTGGGCTGGGCCCTCATTGTTTTTTTATTTTTTGTTAATCCCTTGTAAACAGCAGTACCCCTCTCTCTTTTTTCTTTTCTTTTATTTTTTGTATATATAGTCATATGAAAAAAAATAAATAAAAAAAAAACATATTTGGAAAAAAGAAATAAGAGAAATATTAAAAGAAAAAGAATTTGAAGAGAAAAAGAAAAATAGAAAAAGAAATAAAAGAAAGAGAAATATTCATAGAAAAATATAGTGAAAAAATAGAGAAAAGTATTGAGAAAGAAAATATGAAGAAAAAATATGTTGAAAAGAAAAGAAGAAAAAAGGAAAAAATATTAAAGTGTCGATTTAATATTTTTAAGTGCATTTTCTTTTAGGTTTTTCCATAGAGATTATTTTACGATTTTTAGGATAGCTTAGAAGCCCATTTGTTAGGGGGCTATTTTTCAGTCGATTTTTCAGGATAGAATAGGATAGCGTTTCCTAGGAGATTATTTTTCAGCATCCAACCATTGTAATCATTTTTTCAGAGATTAATAAAACGAGATTTGAGCTGTGGTCCCGAAAGTAGCCGAACTACAGCTGCTCTGATTCTTCGTACCAGACGAAGATATGTAGGCATAGGATGCGATATCCTAGCGAGCACACTAACGACTAACCTGTTGTTCTCTCGCGGCTGTGCGATCGAGACTTTCCCGCTGACGACTAATTTGTAACCCTTTTTCTCTCTTGCCCGAGTGCATTTGAGACCAAGCCGTAGTTTTGCCCATAGGTTCCCGACCCTGTGAAACCAGTTGTTTTTCTCGCTGCCGTGTGAGAATGTTTTGTTTAGCCGTAGTTAGTCTGAACTACGTAAAGCTCTGATCTTCCATGCAGTGTGGAAGTACGTAGGCACAAGACGCGAGGTCTTGGCGAGCCAATTTTCCCCGTAGTCCCGAACTACGTTGACTCTGACTTTCTCTCTTGAGAATACGTAGGCATAGAGTGCGACACTCTATCGAGTCAATTCCCTTCCGTTTAGATTTAGCAGCCGTAGATAGATTGTTTTGCATCCTTTAGACAACCCAAGCAAGCGTGGATCCCGTCGAGTACGACGGATGTGAGGGGTGCTAATACCTTCCCCTTGCGTAACCGACTCCCGAACCCAGGTTTTGGTTGCGATGACCATACCTTTTCCCCGTTTTTTGCGAGGTTTACTTCGAGCGTTTCCTTTCCCGCTCTGAGGGATAAATAACGCACGGTGGCGACTCTTCTGTCAGCCGGCGCCGATTTTCGCAGTAGCGACAATTGGGAGGCAACCCAATTTTTTCCATTGTTTTCTTCTAAATTTATTAAAACTATTTTTTTTGTTAACTTATGATTTCTATAAATTTCTATTATCTTATTTTCCAATATTTATATTTATTTTATATTTTTCTCTTTTATCACTATTTACTTCTTAAAAATATGATCTGAGTGAATGTGATTTTTTCCAGGATTTTAAAAGTCGTTCTACTTTTCTCCCGTTTTATTCGACTAACGAGTATGACCGACATCGATGTTACGACTGTTGTGTTTAGAGGACGAGCTCATAAGGCCAGATTCGAGGCACTGACTCAGAGAAGATTTGCTTCGACTCTGTACTACGATAGACCCACCATGGACAAGCTAGGAATACAGGATAGCATTCAGTACTTATTTAACCAATTAGGGTGGGAGCAAACTGCTCTAAAGACCCGATTTGCTACCTTTCGCGAACTAACGTTCGAATTCCTTAGCTCCTTAAGTTACTTACCGGAACATGGCTATGGATCCCCTAAAGAGCTGATAACCTTTAGAATGTTTGGAATGGACCAAACACACAACCGTACCACGTTATCTAACATCCTAGGCTTCCCTAGCGGACCTTTTGTGTTTACCACCACTGAAGAGGATATTGATCTCGAATTTGACCAATTCTGGGGTTCCATCACCGGTAACTATCACCCAGAACCGAATGACATGCACAACAACGAGATACACAATCCAGCCTTCCGCTATTTCCATAGGATTTTAGCCCATACCTTCTTTGGGAAGGAGGAAAACATTACAACAGTCTCAAAGGACGAGTTGTTCATCCTTCTCTGTGCTTCACAAGGCCGCCCTGTAAACGTTGTCCCTTTTATGATGAGGGCATTTACACGCCTCAATCAGGAACCGCACTCACCCATTTTAATAGGAGGCCTAGTCACCATGATCGCCCACGAAATTGGCCTGAGGTACTACCTGAACAAAGCCGTTCGTTTCGGCAACCTCAAATTAATGGACATCCAGTTCTGCTTCAACAGACGTATCTTAGGTACCTTAGGACCAGGAGCCTACGAATACCTCATAGCTGATCAACCTGTTCACCTTTTCACATTGCCCAATCATGAGCTAACTAGTATCCATAACAAAGACAATTGGCTTTATAAATTGGACGAGCCTATGGGACCCCCATCACCTCACTCCACACCCCAGGCTTACATGTATGACAGTAATCAAATCTCAGAAGCACATGACTATTTGTACTACCAAGATTATGAGTCCGAAGTGGAGATCGATCCTGAGACCCCTCCTAACTACCATAACTTTCCTGACCCCACGCCTGATCAAAACACAGACAAGCTGGACACTGTTCTAAGAACTGTCGACGACCTCAAGCTGGAAGTAACCACTATCAAAGATGAATTAACGCAGCTTCACATGGATTTCGTTACTTACATGGACGTAGTTAGCGACCAATTTAATGACGTTATTCAGCAGGTCAACAACTTGAAGAAACCAAAGGAGTGATATTTTAGTTTTCTCTTTAATTTAAGTTTACTGCATTTCGCATTGTTTCACATTATTTCATTTTGCAATTGTTTCCTCTTTCTGGATATTGTATTACTTTAAACTCATTTTTCGATTTAATGTTATTTTCATTTCACTCCAGTATCTCCCTTAATTATGTTTCCTGTTATTTCTTATTTCGTAATTAGTCCATCATAATTCAAAATATCAATATATCCACTGTTAAAACGCCCCACAAGCAAAATTCTGCATTTCTGCAGAATTTGCTGATGTGACGATCGTCACACTTCCCTGACGGTTGTCACGCGTGTTACGACCGTCACACATCCCTGACGGTCATCACGCAGAAAAAACCCCAATTCTGTCTAAACAGAGGTTGCGCACCTCTCCACTTCCTCTCCCCTAATTTCCCATTATCCCAAAATTAAAACCCACTAAAAACCCTCTGAATCCCCCATTAAACCTCCACCATTTTCAACTTCCAATTCACCCTTATATATTACCCTCTGCATTCCCTTACCTCACCATTCTCAGAAACTCCCTATTCTCAAACCCCTGCACTTCTCTCACCAAAATGGCCAGACAAACCAGTGCAATCCCCGATTTGAGCACCATCACTTTCCGAGAAGGAGAGGCCGGCGAACGGCAGCAGACCAACTTCCTAGCATTCCATCAACGGTCGCTTCAACCGACCCGGTATGCTCACCTGGATTCTCTGACGGAACTCGGGATTCTCGATGGCGTAACTTGGATGTTGCAGAGAGCCGGCATCTGACATCTCTGCACCAATCCCCAACCCACCTACGAGCAACTCACTCTGGAGTTTCTCAGCTCCTTCGCATATGCAACATCATCCGACGATACCAACCAACTTAACGGCGCCGCCTGCTTTCGTCTGTTTGGCACTGAATATCAGGTCCCTCAGGACCGCATCGCCGTCATTCTACAGTTATCTCACAGCGACGATGCTCACCGCCGCATCTTCGATCATTTCTACCAAGAGGCCTTCCCTCTTTGGAACCGACTGACCGGAACCACTCCAGAAAGTTGGGACACTCTGAACGCCACTCATATCCACAACCCAACTATCCGCTACTTCCACCGCGTGTTGAGCAACACAGTATTCGCTTGTGATAGTAACCATAAGGTCAACTCGAAGGAGCTGTTTTTCCTCCATTGCGTGTTCGCTTCGGAACCTGTTAACGCTGCCCCGTTTCTCTTGGCTCACATTCAAGCCAATTGTAACCGCGGCTCTAAACCTTTCTATTTCAGTGGCATCATCACATCCATTGCCATTGGCCTCGGTCTTGGCGACCGCCTCCAGACACTTCGCCAGATGCCCCCTGTCTTTCTGGACACCGACCACTGCCGCGCCTCCCACCTCATCAAGGCCCGCCGTGATGGGAGATATCATCCAGTAGTGCGAGGCCGCACTATCCAGAGCAACATCATGCCTTCACGCACCCGAATGCATCCAGAGGATAGAGCCAACTGGCTCTTTGATACCACTGCCCCTGCTGCCCCAACACAGGATAATATCCAAGAGCCCAGTGACGAAGTTCAAGAGGAGCTAGACAGAGCCGACCAGCCTGAGCCATCACAAGCACCTGCTGCCGAAGGCCCTTCCGCGCGCCGCCGCCCCCGTTCTGCCACTGATGACACATCCGAGGTCCTCCTCCGCTGCATCGAGCAATAGAACCAGATGATGCGTATGATGGAGCAGCAGAACCGAAGGGCTGAAGAATTTGAAGCATGGCAGAGAGAGCAAACCGGTCAAATTCAGCAATCTTTGCAGTTGATGCACGATGTCCATTCCGGCATGGCCGATGAGATGGAACACCTCACTGTGCGAGTCGATGGCCTCCGTGATTACATCTTCCACACCGGAGCTCTGAACCTCGCGGCACGCGACGCCCCAGCCAGAGGTCGAGGAAGAGATCGAGGACGAGGACGGGAATAGTAGTATTTTTCATTTTTGTCATTTTGTTTTCTTTATTTATTTCCTTTGTATTCCTCCCTTCCGCATTCTTTCAAATCAGTGAGGACACTGATTGAGATAGTGTGGGAGCGGACCGTTATTTCCCTTTTCATTTCCCTTTTCCATGTTATTTCCCATTGTACTTTTTCTTTCGAATTCTCAATTTAAAGTAATTTTAATTTTTGGCAAATAAGCTCTTTTATATATATATATATATATATATATATATATATATATATATATATATATATATATATATATATATATATATATATATATATATATATATATATATATATATATATATATATATATATATATATATATATATATATATATATATATATATATATATATATATATATATATATATATATATATATATATATATATATATATATATATATATATATATATATATATATATATATATATATATATATATATATATATATATATATATATATATATATATATATATATATATATATATATATATATATATATATATATATATATATATATATATATATATATATCCGTTACGTGAACTCCCCGCGCTTCATATGACATATACAAAGAAACTTTTATCCTCTCCGAAGCATCACGTGATACGCCTAAACCTTACCAAGTTGGAATTTCCGAGAAGAAAATTTTAACAAAGCTTCTACGCCCTGACACCTTAGACCTCTGGTTTATGCGAGTCAGTCTCACCGCTTACTCGTATCAAAGCCTCTAGTTTCGACTCAAACGGAGCCCCCAGTAGTTTATACGAGCAGTCAACACCATCCTAAACTCTTCTAAGCAAGAAACCGATGCAAATAAGTGTATGATCTCTAGTAAGAATTCAATAATCTTGAAAGAAAAGAAAAGCCATATTGCATGAATACAGAGATATGTCCCTTCTAAGTTAGGTGCTCCTCACCCGAGCATTTAGCCCAACGGTACGAAACCCTTGCGGATTTAAAGCAGAATAAGCATATGTGCAAAGAAAAAAAAAATCAAACTAGCAGAGAGATCAAAATCACCAACAGGTTTTCTTGCCATGAACATGTGTGGATAACAGGCTTAATGTGACTGCGCCAGAACGAAGCCGGGTAAAAATTTGTAGCGAGAGACTTGAAGCCGAGCTGCAGTAACATGGTTGAGACTGGCCTGCATAAAAGGGAGGCCTTCGAAGACTTACAATCAAGTGTCGTCGCCGTATACGTTTTGTTTCCATTGGATCCCCGATTCTTCTCAACTTGGCATCCGAGAAAATCTGATCAAGGGAAGAGCGTGTCGCGTGCTTGCCGAACTTTAAATTTTTCCTACCTTTACTTGAGGACAAGCAAAGATTCAAGTTTAGGGGAGTTTGATAACGCGAAATATATATATATATATATATATATATATATATATATATATATATATATATATATATATATATATATATATATATATATATATATATATATATATATATATATATATATATATATATATATATATATATATATATATATATATATATATATATATATATATATATATATATATATATATATATATATATATATATATATATATATATATATATTGATGTACTTTTCTACTAATCGGCGACCGTTTTCACTCCGAATTCGGATATTTCCACACTATTTGCCCAGTATTTTGCAGGTATTCAAAATCCATGCTCAAATGGAGCAAGATAAAGAAAAGAAGAATTTACAAGTGAAAACCAAGTGAAAATCAGGCCAAAAAGCAGCAGAAACGAGTTCTGCTGATGTGACGACCGTCACAAGGGTGTGACGACCGTCATGCGTGTGACGACCGTCACAGGTCCATGACGACCGTCATGCAGTTAAAATGCAGTTTTCTGCACGTGCTGTTAAATTGTGAAAGTGCCAAAGAGAAGTGGTACCACTAACTCCTATATTCTCTGATATCACTCCCACTTCCCGAAGAAGTAAACCGTGGAATATCCCATCTACAAAAGGAGGTAGCTGGTACCAGAAAAAGAGGGCCGCATTGAAGAAACGAAGTGCTGCCAATTTACCTTCAGAGCAATTATTCAAATTCCCATTTTTCTTATCGTTGTTTTATTTCCTGTTTCTTTCTTTCCTTGCAATTCTTGTTTTACTCCCCATTTCCATTCTGTACGAGAAATTGGCATAAAGACAAAATCCTGCCGCCATTTTGGAGGATTTCCCAAAAGCCAAATCGATTTATTTACAGGTTTCTATTCTAATCGTAATTGGATTGTTATTTCCTATTGTAATGAATATTATTATTTTCTGCCATTATTTACGTTCTGTTTATTTATATTCCATGTCTGGCTAAATCTTAAGTAATCGGTATGTAATAAATAATCTGATGGGATTCAATGATTAACCGGTGTATATCTACCTTTTCAAGAACTTATTTATCGTTTCATTTTTTAAATTTGAATTTTCTAAATAAACCTTCGTCGCGACAGCGAGAAATTATTTACAGTAGTTTCGCCACGACAGTGGGAAATTCATAAAGGTACGAACCAACAAGCGACAACTGAGGCTAAGACCAGATAGTAAAAACTAGGCATTCACTTTAAAAACAGCGACAACACTTTAAAAGGAATTGGAACTTAATAGTTTTCAAAAAGTAACTTTAACCCCGAACGGGATAGCGACAGCATACGTTCCGCCTTAGAGTTGCGACTAGCGTCAACAACCTTCGTGAGGCAAAGGTCTTTAAACCATCATTTTCTTCTTAAACTGTTTTTGAAAACCTAGAGACACCGGTGACCTATAGAACCCCTGAAGAAATAACATATTACATACCGATTCAAGCATTCATACCTTAAGAAAAAGCATTAGTTCCCTTTAGTTTACGCACTTATTTTGTTATTATTCCCTTAAAACATTACCAACCTAGCTAAACACCGTAACACCCGATAATACTAGTTTGATTACGAGTCCCTGTGGGATCGATATCTATTATTACTACGCGATAGACTGTGCACTTGCAGTTAATTGAGTTAGACATAGAAAGTCGCGATCAGTACGACGGACGTGAGGGGTGCTCATACCTTCCTGTTGCACCCCAAAATTTGACCAACCTTTTTCTTAATATTTGGCTTATGTTTCATTTCATTTTAGCATTTTTGCATTTTGCATATCATAGTTCTTACAGGGGATCAAGTGTTTGTTTGTGTATCATCCAAGAGGAAAGTCTTTATTGGTTTCAAGCTCAAGCAAAGACACTGGTACAAACCATCAGAATGTTGTCAAGGGGTCCATAAGGTTTTACCATTAGTGTGAACATGAGGTAGAAGTTTTTTGAATACCTCAGAGGTCATGGTGGAGTGGAAATGGTCACTCGGTTCGTCTAAACAATGCCCAGGCAAAAAAATGAGAGATTAGGGTTTCATTTTTTTAATCAGGCTAAACTTGTTTTTGGAGGAAAACTTGTTTCCATGGTCTTCCATATGTCCTAAGGTGTTTGAGGATGGGTGATTGACTATCAATTTTAATCAGAAGAGCTTCAATTGATCAGTTGATTGAAAATCAAGAGATTTGGAGAAAAAGTCAATTGTGCAGTGAAAAAGTCAACTCCTGACTTGTTGAGGTCAAGATCATGATCCTTAATTTCAATATGACCAATGGGTGGAATTTGATCAAGAAAAGTCAAGGAAATCATGAAAAATCAAGAGTTGTTGAAAGTTGCTATTTTGGGATTTAGGGTTTTAGAAACTTTCTATTTTTGGAAAGTTTTATGGTTGGAACAGCCATCTTCAAAGCCATTTTTCTTCATGATCAAGGTTTCAAATGAACCTTTGGCCAACATCAAAGTTGTTCCTTGTATTTCAAGCTTTCCAAAAAGTCCAAGAAGTCTTCCATATGATACTTGGAACTCAAGTTATGGAGGTTCAAAGTTGGGAAAAAATAGTCCAAAATTCATAACTTAGAATTTTTCTAAGTTACCTCTAGGCAGATTTTCATGTCATGGTTTTTATGCCTATTTTTCATGATCTTCCCAACTCCATTTTAATTTTTCTCAAGCATGAAAGTTGTAGACCTTATTTCAAGCTTTTCAATCATGGTTAGAGCTCAATTTTTCATCCATCATAGCATGAGATATGGTCTTCACAAGATGGGGTTTTCAAGTTGGCAAGTGTGGAAACTTAGTGAAATTTCACTAAGTATGGAGAATGTCTCTTGAGGACAGATTTTCAAGTGAACTTTTCATACCATTTTTGGCCTTGTATCAATTTCATCTCAACATGAAAGTTGCTAATGGATATGCAATCTTCATTTTTTGTTCAAACATCATATCATTTGCTTGAGTATTCATTCAATTATGGTGGTTTGAAGTGAGCCTCTTAGAGCTTTTGCAAAGTGCCATTCATGAAGCTTTTTTGGCCACCATTTCTTGCAGCATACAAGCCACACGTATGATATGTATTCTTTGTGCATTCTTTGTGTACCAAACATTACCCAAACAAGAGAAACCAAGCTTGTACCATTTGTACACTATTTTGAATTTCTTGCCCCAAAAAGGAAGAGACAAGCCACCCTCATTATGTCCACTATGCAGTCCATCCAGCTTGCTCCCTCCACTCCAGAAAACAACAAGAAATCCAGCATGCTCATGTACTGCCCCTTGATCCACCATTTGATTCAAAAACCTTGAACATGTAGCATCTGATCCATCCATCTTTCACCACAGTAAAATCCCCCAAAATCCCCTTTTCACATCCTATTTAAGCTAACTAGAAGCTGGGCAAAACCCTAGCCTCCATTATTGCAAGATAAACCAGAGTTTGTGAACCATTTTCAAATCTTCCAAAACCTAAAAAATTGCCTGTTGAAAACTGCATACCTGCAGCCCCTTCAACCACCCAATCACCTCAAAAAATCATCTGCACAACCCACAAATGACCTTTGGAAGGTGTTCAAACCTTTAAAATAGTCCAAAACTTCATATATAAAAAGTCACTTGTTGTTGAAAAAAGAAGAAAGCTCAAAGGAGGTATTGTGCGTCTGCTGCGAGCTTACTTTGGAGTTTGCAAGAGGTAAGTATTCCTAAACACTCTATTCTATATGCATCAGTGTCATCAAAACATGTTTGAGTTTGTTTGTGTTCTTGGAGTTTGTTAACTCTCTTTTGAAATATTACTTTATTATTTTGATGACAAGCCTACTGTTGTTGGATGTACAATGTTGCTATGTTGATTTGCAAGCTGTTTGTGTGAGAAATATGCATTGAGTTAAGTTATTTGTTTGTTGCTCAACATTATCTTGTTTAGGGTTACTTTAAATGATGATGATGATACTGGATCTGTCTAGCTTGCATAAGATGTGATTTTTATGACCGTCTTCTTTGAAGGCTACTGCTAGCTATGTGTGTATGAATCTGTATCCATGTTGTCTTACCATTGAGTTATGTTGACTCTTTTGTTTGGGGTGCCATTAAGCTTATTTTGGTTTTACCTAGTGATTAGTTTGTTTTTCTTAGAGATTGACCTCAGGCCTAGGTTTAGTGCTCTGATCTCAGCAATGTTACTTTCTGTTGTGAACTCAACTTAGTGTATTTGGATCAGTCTAGCATTTGGAAGGTGCGTAAATTCATCATTAGAGTGAGATCTGTCATGGAAGTTCAAAACTGTTGTGTGCCACCAATTTTGTTTAGGTCCTTGTAGACAGTCTGTTTGTAAGGTTGGTTGAAGGAGTTTGTGTGGAATTATGGCTGCTTGTTAACCATTAGTGAATGGGTTAGGTTTTAGCTAGATAGTGAACTTGAGGGTTCAGGCTTTAGTTGGTTTTTCTTTGCCGATACAGTGAAGTAAAGGGGAGGTTGTTTTCATAGAAATATGCTTTGATTCTATCAAGCCTTTTGGGTTCAAATTTTCCAACTGCTGTAGGCTGTAAATGTCTTTGATGGTTGGTTTGTGACTATGCTGTCTTGAGGGTGCTGTTGGATTTGTGAATATCTGTTTGAGACCTAGGCTTAAGGCAGAGTGATTGAAACAAGTGTGCCTTGCTGCTGCTAAAACCAAGTCCTTCTTGCTTAAGTTCAGTTATGCCATTATCATTAGTTTTTAGACTTGTTAAACATAGTTATGTCTTGAACCTACAGACATGCTATTAGACTTTTCTAGCTTAAGTTTGATTCCATCCACACCTTTTCTTTACCTTTCCATTAATTGATGATTACCCTTTGCTAAAATCTGTTGATTATGGTGATTGTCTTTAAAGAACAAAAGGAGGACTTAGTGTTTGGTGAGTGCACTGTAATAACCAAAACTGTCATTGACATTTGTGGAATTTGCAGATGTTTGGCACTGTAATATCAGAATCTTATTGTTACCTAGTGCTAGTGCTATACCTTTGCATTGTGATTTGGTTATTACAGTTAACCTGTGATAGGACTTTGGTGTGCCTCAAGCTTTCTAGGCATTAGTAAAGGTCCATGTAGGTTAGGCTTTTGGCATGTTGGCCTGGTTAAGATTAGTGTTTGGTCTGGGAACTTTGGCATAGTTTTGTTGCTGCCAAAAACTGTTGAACTATGTTCTTATGTTGGAAAACTTTCAATCATGTTGGCTACTGTTAGAATCATGTATGTATGGGCCTTAGCATAGGATTTGGAAGCTCTTGATGTATGATGTTTAAGACTGATGTTTAGGAATGCTTAATTCCTTCATGTGACACCAAGACTGCTTTAAGCATATTTACGCATGCCTTTGCCATGTGGTTTTGAGGATCTGCCATGATGTGCTTGGTAGTATCATTGGCCTTTTATTGAGGTTTATGTTAGTATTATGTTGAGAACCTATACCATGTTTTGACAGCATCCTTCATCCAATCTCAGTTTGTCTCTTAGAATTGCTGATCTAGGTTCATGGTTGCTCCCTATTTGAGACAGTTGGGTTTCATGTGTTTTTATTTGGATTTGATTGGTTAAAACCCTGATGTTTGAATTGGTAAAACTCAATGAGTGTCCCAACGGGTATGCATTGTGGTTTGGGAGCTGCTACCATAATCCATCAGTGGATGTTTATGAGGTACAAAACCTGTTGCTGTTGTAACTGCTGTTCAGTTGGGCCTTTAAGAGCATTAGCATGGTGGATTTGCTTTGTTCTGCCAGGGATTGTTGTTGGTTTAAGTAGGCTGATTCATTTTTGGTTATCAATGTATTTGAGGGCTGGTTAGCATGTTTATATCAAAGGATGTTTGCTTTAGTCTTGGCAACACACTATTGGTAGATTCAGGTTTGTTTAAGATTTTGACCATCTTTGAAACTTGGGCTTTTGAAGTCTGTTTGTTTAAGTTTGATGATGGTGAGGTCTGCCAACTTAACCTTTCATCCAATCTCAATTGGTGGTATGAGCTTATCCATGTCATAAGCTGCTGTCCAGTTTGGATTTGTTTGAGTTGCAAACATTGAGTTTTAGTATGGTTGATGTTGAGCCCTTATTGTTGTTGGCCATTAGTATCTATGCTGGTGTAAATTGGCTTCTGTTGATGTAGTGAAGAGAGGGTTGTTTCTGTAACACCCTTCTAAACCCCACAGAAAATATATGAATAATCAGAGTAAATTTTCATGCATTCACAAAAGGGCGTCACACGTAACTTTCAAAACATCAAAACCACCTGTCATGCTCATTAACACTTATAATAAATAACCATGCTTCACACAATTTTCACTTTGCATGTAGCAGCGAATTCATTTTATAACATAATTCTCTTAACAGAATATTCAGATTCATCACATACTTCAATATTACTTAGGCACCAAGGCCAACATCATAATTTTCCAATGAATATAAAAACATAACATAGAATACATAATGTATCTCTAAAATATAAACCAAACGATCCTAGTGTTACATGACCAGAGCATGACTCGACCCAATATAACTAAATTACTAAATGGCTACACCAACAACGACCACGCGACTACGAGCAACTCTATTCTCGATACCTGCACGATGTCAGATAGGACATCATTCCAGCAGAAGGGTGATAAATATTATCATAATAACAATGCATATAATCATATATGTATTCACAAGCATAAAATACACATATTCCACATTTTTCTCACCACAATTCGTTATGATCATCATATACCTCAAAATGTGTATATAAACCAATATGGATAATCATCAAGCGTGTTCATCATACACACATCCATAATCCTCATCATTCCACATCAACATGCTCATATTATGTTTATTCACCAATTCACAGTTACACATTCACAATACAGATATAAACAGATATGGATAATTACCAAGCATATTTCATCATGCCTACATCCAAAATTCTCAATCCAACAATTCACGCACATATGCATACTTTCATACAACAATCACATATTCATCATTCTCAATTACACAAGTCATGTACATACACATATGCATAACTTGATACAACAATCATATATTTATCATTCTCAATTACACAAGTCATGTACATACACATATGCATAACTTCATACAACAATCATATATTTATCATTCTCAATTACACAAGTCATGTACATACACATATGCATAACTTCATACAACAATCATATATTTATCATTCTCAATTACACAAGTCATGTACATACTCATATGCATAACTTCATACAACAATCATATATTTATGCCATGAGACTCAATGCAACTCATGCCATGTGTTACCAACTTATGTTCTCATGCATTCTTCACATACAACCGCATACAATCAATATGTATTTCACAATATCGCGCCAACGACAATGAACTCAACCACATTCATCATGCACTTTTAATTAATTTAAATAATGCATATATTTGTTAAAAGACCATATTTATCAAGCAATGCACACATATTCACAATATGTTCTCATGCATTCTTCACATACAATCGCATAGAAATCATTATGCATTCACATCATCGTGCCAAACGGCAGCAAACTTCATCATAAATCATATACATTAGTAAGATAACAACATTTCACACCCTTACCTTGATTAATCGGAAGCTAGAAGTCGTTCTGTTGATTCCAAGCTTTTCCTCTATTTTCTCCTCTTCTCTCTTCCTCCTTCTTTCTTTCTCTTCTTTTTCCTTTCTCTCTATTTCTATCCTTTTCTTTCCACTTTCTCTTATATATCCTTCTCTTTTTTTTCTCCTCAATATATCTCATCTTATCATTAATTAGAGAAGATCTAGTAAATTCACCTTATTTTACCAAATAGAATAAATCAGTTAAATCCATTAACTCATATAAATTAAATAGATCCAATAATTCATTAAATCAATTAATTAGTACACATAATCAATTATTGAAAATTGGGTTGTTACAACCCTCCCCCACTTTAGGAATTTTCGTCCTCGAAAATGTTACCTGATTCAAACAACTCTGGATACGACTCTCACATTCCAATCTCCCAAATCCAACTTTCTCTCAAACTACCTCCACCAAAGGAATCCCTTTACTTCGAAGTTGCTTCTCGTTCATCGACCTGAACTAGCAATGCCTCAACAGTCAAATCCTCCCTCACTCGTACACCATCCATCTGTATCAATGTACCTTCTTAGCTTAGACACATGAACATATCATGCAATTCCCACAAGTGACAGCGGTAAAACAGTCTAACATGCTATTTTTTCCCCATGCTTCCGCTGCGCCACTCTGATACAGATCAACAAAACACAGTGTGTGCTTCCGAGACCTCAAGCTCGACCAACACCAGTTACTATTGTAACTCTCAAAACACGTCCTTTCTTGGATCCTTTTGATCTTTTCAATCATCTCTTGCACAATCTCAGGTTCGAGTACAACACTCTCGCTGGACACATATCAACACAAAGGAGTCCTACACCTCCTACCCTACAAAGCCTCATACGATGTTATTCTGATACTAGAATGATAGCGATTATTGTAGGTAAACTCAATCAGCGACAATTAACTGCCCCCTGATCCATCTTGATCCAACACACAAGCTCTCAACAAATCTTCTACATACTGGATAGTTCTTTTTGTCTGCCCTTTCATCCACGGATGCGAGACAGAGTTCAACTTCAATCATTGTACTCAAGGCGTCTGCAAGCTCTCCCAAAATCTCGAACAAAACTCAACTTTCCATCTGACACAATATTCGACGACATCTCATACTACTTCGCAACTTCCTCACTATACCTCTTAGCTAGCTTCAGCATAGAATGATTCATCCTCATTGGTAAGAAATGAGTTAATCTTGTCAATCCATTCATAACCACCCAAGTCGAATCATATCTCTTCAAATCCTTCAGAAAACCCGTCACAAAGTCCATGGAAATATTATCTCATACCACTCAGAAATATTCAACAGTTGTATCAGGCCCAACAGTCTCTGATGTTCACAATTCGACTTTCAACAAGTCTAATCAGCATATACAACCTCAACCACTTCTCTCTCCGTTTATGGTCACCAAAACAATTTCTCAAATTCGGTCACATCCTCACAGTACCTAGATGGATACTCAATCTATCTCAATGTCTTTCTTCCAGAGTACTCTTATCCAACTCACACTATTTGGAACACACCCACCATCACGACATCTCATAGTACCATTCCCATCAATCCGAAAATTAGTTCTTCGACTGTAATTCATTAAATTCAATCACTCTATTAACTCAAATTAGAATTCTGGCCTCTTCGAATCTCATCGAGAATACCAATAGTCGGCCTCAACATACAAAGCTCAACTCCATAAGAAGTCTTCTCACAGACCAACTCATCCCGGATTTGCTTAATCAGTTCTAACTTCATTACCATCATCATCGGTATATGCAGAAATTTCCAATTCGATACCTCAGCTACCATGTTGTCTCACCCGAATGGTAGTTCGACCAAAACCAAACTCCTTCAGAAGTCCCAATTATTTCCTCTGCATCATATTCAACTCTTTCAAATCAACAAATACCTTAAGTTCGTAAGATCACCAACCATCTCAAATCTCAACTAAACAATTGAGGCCTCCAAACTCCGGCACAAACACACAACAGCAACCAACCCTAAATCACTTGTCAGGTAAGTCCCCTTATGTACTTTAAGTTGCCTTAAAGCATAACCAAAACTCATTGAAGTTGCACTTAACATATCTCCCAATCATATCAACAAGCATCACAAAACACAACAAATAGTTCTGTCGGATTCGGCAAAACCAACACACGGGCTGTTGACAACTCTCCCCAAAACTCTTTGAACTTTCTTCACAGCGGCATATCACTGCTTCTTCTCCAACACTGATAACTCAAGTCCCCGATGTTCAACATGATCCTCTATACTCTTCGAATATATCCAACCATCATCGGTTACACAACCATTGACTCACTCCATTTGTGAGTTATGGCGGAAACACGAATCGCACTTTCCGCACTCACTACAACATCCAAACGTATTCCATCAATAAATAACTTAATTCCATGTCACTACTTCACCATCACATAGAGCATTGTAATAGCTTCCAACGCTTCTAATCTGGCGTCATTCCGAGTTACGGTTCTCCCGTTACGACAACAATACGAAAACAACATCTTCACACTTAGAAGGCCATTCAACACATCTCCAACTCTTAAAATGTTTAAAGGTCTAATTATACCAATATTGTATTCCACCTCTCACTTTAATAATCACCAGAAGTCACCATCCACCCCTTACATACTCGACCTCACAATCTGTTGCCGTAGCACACACACCAGACACAAGTCTCAAAACTACTCAATCAATTTAATTCCTTGACCATCCAAATAGACATATAATATGGAGCTCTCAATATCGGACTAGTTTCTGTAACTAAGTCAATCACAACTCCACTTCACGTCCTGGCTGTGTATCACCATCTTGTCAGGATAACTTCCAAACAACCACAATTAATCGACAAACCGCCAACTTCCCACTTTCATTAACACTTAAAATTCCCATCAAAATTAAACATCTCAACACATTCTTCTGCCGACTCATCAAAACAATTCTTAAGCACAGGATTTAACTCCAAACAATTAACTGCTCACGCCATCTAAGCTCGCAAGACACGTCTATCCCATCGAGCACAATCCCAACTACTATCAACAACAGATTAAGGGTGATCAGTTCCTCAATTCGTTAATAGACAGTCGACAATCATAATGGGGCATAAACCATCTTTACCAAACTATAAGAGCGTTTAACCACACACTGAGCTACAACTCCACGCTTGCAGCATCCTGGTGAAACACCAGCTTCTCCCCCACTTGGATCATTCCCACTTCTGCAGACAAGGTTAGACAACAAACATGTATCGACAGTGTTTTCACACACACGTCGCATACAGGGGAACAACCAACATTAGACAACTTGGCCGGATGGACCGACCTGCTCTGATACCACTAATGTAACACCCTTCTAAACCCCACGGAAAATATACGAATAATCAGAGTAAATTTTCATGCATTCAAAAAAGGGCGTCACACGTAACTTTCAAAACATCAAAACCACTTGTCATGCTCATTGACACTTATAATAAATAATCATGCTTCTCACAATTTTCACTTTGCATGTAGCAGCAGATTCATTTTATAATATAATTCTCTTAACAGAATATTCAGATTCATCACATACTTCAACATTACTTAGGCACCAAGGACAACATCATAGTTTTCCAATGAATATAAAAACATAACATAGAATACATAATGTATCTCTAAAATATAAACCAAACGATCCCAGTGTTACATGACCAGAGCATGACTCGACTCAATATAACTAAATTACTAAATGGCTACACCAACAACGACCACGCGACTACGAGCAACTCTATTCTCGATACCTGCACAGTGTCAGATAGGACATCATTCAAGCAGAAGGGTGAGAAATATTATCATAATAATAATGCATATAATCATATATGTATTCACAAGCATAAAATACACATATTCCACATTTTTCTCACCACAATTCGTTATGATCATCATATACCTCACAATGTGTATATAAACCAATATGGATAGTCATCAAGCGTGTTCATCATACACACATCCATAATCCTCATCATTCCACATTAACATGCTCATATTATGTTTATTCACCAATTCACAGTTACACATTCACAATACAGATATAAACAGATATGGATAATTACCAAGCATATTTCATCATGCTTATATCCAAAATTCTCAATCCAACAATTCACGCACATATGCATACTTTCCTACAACAATCACATATTCATCATTCTCAATTACACAAGTCATGTACATACACATATGCATAACTTCATACAACAATCATATATTTATCATTCTCAATTACACAAGTCATGTACATACACATATGCATAACTTCATACAACAATCATATATTTATCATTCTCAATTACACAAGTCATGTACATACACATATGCATAACTTCATACAACAATCATATATTTATCATTCTCAATTACACAAGTCATGTACATACACATATGCATAACTTCATACAACAATCATATATTTATCATTCTCAATTACACAAGTCATGTACATACTCATATGCATAACTTCATACAACAATCATATATTTATGCCATGAGACTCAATGCAACTCATGCCATGTGGTACCAACACTTGTTATCATTTTTCGGTTTTTAAATTTAAACTGGGTCCATCCCCTAGACCGATAATAATAAAAGCCCGTCCTCTAAGCTTTCAAACCCACCCTTCTAGGTTTGGGACAAGTCACTAGTCTCCACGAAACTAGCAAGCATTGCCTCTTGACCAAATGATGCGTATGCAATCAACAACAAATGCACTTAAGACCGTTCTCACATCTTAATCCCATGCATTATCAAATAATTCATCACACAAGAATTATATCATGATTGCACACTCACACATCATATCAAAGTATTCATACTTTCAACATCATCACATTTATCAAGCAATGCACACATATTCACAATATGTTCCCATGCATTCTTCACAATATTGCATACAATCAATATGCATTCACAATTCAATACCATCACCGCATTTATCAAGCAATGCATACAAATTCACAATATGTTCTCATGCATTCTTCACATACAACCGCATACAATCAATATGTATTTCACAATATCGCGCCAACGGCAACAAACTCAACCACATTCATCATGCACTTTTAATTAATTTAAACAATGCATTTATTTGTTAAAAGACCACATTTATCAAGCAATGCACACATATTCACAATATGTTCTCATGCATTCTTCACATACAATCGCATAGAAATCATTATGCATTCACATCATCGTGCCAAACGGCAGCAAACTTCATCACAAATCATCATACATTTTAAATCAATTTAAACAATGCATTATATATGCCAAAAGGCCACATTTCACAATCGATTCCATAATCTAGGATTCATGCCCACAACACATCTTATCACAACAGTACACAAACTATTCATTTCAGATCAAGATTGAATACAATCTAACCAAACACTCAATCATTGGATGGAATCACAAGAAATAAGAATGTTGTCACACTCGCTAGCTTGCTCGCCTAGCGAGTTCCTAGCAAACACTCGCTACCTGTTCGCCTAGCAAACAAGCTCGCGAAGGCAAACAGAAGCTACTGTAAGGCTTCGCTACCTACTCGATGAGCTTCTCCTAGCAAACCCCTCGCTACCTCGCTCGCTACCAACGAAGAGGGTCAATTACATTCTGTCCAAGTCTGGGACCATTCACTACTAGCTCGCTACAGCGAACACTCGCGACCTGCTCGCCTAGCGAAGGTGCTAGCGAACGTCTGCGATGTTCAAAACCCCCAACTGTCCAAAATCATCTAATCATCACAAATCAACCGATTCAATTTCAACGAATTCTAGTAGTCTTAGCCTAACATTTCTCGACTAATCTACACCATTTATTCCAGATTTTAACCGTTCAAACATCGACTCTATCGATTAAATCCATTTCTGCCCTAGAATGGAAAAAGATGGGAAACCTCTAACAAATCCAAACACACACATACATAATCATATACATTAGTAAGATAACAACATTTCACACCCTTACCTTGATTAATCGGAAGCTAGAAGTCGTTCTGATGATTCCAAGCTTTTCCTCTATTTTCTCCTCTTCTCTCTTCTTCCTTCTTTCTTTCTCTTCTTTTTCCTTTCTCTCTATTTCTATCCTTTTCTTTCCACTTTCTCTTATATATCCTTCTCTTTTATTTCTCCTCAATAAATCTCATCTTATCATTAATTAGAGAAGATCTAGTAAATTCACCTTATTCTACCAAATAGAATATATCAGTTAAATCCATTAACTCATATAAATTAAATAGATCCAATAATTCATTAAATCAATTAATTAGTACACATAATCAATTATTGAAAATTGGGTTGTTACAGTTTCCCCTAGAACTATTTGGTTTTAGGATAGGATTATGTCAATTGGTGGACCTTTTGTATTGATGTTGTGCCTACTGTCTAGGCAAGTTGGAGGGTTTGACCAGTTTAGTCCCATCAGGTTTTGGTTGTTGCTATAGAGCTGTCTAAGTTCATAATAGATTGGAGTTTCTTCTATGTTGGCACATTTGAGTTGTTGATGAGCCTGCTGTCCCAGCTTTTGTTGTTGAGATCATTGCTTTGTTTCTTTTATCAGGCTTGCATTTAGTCTTTAGAGCTTATTTAGGTTTACTCCATGTCTTGGTTGAGATGGTCAGATTGCAGGGCATGCCCTCACTTTGTGTGGCTGTGAAGCCAATGTAGTATATATTGCAGTTGCTGTCTTGGTCTATTGATTAAGCATTGTTGACACACAATACTTCAATTTCACCAACTTGTAACTCGTATATCTTTTTATTGGTTTGAGTTTTGTTAAGTGAATTTCCTGTCATGAACCATTGTTGAACATATACCACAAAGATCAGGTTTTGGCTCAGTCATTTTGCATTGGCTGCAATTATTGATAAAGTTATTTTTTGGATTTTGTGGCAACAACTTTGAGAGTGCCTTTGCAGCCTCACTTTTCTGGAATCTGTTGTGTTGGATTCATGTTGTGCTTAACTAATGATATGTTTGAATGAGAATTGTTTGAAGTTGTGATAGTGTTGGTTCTGTCACAACCAGTCTTGCATTTTCAGTCCCAAATTTCACCCTTTGCAACTCAACAACCATATTTTGATTCAGTAGGATTTAAGATTCCTCTTTGAACATGATTACTCTGCACCATATTTGAAACTTGCTCAAACCCTTGTTTGATCCTAGATGCATCAGTTTCAACCTTTGAACTCCAAAATGCATCTCAAGACCTCACCTTGCGTGTTCAATCGGATTTTACTATAGGAGCATCTTTTGGAAATTTGAACTGCACCATTGTGATCCTCTTGAATTTTCAAGCAAGATGGACTTTTGTTTCACTAGATTTGGTTGAGAATTGGAAAAATTGGAATCGAATCGTTTTTGGAAGTTTTGCCTTGATTTTTGCACCTTGAGCTTGCCTAGAAAATACGCTTGTTAAGTATATTTACACATGGGGTGGCTTGATACAACGAATGTATCGCCACCCCAGTGGTTAGAAGCTCACTCTTAAGACCTTGCATGACCTTGTAAACCCGTGTTCGACCCCTACTGGGGCGTTTTTTTATTTATTTCTTTTTTCATTTTCTTTCTTGTTTTATTTTTTTTTTTGTTTCTCTTTCCATTTGCTTGCACATGTGTATAAGTGGTAGAACTGGCTTTGTTTTGAGCCTGCAGCCCCAAGGTCTTTAGTTCAAGCCTTGGGGAGGCACTTTCCTTAATTTTTTAGAACTTGTTTTCTTATTTCTTTTTATTTCATTTTATTCTTTTCTTGTTTTTATTTTTAATTAGTTTTAAATATCAAAAATCCAAAAAAAATCTTATTTTATTATTTTAATGTGTTATTTTATTTTCCATCCTTTTTATTTTATTTTATTTTATTTTCTATTTTATCATTTTATTTTATTTCATCAATTTCTTTTCTTTTTTTCATTTCACTTGTGAGTGAATTATTTAGTGTTTACTTGGCCTCGTGCCACGATCCCCCTAGGGTTCCTAGTCCTTCCGTTTAGGATGGGAGTAGGAGAGACATTAGGTGTTCAATCCTTTGCATGACAACACTAGGATAGTTTCATTCCCTTTCACCTCAACTTTAGGAGCATTGTGCATGATAACTTTAGGGTCCAGTTTCCCCTTAGTTTGAGTCTTTCTCTTCTCATCTCATAAATAATTCAAAACACCTAATAAACAAAGATTTGTGTCGTATGCTACGAGTCTTAAGTATTCGAGGAATGATGGTTGGGGGGCCTTCTCTCAACTGTCTAGAGTGTTTAGCGTATGCCCTTTGGGCGATATGCGACGCATTCGCTCTCGAGTCATAGTGTTTAGTGCGGCATGGGTTTCAAACCATAACTCAATCCACTTCTTATCTTAAAAAACACAAAACAAAAACATCAAATCTTTTTTATCCTTCGGGATTTTAATTGGAAAACCATTTTCAGAAAGAGTTTTGTTAAGCTTTGATTCTACCGCAAACAGGCATCGTCCCTAACAGCTGGAATCACTGTTTAACCCTACTCGGTTTAAAACGCTTGAACCAATCTGTGGTCGTGTTAGCCCGAACTATGTTTGCTCTGATTTCTCGTACCAGACGAGGATACGTAGGCACAAGACGACGATGTCTTGGCAAGCAACCTCCCCCACCTTCACCCGTAGTTTTCTGAACTACGTTGACTCTGATTTCTCATGCCAGATGAGAATACGTAGGCATAGAGCAACGACGCTTTATCGAGTCACTTTTCTTTTCTTTTGCCCCCGTGAGCCTTTAGCATAGATAGATTTACACCCTTATAGACTAGACAACAAGCGTGGATCCCGTCGAGTACGACGGACGTGAGGGGTGCTAATACCTTCCCCTTGCGTAACCGACTCCCGAACCCTAGATTTGGTTGCGATGACCTGTCTTATTCCCTTTTCGTTAGGTTTTCTCTTATTGTTTCCTTTCCCTCTCTTTGGGATAAATAATGAACGGTGGCGACTCTTCTGTCCTTGTCGGCCCCTCTTCGCAGCGATGCGACAACTGGCGACTTCACTGGGGACTTTTCCCATCCCCTATGCGAGTCAATCCTAGCGCTTGTATGTTTTGTCTTTGGGTGTGTATATATGTGTATATGTGTTGCATTTGCATTTTTATTATTACATTTTACTTTCACCATTGTTATATATATCATGTTATTATGTTGTGGGTGGGGATGTTCCAATGAGAGATAAGCCAAAACCCAGGCTTGAGCATAACCTTAGCATTAGAAGTGGAAAGTAGTGATGGACCTGTATGGCAGCATGCAGTAGTCCTCACGAAATTCACGTTCAGACGAGGTTTTCTTTGAAGACGTCTCATCCTGCTGGTCAGGACGGAGATGTTGGATCTGAAAGCTGTCGACTCTGGAGACCGTTCATTTGGGAGTCAGATAAGTGAGGCCGCTTTGTGAGACAATGATGCCAAACCAGAAATGGTGAACGTATCATTGTTTCTCGAAAGTCTGTGACGCTGACGACCGCATAGGATGCCAGACCTTGTTGGAAATAAGTTCATACCTGTGAGTGGGAGGGTTTGCAGGAAACTTTGACCTCCAGCCTCTCGTTTGTCTTATCATTATGAACAGCTACAGTGGGATCTGGTACTAGTGTTATATGGTTTTCTCGCCGACGCGAAGTGTTGTTTCACTGCCGTCAATGGCACGGCAGCCTTAATCCTCTGTTGCATTTCATATTGCATTGCATGGCATTTGCATTTCATTTGCGTAGTAGGTGTTCGAGACTGGGTTTTGCGTCGAAGGCGGCTGAATTTGCGTCGGGTGGCGTGAGCGTACCAGGTGGTTTTAGTCCAGTTGCTGCGAAAGAGGTGGATGTTCCTATTCTCTCCCCTGTAGTTGCATCGGTTCAGGAGTATGTCTTGCAATCTGTAATTTCAGAGTCTCCATGCCCACAATTGTTGCCTGTTCCTGGGCCAAGCCTGAGGATGAAAGCACTTGAACGAGGGAAGTCCCCGATACCTCAGATTCGATCTCCAGACGTTCCAACTGTTCATAGTCAACAACTGGTTGGGTCTGTGTATCAGATATATGTTCCCTTCCAGAGGTCAGCAGTCATACCGTCATCAGCCGTGTCAGCACGCTCGACAAAGACCAAGGAAGCCAGAGAGGCATTTCACTCAGCTGCCGATGTTGTACAGTCAGATGCTACCGGATTTGATCAGAGGTGGGTTGATAGTGCCAAAGAAGATTAATCCAGAGATTCCTTCGTATCCGCTGGGTTTTAATGTCAACACCCGCTGTGAGTACCATGTTGGGGCACAGGGGCATTTAACCGAAGACTATAAGGTGCTTAGAAGTAAGATTCAAACTCTACTTGACTCCAACATGTTCTCAGTCACGCCTCAGGGTATCTAGATCAATGATCCTCCTTCGTCCAGTCATGTGGGTTCGGCAGCTAATGTTATGGGGGAATGCACCTAGAGCAGATGTTCAGAAGAGTATTAGACTGACTTCGACGAGCAATTCTAAAGATGGTTGGTTCACCAGCAAATCAAGACTTAAAATCCTAGTTCCCTGAAGTCGGCAGCTCTTTTTATCATATCATTTTCTTGCATTTGTATTTTCTTTTCTGTTTAAGTGCAAATTTCATTTGTAGAACTTGTTTGTTTTTGATTGATAATGAAAATGAAATGAATATGCATGTTTTGATTAAATCCATTCGTGTTCACTCAAATACTTTTTTATTGATGTCAAACGCTTGTTTAAGCGGAATCCGAGGGAGGATGACGAAGTTAAAAAGACGCAAAGCTTCCGATAGTATGCTTTTGAAAAAAACCTCTGCTGATGATGTACAGGCATTATTTCAAATCCCTAAACACCGGAGAGATAAGGAGTTAATCCCTAGTTAACCCCTTTGAGCCTAATAGTAGGAGTTTCTTTCTGAAAATAAAAAACCCTCAATCTTAACCTGGGGCAGGGTAGGTGTTAGTTAATTTGACCGAGCATCCAAATTGCATAAGGGAGTGTTCCCGTTCGAGGATCAATCACACCTGTATAGGTCGTACCTAAAGAACCACAGTGGTTATCCAAGGAGTGAGACAGTCACAATTCTTCCAACGAGTTAGACAAGCTGGTGTCACACGATTTGTTCCCGAAAAATCAATCAAAAGAAAAAATAATAATAAAAAGCCCGCTAAGTCGGTAACTTGAAAACAAGTGGCTTAGGAAAAAATTAGGGTATCCCGCCGGACTTCGAAATCAAAGGAGAGTCAGTCCAGGCAAAAATAGGGAAATCAGAAAAAACGACATAGAACAAGTCGTGTGATTCTGGACACCAAAGCGATTGACTGTCACTCCGAGAAGCTTATGGTTTCCTGAACCGTCACTCCTGTCATTCAACCTTTGAGAGGTGAACGCTTGTGTCGAATCAGCCGAACATAAGATTGGAGAACATCAAGGAGAATGGGTGGGTTAAAATAAACTTTGAGCCTTATATCCTTTCTTTCAAACCGTGAACCTGACCAAGTTGTCACCTTCAAAATTCCTAATTGAAGCAGGTTTATTTCGAAAGCATACTTCGGTAAAGATCGCGTCGAAACTGACTCCTAAAAGGATTCCTCTTACTATGTTGTATTAAGGTTGACAATCTGATAAGTGATTCATTCACTATATGTCACAATTTTTTTCCAGTGAACAGGCTTGGATTTCAAAACTGTCATATGCATTGCATTAATATTATCATTTGCGAAATGAATTTTTTTGCTTGTGAGTAAGCACTTGACATTAGGAGAGGTTCTACAATGCGGAGTTTGATCGAGATAAGATGAAAAACGCCGGAGAGCTCCGTTGAGCAGGGGCATGCTAAAAGATCATATAAGAGGGGTCAGTCGTTCGAAGATTCAGTTAATCTGGGGCAACCAGGTCGAGATTCACCAAATCTCTCAAACGCCAGTCAAAGACACCATTTCCTAAGGTCCGTTAATCTGGCGCAATCAGGTCGAGATTCGATAAATCTCTCGAAGTCAAAGGCACTTCTCCAAATCATCCAGTCAGGGGCAAAGTCATTGCGAGGCTGGGGCAAGCTACCCCAAGAGCATGAAAGCTCCTTATCCAGCAGACAATCAACTTGAAGTACCTCTTCGGGGTTCAAAATGCTAAAGCAATCCACATCAAAGTGTCAGGGTACATAAATTTCAGGTTTCCTTTCGAGGAAGGTTTTACAGAAGTCCCACAGGCTGGGGAAAAATTGGAAACAAAGGAATTGTTCCTCTCCATACCTTCAGAGCTTATCATATTTATTCAAGCAGGTTCAGTCAACCTTCAAGTTCAAGACGAATGTCAGGAAGTCATATAAATTATCCCCTGACCCACATTAAACCTGTATCCAGATAGAGCATTTCTCAACCTCATCTGTACCTGACCTTCCATGGAAAACCTGAAGCTCAATCACACTTGGCACATCAAGTGGAGTTGTTACGTCTCTATCCCTACAAAGTGAAGATGTCAGACCAGAAGTATCTCGCCAGCGATAATATACAATCGAGATCAGTCTTTCCCTAGTGTTGCACCCCAAAATTTGCCCTCTTTCAAGGCTTGACTCATTTCTTCATTTCTTTCAAATTCAATGACATAAGGGAGGCCCATCATTCCAAATTCAAGGTTCATGAATTCAAGGCTAGATTCAAGAATATTACAAAGAGAAATTTCATGACATTTGCAAGAATGTCACATTTGTTACAAAATCCAAACTCTTGGTAATGCTTAGTGTTGCACCCTAAAATTTGCTCAACCTTTTCTAATTGGTTTATGTTTCAATTGCATCAGCATTTGCATAGAGAGTATGTGCATAGTCTAATCATCTGCATAGCATAGCATAGTCTAACCATCCAGCAGGGACCAATCATTATTCTCATCTCTAGGAGCCTATCAAGAGGTTATTCTTTAAGTTCAATCTCATTCAAGTCATCAGAAGAATTTGAAAGCTGAGAAGTCAATGGATCAAGCAGGGCATCTAACTCCTATATGAGGGTATCTGAGGATCAACAAGAAATTGTGAGCTGTGGGCTGAGCATGGAGAGTATGTGGGCATCATGGGAGACTTAGAAAGTCATTTGAAGAAGGAGGCAAGTCCTTGGTGTGATCACAAGTATTGCAGTTGAAGACATCCAACTAGGGTTTCATCTGGGGTCAACTCTAGGTCAACTCTAGGTCAATTGACTGATTGAGAGGCATTAAGGGCTATTGGAAAGATGTGGGATTCACCATTTGACATGTAGATAATGATATGGTGATATGCCAAGAAGAGTTCAAGAGAAATCAAGGAGAAGAGGAGTTTCTAAATTAGGGTTTCTGTGTAAAATCCCCTAGTTTAGGTCAAATTTCCAAGTAAGATAAGTCAAAATTCAAGCTTCAAATGGATCCTTGGCCAACATGAAACTTGTAGAGGATCTCAAGACCTTTAATTTGAGTGGTGGAAGACATCAAGGAGATTTATAGAACTCAAGTTATGGTCCTTGCAAGTTACAGGTCATCTGAGGTATCTGAAATTTTGTCTGTAAAAGTGACTTGACTTCCAAGCAATTTTTACCCCTCAAGGAGATTTCAAATGAATTTCTGGTCAACATAAGAATTGTTCCTCATTGTCTTAGCTTTATATAATGGTATAGTATGCCTTCATATGATTTGTGGAACTCTACTTATGGTCTTGGCAAGCAAAGGGTATTTTGGTCATTTGAGAATTACAGGTCATTCTTAGCCTATGCCTAAAACTCATACAAGGAAGCTTCAAATGAAAAACTTCACAACATCAAATTTGCTCAAAATGCCATTTTAAGTCTAGAAAAGAAGTCATGAAAGATTGGAAATGCATGGAATGAGACTTGACCAAAGTTGGTGGAAAATGACCTAAAAAAGGCATATAAGTTGAAAAAGTTGAAATGAAAATTGGTTTGAGAGATCTACAAATCCAATATGGGTCATCCAATATACCAAATTGATTCCAAACATCATTTTAAAGACATTGGTTCATCCACTTTTTTGAGTTAAGGGTTAATTTTTGGACTTGCTTTGTTATTTTGTTACTTGCATAATGAGATACACATGAGAAGTTCAACATAAAGCAAAAATAAAGGCATGTAAGCTCTCTTATCATTCCAATTTGTCATGCAAGGAGATATTCACTCATGGTTAAGGGGCTGTCAAGAGATAAAGGAGAGATATCATGAGAATTCAAAGTACCATCAAATGAGAATTTCCATGAATTTCCACAACTTTCTAGAATCCTCCAAGATCATTCTAGAAACTTCTCAAGCTGTTAGTCATCATCTATATAATGAAGTGAAGTCATTTGTGCAAGGGGTTGGTGCATTGAGGTGGAGAATAGAGAGAATTAAGAAGTTGCTTCCATTGTAAGAAATTGAGAGAATCACCATAATCTTCCATTTCTGTTCAAGCTTCCCATTCATCTTCAATATTTGGTGTATTGTGAGGGATTGTAAGCAAGATCAGAGGTCCAACAATGGAGGATTGAAGAGCTAGCTTTCACATTACAAGAATCCACATCAGAATTGCAGCCAAGAATCCAAGCACCTTCCACCGTTTCTTTTGCAAACAGAAACCCTAGCATCATCTAAAGATCATTGGTGAAGCTTGCCAGGCCTTGAAGTGCACGATTCCACGACTGTTTCATCAAAATTGCAAGGTATGCATTTCAATCTATATCTCTTCATCTAGGTAGTATTAGATGGAATGGTTAGGATCAAAATGCTTAGAGACCATAGGTGTTTGATTCCTGAGAAGTGGAGAGATTTCTGTGAGGTTCCATGGCAGGGTGTATTGACTTTGATGACCGAGGATAGGTTATATATTGAGTATTAATGAGCATGCAAGGGCTTGATGAGATCAGGGTAACATGGTGAACAAGATAGGACAGTTGAATTGGAGAATTGTGAGGCTCCATTGATGAGTGCAGTTAGTATTCTATGAGGTTCCACCTATCAGGTTTTATTATGGGGTTAGTTTTAGAGCAAACTAAGAGCATAGTCTTGTAAAGGGGAAGAAATGGAGTGAATTTGGTCTTTACAAGTTTCGTTTTCATGGCATATTGAGGGAGAACGAGGAGCTTGAAGTTTGTGCATGGGAGCTGTTTTTTTTCTGCAAACCCTAACTCGTTTGGGACGATGACCGTGGGCCATCCGATTGTCCTGATTTGTTGACCTTTTCATCGCATCGTGTGGCCATTATTCAAATTGAAAATGGAGGGAGAGACTGAAGTGAAACGCGGCGTTTCACTTAAACGCGCGTTTGGGCTTGGATCCAATTTTCTATCCCCACCCCCCAATTGAGAAGCCCAATGTTTTACACGTGAAGTTACTACTATTTGCACCGAAGGTTTAATCATTTTCTTTTGTTTTTTTAATTCATTTCTGAAGTGCGCTGGGCCTAATATAATTCATATCTGCACCCCTGGTTCTTGGCCCAATGGAGAATATAACTGAGCGAATTGGCTATTCAGACCCCCCTCCCCTTTTATTTCCATTTTGTTATTTTAATTCCTTTAATATTTTTGATATCTTTAAAAAATCATAAAAAAATAGGAAAATTGAGATTTTTAATTCCTTCTTTTTGCTATAGGTCTATAGTTCTGTCTAGAAAAATACCAAATAATAAAATTGACATTTTATTTTGTTTTACTATTTTTCATGCATTTTTCTTGTAAATAGCATTTTATTGAATTTAGTTTAGTACTCAAATTTGTTAGTTTTAGTTCTCATAGGTCCCCTTAGATTTAGTGTTCATTCTTTTTAGAGTGATTAGTATAGGACTTCAACTTGTACATAAGATTTAGTTCATATTTTTAGGATTTAGTTTTAGGTGTTAGTTTAGGTGTGAATAACATGAACAAAATTAGGGGTTAAGTGATAACATAGGAGAATTGAATCATTTCCCTTAGGACTTAGAGATTGAATATTTTAGATATGGGACTATAGGGACTATGGGTAGTTATTAGATCCCTTAGAAATTATTAGGATCCCCCTACTGCTATTATTACTACTATATTTGTTTGACTGGTGTGGTGTGCCCTCTCTGGGGATTATAATTTGTCTGTGTGGGTATTGGGATTGCTTGGGGATTGGGAGAGCTGAAGACTTGTGATGATGAAGCCATTGGAGATCCAGATGCTGAAGACCAACTTCCAGAGTTGAAGAGGAGATTCCTGCTAGAAGCTGTTGAGGAGACTAGGGTTTAGGAGCTAGGCAGAGCTCTAGATTAGAAAGCTTGTTTCTCAAACATGGAATGCCTTGTCTGCATCCATCCTTTCTCTATGATTCAAAGTCTCTTTCAAATATCCACCTCCTTCCTTTGGAAGGATCAGTGAATGTATTTGAAAGATAGAACTTTTGAGGGAAAATTATCGGTATAATGTTAACAGTTAATGAACCACCCTTGGTAGGTAATTGACTGTTTAACATTCATTCACTTCATCTTGTTGATTGATATTCCTCCTGGGAGTTTGAGACTTGAAGAAAAGCCATTGTAGACTGAAGATTGATGATCAAGACCTTGCTGGAAGGCTGTGGAGATGGAGATTGATGCTTGTAGCTGATTGGAGATTACTTGAAGTCAGATGTTGATTCAGAGCTGCTGATGCTGTTTATTTTTGCTGTATTTCATTTCTGATGTATTGATTGGTTTTCCTGACTGTATTGTTTGCTGGTAACCTGTTGGGTTGAAAGTGAAGTCTGTTCACTTTTGCCTATTCTTTTCTAGGTTCGAGGTTGAGTGGGACTCCCTTGCCTCGCTTGTATTGTTGCATCCATGCATTTTACTGCTTTACTGTATATATCTGCTATTGTTTCTGTTTCCGTTTATCCCTTAGGATCTCTGTTTCTCTCTGCGCATGAGAGGAGCATGATAGACACTAGGTCTTAACCCATGCATGATAACATTAGGTTAGCTTGATTCCCTTTGCAACCGTAGGTTAGAGTTCTGTCTCTTTCTTTCTCAAAACAAACAGAAAAATACAATAAGATTTCAAACACAATAAAAGACACTTCTTCCGTAAAAGAATGTGAACTCATCAAGACGTCATTTTTGTCCGCTTGGACTGCTAATCAGAAAAACCTTTTTCAGAAGAAATAAAATCAATCAAGACGAGCTTGTGTCGTACGTAGCCCGAACTACGTTTGCTCTGATCTTTCATGCTGTATGAAAGTACGTAGGCATAGGATGCGATATCCTAGCGAGCAACCTTCCCCTCCTTTCCCGTAGGTAGGCGAACTACGTTGACTCTGATTTCTCGTTCCAGACGGGAATACGTAGGCATAAAGTGCGATACTTTGCCGAGTCATTTTCTTTTCTTTTAACCCCCGACCTTTAGTTTAGATAGAATAACAATCCATACCCGAAAACAAGCGTGGATCCCGTCGAGTACGACGGACGTGAGGGGTGCTAATACCTTCCCCTTGCGTAACCGACTCCCGAATCCAGGTTTTGGTTGCGATGACCATACCTTTCCCGTGTTGTGCGAGGTTTACTCTGAGCGTTTCCTCTCCCTCCCGTGGGATAAATAACGCACGGTAGCGACTCTTCTGTTCAGCCGGCGCCGATTTTCGCAGTAGCGACAGCTGGCGACTCTGCTGGGGACCCAACGTCCCCTGGCTGCTAAGGACTGCGATAGTTCTTATGCATTTGGGATCCAACGTCCCTTAAGAGAGTCAATCCTAACGCTTGTTTTCCCGTCGAGGATTTTGTATGGATTTATATTTCTGACCTTTATTTTCAGTATTATATATTGTTATTATTGCTGTATTGGGGTGTGATGGGTGGTTCTATGATTGAGAGATAAGCCGGACCTGGGCTTGAGTGCACCTAGAATTAGAGTAGAAAGTAGTGGGCGCGTGTCGGCTTTGCTTGCTTTAGTGTCTCATGAAATCTACACTCGGACGAGGTTCTTCTGGTTGGCTTCTTTTTCTACCCTTTGGGTCGAAGGGGTTGTTGGTCAGCTGAATTGTCGACTCCGGGAACCGATCATTTGGAAGTTGGCTAAGTGAGGCCTCTTCAGGATTTGATGATGCCACTCCTCCTGGGAATCGTATCATCAACCCTGAAAGTCTGTGACGCCGACGACCGCATAGGATGCCATACCTTTGTCAGTTACTAGGACATCCACCTGTGAGAGGGCTTGGGGTTATGCAGGTAACTAGACCTTCAGACTACCGGTTTGTTTCTTGATCTGAGATCCTGGGTATTTATGGAGAGTTCTGAGGTTTGTCAGAGACCAGTTGGAGAGTTCTGAGGTCTGTCAGAGACCAGTTGGAGAGTTCTGAGGTCTGTCAGAGACCCGTTGGAGATGTGACTTGAGGTCTACCAGAGACCAGTTGGAGTTATGGTTGGAGGTCTGTCAGAGACCACTGTTGGAGTTTTGTTTTAGGTCTATCTGAGACCAGGGTTTGAGGACTTCTAAAGAGTCTGTTTGAGACCTCGTGATATGGTTCAGGCTATTCAGCTACGGCATTTGGTCCCTGTTGCATGCTACTTGCATTGCATTGTTTGCATACCCATTATCATTGCATCCCATTAACGTGTGTTTGTGCTGCAGGTGCATTTGCATATCCTCCGATTCTAGTGCCCAGACTCCTGAGTATTGATTATGGCTGGTTTGAGGAAAACAGTTGCGTATAAGCTGCCTACACCTGATATTACCCCTTTGCTCGGTCTGATATCTCTTGTTGATGAGGAGGTTAGGAGAAGCTTGAGAATGAGTCATGGGAGATTACTGAGATTAGTCTGCAAGCCCACTGCTGATGAGATGAACGGGCTGTACACCTTGATGCAGTTCTATGACCCCGCATTGAGATGTCTTACGTTTGCTGACTTCATTCTAGGGCCTACCATTGAGGAGTATGTGGAGTTTACTGAGCTACCAGTGCAGAACAAGGTTCCCTTTATTCACTCTGCTGCTGAGCCCAAGTTGGAGGACTTAGCTAAAGCCTTGCATATGGACGCTGCAGAACTGTTAGTGACTTCTTGGCTTGGGGTTTCAGGTTTCTCTCTTGATTTCCTGGTTGGCAAAGCTCAGGAGTATGCCAAGAGCGGATGTTGGGTGGTTTTCAATGCTATTTTGGCCCTATGCATTTATGGGATTGTGCTGTTTCCTAACTTGCCCAATTTCGTAGACTTGGACGCTTTCCATATATTTGCTGCTGGCAATCCAGTGCCAACGTTGATCGGAGACTTCTACCACTCCTTGCACTACAAGAATGAAAACAGAAGGGGGAAGGTTGTTTACTGCTGTGCTCCTTTGTTGAATATGTGGTTCAAGAGTCACCTTCCCATGAAGGGATCTTTTGTGGAGAGTGCAACCACCGCTAGCTGGTCAGAGCGCCTGATGAGGCTATCTTCCGAAGACGTTGAGTGGTTTGATCGAGACCTGCTAGGGGCTGAGCTTATATTCAGTTGTTCTGGGTACCCTAATGTCCCGCTGATAGGAAGAAAAGGGTGTATCAACTACAACCCATCCTTGTTGGTCCGTCAGTTCGGATATGCGCTGAAGAACCCGCCAAAGGAGGAAGAAATACAGGAATCTTTGTACTTCACCGGAGACTTGAAGGGGGAGTTACTAGCCAAGCTGCAGCATGCCTGGACGCGTATTAACCAAAGAGGGAAGCCGTTGTTAGGGAAGAATGACTGTCAGGCCTATGCACCTTACAGAGTTTGGATCCAGGAGAGAGCAAGTCAGTTGCGGATGCCGTTTCCAGATGCACCAGCCCTTGTTCCTATTCCGGTAGCAGAGCCAAATACTATTTCTAGGGAGGCCTACGAGCAAGTTGTGAAAGAAAAAGAAGCCTTGATGAAGATCAACGAAGGGTTAGAGCAGGAGCTAGCCCAGATACGCAGCGAGAAAAACAAGGCCGTGCATGCTTTCCAACAGCAGATTGAGCTAATGAACAGACTAGGGGCTGAGTTGATTGAGGAGAAGAGGAAGCGCGAACGTCTGGGGCAAGAGTTCAGAAGCTCCCATGACATGCTCGAATCCAAAAAGAAAGCGCTCGACGCAGCACACCGAGAGATCTCTTCTTGCAATCAGACTTGGAATGCCACGCTCACCAACAATAAGAAGAGGGAAGATAAGTTGAAGCAGCAAATCTCCGACCTCGAAGAGCAGTTGAAGTCCAGCATCAAGAAGTGTGAAGAAGAAGGGATGACCCGGTATAGTCTCCAGAATGCACTAAACAAGGCCATCAAAGGCAGAGATGAAGTTGTGTCTCAGAAGCGTAAGCTAGAGGATCGCTTCGGAGAAGGGGCATAGGAGGAAACTGCTGAAGACGTGCGGGGTGTTCTCAAGAGAAGAAACCAACTTGTTGAAGGGCTGCTTACCCGACCAGGTCATCCAGAGACCAAGAAGTTAATAGAAGAGTATCAGGCTTATGGGAGTACTTGATCATTTCTTGTATTAACTTGTATGCTTTATTTGCATAATGCTGACCATCACCAGGATTGTTGGTTGGGGTCATGCCTTTCTTTGTACTCAGTGATATTGTATTCTTGGCTTACTGGATTTCTCTGCAATATATGAGGCTTTCTGTGATTCAGCTCCGATCCTTGTATTGCTAGCACTGTCACCGCACTGGCACCTTCACACTAGAATCGGGGAATGCCATTCCCTAATGCACAAACACACACATTGCATTGCATTCATATTCATATTGCATTACAAGTAATTATTAAACTGTATCTCATCTCCTGTATATTCCAGGTCCTCCAAGATTAGCGACCGAAGAATTCCCTGGCATTCAACCCGAAGCAGCAGTAAGGAAGTCATGAGTCAGGATCAGACTGAGATGCAAGAGGTGCACGACAACATAATGCGGCTCATACAGGTAATGGAAGCCATGGCCGAGAGTCAGAAACAGTTGCAGAATATGGTGCAGCCTCTGATTGCACGGGCTAATGATAGAGCTGCCGATTTTGCTCAGCAAGCGAATCAGGGTTTTCTCCCAGGCCGCATACGCCAACTTGTGGGAATAGACATCAAGCAGGTTCAAGCAGAATTAAGGGATGTTCGAGGCCAGCTGGGGCAGTTCATGAAAGATATGCAAGCGTTGCGCTCGAATCAAGAGACGCTAGAAGAAGAGAACTGCCGACTGAAGGCACAGATGGGGTTGATGGCTGAAATATTAAGGAACGTACTCAGAAGAGAAGGAGGGCAAATGTCTGAAGACGCGGCTGACTTGTCTGCTCCTCAGGGGTCTGAAGAACCGTTACCCATGCATGACAGGCGTAAGAGACCCTCTCCACGATTCGAAGCTCAGGATTCTCCTCGTCAGCAGTCGCAATTGATTTTGCAGGATAACCCAAGGAGGAGTGGCAAGAGGATGAGGCCTTCTAACAGAGTATTTGATGAGATCCCTGTGGATTATGATCAGCTGGTGCAACTCTTGTTCCAACTTCAACTGGTTGAGCCCCGCATTTTGGTTCCACTGACAGGGCAACCGCCACCAGACTATGACCTGAACGCCCATTGTGCCTTCCACTCCGGCGCACCGGGGCATAACATTGCAAACTGCAAAGCTTTTAAGCATAAGATTCAAGATTTGCTGGATGAGAAAATAATTGAGTTTGTACCGGGGGGTATAAAAGTTGCAGGGACTGATATTCCTATTTCTCCGCCAGAGGTTGCAGACGAATCGAGGTATATCCCAGAGCCACTGGAAGCTAAGTCCCCATGTCCACGACAGTTGCCGATGCCAGGGTTGAATTTAAGGATGATGACGCGTGAGCCTAAGGAAACGTCCGAGCAAAGCCAGCAGCATACAAGATGCCAGTATCCGGCTCAACAAAGAATTCGGGGAAAGAAGCCAAGGAGGGTGTTTGAAAAGCCTCCCTCAACGTACGCGGATTTGTTACAGACACTACTAAGATTGAACTTGGTGGAGAAAAGAACTCTGGCGCCAATAACAGGCACCCTGCCGTATGGCTATGATGCAAGCAGGCACTGTGAATTCCACTCCGGGGCTCCCAGACATGATATTGAGGGTTGCCACGCGTTCCAGCATAACGTCCAAGATTTAATCGACAGCAGGGTTATTAACTTCTCTGATAGGGTCCCCAAGGTGGTGCAAGGCCATAGACAAGCAAAAGCCGGGGTGATGAAAAGGTTTCCCAGGTTTGATCGGGCCGTTGAAAGAAGATCGAGACAGCAGTAGACTACCCCTGATGATAGCTTCTGAGGATGGTTGACTCGCCAATAAGTCAAAGTGCAGAAAGTCCAGTTCTGAGACACCGACATTTTTCATGTTATCTTGTTCATGTCCTCGCATTTGTAGTTTCTTTTCTGTGTAATTGCAAATTTTCGCTCTTAAAACTTGTTGTTTTTTTCAATTGATATTGATAAACGAAATGAATATGCATGTTTTGAATTAATCCAGTCGTGTTCACTCTTTGTGTTTCTTTAATGCTTAATGCTTGTTTTAGCAGGAATCCAGGGAGGATGACGAAAACAGATGACGAATAATATTCCGATTGTATGCCTTTGGATAAAAACTTGTTGATGAGATACAGGCATTGTTTCAATCCATAAACACCGGAGATATAAGGAAGATAATCCCTTGATAACCCCTTTCGAGCCAGTAGTAGGAGTTTCTTTTCTCGAAAATGAAAAACCCTAAATCTTAACCCGGGGCAGGGTAGGTGTCAGTTAGTTTGACCAAGCATTTGAATTATGAAAAGAGTGTCCGGTTGAGGATAAATCACACTTGTATAGGTCGTGCCTAAAGAACCACAATGGTTAAACCTTGCCGACAAAGAGTGAAACGGTCACATTATTCCACAAAAAGTCAAACAAACCAGTGTCACACGACTTGTTCGAAAAAAAACGAAAAGCGAAAAGAATCAAAAGCCCGCTAAGTCAAAGCTTGAAAACAAATGATTTAGGCAAAAAATAGGGGCATCCCGCTGGACTGGAAAACCAAAAGAATATCAAAAGATACTCAGTCCAGGCAAAAGTTAGGGAACGAAAAAAATGAAAGACGAAAAGGATTGTCAAAGAAAATAAAAAAATCCTCGAAAAGGACAAAGTCGTGTGACTCTAGGCACCCAAAGACGAAAAGCAAATGACTGTCACTCAAAAAAAAAATGTGCGATATCCTGAACCATCACTCCTATCATGCCACCTCTAACCGGTGAACGCTGAAGTCAGATTAGCTGAACATAGGATTGGAGAACATCATGGAGAATGGGTGGGTTAAAATAAACTTTGAGCCTTTATCTTTCCTTGTTAACCGTGAACCTGACCACGTTACAACCCGAAAAAGTCCTAATTGAAACAGGTTTAGTCCGGGGGCATACGTCGGTAAGGATCACATCGATTCTGACTCCTAAAAGGGTTCCTCTTACCAGCTTTCATATTGACATTTTGATAATTGATTCATTATATGTCGCAAAAAAATTTTTTTCCAGTGAACAGACTTGGATTTCGAAACTGTCATATGCATTGCGTTTAATATATCTTTTATGCAGAACAACTTGTTTTACTTGCGAGTAAGCGCATGCCAACACGAAAAATTCCTACAGTGGAAGGTCTGATCAGGATAAAATGCAGAATGCCCAAATGTTTCATGAACTTGGGGCAAGCTATACTGATTAATTCAGGTAGAGTCAGTCATCCTAGAATCAGTAAATCTGGGGCAGTCAGGTCAAGATTTGGCAAATCTCTCATAGCTATGGGCATTGTCCCACGCATCAGTCAATCAGGGGCAAAGGCATTACCAGACCAAGATAGGTCACCCTAAGAGCACAAGAGCTACTTTTGACAGAGCACCTCTTCGAGGGTCGAAATTGTAGAAGCGGTCCATGTCCGGCCATCAGGACACAAAGACTACAGGGTCCATTCCAAAATTGTTGCAGATTCAGGGGCAAGTTATTTCAAGACAGAGTCCTGACTAGAATTTCCTTTCGAGAAGAAGTGTTCAAGAATACAGACTGGGGCATGCTAGTATCCCCGAAGCAGAGTTCCGAGAAGGTGGGCTATCAAAAGATTGCAGTGTGGACCAGGAGTTCGTAGCGAAAGATTCGATCCCCGCGCAGGTCGCGTTTCCGAGATAACAATGTTCCCTACTGAAGAAGGATTGAATTCCCCAGCTAGTCGCGGCTTATTCGAAGGACATTCTCTAGCCAAGTCATTTATCCTCAGCAGAGTTTGGCGGATTCCTTATCTCAAGCAGAGTGGTTCAGCCGCAGAAGATTAATATTTGTGAGCTGAATTCAGACAGTTCACCTTTCCCCGCAGGGTCATTTACTCTCCCCCAGCGGAGTCAGTTAATTGTCCCCAAGAGAATCATTTTGTCCTCAACGGAGTTCTCTTTTCAGCAAGTGTTTTCCTCCCAGTGGAACTCGAAGATTAAGGCTCTCCCCGGCAGAGTTGGTGTGGCGCATTGGCATTTATTTTGTCAAAATACCGTGTGATATCCGTTCACTTTCCAGCAGAAGTCCAATCATACCAGGGGCATCTGTTATTCTCCAGCAGAGTTATATTCCCCAGTAGGGTATTACTTCAACGAGGTGTTTGGTTTAAGTTCCCAATTTCCCAGCTGAGTCGACTTCACTCTTCCAGCATTTATTTTGCTGGAATAATTCTGTAGCACCTGGCTATCCCCAGCGGAGTTGGCATTGTTTTCAGCATTTATTTTGCTGAAGCAGTTCTTGTATCTCAGCAGTTCGAGTCTGCATTTGCATTGGCATATAGTGTCATATTCGCATCTACCAAATAAAAGCGTAGCATTTCCATGTCGAATGGAGCATTGCATCGTTATCAAACACATGCATTTTGAAACATAAACCAGGTTGGCTAACCGTTTGCTTCAAGTATTGTTCTCTTGCAGGTAGAGAGAGCTCTTGCTCAAATGAAGTACCAAACAGTCGAGGTCTCGACGTGAGACATTCAATGAAGTGTCAGCTTCGGCATTATTCCCCACAGAGTTATTTGTGAATTTCTCGTGTTTTCCCCGCCGGAGTGGGTAGGCAAGATTTCTCCTCATTCTCAAGCAGAGTTATTTGTCATTAAAGGGTTTCCCGAACCAGAATTTCAAAGGCCACCGCCGGTTATCAGAACAGGCGTCCGAAAGTTTGGTTTCCAAATATCCCCAGTAGAGTCAGCTGCAAAGTTGTTGTAACGTCAGTGATAAGAAGTTTGCGGACCAGTGGAAAAATGAGTCCTGACGTGGACGAATTTTATTGACAGGTTTTCTTTGTGTTAGAGAAGAGGTGGGTCCTAACGTGGACAGATTGATTTCTTCCAGGTGACGATATGTGTTAGTCCTAACGTGGACAGATTCGAGTTCTCGGTATTGATTGAGTGTGGAGTCCTAACGTGGAAAAAAGTGGGTTACTCTTCGTATTGGTGTCCTGACGTGGACAATTTATTTCCAGCAGATAGCTTTATTCGTGATGGTGAAATGTGCGTCCTGACGTGGACAAGTTTATAGTTCTTCGTGTCGTCAAGATGCGAGTGTCGCTACTGCGAAAATCGGCGCCGGCTGACAGAAGAGTCTCCACCGTGCGTTATTTATCCCAACGAAGGGAAAGGAAACGCTCGAAGTAAACCTCACAAAAAACGGGAAAAGGTATGGTCATCGCAACCAAAACCTGGGTTCGGGAGTCGGTTACGCAAGGGGAAGGTATTAGCACCCCTCACGTCCGTCGTACTCGACGGGATCCACGCTTGCTTGGGTTGTCTAAAGGATGCAAAAACAATCTATCTACGGCTGCTAAATCTAAACAGAAGGGAATTGACTCGATAGAGCGTCGCACTCTATGCCTACGTATTCTCAAGAGAGAAAGTCAGAGTCAACGTAGTTCGGGACTACGGGGAAATTGGCTCGCCAAGACCTCGCGTCTTGTGCCTACGTACTTCCACACTGCATGGAAGATCAGAGCTTTACGTAGTTCAGGCTAACTACGGCTAAACAAGGATATACTCACACAGCAGTGAGAAAATCAACTGGTCTCAAAAGGTACGGGAACCTATGGGCAAAACTATGGCTTGGTCTCAAATGCACTCGGGCAAGAGAGAAAAAGGGTTACAATTAATCGTCAGCGGGAAAGTCTCGATCGCACAGCAGCGAGAGAACAAAAAGTCAGTTGTTAGTGTGCTCGCTAGGATATCGCATCCTATGCCTACATATCCTCGTCTGGTACGAGGAATCAGAGCAGCTGTAGTTCGGCTACTTCGGGACCACGGCTCAAATCTCGTTTTATTAACATTCTGAAAAATGGTTACAATGAGTGAATACTGAAAATAAATCTCCTAAGGAATACTATCCTATCCTATCCTGAAAAAATCGAGTGAAAAAGTCCCCTAACAAGTGGACGTCTAATTCTATCTCTAAAAAGAAAATAAACTCTATGAAAAACCATACTCTAAAAAATATTAAATCGACACTAATATTTTTTTCTCTTTTTTCTTCTTTTCTTTTCAACTATTTTCTCCTTTTTTCTTTCAAAATATTTTTCCATATTTTTCTATGTATTTTTTCATATTTCTTTCACTATATTTTTCACATTCTTTTTCCTTTTTTCTTATTTTTTTCAATATATTTTCTCCCTTTCTTTTTTTCAATATATTTTCCTTTTCTCAAAATATTTCTTTTTTCTTCATTGTATTTTTCTCAATCTTTTTTCTCTAATATTTTTTTTTCTTTTCTTAAAATCTTTAAACAAAAGAAAAATAAAAATACAAATAAAGGGGGAGGGGGTACACAGTTTACAAGGGGGTGTTACAAGTAAGAAAATAAAAACTGCAAACTGGGCCCAGCCCAGTTGTTTGCTGCAAAAAACGAAAGGGGGTGCTGGAGCGAACTGGGAGTGTAACCCAGAAAACCAATTGGGCTCAGCCCACTTCACCACAAGACACACGGAGGGGGGGGGGGGGGGGGAGAATGGAAAATTGGGGGTGCATGCCAGAAAGATGTATTGGGCCCAAACAAGGTCAGCCCAATAGTCCACGAGGGACCTCTCCTCTCCCTCCCTCATTCTTTCATTTCCTCTGAAAACCCTAAATCCCTTCTCACTCACCCTCCGCCGCCGGTACTGTTCACAGAACGGCGCTTCCATCGTTCTCCTCTCAGATCCCCTTTCCTTCAATCTTACTAGCTTCCCACCAACTTCCCAACTCGTTTCAATTCCTCTCAAAACAAGAACAACAAAACGCAAATCCCTTCTTTTAGAACCCGAAGAACAATCATGTATTCTTGAAGCTCTTGAACAAAATCTAGGACTAGATCTGGAGGTTAGAGGAAATCTTAAAGCTCTATGAAGATTGGGATACAGATCTACAAAGGTTCTTGAATATTCGCTGCTCGAGCGATCTGGAGAAAGCAAGTGGAAGATCCTTCTGGAAATGATGAGAGTCGCTGGTGAAAATCGGAGGTGTTGTGTGCGTGTTCTTGATCTGGAAATTCATTGAAGGACCTCGAATGCTTGTTGGAGAGACGATGAAGATCTTGACTCTTCTGGAAAAATGACGAAGAACTCCATGAAGGTTTCTTGCTGGATTTCTGATGAAGTTTGAAAACAAAACGCCACAGACGAAGATCTTTGAAGATCTTCGATGAATGTCATTGTTAGTTCTTGAAGGTTCATTCAACAGTTGATGAAGGTTGAGGATTCTTTGTAGTTTCTAGAAAAATGGTGAACAAGATGACCTCAAGAACTGATGAACGTGAAGAATGTTGAATGAAGTTGGTAGTTTCTGGAAAAATCACGGCGGTTGTGTTGATTGGATCAGAGGAGGAAGATGAATGTTGAGATAAGAAGGATGAAATTCTGGGTTTTTTGCATTTTCGGTGACCGGTACGGCGGCCGGAGACGGTTGAGGTGGCCGGCGATGAACTGGTGCGGTGGTTGCATGGCCGCCGGCCATGCAACCGGTGGTGGTTCAGACGGTGACGCGTGGCAATGTGAGTGGGGGAAGTCGCTGCATGCTGGACGCGTGGCATGGAAGGTGGCAGATAGAGGGAAGAGAGAAAGGATGGCGTGGCAGTGCGTGAGTGTGAAATGTGGCCAGCCTCCTCCTTCAACACGTGGCCTGCTGAGACTTTATACCACATGCAATTGCTGGAAATTTCTGGAATATTCTGGACGGATCTGGACTTGGACGAAAAACAAACTCTGGGCCTTTCACTGATACCTGGGCCCAACGAAAACACCTCCCAAAAACTGCATTGAATAATTCACGAACTGGGCTTTGCTGATATTTGAATAATAAGGCCCAAACGAAAAAAATGGTTAAAAAACTCAAAAAAGTCTGAATAATAAAGTGCTAATGAAAATTAAAGTGGATTAATGCTCAACAATTAATGAAAGATTAAAACTAAACCCAATTAAAGCTAATTAACAAGACTATTCAATTAACCTAATAATATCTAATTAAAACTAATATTCAAAAAACCTATTAATTCTATAATATCTATTAAAGAAAAACCTATTCATTTATTAAAATGAAAAATCTATATTCTATATTAAGAGAAAGAAATATATTCTATTAAAATTCTATGAAAAACTATATTATTTATATCTAACATATTATCCCTCATTAAAAAGCTAAATTCCTCTATTTTATTCTAAAAACAATTAAAAACTATCTAATAGCTAATATATTCTAAAAATGATTAAAAGAATGATTTAAATGCTATTAAAAAATCCTAATAAAATCCAGAAAAATCCTATTAATATTCTAAAAAATGGATTAAAACTATTAAAACTATTTTCTAAAAACTATTAACCTATTAATATTCTATTAAGATCCTAAAATGATTAAAAAATCTATTAAAATCCTAATAAAATCCAGAAAAATCACAATAGCACCGCACGACACATAACACCGCGAGAGCGCACCAAAATAGCCGGTAAAAATAAACGGGCACCGAAATATCCCAAAAATACGATTCTACCTATCTAAACTGATTAAAAACACCTGAAACGCGAGACGAGAGCTGTGATCCCGATAAAATCAAAACAAATGAAAAATGCACTGTATGCGATATGCAGATGCGAATGCGGTCATGCGTCGAAACATCGAGCCAGATACGGGACCCGGTTGGTCAAATTTTGGGGTGCAACAGCTGCCCCTATTCAAGCGGCTTGGACCTGAATGGGTGAAGAGCGCTCAGCCTTCAAACATTCAAAGGTAGATGACGGTTGAATACAAATGAAACCCTAAAATTTGCCAACCGCGGGAATATACTGCAAAACTGCTTGAGGAATAGCTTCCAATAAACTGAAATCTGGTTGTCACGGCAACAACTGGTCAATTTTCTGATAAAATTTTCTTCTCCTTTACACCAATCACCTGTGTGACGCCACAAGTATTGGAATAATGCTTCAAAAAAGCAAACGACTTGATTCCCATCTCTCTCATGGGATCAAATCTGGTCAACTCACAGTTCACTACGAACTTGAGGACAATTCTCCTGGGGAATTCTGAATCGACTGCTTGGCACCCATTCTGTCAACAGGCCGCAGCTTCAGAAATCTGATATATGCCAATCTTTGTTGTTGTTTTTTTCCCGATGCTGACGTAACAACCAAATAAAGAATCACTCCGCTGGGGAAGACGAGAAGCTTAACCAAACAACTCTGCAGGTGAACAAATTCGAAATCCAATAGGTAACCAACCTGGTCCATGTTCCGACATGCGTATGCTTGAAATGATGCAATGTCCTATATGACGTGTAAATGTTATGCGTTTTGCTTGAAAATGCGAGGCCCAGACGGCATGGGAATGCTATATGTTTGATAGATGCAATGACTATATATGCAAATGCTAATGCAGGCTCGAGCTGCCAGAGAACACCAGGTCTGAAAACCACTTGGCAAAATAAATGCCGAAATCAACGTCAACTCTACTGGGGATTAACCGAAGTCACAGAACCATCTCAGCAAAATAAATGCTGGAAAAGGGAAATCGAATCCGCTGGGGATAACTATCCTGCTGGAGAAATGGAAAGGCAACCCTGCTTGACGACTTCACTGGGGAAAGAAAAAACAACTCTGCTCGGGGATGCTCCCTTCAAACCATTGGCAACTGATTGTGCTCTGCGGGGATCGACCCAAACTGGGATTGATTGCGCGCGGCACACTGCTGGAAATGCCTCTATTATCAAGGACATCAATCTTAATCGGCTGAGGATACTCCTGATCCTACTCTGATACGGGATAAAAATACAATCTCGACTCTTCCGAGGATAATACGCAACTTTCATCTGCTGAAGAGTAGCAATTCTGATTTAACAACATCCACAAGGTATTCAAACATTAATCGGAGCACTGGTATCCATCGAGCTTTATATCGGGAAACATGACAACATGCGAGTCATTGGGGATTACTGTGTCAGGTACCTTTTAGGTTTTTTTTTTGTTTTTCTGGTTTATGATAAACATGAACTATGTACAAAATGGAAGATATGGAAAATACTAGACGAGAACTAGCATTCAAAGGTAGACTACCAGACGAGAACTGATAGGGAAATAGATTATCGGGCGAGAATTGATTTGGTAACGGACATCAGACGGGGCTGACTGGATAACAAGCTGAGAAAAAGACAACCAGGCGAGAACTGATTGAAAGCTGACGTACACCAGACGAGAACTGGTATAACACGTAGGTTAAAACACACGATGATCAGACGAGAACTGATTACAATAAACTGCACCAGACGGGAACTGATACAACACTTGAAGAAACGATGACCAGACGAGAACTGGTTACAATAAACTACACCAGACGGGAACTGATGCTTACAATAAACTACACCAGACGGGAACTGATGCTTACGGAAGGGTGGGCCAGACGAGAACTGGTTACCGGTTTGCCAGGCGAGAACTGGACTTTGGAAATAACTGGTTACTGACACGCAACAGGTTTAGACTGCAGGTCAATGATCCAACGACAGCAAGGCCTTTTTAAGGATGCTAAGGTTTTTGATAAGAGTAATGACATGATTCCCCGATACTCAACTCCGGTTGGGGATAAACAAACTGGCTTGAATAACCTGCTCCAGTGCTCTCAGCTGGGGATAAAAAGACTGACTTGAACATCTTGCCCCAGTCTAACTCCTGAGAATACTTGCTCTGAACAGCTTGCTACGAGACGACCTTGATATTACTTGCCCCGGCATCTATACGACAACAGAATTCAATCTCAATCAATCCAGTTGGTTTCAACATTCTCTGCGGTGACTTGCCCCTGAATGAACGTCCTAGCGACTTAACCTGATCTGATTATCCACTGGGAGTATCTGCTTTCAAATCTCCACGTTCTGCATAATTGCCCCTGATTGGGTCTCGAGAAGACTCACTTCTGATCAACTGCTTCTCAAACAAACTGCCCCTGATCAACTGAAGCTTCGGGACTTGTCCTCAGACTAACTGATTATGACTCACTGGAAGTCAATGCCCCTGATTCACAGGTCTTCACAAAATACACCATACTGGTTCAGACTGCTGAATTACTCAGTCCTGCTCGATTATTCCCTGTTGGAATTTCTTCCATGTCAACTACTAACCTGCACTTAAAATTGTCTATTCACGAATGGTAATCTTAATGCAGTGGTTATGCAGATTTTGAAAAAATTTGAGCTGTCACTCATTTACATGCAATGATTGTGAGTGACGAATGAAGCAGAGTTCAAACGCAGTGCTTACGTGGTCAGTGAAAAACACAACAAGGATGTGACTAGCAAGTCAAGAAGGAGTTAGGTTACTCAACCTTATCGTAATGCGCTTCAGAATAAACCCTACCTCAATTAGGTCTTTTAAGGGTTGTATCGTGGTCGGGTTCACGGTTCGTGAAACAAAGGATATTTGGCTCAAATTTTGCTTTGTACCCACCCCTTCTACGTGTCGATCTCCGATCCTACGGTTCAGTTAACCTAGCACGAGCGCTCGCCTCTTCGAGAGGTATGTTTAATGGTAAGAACCACAATTAAGGAATTCACGAGGTTTTTCGGAGTGATAGTTACTCCTTTTCGTTTTCGGTGTCTGTGTACACGACTTTGTGATTTGCTGGGGAAAAATTTTTATCCCTCTTTTTCATTCTTTTGATTCCCTAATTTTTTGCCTGGACTGACTCATTTTGAGTTCTTTTCGATTTTTTTCTTTTTGAAGTCCAGCGGGATGCCCTGATTTTTGCCTAAGTATTAGCTTTCCAGCTTTTTCTTTCTTTTTTACTTAGCGGGCTTTCTTTCTTTTGGAACAAAGTCGTGTGACACTGGTTGTCTTGATTGCTCCGAAAGGGTTGTAACTGTCTCACTCCTGATTGGTGAGATTTGACCTCTTGAAAGGTATAAACTGATTGGTCCTTGAAAGACAACACTCCTCTGCAAGATTTGAATGCTCGGTCAAGCTAACTGACAACTACCCTGCCCCGGGTTAAGATGTGAGGGTTTAAAAGTCCGAAAAAACTTCTACTTCCTGGCTCGAAGTGGTTAACAAGGGACTAACTCCTTATATCTCCAGTGTTTGGGGGATTTGAAACAATGCCTTGTACGTCATCGGTACGGTCTTATCTGAAAGCATACGATCATCGGTTATGAGTTTATTTCGTCATCCTCCCTCCAATCTTTGCTAGTCACAGTGATAAAGTGGAGTGAAAAAAATGCAAGTGTCAGTGCAATGCAGTAAATGAGCGACAGCGACATGATTAATTCAGAAAAATGCATAGTCACTTTATTATTATCACCATTCGAAACATACAATGTTTAAAAGCAGGTAGTAACTAACAGAAAAGAAACTACAAATGCAAATGATATAAAATCTGAGGACTGCCAATGTTGAGGTGCCCGCCTGTCTGAACCACTGGCTTTTGTTGGGGAATACTTTCCGAATCTACGAGCTTAAACAGCTGAGCGGTTGGGATGAACAAATAGAAATCCTTCTCGAAAGGAAATGCGATCCTGGTCAATCAACTGTTGTACCTTCGCCTGAAATGCTTTACAATCTTTGGTTGAATGCCCCGGTGAGCCACCATGGTAACCACACTGAACGTGGGGATTATACCCAGGAGGGTAAGGTTCTGGCACTGGCTTAAGAGCTTTAGGTTCCACCAAAGACTTCTGGATCAAAGATGGTAGCAACTGGCTATACGGCATAGGCACTGGGTGAGAAGGCGCTTTCCTTCGTTCCAAGTTATTACGAGGTCGGTTCTGATTCTGACGCTGATTCTGATAACCTCGGTCACGAGTTCGCTGATTTGCAATGGAAGCGACATAAGATTCCTGATAGAGCGCCCCAGGTACGGCTGTCTGTTCAGTATAACAAGCCACAGGAGGTACTGATCTCTGATAAGATGAAGAACCAACAAAACTCACTGATTCGCTTCGAGGATATTCAACCTTTGGCATGGCTGCATTGATCACAAATCCTTCTTCACTTTGATAGTCACAAGGATATTCAGTTTCACCAGCTTGATCATATGAAGTAACCTGAATTTTCCCAATTCTTATGGCATACTCAAGGCGCTCTGCTAATGCTACCACATCAGAGAAACTTGATGGAATTCCCAGCAATCTTTCGAAGTACGGATCTTGTAGGGAATCTACAAACATGCTAGTTAACTCTTGGTCCAACAGCGGTGGATGCACTCTAGCAGCAAATTCTCTCCATCTCTGAGCATACTTCCTGATAGGTTCATTGCTCTCTTGAGACAATTCTTGCAAATGCATGCGATAAGGAGCAATGTCTAGGTTATAATCGTACTGCTTCAGAAAAGCGCTGGCTAAATCCATCCATGACTGAATCTGATTTCTCTCTAACTGCATATACCACCTCAAAGATGCCCCAGTCAGACTATCTTGAAAGCAATGGATCATCAATTTATCATCTCGCGCAAATGCAGTCATTCTTCGACAGAACATCATCAAATGCAGCTTCGGACAGCTATCTCCCGTGTACTTCTCAAATTTCGGCACTTTGAACTTGTAAGACAACACCAGGTCAGGAACCAAACACATGTCTACAGCATCCAGGTTAACAGCATCTTTCATTTTCAAAGCTTTCAATCCTTCTTCCAATGCTCGGAGTCTTCTATCCTTTTCAAGAGCTCTTGGATCTACCATCCTGGCCATTGGAATATCTCTTCGTGGATTCATCACAGGGAAAGCAACACCTTGATTGTTAACAGGAGGACATTCATTCTGGGCAACAAACTGCTCATGTCGACCTCGGTTCTCAACAGAAGGCTGTACAACTTGGTCTGCAGCAACGTTGTTCACTTGCGGGAAGTCTTCCATAGAATCATATAGAGGGTTGGACGCCATAGTGAACCCCGTCAGGGTGTTAGGAGACTGGAAATTGCCTTCAGACATAGCTACCAATAGTCTTCAGCTGACTTCACTGCTCGATTCTGCTCAAATCTACTCAACCCCTAGGTAGGCTTCTGACAGTCAACAGCTGCTCAATCCAAACTCCGGGTAATCACCTTCAGGAAACAAAGGCTGGATCAGAACTCTGGCTAACTGGAGGGTGATATGCAATATGATGCAACACTGATATGCACATGATATGCAAGATGCAGCAGACACGGGATCACAGCCCCCACACAATCTCTAAATACTGTTGCACTGCTGATGGAGAACGGTCGCTCTGAAGAGAATACCAAAATAACGGGTAGGTTGGAAGTCAAGTTTCCTGCAAAAAAAAAACCCCACTCACAGGTGTGGACCTATATCTGACAAGGTACGGCATCCTATGCGGTCGTCAGTGTCACAGACTTTCAAGACTGACGATACGATTCCCAGAAGGAGTGGCATCATCAAGTCTTGAAGAGGCCTCACTTAGCTAACTTCCAAATGATCGGTTCCCAGAGTCGACAATCCTTACGTCTGGACTCCCCTCAGATCCTCAGGACCGGAAAGGAGCACCTCTGCGAGAACCTCGTCTGAGCGCAGATTTCGTAGGGGACTGTGCCTGCTCAGCAGACAGGTTCGTCTACTACTCTCCACAACTATATCTAGGTGCATACTCAAGCCCAGGTCCGGCTTCTCACTCAATCATAGAACACCCGTCACACCCCAACAGCAACAGATAATATCAATAAATAAACCCCAATAGACAAGCAAACAAGCGCTAGGATTGACTCTCTCTGAGGGGACGTTGGATCCCACATGCATAAGGACTATCGCAGTCCTTAGCAGCCAGGGGACGTTGGATCCCCAACAGACTCACATAGGGAACTATCGCAGTCCCCAGCAGAGTCACCAGCTGTCGCTACTGCAAAAATCGGCGCCGGCTGACAGAAGAGTCGCCACCGTGCGTTATTTATCCCAACGGAGGGAAAGGAAACGCTCGAAGTAAACCTCGCAAAAAACGGGAAAAGGTATGGTCATCGCAACCAAAACCTGGGTTCGGGAGTCGGTTACGCAAGGGGAAGGTATTAGCACCCCTCACGTCCGTCGTACTCGACGGGATCCACGCTTGCTTGGGTTGTCTAAAGGATGCAAAAACAATCTATCTACGGCTGCTAAATCTAAACAGAAGGGAATTGACTCGATAGAGCGTCGCACTCTATGCCTACGTATTCTCAAGAGAGAAAGTCAGAGTCAACGTAGTTCGGGACTACGGGGAAATTGGCTCGCCAAGACCTCGCGTCTTGTGCCTACGTACTTCCACACTGCATGGAAGATCAGAGCTTTACGTAGTTCAGGCTAACTACGGCTAAACAAGGATATACTCACACAGCAGTGAGAAAATCAACTGGTCTCAAAAGGTACGGGAACCTATGGGCAAAACTATGGCTTGGTCTCAAATGCACTCGGGCAAGAGAGAAAAAGGGTTACAATTAATCGTCAGCGGGAAAGTCTCGATCGCACAGCAGCGAGAGAACAAAAAGTCAGTTGTTAGTGTGCTCGCTAGGATATCGCATCCTATGCCTACATATCCTCGTCTGGTACGAGGAATCAGAGCAGCTGTAGTTCGGCTACTTCGGGACCACGGCTCAAATCTCGTTTTATTAACATTCTGAAAAATGGTTACAATGAGTGAATACTGAAAATAAATCTCCTAAGGAATACTATCCTATCCTATCCTGAAAAAATCGAGTGAAAAAGTCCCCTAACAAGTGGACGTCTAATTCTATCTCTAAAAAGAAAATAAACTCTATGAAAAACCATACTCTAAAAAATATTAAATCGACACTAATATTTTTTTCTCTTTTTTCTTCTTTTCTTTTCAACTATTTTCTCCTTTTTTCTTTCAAAATATTTTTCCATATTTTTCTATGTATTTTTTCATATTTCTTTCACTATATTTTTCACATTCTTTTTCCTTTTTTCTTATTTTTTTCAATATATTTTCTCCCTTTCTTTTTTTCAATATATTTTCCTTTTCTCAAAATATTTCTTTTTTCTTCATTGTATTTTTCTCAATCTTTTTTCTCTGATATTTTTTTTCTTTTCTTAAAATCTTTAAACAAAAGAAAAATAAAAATACAAAAAAAGGGGGAGGGGGTACACAGTTTACAAGGGGGTGTTACAAGTAAGAAAATAAAAACTGCAAACTGGGCCCAGCCCAGTTGTTTGCTGCAAAAAACGAAAGGGGGTGCTGGAGCGAACTGGGAGTGTAACCCAGAAAACCAATTGGGCTCAGCCCACTTCACCACAAGACACACGGAGGGGGGGGAGAATGGAAAATTGGGGGTGCATGCCAGAAAGATGTATTGGGCCCAAACAAGGTCAGCCCAATAGTCCACGAGGGACCTCTCCTCTCCCTCCCTCATTCTTTCATTTCCTCTGAAAACCCTAAATCCCTTCTCACTCACCCTCCGCCGCCGGTACTGTTCACAGAACGGCGCTTCCATCGTTCTCCTCTCAGATCCCCTTTCCTTCAATCTTACTAGCTTCCCACCAACTTCCCAACTCGTTTCAATTCCTCTCAAAACAAGAACAACAAAACGCAAATCCCTTCTTTTAGAACCCGAAGAACAATCATGTATTCTTGAAGCTCTTGAACAAAATCTAGGACTAGATCTGGAGGTTAGAGGAAATCTTGAAGCTCTATGAAGATTGGGATACAGATCTACAAAGGTTCTTGAATATTCGCTGCTCGAGCGATCTGGAGAAAGCAAGTGGAAGATCCTTCTGGAAATGATGAGAGTCGCTGGTGAAAATCGGAGGTGTTGTGTGCGTGTTCTTGATCTGGAAATTCATTGAAGGACCTCGAATGCTTGTTGGAGAGACGATGAAGATCTTGACTCTTCTGGAAAAATGACGAAGAACTCCATGAAGGTTTCTTGCTGGATTTCTGATGAAGTTTGAAAACAAAACGCCACAGACGAAGATCTTTGAAGATCTTCGATGAATGTCATTGTTAGTTCTTGAAGGTTCATTCAACAGTTGATGAAGGTTGAGGATTCTTTGTAGTTTCTGGAAAAATGGTGAACAAGATGACCTCAAGAACTGATGAACGTGAAGAATGTTGAATGAAGTTGGTAGTTTCTGGAAAAATCACGGCGGTTGTGTTGATTGGATCAGAGGAGGAAGATGAATGTTGAGATAAGAAGGATGAAATTCTGGGTTTTTTGCATTTTCGGTGACCGGTACGGCGGCCGGAGACGGTTGAGGTGGCCGGCGATGAACTGGTGCGGTGGTTGCATGGCCGCCGGCCATGCAACCGGTGGTGGTTCAGACGGTGACGCGTGGCAATGTGAGTGGGGGAAGTCGCTGCATGCTGGACGCGTGGCATGGAAGGTGGCAGATAGAGGGAAGAGAGAAAGGATGGCGTGGCAGTGCGTGAGTGTGAAATGTGGCCAGCCTCCTCCTTCAACACGTGGCCTGCTGAGACTTTATACCACATGCAATTGCTGGAAATTTCTGGAATATTCTGGACGGATCTGGACTTGGACGAAAAACAAACTCTGGGCCTTTCACTGATACCTGGGCCCAACGAAAACACCTCCCAAAAACTGCATTGAATAATTCACGAACTGGGCTTTGCTGATATTTGAATAATAAGGCCCAAACGAAAAAAATGGTTAAAAAACTCAAAAAAGTCTGAATAATAAAGTGCTAATGAAAATTAAAGTGGATTAATGCTCAACAATTAATGAAAGATTAAAACTAAACCCAATTAAAGCTAATTAACAAGACTATTCAATTAACCTAATAATATCTAATTAAAACTAATATTCAAAAAACCTATTAATTCTATAATATCTATTAAAGAAAAACCTATTCATTTATTAAAATGAAAAATCTATATTCTATATTAAGAGAAAGAAATCTATTCTATTAAAACTCTATGAAAAACTATATTATTTATATCTAACATATTATCCCTCATTAAAAAGCTAAATTCCTCTATTTTATTCTAAAAACAATTAAAAACTATCTAATAGCTAATATATTCTAAAAATGATTAAAAGAATGATTTAAATGCTATTAAAAAATCCTAATAAAATCCAGAAAAATCCTATTAATATTCTAAAAAATGGATTAAAACTATTAAAACTATTTTCTAAAAACTATTAACCTATTAATATTCTATTAAGATCCTAAAATGATTAAAAAATCTATTAAAATCCTAATAAAATCCAGAAAAATCACAATAGCACCGCACGACACATAACACCGCGAGAGCGCATCAAAATAGCCGGTAAAAATAAACGGGCACCGAAATATCCCAAAAATACGATTCTACCTATCTAAACTGATTAAAAACACCTGAAACGCGAGACGAGAGCTGTGATCCCGATAAAATCAAAACAAATGAAAAATGCACTGTATGCGATATGCAGATGCGAATGCGGTCATGCATCGAAACATCGAGCCAGATACGGGACCCGGTTGGTCAAATTTTGGGGTGCAATAGCGAGAGTCCTGACGTGGACAAATTTATCCTTCTCCGTGTTGTGAGCAAAGTATGAGTCCTGACGTGGACAAGTCTCACTTCCCCAGCGAGTCGAAGACGTGCAAGTCCTAACGTGGACAGGTTCTATTATTTCATCAGAGGAAGATGTGAGTCCTGACGTGGACAAGTTATTTCCCCAGCGGGTCGAAGGTGCATGAGTCCTGACGTGGACAAAGTTTATTTCCTCAGCAAGTCGACATGTGAGTCCTTACGTGGACAAATCAAAAGAAAATGTGTTTCCTTACGTGGAAAAGAAGGAGATTCCTTACGTGGAAAGTTTGTATTCCTTACGTGGAAGAAGAGATGTTTCCTTACGTGGAAAGAGTTTTATTCCTTACGTGGACAAGTTTATTCCTTACGTGGAAAGAAGAATGATTCCTTACGTGGAAAGAGAAGTTTCAGTTCCTTACGTGGAAGAGAGAGTTTATTCCTTACGTGGAAAGATTGGAGTCCTTACATGGACAAATCAAGAAGAGAGTTATTCCTAACGTGGAAAGGGAGGTCCTAACGTGGACGATGTATTCCTAACGTGGCCAAGGTATTCCTAACGTGGAAATAAGTTGATTCCTTACGTGGAAAAGTTGTGGTTCCTTATGTGGAAAAGAAGTTGATTCCTTACGTGGAAAGAGAAATTGTTTCCTTACGTGGAAAAGTTTAGTCCTGACGTGGACAGATCAAAGTTTGATTCCTAACGTGGAAAGATTGAGTCCTTACGTGGACATATCAAGTGGGAGTCCTTACGTGGACGAATCAAAATATGATTCCTTACGTGGAAAGATTGATTCCTTACGTGGAAAGTTGTATTCCTAACGTGGAAAGAAGTTGATTCCTTACGTGGAAAGTTGTATTCCTAACATGGAAAAAGAGGTGTTCCTTACGTGGAAAGATGGCATTCCTAACGTGGAAAGAAAGATTGATATAGTATTCCTTACGTGGAAAGAAGATTGGAGTCCTTACGTGGACAGATTGAGATTGTATTCCTTACGTGGAAAGATTGGGGTCCTTACGTGGACAGATTCAAATCAAGATAGTATTCCTTACATGGAAAGAGGCTTGTATTCCTGACGTGGAAAGAAAGAGTGTATTCCTGACGTGGAAGGGGTTTAGTCCTGACGTGGACAGATTCAAAAGAAGACGTATTCCTTACGTGGAAGAGTTTGACGAAAAAGAAGTTCATTCCTTACGTGGAAAGGTGAGTCCTAACGTGGACGGTGTTATTCCTAACGTGGAACGGTTATTCCTTACGTGGAAAGGTGAGTCATAACGTGGACGGTGTTATTCTTAACGTGGAACGGTTATTCCTTACGTGGAAAGGTGAGTCCTAACATGGACGGTGTTATTCCTAACGTGGAACGGTTATTCCTTACGTGGAAAGGTGAGTCCTAACGTGGACGGTGTTATTCCTAACGTGGAACGGTTATTCCTTACGTGGAAGGGTGAGTCCTAACGTGGACAATGTTATTCCTAACGTGGACAAGAGTTTACTCCTAACGTGGACGATTTATTCCTAATGAAAAAGACGAGTCATCCCCAGCACGGTCGCTAATGGATCAGTTGGTTGCCGTAACAGTTAGATTCAGTTGATGAATGTCGTTCCCCAAGCAGGAGCGCAGTTTATTTCTGCGGTTGGCAAATTTCTGGGTTCTTAGTATTCAACTGTCTCGTACCACGAATGTTTGAAGGCCGTTCGCTCTTCACCCAATCGGGTCCAAGTCGCTTGAATAGGGGCAGCTGTTGCACCCTAAAATTTGCTCAACCTTTTCTAATTGGTTTATGTTTCAATTGCATCAGCATTTGCATAGAGAGTCATGTGCATAGTCTAATCATCTGCATAGCATAGCATAGTCTAACCATCCAGCAGGGACCAATCATTATTCTCATCTCTAGGAGCCTATCAAGAGGTTATTCTTTAAGTTCAATCTCATTCAAGTCATCAGAAGAATTTGAAAGCTGAGAAGTCAATGGATCAAGCAGGGCATCTAGCTCCTATCTGAGGGTATCTGAGGATCAACAAGAAATTGTGAGCTGTGGGCTGAGCATGGAGAGTATGTGGGCATCATGGGAGACTTAGAAAGTCATTTGAATAAGGAGGCAAGTCCTTGGTGTGATCACAAGTATTGCAGTTGAAGACAGCCAACTAGGGTTTCATCTGGGGTCAACTCTAGGTCAACTCTAGGTCAATTGACTGATTGAGAGGCATTAAGGGCTATTGGAAAGATGTGGGATTCACCATTTGACATGTAGATAATGATATGGTGATATGCCAAGAAGAGTTCAAGAGAAATCAAGGAGAAGAGGAGTTTCTAAATTAGGGTTTCTGTGTAAAATCCCCTAGTTTAGGTCAAATTTCCAAGTAAGATAAGTCAAAATTCAAGCTTCAAATGGATCCTTGGCCAACATGAAACTTGTAGAGGATCTCAAGACCTTTAATTTGAGTGGTGGAAGACATCAAGGAGATTTATAGAACTCAAGTTATGGTCCTTGCAAGTTACAGGTCATCTGAGGTATCTGAAATTTTGTCTGTAAAAGTGACTTGACTTCCAAGCAATTTTTACCCCTCAAGGAGATTTCAAATGAATTTCTGGTCAACATAATAATTGTTCCTCATTGTCTTAGCTTTCTATAATGGTATAGTATGCCTTCATATGATTTGTGGAACTCTACTTATGGTCTTGGCAAGCAAAGGGTATTTTGGTCATCTGAGAATTACAGGTCATTCTTAGCCTATGCCTAAAACTCATACAAGGAAGCTTCAAATGAAAATCTTCACAACATCAAAGTTGCTGAAAATTCCATTTTAAGTCTAGAAAAGAAGTCATGAAAGTTTGGAAATGCATGGAATGAGACTTGACCAAAGTTGGTGGAAAATGACCTAAAAAAGGCATATAAGTTGAAAAAGTTGAAATGAAAATTGGTTTGAGAGATCTACAAATCCAATATGGGTCATCCAATATACCAAATTGATTCCAAACATCATTTTAAAGACATTGGTTCAGCCACTTTTTTGAGTTAAGGGTTAATATTTGGACTTGCTTTGTTATTTTGTTACTTGCATAATGAGATACACATGAGAAGTTCAACATAAAGCAAAAATAAAGGCATGTAAGCTCTCTTATCATTCCAATTTGTCATGCAAGGAGATATTCACTCATGGTTAAGGGGCTGTCAAGAGATAAAGGAGAGATATCATGAGAATTCAAAGTACCATCAAATGAGAATTTCCATGAATTTCCACAACTTTCTAGAATCCTCCAAGATCATTCTAGAAACTTCTCAAGCTGTTAGTCATCATCTATGTAATGAAGTGAAGTCATTTGTGCAAGGGGTTGGTGCATTGAGGTGGAGAATAGAGAGAATTAAGAAGTTGCTTCGATTGTAAGAAATTGAGAGAATCACCATAATCTTCCATTTCTGTTCAAGCTTCCCATTCATCTTCAATATTTGGTGTATTGTGAGGGATTGTAAGCAAGATCATAGGTCCAACAATGGAGGATTGAAGAGCTAGCTTTCACATTGCAAGAATCCACATCAGAATTGCAGCCAAGAATCCAAGCACCTTCCACCATTTCTTTTGCAAACAGAAACCCTAGCATCATCTAAAGATCATTGGTGAAGCTTGCCAGGCCTTGAAGTGCACGATTCCACGACTGTTTCATCAAAATTGCAAGGTATGCATTTCAATCTATATCTCTTCATCTAGGTAGTATTAGATGGAATGGTTAGGATCAAAATGCTTAGAGACCATAGGTGTTTGATTCCTGAGAAGTGGAGAGATTTCTGTGAGGTTCCATGGCAGGGTGTATTGACTTTGATGACCAAGGATAGGTTATATATTGAGTATTAATGAGCATGCAAGGGCTTGATGAGATCAGGGTAACATGGTGAACAAGATAGGACAGTTGAATTGGAGAATTGTGAGGCTCCATTGATGAGTGCAGTTAGTATTCTATGAGGTTCCACCTATCGGGTTTTATTATGGGGTTAGTTTTAGAGCAAACTAAGAGCATAGTCTTGTAAAGGGGAAGAAATGGAGTGAATTTGGTCTTTACAAGTTTCGTTTTCATGGCATATTTAGGGAGAACGAGGAGCTTGAAGTTTGTGCATGGGAGCTGTTTTTTTTCTGCAAACCCTAACTCGTTTGGGACGATGACCGTGGGCCGTCCGATTGTCCTGATTTGTTGACCTTTTCATCGCATCGTGTGGCCATTATTCAAATTGAAAATGGAGGGAGAGACTGAAGTGAAACACGGCGTTTCACTTAAACGCGCGTTTGGGCTTGGATCCAATTTTCTATCCCCACCCCCCAATTGAGAAGCCCAATGTTTTACACGTGAAGTTACTACTATTTGCACCGAAGGTTTAATCATTTTCTTTTGTTTTTTTAATTCATTTCTGAAGCGCGCTGGGCCTAATATAATTCATATCTGCACCCCTGGTTCTTGGCCCAATGGAGAATATAACTGAGCGAATTGGCTATTCAGACCCCCTCCCCTTTTATTTCCATTTTGTTATTTTAATTCCTTTAATATTTTTGATATCTTTAAAAAATCATAAAAAATAGGAAAATTGAGATTTTTAATTCCTTCTTTTTGCTATAGGTCCATAGTTCTGTCTAGAAAAATACCAAATAATAAAATTGACATTTTATTTTGTTTTACTATTTTTCATGCATTTTTCTTGTAAATAGCATTTTATTGAATTTAGTTTAGTACTCAAATTTGTTAGTTTTAGTTCTCATAGGTCCCCTTAGATTTAGGGTTCATTCTTTTTAGAGTGATTAGTATAGGACTTCAACTTGTACATAAGATTTAGTTCATATTTTTAGGGTTTAGTTTTAGGTGTTAGTTTAGGTGTGAATAACATGAACAAAATTAGGGGTTAAGTGATAACATAGGAGAATTGAATCATTTCCCTTAGGACTTAGAGATTGAATATTTTAGATATGGGACTATAGGGACTATGGGTAGTTATTAGATCCCTTAGAAATTATTAGGATTCCCCTACTGCTATTATTACTACTATATTTGTTTGACTGGTGTGGTGTGCCCTCTCTGGGGATTATAATTTGTCTGTGTGGGTATTGGGATTGCTTGGGGATTGGGAGAGCTGAAGACTTGTGATGATGAAGCCATTGGAGATCCAGATGCTGAAGACCAACTTCCAGAGTTGAAGAGGAGATTCCTGCTAGCAGCTGTTGAGGAGACTAGGGTTTAGGAGCTAGGCAGAGCTCTAGATTAGAAAGCTTGTTTCTCAAACATGGAATGCCTTGTGTGCATCCATCCTTTCTCTATGATTCAAAGTCTCTTTCAAATATCCACCTCCTTCCTTTGGAAGGATCAGTGAATGTATTTGAAAGATAGAACTTTTGAGGGAAAATTATCGGTATAATGTTAACAGTTAATGAACCACCCTTGGTAGGTAATTGACTGTCTAACATTCATTCACTTCATCTTGTTGATTGATATTCCTCCTGGGAGTTTGAGACTTGAAGAAAAGCCATTGTAGACTGAAGATTGATGATCAAGACCTTGCTGGAAGGCTGTGGAGATGGAGATTGATGCTTGTAGCTGATTGGAGATTACTTGAAGTCAGATGTTGATTCAGAGCTGCTGATGCTGTTTATTTTTGCTGTATTTCATTTCTGATGTATTGATTGGTTTTCCTGACTGTATTGTTTGCTGGTAACCTGTTGGGTTGAAAGTGAAGTCTGTTCACTTTTGCCTATTGTTTTCTAGGTTCGAGGTTGAGTGGGACTCCCTTGCCTCGCTTGTATTGTTGCATCCATGCATTTTACTGCTTTACTGTATATATCTGCTATTGTTTCTGTTTCCGTTTATCCCTTAGGATCTCTGTTTCTCTCTGCGCATGAGAGGAGCATGATAGACACTAGGTCTTAACCCATGCATGATAACATTAGGTTAGCTTGATTCCCTTTGCAACCGTAGGTTAGAGTTCTGTCTCTTTCTTTCTCAAAACAAACAGAAAAATACAATAAGATTTCAAACACAATAAAAGACACTTCTTCCGTAAAAGAATGTGAACTCATCAAGACGTCATTTTTGTCCGCTTGGACTGCTAATCAGAAAAACCTTTTTCAGAAGAAATAAAATCAATCAAGACGAGCTTGTGTCGTACGTAGCCCGAACTACGTTTGCTCTGATCTTTCATGTTGTATGAAAGTACGTAGGCATAGGATGCGATATCCTAGCGAGCAACCTTCCCCTCCTTTCCCGTAGGTAGGCGAACTACGTTGACTCTGATTTCTCGTTCCAGACGGGAATACGTAGGCATAAAGTGCGATACTTTGCCGAGTCATTTTCTTTTCTTTTAACCCCCGACCTTTAGTTTAGATAGAATAACAATCCATACCGAAAACAAGCGTGGATCCCGTCGAGTACGACGGACGTGAGGGGTGCTAATACCTTCCCCTTGCGTAACCGACTCCCGAGTCCAGGTTTTGGTTGCGATGACCATACCTTTCCCGTGTTGTGCGAGGTTTACTCTGAGCGTTTCCTCTCCCTCCCGTGGGATAAATAACGCACGGTGGCGACTCTTCTGTTCAGCCGGCGCCGATTTTCGCAGTAGCGACACTTAGGAAATTAAGTTATTTCTAGTCTTAATTCAAGTTTCTAAAAATAACTTCATGTCATGGTATCCCCCATGCTCCATCAAGTCCACATGACCCTCTTTGTGCTTACAAACATGCAAGGAAAATATTTAAGAGCTAATTCAATGTTGGAATATCTCAAGATCAAGGCTATGCATACATTCATGGGCAATTTGAATATGGTCCAAAACAGCCCCATGCAAGAAGTGGCAATGTGTATCATGTCACAAAATATACATGTCACAAGACCAAGGGAATGGCATATGATAATGCATCTAAAAATCAGAATTTCAAAATTTTGTCCAAAGGTTAACATTGACCAAGAGGGTAGTCCAAGCATAAGCCAACAAAGAGGTGAAAGGATTGAAGGCAATGTAGAGGGCTGCAGAAAAAGACAGCATGGGAAAGTAGTGCAGAAAAATGCAGCATAGCCATATACATGGAAATGGAATGAAAGAGAGTGACATGAGAAAAGGTGGTAAGAGACATTACCCCATGAAAGATCTGATGTTTAGGGAGAAGGGAAAACCCTAGAGGGGAGAGATAAGAAGGAAAGGGGTTGTAAACAAAGAGAGGATTCACTCTTCACACATTACACATTTTACACATTGCAAAAACCAGAAAATAGAGAGAGCAAGAGAAACCTTGAAAACCAGAAAAATATAAAGGAAGAAAAACCAGGAAAAAAAGAGTGACATAAAAGCACAAGAGGACCATTGAGAAAAAAAACCTTCACAACATAGAGTGAAGAGTGGAGAGCACCTCCAACAAAAATCAGTGGAGGACTTGCAAGAAAGATAGAAAGCTCTTGGGTATCCATTTCAAACCTTTCTCTCTTTAATTTTTGCTTTTATATTAATTTTACTTCCTCTTTTATGTGTTGTTGTACTGAGCATATCATGTAAGGTTCTAAGGGGACCAATAAATCAGTTTTTAGAACCAATAAAAAGGAAGAAAATCACAAAAGACAGCAAAAAATACAGCAAATACTGTATTTTTCGCTTCAGGTCGCGGCGCGAACTGTCAAAAACAGAATCAAAACTTTTCTCAGTTTGTGGCGCGAACATGCAAAAAACAGAATGTTCATTTTTCTCAGTTCGCGGCACGAACACCCTTTGCGGCGCGAACTGATCAGTTTGTTTATGTTTTTTTGCTGTTTTTTACCTAAAAAAATTTTTTTCAAGGAGTTCGCCGTTTTTTTTACATGTCTCGATTTTTTTTTTGCCGACTAGCCCATATGTTTGCATGGTTTTAGTGTAAATATTGTTATTGTCTTTGTTGACTCTTGATTACATAACCATTTTCAAAAAAAAACAAACTCTCGATTTTATCGAGCCATTTTCGACCATGTAAGTCGGTCGCCTTGTGCGTCCGCCATCGACCTTGTTCGTGTCACCTCAAACCTTTTTAAGCAATTAAACCCTTGACCCAACGTCAAGCGGATTTTCTCAAACGATTGTTAAGCCAATTCACCATATTTAATAAAAGGGTAAAGTTCTCTTTGTATTGAACTAAAGAGAAGGAATTGAGTGTAGACTTCTTCCTTTCCGAGTGTCGAGATGCTCACTGTAGTGTGGGTGGTTTTGATACTTGTCTTTCAATACGAAGACGTTTTCATCCACACCTTTTTTTTTCCTAAAAAACCTCGGTCCCGTACCGAGCGCATTTTTAAACTCTTTTCATAACAAAAATTTGAATGGTCGTGGAGTGGTTAGGCGTAGGCCTTCTCCTATCCCGAGTGCTGACGTTTACCGTAGGGTTCTCTATCGCAAAAGCACTTACCATTCAAAACCAAAAACACTTTCATAAGAGAATGAAGTTCTCTTTGTATTGAACTAAAGAGAGAGGATTAAGTGTAGACTTCTTCCTCTCCGAGTGTCGAGATGCTCACTGTAGTGTGTGTGGTTTTGATACTCGTCTTTCAATACGAAGACGCTATGTTCGCCACACCCTTTCATAACAAAAACTTTGAGATGAAGAATTGGGTACTACCCGTAGGGGTTACTATCCGAGGATCTATCTCGCCCCTAAAAAAACATTTCAACAAATCAAATGTGACATCTTGCCTCGCATGGCGAAAACTTATCTTTCGAAAAGGATATGATACGTCCGTTCTACCGCAAACAGGTAATGCCTAAGTCTCCAACGAGCGAGCAGCAATACACCTAACTGCTAGAATGCGTACGATAGCATCATCCATAAAAACATCAACAAATCGTAGGCCGAACTACGGCTGCTCTGATTTCTCATACCAGATGAGGATACGTAGGCACAAGACAGCGATGTCTTGGCGAGCACAACCCCCCTATCACCCGTAGTTTCCCGAACTACGTCGACTCTGACTTTCTCATATTCGTTGAGAATACGTAGGCCTAGGACCGCGAAGTCCTACCTAGTCCGTCATTTCTCTCTTCTTCCCTGTTACCTCCTTTCCCTATTTCTAACCCTTTTCTCCCTATCTTTTGGAACACCTTTTTTTTATAGCATAATATTTAAGCAAACAAATTCACACATTCGACAAGCAAATGGTTCCCATCGAGTATGATGGATGCGAGGGGTGCTAATACCTTCCCCTCGCATAACCGGCTTCCGAACCCGTTCTTGGTCGCGAGACCATCTTATCTATTTCTTTCTTAAGGTTTTCTCGATATTTTCCTTTCCCCTCATGGGATAAATAAAGTTCGGTGGTGACTCTTCTGTCCTTTCCTTTTCGCCTTCCCCGTTGTTGCGATGTATTTTTCGAGTAGCGACACCCAGCAGTTTGAAACCCTGTATAATAAATGTTATCCTCAGCAGATCGAGATTGATATCTCCAGCAAAGTAGGGTCATCTCCAACAAGTAGGCGTGGGATTATCCCCAGCAGTGGAACGAATTCAGAATTTCGTTTTCCCCGCAGAGTCTGAATGACTGGCTTCTTTCCCCTCAAATTCTAGGTCATTGACTCATTCCCCAAGCGGAAGTTGTTATTGTTGAGTTTATTTCTCATTTTTGCCCAAGCAGAGGTCGATGTTGATTCCCTCCCTATCTAATCCCCAACAAAGTCAACGGAGTTAATTTTTCTTCCCCACAGAGTGGGACTGACTCAGAGATGGTTATTCTCCATCCTCAGCAGAGAGAGGGCTTGGGAAGGTCCCCCAGTAGATCTTATTCATAATCCCTAATAGATAGCGGATTAAATCTTCAGCAGAGCGGAATCTCCGACAGAATAGAGCCATCCTTCAGTAGTCTGCTTTGATTTCCAGCCGAGTTGTTAGTTCCCCAAAAGAGTTGTATTCTGTTAGGCCATCTGGGACGTTTTCCTCAGCAGAGTTTGATTTTGATCCCCAGCAGAGTGGGTTTGTGCTTAGTAGAGCAGTTTCACCCAGAAGTTTTCTTGGAGGCCACCCAAGGCTTGTATTCCCCAGCATGAGTCCGTTTGCACTAGGCGTGCCTAGTTTTTCCCCAGCGGAGTTGGTTTCCTCTCTTCAGCATTTATTTTGCTGAAGTGGTTCCTTTGCATTTTCATTGTGCATAGCATCCTCCCAAACGCGTAGCATTTCCATTTCGTATGGAGCATTACGCCATATTCAAACATATGCATTTAAAACATAAGTCAGGTTGTTACCTCTTTATTTTCAGGTGTATCTCCAGCAATTATCGGTTTATTTTTTCCGACCTGTGTGGTATCTAGACCTCCAGCAAGATCATTGACAGATATGTTCATCTTATCATTCTCTCCAACAGAGTCTATTTATTCAAGTTCATATTTCCCCAACGGATTTCTTCACCCAGATGGTGAATCGACGAATGTTCTTCTCAACTTAGGGTTGAGCCGGCCTTTGGGTTCAATGCTCGCTTTTATTTAGCGAATGAATGACGGCGAAGTCAGATGATTTTGAGAACTGACGGCGAAGTCAGATTATTTTGAGAACTGACGGCGAAGTCAGATTATTTTGGGAACTGACGGTGAGGTCAGATCTTTTTACCGACTTGATGTCGAGGCCTGACGGTGATGTCAGATGCTTTTACCGATTTGAAATCGAGGATTGACAGCGAGGTCAGATCTTTTTACCGACTTGATGTCGAGGTCTGACGGTGATGTCAGAAGCTTTTACCGATTTGAAATCGAGGATTGACGACAAGGTCAGATCTTTTTACTGACTTGATGTCGAGGCTTGACGATGATGTTAGATGCTTTTACCAATTTGATGTTAATGACTGACGACGAAGTCAGATGATGTTGAGTCCTGACGGTGAAGTCAAACGTTTTTACCAACTTGATATGGATGACTGACAGCGAGGTCAGATGTATTACTGACATATTGTCAATGACTGACGGCGAGGTGAAATGTTCTTACCGACTTAACATCGATGTTTCCTATTTGGTAATGAGTTAGCTCATTGTCCTTGCAACCATCAGATACAGTTATTTCTTGGGACTTTATTCCAATGAACAAGTTTATTCGATTACTGTTTCATTCTACGGTTGTCAAATTTCTTGGTTCTTTGGTATTCAACCGTCTTTTACCTCGAATGTTTGAAAGCCATCGCTTTTCATCCCTTCAGGTCCAAGACGCTTGAATAGGGGCAGTTGTTGCACCCCAAAATTTGACCAACCTTTTTCTTAATATTTGGCTTATGTTTCATTTCATTTTTGCATTTTTGCATTTTGCATATCATAGTTCTTACAGGGGATCAAGTGTTTGTTTGTGTATCATCCAAGAGGAAAGTCGTTATTGGTTTCAAGCTCAAGCAAAGACACTGGTACAAACCATCAGAATGTTGTCAAGGGGTCCATAAGGTTTTATCATTAGTGTGAACATGAGATAGAAGTTTGTTGAATACCTCAGAGGTCATGGTGGAGTGGAAATGGTCACTCGGTTCGTCTAAACAATGCCTAGGCAAAAGAATGAGAGATTAGGGTTTCATTTTTTTAATCAGGCTAAACTTGTTTTTGGAGGAAAACTTGTTTCCATGGTCTTCCATATGTCCTAAGGTGTTTGAGGATGGGTGATTGACTATCAATTTTAATCAGAAGAGCTTCAATTGATCAGTTGATTGAAAATCAAGAGATTTGGAGAAAAAGTCAATTGTGTAGTGAAAAAGTCAACTCCTGACTTTTTGAGGTCAATCATGATCCTTAATTTCAATACGACCAATGGGTGGAATTTGATCAAGAAAAGTCAAGGAAATCATGAAAAATCAAGAGTTGTTGAAAGTTGCTATTTTGGGATTTAGGGTTTTAGAAACTTTCTGTTTTTGGAAAGTTTTATGGTTGGAACAGCCATCTTCAAAGCCATTTTTCTTCATGATCAAGGTTTCAAATGAACTTTGGCCAACATCAAAGTTGTTCCTTGTATTTCAAGCTTTACAAAAAGTCCAAGAAGTCTTCCATATGATACTTGGAGCTCAAGTTATGGAGGTTCAAAGTTGGGAAAAAATAGTCCAAAATTCATAACTTAGAATTTTTCTAAGTTACCTCTAGGCAGATTTTCATGTCATGGTTTTTATGCCTATTTTTCATGATCTTCCCAACTCCATTTTAATTTTTCTCAAGCATGAAAGTTGTAGACCTTATTTCAAGCTTTTCAATCATGGTTAGAGCTCAATTTTTCATCCATCATAGCATGAGATGTGGTCTTCACAAGATAGGGTTTTCAAGTTGGCAAGTGTGGAAACTTAGTGAAATTTCACTAAGTATGGAGAATGTCTCTTGAGGACAGATTTTCAAGTGAATTTTTCATACCATTTTTGGCCTTGTATCAATTTCATCTCAACATGAAAGTTGCTCATGGATATGCAATCTTCATTTTTTGTTCAAACATCATATCATTTGCTTGAGTATTCATTCACTTATGGTGGTTTGAAGTGAGCCTCTTGGAGCTTTTGCAAAATGCCATTCATGAAGCTTTTTTGGCCACCATTTCTTGCAGCATACAAGCCACACGTATGATATGTATGCTTTGTGCATTCTTTGTGTACCAAACATTACCCAAACAAGAGAAACTAAGCTTGTACCATTTGTACACTATTTTGAATTTCTTGCCCCAAAAAGGAAGAGACAAGCCACCCTCATTCTGTCCACTATGCAGTCCATCCAGCTTGCTCCCTCCACTCTAGAAAACAACAAGAAAGCCAGCATGCTCATGTACTGCCCCTTGATCCACCATTTGATTCAAAAACCTTGAACATGTAGCATCTGATTCATCCATCTTTCACCACAGTAAAATCCCCCAAAATCCCCTTTTCACATCCTATTTAAGCTAACTAGCAGCTGGGCAAAACCCTAGCCTCCATTATTGCAAGAGAAACCAGAGTTTGTGAACCATTTTCAAATCTTCCAAAACCTAAAAAACTGCCTGTTGAAAACTGCATACCAGCAGCCCCTTCAACCACCCAATCACCTCAAAAAATCATCCACACAACCCACAAATGACCTTTGGAAGGTGTTCAAACCTTTAAAAATAGTCCAAAACTTCATATATAAAAAGTCACTTGTTGTATAAAAAAAGAAGAAAGCTCAAAGGAGGTATTGTGTGTCTGCTGCGAGCTTACTTTGGAGTTTGCAAGAGGTAAGTATTTCTAAACACTCTATTCTATATGCATCAGTGTCATCAAAACATGTTTGAGTTTGTTTGTGTTCTTGGAGTTTGTTAACTCTCTTTTGAAATATTACTTTATTATTGTGATGACAAGCCTACTGTTGTTGGATGTACAATGTTGCTATGTTGATTTGCAAGTTGTTTGTGTGAGAAATATGCATTTAGTTAAGTTTTTTGTTTGTTGCTCAACATTATCTTGTTTAGGGTTACTTTAAATGATGATGATGATACTGGATCTATCTAGCTTGCATAGGATGTGATTTTTATAACTGTCTTCTTTGAAGGCTACTGCTAGCTATGTGTGTATGTATCTGTATCCATGTTGTCTTACTATTGAGTTCTATTTACTCTTTTGTTTGGGGTGCCATTAAGCTTATTTCGGTTTTGCCTAGTGATTAGTTTGTTTTTCTTGGAGATTGACCTCGGGCCTAGGTTTAGTGCTCTGATCTCAGCAATGTTACTTTCTGTTGTGAACTTAACTTAGTGTGTTTGGATCAGTCCAGCATTTGGAAGGTGTATAAATTTATCATTAGAGTGAGAGTTGTCATGGAAGTTCAAAACTGTTGTGTGCCCCCAATTCTGTTTAAGTCCTTGCAGACAGTCTGTTTGTGTGGCTGGTTGAAGGAGTTTGTGTGGAATTCTGGCTGCTTGTTAATCATTAGTGAATGGGTTAGGTTTTAGCAAGATAGTGAACTTGAGGGTTCAGGCTTCAGTTCGTTTTTCTTTGCCGATACAGTGAAGTAAAGGGGAGGTTATTTTCATAGAAATCTGCTTTGGTTCTATCAAGCCTTTTGGGTTCAAATTCTCCAACTATTGTAGGCTGTAAATGTCTTTGATGGTTGGTTTGTGACTATGCTGTCTTGAGGGTGCTGTTGGATTTGTGAATATCTGTTTGAGACCTAGGCTTAAGGCAGAGTGATTGAAACAAGTGTGCCTTGCTGCTGCTAAAACCAAGTCCTTCTTGCTTAAGTTCAGTTATGCCATTATCATTGGTTTTTAGACTTGTTGAACATAGTTATGTCTTGAACCTACAGTCATGCTATTAGACTTTTCTGGCTTAAGTTTGATTCCATCCACACCTTTTCTTTACCTTGCCATTAATTGATGATTACCCTTTGCTAAAATCTGTTGATTATGGTGACTGTCGTTAAAGAACAAAAGGAGGACTTAGTTTTTGGCGAGTGCATTGTAATAACCAAAATTGTCATTGACATTTGTGGAATTTGCAGATGTTTGGAACTGTAATATCAGAATCTTATTGTTGCCTAGTGCTAGTGATATACCTTTGCATTGTGATTTGGTTATTACAGTCAGCCTGTGATAGGACTTTGGTGTGCCTCAATCTTGCTAGGCATTAGTAAAGGTCCATGTAGGTTAGGCTCTTGGCATGTTGGCCTGGTTAAGATTAGTGTTTGGTCTGGGAACTTTTGCATAGTTTTGTTACTGCCAAAAACTGTTGAACTATGTTCTTGTGTTGGAAAACTTTCAATCATGTTGGCTACTGTTAGAATCATGTATGTATGGGCCTTAGCATAGGATTTGGAAGCCCTTGATGTATGATGTTTAAGACTGATGTTTAGGAATGCTTAATTACTTCATGTGACACGAAGACTGCTTTAAGCATATTTATGCATGCCTTTGCCATGTGGTTTTGAGGATCTTCCATGATGTGCTTGGTAGTATCATTGGCCTTTTATTGAGGTTTATGTTAGTATTCTGTTGAGAACCTATACCATGTTTTGACAGCATCCTTCATCCAATCTCAGTTTGTCTCTTAGAATTGCTGATCTAGGTTCATGGTTGCTCCCTATTTGAGAAAGTTGGGTTTCATGTGTTTTTATTTGGATTTGATTGGTTAAAACCCTGATGTTTAAATTGGTAAAACTCAATGAGTGTCCCAACGGGTATGCATTGTGGTTTGGGAGTTGCTGCCATAGTCCATCAATGGATGTTGATGAGGTACAAAACCTGTTGTTGTTGTGACTGTTGTTCAACTGGGCCTTTAAGAGCATTAGCATGGTGGATTTGCTTTGTTCTTCCAGGGATTGTTGTTGATTTAAGTAGGCTGATTCATTTTTGGTTATCAATGTATTTGAAGGCTGGTTAGCATGTTTATATCAAAGGATGTTTGCTTCAGTCTTGGCAACACACTATTGGTAGATTCAGGTTTGTTTAAGATGTTGACCATCTTTGAAACTTTGGCTTTTGAAGTCTGTTTGTTTAAGTTTGATGATGTTGAGGTCTGCCAACTTAACCTTTCATCCAATCTCAGTTGGTGGTATGAGCTTATCCATGTCATAAGCTGTTGTCCAGTTTGGATTTGTTTGAGTTGCAAACATTGAGTTTTAGTGTGGTTGATGCTGAGCCCTTATTGCTGTTGGCCATTAGTATCTATGCTGGTGTAAATTGGCTTCTGCTGATGTAGTGAAGAGAGGGTTGTTTCCCCTAGAACTGTTTGGTTTTAGGATAGGATTATGTCAATTGGTGGACCTTTTGTATTGATGTTGTGCCTACTGTCTAGGCAAGTTGAAGGGTTTGACCAGTTTAGTTCCATCAGGTTTTGGCTGTTGTTGTAGAGCTGTCTAAGTTCATAACAGATTGGAGTTTCTTCTATGTTAGCATATTTGAGTTGTTGATTAGCCTGATGTCCCAACTTTTGTTGTTGAGATTATTCCTTTGTTTCTTTTATCAGGCTTGCATTTAGTCTTTAGAGCTTATTTAGGCTTACTCCATGTCTTGGTTGAGATGGTCAGATTGCAGGGCATGCCCTCACTTTGTGTGGCTGTGAAGCCAATGTAGTATAGATTGCAGTTGCTGTCTTGGTCTGTTGATTAAGCATTGTTGACACACAATACTTCAATTTCACCAACTTGCAACTCGTATATCTTTTTATTGGTCTAAGTTTTGTTAAGTGAATTTCCTGTCATGAACCATTGTTGAACATATACCACAAAGATCAGGTTTTGGCTCAGTCATTTTGCATTGGCTGTAATTATTGATAAAGTTATTTTTTGGATTTTGTGGCAACAGCTTTGAGAGTGCCTTTGCAGCCTCACTTTTCTGGAATCTGTTGTGTTGGATTCATGTTGTGCTTAACTAATGATATGTTTAAATGAGAATTGTTTGAAGTTGTGATAGTGTTGGTTCTGTCACAACCAGTCTTGCATTTTCAGTCCCAAATTTCACCCTTTGCAACTCAACAGCCATATTTTGATTCAGTAGGATTTAAGATTCCTCTTTGAACATGATTACTCTACACCATATTTGAAACTTGCTCAAACCCTTGTTTGATCCTAGATGCATCAGTTTCAACCTTTGAACTCCAAAATGCATCTCAAGACCTCACCTTGCGTGTTCAATCGGATTTTACTATAGGAGCATCTTTTGAAAATTTGAACTGCACCATTGTGATCCTCTTGAGTTTTCAAGCAATATGGACTTTTGTTTCACTTGATTACTCTATACCATTTGGAAAATTTGGAATCGAATCGTTTTTGGAAGTTTTGCCTTGATTTTTCCACCTTGAGCTTGCCTAGAAAATACGCTTGTTAAGTATATTTACACATGGGGTGGCTTGATACAACAGATGTATCGCCACTCCAGTGGTTAGAAGCTCACTCTTAAGACCTTGCATGACCTTGTAAACCCGTGTTCGACCCCTGTTGGGGCTTTTTTTTTGTTTATTTCTTTTTTCATTTTCTTTCTTGTTTTATTTTTTTTTTTTGTTTCTCTTTCCATTTGCTTGCACATGCGTATAAGTGGTAGAACTGGCTTTATTTTGAGCCTGCAGCCCCAAGGTCTTGAGTTCAAGCCTTGGGGAGGCACTTTCCTTAATTTTTTAGAACTTGTTTTCTTATTTCTTTTTATTTCATTTTATTCTTTTCTTGTTTTTATTTTTAATTAGTTTTAAATATCAAAAATCCAAAAAAAATCTTATTTTATTATTTTAATGTGTTATTTTATTTTCCATCCTTTTTATTTTATTTTATTTTATTTTCCATTTTATCATTTTATTTTATTTCATCAATTTCTTTTCTTTTTTTCATTTCACTTTTGAGTGAATTATTTAGTGTTTACTTGGCGTCGTGCCATGATCCCCCTAGGGTTCCTAGTCTCTCCGTTTAGGATGGGAGTATGAGAGACATTAGTTGTTCAATCCTTTGCATGACAACACTAGGATAGTTTCATTCCCTTTCACCTCAACTTTAGGAGCATTCTGCATGATAACTTTAGGGTCCAGTTTCCCCTTAGTTTGAGTCTTTCTCTTCTCATCTCATAAATAATTCAAAACACCTAATAAAGAAATATTTGAGTCGTACACTACGAGCCTTAAGTATTCGAGGAATGATGGTTGGGGGGCCTCCTCTCAACTGTCTAGAGTGTTTAGCGTATGCCCTTTGGGCGATATGCGACGCATTCGCTCTCGAGTCATAGTCTTTAGTGCGGCATGAGTTTCAAACCATAACTCAATCCACTTCTTATCTTAAAAAACACAAAACAAAAAAATCAAATCTTTTTTTCCTTCGGGATTTTAATTGGAAAACCATTTTCAGAAAGAGTTTTGTTAAGCTTTGATTCTACCGCAAACAGGCATCGTCCCTAACTGCTGGAATCACAGTTTAACCCTACCCAGTTTAAAACGCTTGAACCAATTTATGGTCGTGTTAGCCCGAACTACGTTTGCTCTGATTTCTCGTACAAGACGAGGATACGTAGGCACAAGACGATGATGTCTTGGTGAGGAACCTCCCCCACCTTCACCCGTAGTTTTCTGAACTACGTTGACTCTGATTTCTCATGCCAGATGAGAATACGTAGGCATAGAGTGGCGACGCTTTATCGAGTCACTTTTATTTTCTTTTGCCCCCATGAGCCTTTATCATTGATAGATTTACACCCTTATAGACTAGACAACAAGCGTGGATCCCGTCGAGTACGACGGATGTGAGGGGTGCTAATACCTTCCCCTTGCGTAACCGACTCCCGAACCCGAGATTTGGTTGGGATGACCTGTCTTATTCCCTTTTTGTTAGGTTTTCTCTAATCGTTTCCTTTCCCTCTCTTTGGGATAAATAACGAACGGTGGTGACTCTTCTGTCCTTGTCGGCCCCTCTTTGCAGCGATGCGTCACCTTCCCCTTGCGTAACCGACTCCCAAACCCAAGATTTGGTTGCGATGACCTGTCTTCTCCCTTTTCTGTAGGTTTTCTCTGATAGTTTCCTTTCCCTCTTTTGGGATAAATAACAAACGGTGGCGACTCTTCTGTCTTTGTCGGCCCCTCTTCGCAGCGATGCAACAACTGGCGACTCTGCTGGGGAAAGAACCCAGAGTCTCTGGTTCCCTATGCGAGTCAATCTTAGTGCTTGTTTGTTTATCTTTGGGTGTATGTGTTGTACTTTATCTTTATTGCATTTTACTTTCAGCATTGTATACATCAGTTTTGCTGTGTTGTTGAGGGGGAATGTTCCATTGAGTGAGAAGCCAAACCCAGGCTTAAGTACAACATAACATTAGAAGCGGAAAGTAGTGGTGAACCTGTATGTTTGGCATGCACTAGTTCCCATGAAATTCGCGCTCAAACGAGATTTTCTTTGATGACTTCCTTTCCAGTCCATTGGACCGTTGAGAGGATTTTAGATCTGAGGATTGTCGACTCTGGGGACCGATCATTTGGAAGTTAGCTAAGTGAGGCCGTTTCGTGAGTTTATGATGCCAAACCAGAAATGGTGAACGTATCATCATTTCTAGAAAGTCTGTGACGCTGATGACCGCATAGGATGTCGTACCTTTATCAGTGATAGGTTCATACCTGTGAGTTGGGAGGGTTATGCAAGTAACTTTAACCTCCAACCTACCCTGGTTTTCTTGTCAGAATAAACCAGTGAACTTGATACAGTGGGTCCTTGTGATGGTGCTATGTTCTTGCTAAAGCGGAGCGCTGGTTCTTTTTGATCAACAGCACATCAATCTTGATCCCCTGTTGCATTTGCATTTGCATTTTCATATTGCATTTTCATTGACATGTATTTATGTTGCAGGTGCATATTTTCTCCTCAATTATAGTGATCTTATCTCTTCTCATACATGGAGTATACCTTGAAGAAGACAGTGGCATACAAGTTCCCTACTCCGGATATTGGATCTTTATTGAGTTTGATTTTTGTGGCTGATAGGAAGGTGATGGAAGATTTCAAAGAATCTTATAGGAAGCTCTTGAGCGGTGTATGCAAGCCTTCAGTATATGAGTTGGGTGGTCTCCAGACTCTGCTTCAGTCCTATGATCTTCAGCTGAGGTGTTTCTTGTTTCCATATTATGTGTTGGCACCTACCCTTGAAGAGTTCTCTGTGTTGTTGGGGGTACCTATATTGGATTAAATGCCATTCTATCACACTGACGCTGAGCCTGATCTGGTTAAGCTTGTTGCTGCTCTGCATTTGGATGTTTCTGAGCTGAAGGGGAAAGTGGCTAAGAGAAATGGAATGTCTGGTTTTCCTTTATCTTTTCTGGTTGATAAGGCTCAACAGTTCGCCAAAGATGGTTGTTGGGTTGTGTTTAATGCTATCTTAGCATTGTGTATCTATGGTATCATGTTGCTTCCTAATATTCCAGATTTTGTAGATTTGGATGTGTTCCATATCTTTGCTTCAGGGAATCCTGTACCTACGCTTCTAGGAGACATTTTTCATTCTGTTCACTATAAGAATGAGAACCAGAGAGAGAAAAACGTATCTTGTTGCGCACCTTTGTTGTACAGGTGGTTCGTTAGTCACCTTCCTAAATCAGGTCCATTTGTTGATGCTGCAGGTACTTCAGACTGGTCACAGAGATTGATGGGATTTGTAACACCCCCTTCTATACCCCCAAATAAACAAATAGATCACATAATAAAATTTCATCAGAGTAAATTTGAAACATGGTATAAAAGAAGTATGCCACATCATGCACAAAATAACATAAAACACCTGCTCTGTAAAAGACATGTAACTGAAGGTGAGAAAATACTTAGAAGGGGGGTTGAATAAGGATTTAGAAAATATTATGGCAATAAAAACACAAATATTTTTATCCTGGTTCGTTGAACTCAACTAATCCAGTCCACCCTATCAAGAGTGATTTGCCTTTCTCCACATGGATTAATCCACTATAATCAAACTGATTGCAATAACAACCACTAAGAACAACTATCTTAGTCTTCTCAAGAACTACTGACCACAACTTGGTCTTCTTAAGGAACTTTTACAATCAAATGTAAACTAAACAAGTGTTTAAAATGCTTCTAATAAAGCTATATCACAACTGTGATTTACACTTAAGTTTAAGAACGTATGAAACTATTCAGCAAAGAAAATATAATTTGTATGAGAGCTTTGAGAGAGTTTCAATGAATTTGTCAAAATACGTCAACTGTAGAAAGATGTTGAAGGCTTGCTTATATAGACAAAGAAGTCCAAGACGTTGCAAGCTTGAAGACCGTGTACTGCAAAGTAGTTGTAGCCTTTTGTCTTCACATCACTTGACCTTTCCTAGAAGTAGAACGTTCAGAGAAATCCTTTTTGCCTGAGTTCTTGTGTCTAGCATAAAAGAGGAAAGAGTCGTTTGGCATAACCAACGGATATAACTTTGAATAATCTTCTTCAACAAGTTTCTATTTCACAACAAACATCAGAGCCTTGAGTGATCAGAGTCTTTGATGTCATCAGAGTTTGCTGTATCAGAGTATTGCAGCAAGTGTGCTTTAGCGTGAAATTAATCAGAGCAGAGTTTGGAGATCAGATCCTCAGTACTTGCAGCGAATAGTACTATCAAAGTCTTCTGAAGAACAGTGCTTAAAATTCTTCATACAAAGTCTTCAGTCTACGCTTCAGATGCTTCTGTAGCTTCTGCATCAGAGTCTTCTGTAGGCAGCGCTCAGAGTCTTCTGTAGGAAGCACTCAGAGTCTTTTAATTAGATACTTTTGACGCTCAGATCCATTTTTGCTTTCATAAGAATATTAAATTTAATATCTGCAGCAAAAATACTTGAACAAATTTAGAGTATATAATTTCTTAATACAAAATTTCATTAGTGTTATCATCAAAACATAGAGATATAACTAAGAACCAATATGTGTTCTAATAGTAACAGTGGGGTAGCTTCAATAGAGGAACTTAGTCCTTACACCCACATCTCAATATTTAGAATTAAAGCGGAAAATCTAAACATTGAATCACTTAAAACATGTAATCATATAAATACATATCATTCAATTTGTTTCATCACATCATTCGTTTTTAAATAAACATTTACGATCAGATACATATACAAAATGTATCCCAAAAGAATATTATACAATCCTAACTACCCGGTGCTAAATATCAGAGCATAACCGACCAAAAGAATGAAATTATACTTCACAAAAGACTTCCATCAAAGCTAATCTGCAATGCCTCATAGAGCATTATAAAACAGCAGAAGGGTGAGAAATATTATCATAATAATCAATGCATAAAATCATATATATATATATATATATATATATATATATATATATATATATATATATATATATATATATATATATATATATATATATATATATATATATATATATATATATATATATATATATATATATATATATATATATATATATATATATATATATATATATATATATATATATATATATATATATATATATATATATATATATATATATATATATATATATATATATATATATATATATATATATATATATATATATATATATATATATATATATATATATATATATATATATATATATATATATATATATATATATATATATATATATATATATATATATATATATATATATATATATATATATATATATATATATATATATATATATATATATATATATATATATATATATATATATATATATATATATATATATATATATATATATATATATATATATATATATATATATATATATATATATATATATATATATATATATATATATATATATATATATATATATATATATATATATATATATATATATATATATATATATATATATATATATATATATATATATATATATATATATATATATATATATATATATATATATATATATATATATATATATATATATATATATATATATATATATACAAGCATAGAATACACATTTCTCACCACAATTCATAACTCATCATACATTTCACAACATGTATAAACACACATGGATAATCATAAAACATGTTTCATCATGCACATATCCATAGTTCTCAACTCAACAATCCACACACAAGCATAATTCATATAACAATGATATCCATGTTATGTGACACAACACAACTCAATGCAACTCATGCCATGTGGTACTGTCGCTACCGCGAAAAAAAAGGAGGCCGACAATGACTAACAGAGTCGCCACCTATCGTTATTTATCCCAAAGAAGATAAAGGAAATGATCGGAAAAAACCTGACGAAAATGGGAAAAGACGAGGTCATCGCAACCAAGTCCCAGGTTCGGGAGTCGGTTACGCAAGGGGAAGGTATGAGCACCCCTCACGTCCGTCGTACTCGACGGGATCCACGCATGTGTTGTCTATCTAAAAGGGTGTGTAAACTATCTATGCTAAAGGCTTATGGACAAAAGAAAAAGAAAAAGGACTGACTCGGTAGAGCATCGGCGCTCTGTGCCTACGTACTCTCTCGTGCAATGCGAAAGTCAGAGTCAACGTAGTTCGACTAACTACGGCTAAAGAAGCGGGAAAGGTTGCTCGCCAAGACGTCGCGTCTTGTGCCTACGTACTTTCATCTGGTATGAAAGATCAGAGAAAATGTAGTTCGGGCTAACAGGACCACTGGTTGGTCAAAAGTTTTACCCGAGTAGGGTTAACAGACAGTTCTAGCAGTTTGGTGTATGCAGCTCGACCATTGGAGACTTAGGCGTTATCGTTTGCGATAGGACTGAAAGTTAACAACACTCTTGCTTATGAAAAGGTTTTCCTGATTAAGACCCCAAAGGGTGAAAAAGGTTTGAAGTGTTTTTGTGTTTTTTAGAGAAGAAATATTTTGAACTTGGTTTGTAACTCATGTTGCATTAAAGACTATGATCTAGGTGGGAATGCGTCGTATATCGTCCAAAGGACATATACTAACACCCTAGATAATTGAGAGGCAACCACCCAATCATCATTTCCCAAATGGCTTAAGGCTCGTAGTGTACAACACTTGTCATTCCTTATTAAGTGTTTTATGAAAGTTTGAAGATGAGAAGAGAAGAAGGAAAACTAATGGGAGACTAATCAATCCTAAAACTTATCATGCAAAGTGGACTTAAAGTTGGGATTCAAAAGGGAACTACCTAATGTTATCATGCATGGTTAGAACCCTAATTTCTATCATAACCTCTCTTAAACAAGAGAGATTAGAAATCCTAAGGGAAGGAAGACAAAAGAAGAAGAAAGAACAAAATAAAACATGCAAATAAGATGAGGCATACATGGAATGCACAAGTAAGAACACATAAAATGAAAGTGGGAGGAAAACATATGTGGGGCAGTAGCCACCACAAGCCCATCTCAACCAAGCATGAACATGATGATGCAAAGAGAAAAGAGAGAGAGACGCATCAAAGCAAACAAACAAGTGTGATAAAGTCACCAAGAAAAGTCCTCATGGATTCATTACTTTAGGTAAGCTTCAAGTTCCTCCTCAGGAGGGACCAAGCTACCTTAAAGAACATTCCAAAGTCATGGGACAGAATGGGGGATGAGTAGAGAGTGAACAAATGCAAAAGCAAGCACATCATAAGAGAAAACAAGCATATGCACAAAGGAAAAGCAAGAAAGCTCCACATAGAAACCCTAATTAAAAGACTCAAAAGATGAACACAAATGAGCAAGCAAAAAGAAGTGTCATGACCTTAAATTGAACCAACAACATCCTTAACATGTTAGCAACATGAATTACAAGGCCTTGAAAGCTCAAAGGATCCAAAAATGTCATATCCAAGTCAATTTAGGTCAAGATGTGTGTGGGAACCTCCCTTGGAGATGCCTTGACTTGCAAGTCATCTCAAAATTAGGAAAAAGGCTCAACAATTACCAAATAAAATGCACAAGATAGCCAAACAAGTTGGCAAACAGAAGCCAAGGGAACAAGGCTAATATCCCCTCAAAGCACCATCAAAAGAAAATTAAATTCAAGATGTACCACTTTGTAATGGGAGAATCGAGGGTCAAAAGGAAAGCACCAAAAGTCAACCAACCAGGGGCAAAATGGTCCTCAAAATTTGATCATCTCATCAGTGATATGAGGATCGAATTTCATTCATTGGACCCAAAGGAAATGAGAGAAATAATTAAAAGAAACAAGCAATGTCACATTTTAATTCAAATAAAACCTCTCCAATTAATTAATTCATTTTTAAATGAAAAATAAGCTAAAAAATAAAATAAAAATTCTATAAAATAAAGGACACTCTAATCAGTTCAAAACATATTTTTGTAGAATTTTACTAATTGGAGAAGTTATTTAAATGAATTAAATTGAAACAAGAAAATAAACAAAAAAAGAAATGAAAATAAAAATAAAAAGATAAAACAGCGGTGCAGAAAGTAAGGAAATCAATTGAAAAAGTGGATTGGGCCAGAAAGGGGGTGCAAACAGCATATGAGGCCCAAGGCGCCCAAACAGAATTAGGTTAGACCAATAATCCACCAGGGCTGGTCAACCTAAGGACCATCGTGGAAATCAATTGGAACCATCTGATCATTTAGTATGCACATCACAAGGCCATTAGCGTGCCAGCAAATTAAATGAAATTCAAACTTAATCACATGCATCTGGTCAAAGGTAGTCTAGGGTGCGTCTTAATCACAAGCGTTCAGCACTAAAGTATTCAAATCCACTGATGTGGAACTCATCTTCCCAAAGGAAAAGTCAAATAAAATTCCAAGAACCAGAGGGTGGCCGGAGATCCCTTCCGGTCATCTTCTCCGGTCACCCAGTCACCGTGAACAGTTACCAGAAAATCACAATCATGAAAACTCAACCAAAAATAACAAAATCATAGTGCAAATTCATCCTCTCAACAAGAGGAACTCAAATCCAACCTTAGTTTTCACTTTTGAGCAACATATAGACCAAATCGAAGACAAACGTAAAATGAGCAAAAACTGAAAAGCTTAAAATTGGCCAACCAAAATGTCCAGAATCCAACTACAACTCACAAGGAGTTCAAATTCATGCTTCATTTGTTCTAAGAACTCAAGAATGAGCCAAAATTAAAACAACAAGATTTATGCATCACACTGAAACCACACCAAATGCCAGTTCATTTTATATATTAATGATCTACATTGTTTCTACGTCTCAAGTATGCAATAATGGCACAGAAACAAAGCTTAAAATGAGAGATATGGTGATTTTGAATTTACCTAGTGGAGCACCTCCACTGGGTCTTGTCTTTGGCTGATTCTTTGAACAAACCACCCAGAAACGTTCCAAATGCCTTAAGGAAGCTTTTGATCAACTCAATTTTGCTTGCAATGGTGTGTAGATCCAAAACCGATTTTCAACTTGCTCTCACTTTTCCAACTTGCTATTTCTGCCAATTCACCACCAAAACGAGCTCCCTAGGTCTGGGAAAATTCCTAGTCTTTTATATGTTGGGTTTAGATGAGAATGGTGTCTTAATTCTTGCCCTAAAGCCCAATTCACAAATCAAATTTTTCTCACTTTTTCCACTTTCCATACGCGCCTTTTTCCACTGCACCAACCTTGATTCTGTTTCATATCAATTCCAAATGGCTTGAGCTGATCAAAGGGCCAAGAATTAAGCCTTGTTTTGATCTTATGTTGGATTTCCAACTTGTTACTTCAAGATGAAGAAACCATGAAAATGACCAATCTAAAGACCTCAAATTGCAAATGTGAAAATGGAAATGTCTTTAGAACATTATTTGCACTCAGAAAATGCATAAATTTGCCTTGAGAAAGTTCAAAATCATTTAAATCCCAATTTCTCATTTTAAGCCTTCTTTATGAAAAATTCAAACACCCAATCTTCAATCCAAGCTCTAACCATGACAAGAAATAATTTGGTAATGAAAATGGCCCTATTTGGAGCAAGTTTCATGTTGAAAAGATTTCCATTTGAAGTGTGCAAGCTGGTGAAATGGACCTATAATTTTATGACCTATAATCTTACTTTCCCAAAATACCCTTGACTTGTAACCCACATAACTTGAGTTTTACAAATCATATGAAAGACTTATAGTACTCTTTGGAAAGCTACGACAACTCCCTACAACTTTAATGTTGGCCAAGAGTTGAGGAGAAACCTCCTTCTAGGTTCAAAATGGCTTGGAAGTTGGTTGACTTTTGTTGACCAAAATCACATTCATCTGATGACCTGTAACTTGTCTGGATCATAACTTGAGTTCTATAAATCCAATCAAGGACTTCTAGTACTCAAACAAAAGCTAAGAACAAGCTATACAAGTTTCATGTTGGCCAAAAGTTGAGATGAGACTTGTATCTTGAGGTAGGTGGTCTTAAAGTTAGGCACTAAACAGGGGATTTTACCCTGAGAACCCTAATTTAGTAACTTCTCACACTCTTGATCCTTGGTGAATTGATCTTGAAATGATATATTAGACATCTCAACACAACATCCCATGGCCATAGAGACCTGGCATTGATTTGTAACCTTCTTCCATTTCACAGTTAACTGAGGATTTACCAGATGAAAACCCTAGATGCAACATTCTTGCCTGGGGCTTGTTCCACTTCACACAACAACTTGAATAAGCTCCAAATGGCTCTCAAAGCACTCAATAAGCTCTCTCAACATCTCATACCCATAATCATGCATTCACAATCCCCTGATGCCCTTCAGTTGACCTCCAAGTTAGGAGCTGACCCACACACATCCATCTATCTTTTCACAAGACCGTTGACCACTTCAAGATGTCCTGATGACCATTCAAGCTTGAGTAACACCCCTTGTTTAGGCTCAATACTCTGAGAAGGCTTCTCTTGCTATGCACAACTCCTTGATCCCCTGTTTAATAAAATATGTTATGCAATGCAAATGCTAGAACAAAATGAAATGAAATGAAACATAAACCAAGTTAAGAAAAGGTTGAGCAATTTTGGGGTGCAACAGCTGCCCCTATTCAAACGACTTGGACCTAAATGAGTGAAAAGAGGACGGTTGAATACCAAAGAACCCGGAAATTTTCCAACCGCAGAAAATCCGAATATAGCTGTACTGATCTCAAAACCACTCCGTTGGGGAAACAGAATACAAACGTAAAAAGCGGCGCCATGGTCTGCATACCATATTGGCGAAAAGTAACAATCCAAATTACCGGAGTCTGGGTACTCCATAGAAATCGAAGCCTGAATGCTCAAAGTAATCGGAGCCTGAATGCTCAAAAGAACATAAATTGGAGCCTGGATGCTCAAAGAAACAAATTTGAGTCTGGATACTCAAAAAATTGAGCCTGGATGATCTAATGCAATAAACCTGAGTCTGGATACTCAATAGATGGCCTGAGTCTGGATACTCAATAACTAGAGCCTGAATGCTCAAAGAAATAAATTTGAGTCTGGATACTCAATAATCTGAGCCTGGATGCTCGATGCAATCTGAGCCTGGATACTCTATGCGAATAACCTGAGTCTGGATACTTGGTTAATAAATCTGAGTCTGGATACTCAATAACTAGAGCCTGGATGCTCAATGCAATCTGAGCCTGGATGCTCTATGCAAATAACCTGAGTCTGGATACTCGATTAATAAATCTGAGTCTGGATACTCAATAACTGGAGCCTGGATGCTCAATGCAATCTGAGCCTGGATGCTCTATGCAAATAACCTGAGTCTGGATACTCGGTTAATAAATCTGAGTCTGGATACTCAATAACTGGAGCCTAGATGCTCAATGCAATCTGAGCCTGGATGCTCTATGCAAATAACCTGAGTCTGGATACTCGGTTAATAAATCTGAGTCTAGATACTCAATAGTCTGAGCCTAGATGCTTAATGCAAAAGGAATATATTTATCAAGATCTGGATATCCTACGAGTTCAAGTCAAACGACATTGCTGGGAAACAATATTAACTATGGTCTGGATACCACATGGGCTGAGAAAAACATTAGATGCCAAGGTCTGGATACCATACGGCGATAGGAAATAACAATAATTACTATGACCTGGATATCACGGAGCATCAAATAAACTAATATGGTCTGGATACCATAACTGCCTTTACCGAAGTCTGGATACTCAACGGAGAAAGGAGATCATCACCATACTTATCATGATTCACTCGGATCCGAAGATACTGCTGGAGAGTAACATGAGTCGGGGTCTGGGTACCATGCGGGCTAAGAGAAATCACATGGTCTGGATACCAAAAGAAAAGGTCAAACCTCTGACGATACACCTGAAACAAAGAGATAACAACCTGGTCTATGTTTCACATGCAAATGTTTGCAAATGGCGTAATGCTCTATACGAAATAGAAATGCTACGCTTTTGGGTAGATGCTATGCACGCATGCAGATGCAATGGAACTGAAACAGCAAAAATAAATGCTAGAGAAACAGAAACCATCCTGTTAAGAACAACAAACAACCCTGCAGGGAACGGCCTACCCATGCCAATAATGATTGGACTTACACTTAAGCGAAAAGGCCCTGAAGGGTTCACCTACCGGGCATACAGTTCGAACAAGAACAGGAAATCCAAACTCAACTTAGGATGCAGATCACCACTTGCTGAGGAAAATGTCCGGGCTGACTCTCCGGAATACAAACTTCCTGAGTAACAGACAACTCACCGAGTACTTAAAACATCCAGGCTAAACAACCTAACTTACCTGATAGAGAACAACAATGCCCTTAGTGGCCTTCCAAGAAACAACTCTCTTAGGGAACAAAGACCTAACTGCCGGAGGCCTCAATCTGCACTGCTGAAAACTGAGTACCTACAATCAAATTGTTGGAGAGTGAAGAATACTAGGCCACAACTGGGGAAAATTTTGCACCTACTCTGTGGGGATATGCCCAAATCTTGACTTGCTGGGGAGTAAGCACATACTCGTACTCTGCGGAGGATTAAAAGCACACCCGCAAACTGCCAAGGACATGCTAATACACCGCACATAACTCTATTGGGATAGAGATGTGACACAACTGCTGGAGAACAAAACTGTTTAGGGAACATACGAATCCATTCGTATTCATAAAACCTTTCCCCAAGGGTAACAACTCTACAAAAGACAAACAGACAAGACATCCTATACAACAACACTATCTTGGTCATCATCCATGACATTGTTCAGTTAATATCAGAGTTTTAACAATTATTGGCCAAGGCCTGCAAGTTTATGTATGCAAGTTCATCACAAACATCGGGCGTTTTTCACAAACAAAACAGTAAAAGCATAAAAAACAAAGCACAGACAAGTACTGAATAGTATATGTTTATTGATAATCGACCTGTAAATAGGCAAAGTTTTACAACAGATGCAACTCCTGAAAAGAGGAAACTGCGCAAAACTACAGGTATGCATAAAAGCAAATACAAAAGTGTACATTTTAAACAAAAAGTACAACAATGTTGGCAATGTGGCGCAGACAAACACCATGAGTTGATTCCTCTATGACTCGCCTGACCCTAACGCTTTCCCGACGCTTCGTCTTCAGAAGAGATTGATTCGGATAAACAGCCCTCAGGTTCTCCCAATCCATTAAGCAATGAAGTTCATACGCAGACCTCAGTCATTTTCTTTTCAATCCCTAACTTTTGCCTGAATCGCCCTTTCGGGTTTTCGATTCACCGGGATACCCATTTTTGCCAAAGACGCCTTTCTAGGTTTTTGAATTTGTGGGTTTACATCTTTTCAATTTTATCCCTAATTTTTGCCCGGACTTTTTTCCTTTTCTATGGTTCGCCGGGATGCCCCATTTTTTCCTGGACTTTTCTTTTTGTGTCCAGCGGGTCTCTTTTAAGCAAAGTATTTTTTAACTGCGTCTGCGTTCACAGGGGATGCAAAATCTTCACCGTCCATGGTAGATAATACTAAGGCTCCTCCTGAGAAAACCTTTCGTACAACGTATGGACCTTCATAGTTGGGAGTCCATTTGCCCCTGTAATCTGAGTGTGGTGGGAGGATCTTTTTCAGCACAAGATCGCCCGTCTGAAAGCTTCGAGGGCGCACCTTCTTATCGTAAGCTTTCTTCATCCGAATCTGATACAACCGACCATATGCAATTGATGCTAACCTCTTTTCATCCATCAGACTAAGCTGATTCAATCTGTTCTTGATCCATTCTGCCTCATCAAGCTTTACGTCAACCAAAACCCTTAAAGAAGGAATCTCAACCTCTAGTGGTAGGACAGCTTCTATACCGTACACTAGTGAGAAAGGAGTTGCCCCGGTTGATGTGTGTACCATCGTACGATAATCGTGCAAGGCGAAAGGCAACATTTCATGCCAATCTTTGTATGTAACAACCATCTTTTGCACTATCTTTTTGATGTTCTTGTTGGTCGCTTCAACAGCGCCATTCATCTTCGGCCGATAGGGAGATGAGTTGTGATGTTCAATCCTGAAGTTTTGGCATAACTCCTTCATCATCTTATTATTCAGATTTGAACCATTGTCAGTAATGATTTGCTCGGGAATTCCATATCTGCAGATGATGTCCTTCTTTATGAATCTTGCTACCACTTGCTTGGTCACATTAGCGTACGATGCTGCCTTCACCCACTTGGTGAAGTAATCGATAGCTACTAGGATAAAATAGTGTCCATTAAAAGCAGTGGGTTTGATCTTTCCAATCATATCGATGCCCCACATGGAGAACAGCCAAGGGTATGACATTACATTCAACGGACACGGCGGCACATGAATCTTATCAGCATAAATCTGGCATTTATAGCATCTCTTCGCGAATTTGAAACAATCTGACTCCATTGTTAGCCAAAACTAACCATCTCGTAGTATCTTTCGATTCATGGCATGTCCGCCGGCATGCGTGCCAAAAGTACCCTCGTGGACCTCTTCCATAAGCAAGCTTGCTTCTTTTTCGTCCACACACCTGAGTAGTACCAGATCATGATTCCTTCTATAAAGCACACCATCTGGGTTGAGGTAAAAGTTGTTAGATAATCTCCTAAGAGTCTTCTTATCCTGGGTCGATGCCCCTGGTGGATACTCTTGGTTCTTAAGGAAATTCTGGATGTCATGGAACCACGGTTTACCATCGAAAACTCCCTCAATGGCAAATATGAAAGCAGGCCTGTCGAGGCGTGAGATAACAATCCTTGGCGCTTCATTCCAAAAATTGACCTTGTACATTAAAGACAGTGTAGCCAAAGCGTCTGCCATTTAATTCTCCGCTCTTGGCACATGGTGGAAGTCTATACGGTCAAAGAATGGTAACAGTCTTCTTGTGTAATCCTTGTAAGGGATCAGGTTGGGCTGACGAGTTTCCCATTCTCCTTCGATCTGATTAACAACTATGAGTCGCCATATACATCGAGATTCTTGATCCTCAGATCAATAGCTTCTTCCAAACCCATGATACATGCTTCGTACTCGGCCTCATTGTTGGTGCAAGGAAAAGTTAATCTGGAAGTGAAGGGAATATGAGTTCCATGAGGAGTCGTGATAATTGCTCCTATTCCACTACCATATGAATTAACTGCACCATCGAATATCATTTGCCATTGAGAACCCTTCTCTGGACCTTCAGTGGGTAATGGCTCATTACAATCTTTCGCTTTCAAGTACATAATATCCTCGTTAGGAAATTCAAATCTCATCGGTTGGTAATCATCAATTGGCTGTTTAGCAAGGTATTCTGACAGAACACTCCCTTTAATGGCTTTCTGAGAAACATACTGGATGTCGTACTCTGTCAGTACCATTTCCCATCTGGCAATCCTTCCAGAAAGTGCCTGATTTTCAAAGATATATTTAATCAGATCTATCTTCGAAATTAGCATGGTTGTATGATTGAGCATGTACTGTCTTAAACGTTTGGCCGCCCAAGCGAGTGCACAACATGTTTTTTCAAGCATTGAGTAACGGGACTCACAATCTGTGAACTTTTTGCTCAAATAATAAATCGCATGCTCTTTTCTCCCTGTCTCGTCGTGTTGACCGAGAACACAACCCATACTATTCTCAAGAATCGTTAAATACATGATTAATGGTCTTCCAGCAACTGGGGGTATCAGTATCGGAGGCTCCTGCAAATACTGTTTTATTTTGTCGAATGCTCTTTGACAATTTTCATTCTAGACAACCGCCTGATCTTTCTATAACAGTTTAAACATTGGTTCACATGTGGTTGTTAGATGAGATATGAACCGAGCGATGTAGTTCAACCTCCCTAAGAAGCCACGAACCTCTTTTTCATTCTTTGGTGCTGGCATTTCTTGAATAGCTCTTATTTTTGCAGGATCTACCTCTATTCCTTTTCTGCTGACGATAAACCCCAATAACTTTCCGGACCGAACTCCGAAAGTGCACTTATTTGGATTCAACCTCAATTTGAACTTCCTCAGTCTCTCAAACAGCTTCAATAAGTTGACCAGATGCTCTTCCTCCGTCTGGGATTTCGCAATCATGTCATCAACATAAACCTCGATTTCATGATGAATCATATCATGAAACAAAGTCACCATTGCCCGCTGATAAGTTGCCCCTGTGTTTTTCAACCCAAACGGCATCACCTTATAGCAAAATGTTCCCCATGGTGTAATGAATGTTGTTTTCTCCATGTCTTCCGGTGCCATTTTTATCTAATTATAACCGGAGAAGCCATCCATGAAGGAAAATACCAAGAATTGAGCCGTATTGTCGACCAATACGTCAATATGGGGGAGCGGGAAATCATCCTTTAGGATCGCCTTATTCAAATCTCTATAATCAACGCACGTTCGTACCTTACCGTCCTTCTTTGGTACCGGCACGATGTTGGCGACCCACGGAGGGTAAGTTGTCACGGCTAAAAATCCAGCGTCCAACTGCTTTTGAACTTCTTCTTTGATTTTTACAGCCATGTCTGGTCTCGTCCTTCTAAGCTTCTGCTTGACAGGTGGACATTCTTCCCGAAGAGGTAATCGATGAACCACAATGTCAGTGTCAAGTCTGGGCATATCTTCATAAGACCAAGCAAAGATGTCACTATACTCTTGAAGCATCTCGATCAGCCTTTGCTTGATGTCATCTTGCAATGCAGCCTCTATTCTGACATTTCTAACAACCTCTTCAGAACCCAAGTTGACGACTTCAATCTCTTCTTCATGAGGCAGAATGATCTTCTCTTCTTGTCTCAAGAGTCTAGCTAACTCTTCGGGCAAGTCTTCATCCTCATTAATCTCTTCTTCAGCTTGAAATACCGGGTTATCAAAGTCGAAGCGAGTCATAGAAGATTCTTGATCGGTGTCATCTGCAATGATGTGAGTCCTGCAATGAAAATGGTTAAGTGCTTCAAATGATATGCAAACAAACACACTGCCATCTTATTGTTAAAAATAAAACAAGAAAAACAGAGATCTCAAAATTTGCATAGAAAAACGCCCTTTGATTAATAGATGAAACAATATTCAAACATAAACAAACAATCCCTGAAATAACAAACCACTATGCTTCGGGTAGAACATAGGGTCGTACAAAATTGAAAAACAAAAGCATTATTATTCATTGGTCACTTGGACAAATTCCTCAATGGACCAGATGCATAGACGCTGTCCTGGAGTGCATGGCTTGATCCATGCATCCATATCGCAGTCACTGTCTCCAGCTTCATCATCAGAAATGGCATTAAGCTGCTCGAAGAAGACACCCCCGCTAGTAAACTTGATCGGCCTCTTGAACTTCTGCGTGCTTTGTGAAGACGATGGGTGGTACCCCAGACCAAACGTGTCTTGCTTCTGAGGTATATCTATCACTTTCCCTCAGCCTTGGGTTGAACCAGCTTGCACCACATCTCGCGCTTCTTTGAAAGAAGACATAGCCACCTCAGGCTCTTTTCTCACCACTGGTGACTTATCCTTCAACTGAACGGTTTCAAAGGCTTGACACAGGGTCTCATGAATTTCTCTGTCTACTTCGACATACTTGAAAGAAGACAGGTGACTAACCATGATGTCCTCTTCTCCACACACTGTCACAACACTGCCACCAACCATGTATTTCAGCTTCTGATGCAGAGTCGATGTAACAGCCCCAGCTGAGTGGATCCATGGTCTTCCCAACAAATAGCTATAAGCAGGCTGAATGTCTATGATATAAAATACAGCGTCAAAAACTTCTGGGCCCACTTGGATAGGCAAAGTCAACTCACCAAAGACAGACCTCCGAGTACCGTCGAAAGCACGTACAACCAAGTCACTTGGTGTACAGGTAATACCTCGAGTATCTAGCTTCATAAGTGCCTTCTTTGGCATCACATTCAAAGATGACCTTGTGTCAACAAGGACATGGGACATAACCGCTCCTCTACATTCAACAGAAATATGCAGCGCACAATTTTGGTTTCTGCCCCTTGGCGTTAAGTCTAGATCTATAAATCCAAGACCATTTCCTGCGTTTACATGCCCAACGACCCCTTCAAGCTGATTTACTGATATTTCCTGGGGCACGAAAGCGGTACTCAACACTTTCATCAACGCATTCCGGTGAGCTTCGGAACTCAACAACAACGATAATATTGAAATTTTGGAAGGTGTCTGTTGTAAGTGCTCGACTATCTTGTAGTCGCTTTTGCGTATCAGCCTCATGACTTCCTCCACATCCTTCTCCAAAGATTCCCTCTCGCCAGACTGGGAAGTTTCTTCAATTACCATCTTACCTTTCCCTCTATCTACTTTTTCAGCCACCACTTCAGGAGAGGAAAAGATCCTGCCGCTTCGGCTGATTGCTCATGCTCCCACAACATTCTCTGCTGACTCCACAGGAAAACTTTTCAAATCTATCTTCTGACCATTATAATACACCTCAGCCCCGTAGTTACACGGAATTGCTTTGGTGCTCTCATAAGGCACAGGTCCAGCTTTGGTGATAGTGATTGTTGGTGGCCTAGGAGGCGCTGAGATAGTTATAGTCTTATATGGGATCGAGATTATAGCGACCTCACCCCTCTCTTCACTTACTTCCTCAACAGGTTTCTTTTCTGCGGTCCGTTCAAACTGCAACGTCCCCTCATTTATCATTCCTTGGATACACCTTCTCAAATCAACACATCCCTCAGGATGACTTAAACAATCAACACATTCCTCATTGCAGCCTGGGAATACACCTCCTCCCAACAATTTGTATTTTACAAACTTCAATGGAGTTTTCAGCTCGTTCACATCCATTATCAAGTCTAAATTCTCCTCCACTAAGATAGCACCAACCCTAGCCTGCCCATGGTTTGGCATAGGGTTCTGCACAACATTAGGTGCATCATGAGAAAAATTTATTGCTTTGCTGTCAATGAGATCTTGTAGCTTGTGTTTAAAAGCCTTGCAATCGTCAATAGAATGATCAGGCGCCCCAGAGTGAAACTCGCAACGGGCATTTGCGTCATAGCCAGGTGGAGGAGTACCTGTCAAAGGAGCTAGAGTCCTTTTCTGAATCAATTGCAGCTGTAATAAAGTCTGAAGCACTTGAGAGTATGGCATCGGTGGAGTGTCAAATACTCTATTCGTCCTGGCCCTATCAGGAAACCTCCTATAACCTTGTTAGTTTTGCTGCTGTGGCTGATACTGTCTTTGTTGTTGTTGTGGTTGTTGTTGTTGTGGCACAGGAATAGTAACACTGGCCACTTGCTATTGGCGATATTGGTTATGTGGCTGACCCCTTCCTCTTCCTCTAGAACTTGTCGCTAAGTTAACGTCACCTTCACGCTTCTTGTTCCCAAATACCTTTTTTCCTCCTCCTCCAGATGAGGGTACTTCTCCCGCCTGAATCTTTCCGAGCTTGATGTCGTTTTCCACCCTTTCACCGGTGATTATCAAGTTTGAAAAACTTCCCGACATACTGCTAATCAGTTTTTCATAGTACACTCCTGGTAAAGTAGCAACAAACATGTCAATAAGCTCGCGCTCTACCATAGGAGGCTGCACTCTAGCAGCAAGCTCTCGCCACCTCCGGGCGTATTCTTTAAAGCATTCGTTATTCTTTTGGGAAAGATTCTGCAATTGGACTCTATTTGGTGCAAGGTCACTGTTGTACTGATAGTGCCTTACAAAAGCTTCGGCCAGGTCTTTCCAGCTGCGGACGTTAGTGGGCTCCAGCCCCATGTACCATTCTAAAGAAGGACCAGACAAGCTGTCCTGGCAGAAGTGCATCAAGAGTTTTTCATTGTTCGAGTATGCGGACATCTTCCTATAGTACGAGCGCAGGTGAACCCTTGGGCAAGTGGTGCCTTTGTACTTATCAAAGTCAGGCACTTTAAATTTTGGTGGCACCCTCAAGCCTGGGATCAGCCCCAGGTTATACATATCCAGCCCCATAGAGTTTTGGCACTCAAGAGATCTCATCTTCTCTTCGATCATCTTAATCCTTCTATCAGCCTCAGAAGATACTTCAGCATTTATAAATCTTGGCGAGATCAAATCCTCCTGCCTATCCTCATTCCATGTATGATCCATGCTACCATGTACAGCGCCTGTGGTGTCGAGGCCAAAGCCGTTTCTATTACCATTACCATCATTAGCAAAACCAACATGATTAAAACCTACCGTATTTCCAACACCATCAGCGTGACCACCCCCTCCAGCAGTAGGGATGACTAAAGTTGGCATAGAATTGTATGCGCGAGGAGTTTCTATATGAGGAGGGTTAGAAGCAATCCCACCGTGTAACACGCCATCATTATCAACTCGTGCAATCAGAGGTTGCACTAAAGTCTAAAGTTGCGCCTGGCCACTAGCTACCCCTTGCATAACCTCCATCAGCTGTGCCATACGATCCCTCATCTCTTGCATTTCTACCTGCATCTGATCCATCAGTCTTTTCTGGTTTCCTCTGGTACCGTAGCAGTGAGTTATCTGATCTGCAATCCTGAAACACTAGTGGCACAAGAAACAAGATAAAGTTAACAGTTCCGATGCACCTGCAAATGCGAGAAACATGCTAAAATGTAGACATGTATTTATGCAATAGGGACATTTCCCCCTCAATTCTAGTTTCCAGGAAAAACATAACAATGGAGCACCCTGCTGACAAGCATAGAATACCAACTCCTCGTATATAGATCAAAAAAGCCATCAGGCAATGTTCAAACTATAGCTGAGTACAAATAAGGAAAAAGACCTCGGCCAACAAGCCTGGCGATGGTCAAATACATCAAATAAAAACTACAACAGAAATAGACAAAACAGGTCAAGCAGGATGACGTGATCGGAAATCCTCTAACAGCCTCAACATCTCCGGATGATCCAGTCTAGCAAGTAACCCCTGAATAAGAAAATCCTGCTGGCTGACAGTATGTCGTAGGCTATCAACGTGATCCTCCGAAGCTTCTTCCCTGAAACATGCTTCAGGCCTGCGTCTCTTAGAGTCAGCCCTAAACCTGAGATCCTTCAAGTTCGTGATCGCTTCATTCAACCTGTATTCGCTGTCTCGTCTAAGTGATGCTTCCACTGCAATCTCTCCATCTTTGGCATTAAGCTGAGCCTTCAGCTTGCTAATCTGAAGTTTTAACCGGTCTTCGCGCTCCTTGTTATTAGTGAGTGTGGCATTCCAAATTGATTCAAACTTGGAGATCCTCAAGTAAGCCTTGTCCAACTCCTCCTTCTTAGTGGCAAGAACACTGTAGGCGGCATTCAAGTCTCGGCTTGTGCGTTCTCTATCATTAGTCTCCTTAGTCAGATCAGTACCCAGTTTGTTCACAAGCTCGGTTTGTCTCCTGAAAGAATGAACCGCATCTATCTTCTCACTGCGAAGCTGGATAATCTCTTTCTCCAATTCTTCATTAGCATTTTTCAATTCTTCCTTCTCAGACAAAACCTAGTTATACTTCTGGATATCTACTGTAGTAGGCTCTGCAATCTCAAGAGGGTGCACAGGATTAATAGACGAATATGGCATCATCAGCTCTTTGGCTCTACTCTGAATCCAAACCAAATAAGGAGCGTATGCTTGACTATTACTCTTTCCCAAGGCAACCTTTCCTCTCCTGTGGACATTACTCCAGGCTAAGGTATCCCCCTCCAACAAACCAGTGAGATATAGAGATTCCTGTATCTCTTCATCCTTCGGAGGACCTCTCAGTGCATACCCAAACTGTTTGATAGCAATGGTCGGGTTATAGTTTATGCAACCTTTCCTTCCGACCAGCGGGACGTTAGGAAAGCTTCCACAACTATAGATAATCTCAATGCCTAATACATCCCTATCAAACCAAACAATGTCTTCAGCAGACAATCTCATCAAGCGCTCAGGCCATTCCAAAGTACCAGCAGTAGCAGAGAACGGACCAGTCTTGGGAAGGTGGCTCCTGAACCATACATAGAGTAAAGGTGCGCAGCAAGATACACTTTTCCCTCTCCTGTTCTCGTTCTTGTAATGTACGGAATGATAAACACCACCCAACAGAGTAGGTATGGGATTCTTCGAAGCAAAGATACGGAACGCATCCACATCCACAAAATCTGGGATGTTCGGGAATAACATAATGCCATAAATACATAGGGCCAATATAGCGCTGAATACCACCCAACAACCTTTCTTAGAAAACTGTCGAGCCTTGTCCGCGAGAAAAGGTAACGGAAACCCAAACATTCCATTCCTACTAGCTAACTTTCCTTTCAACTTAGAGGCATCCACATGTAAGGCTTTAGCAAGTTCAGTCAAATCTGGCTCTCCCTCAACATGATAGAATGGTATCTAGTTCAGAATAGGTACTCCCAATATATCAGAATACTCTTCCAACGTAGGTGCCAAAACAAAACTGTGAAAGGTAAAGCCTCGTAACTGAGGATCATAGAATTGCAGCAACGTCTGAAGACCATTCAATTCATCCAAAGAAGGTTTGCAAACAATACTCAAAAGTCTCCCATAAGACTCTCTAAAATCCTCCATAACCTTCTTGTCAGCTAGAGAAATCAAACTTCCCAGAGTTCTAATATCAGGCGTAGGAAACTTGTAGGCCAGGGTCCTCCTCAAGGGCTCCATGTCAGTAACAAGAACAAGATCACCGGAATCGAAGAGGAAATATACACCTGCAACATAAACACATGTTAATGAAATGCAAATGAGAATCCAAAATGCAAATGCAAACAGGGGATCAAGACCGTTGTGCTGTTGGTTGAGAAGAACCAGCGTTTTGCCCTAGCAAGAACAAAGTACCGATTACAGGACCCACTGATAAACAGATTCATACTGTAAAGAACTGGGTATTCTGAAAGCCAAGGTTTCCTGCATAACCCAATCCCTCTCACAGGTATGTGTCGCTTCCGCGAAAATAAGGTGTCGGCAAAATAGAAGAGTCGCCACCTTTCGTTATTTATCCCTCGGAACGGGAAAGGAAACGATCGGAAAAACCTGACGAAAAAGGTATAAGACAAGGTCATCGCAACCGTTGTCTGGGTTCGGGAGTCGGTTACGCAAGGGGAAGGTATTAGCACCCCTAACGTCCGTTGTACTCGACGGGATCCACGCTTGTTGTGTTTACTGGACGAGTTGGTTTATCTATCTACCTATCAAGGCTGGTCTGAAAAGAAAAGAAAATGACTCGGCAAAGCGTCGCGCTTTATGCCTACGTATTCTCATCAGAGAATGAGAAATCAGAGTCAACGTAGTTCGGCTAACTACGGGTGATGGGGGAAGGTGGCTCGCCAATACGTCAGTATTGTGCCTACGTACTCTCAACAGGCTTGAGAGATCAGAGCTTACGTAGTTCGGGATACTACGGATTACGGGGGTTCAGATTCATCTGTTTTATCGAGTAGGGTTAAACAGCAGTTCCAGCAGTTAGGGACAAATCCTGTTTGCGATGACGCTGAAGTTTAACGACACTCTTTTCTTCAGAAAAGCTTTCCTTTGAATTATGGGCCCACGGGGCAAAAAGGTTTGAAGTTTGTTTTCTGTCTTTTACGAAAGAACTGTTTTTTATTGTGTTTGCAATTTCAATCGCACTAAAGACTATGACCTGAGAGTGAATGCGTCGCATGTCACCCAAAGGGTGCCATACTAAACATTCAGACTGTTGAAAAGAAGCTCTCCAACAATCCTTTCTCAGATAGCTTAAGGCTCGTAACGTACGAAAGAAATCATTCATGATTACTGTATCTTAAGCTGTTTTGAGATGAGAAGAGAACAGGCTCAACTACGGGGAGACTATCAAGTCCTACTGTTGTCATGCCAAGGATTCATCCTATAGTTGAGGTTTGAAACAGGGAACTCCTAGATGTTATCATGCATAGGTTTCAACCTAAAGTTCTATCATCACTTCCTTATCAAAGGAAGTGAGAGTCCTAAGGGATCATGTCAACGATAAACAGAAACAGATAAAGCATCAGCTTAAACAGTAAACAGTAAAATGCATGCAATGCAAGTGAGGGAGGAAATGTGTGTGGGGCAGCAGCCTCCACAAGCTCATCTCAACCTCAAGCCATATATGAATAACTGCAATCATACAGAAGAAATAACATGCTATCAAGCAGAATATAAGAGACTGTAATCATACAGAAGAAAATAAAATGCTATCAAGCAAAATAAACCACATGGGCAAGGGAGCTGGGCTCTACCGAATACCCGCAAGCAAAGCCATACAGTAACAACACAAGCAGAGGTAGCAACTCCACCTCTAGTGCAATCATGCTTCTAGATTAAAGTCAGTCTAATCATGGACTTATTCTAATGCATCAAGCAAGTCAAACAAGGCACATCAGCACAGAAAAGAAAACAGACAAGAAAGCAGATCAACCCCTCTTTCAATTCTTTTTCAAGCCTCAGCTCTTCTAACAGCAATCCAGTCTTCAGACTTCAATCACCCATCAAGGCTATCAGTTTCACTGGCAAGTATCAACTTGCTTCTCCAGGTTTCAACCCATCAACATAAGTTTCAACTTATCCTCTTCCTCCAAGCTTCAGCTCTTCAGTCAGTTCCACCTTCAGGCTTCACTCCTAGCTACAAGTATCAAATTGATTCCTTCAGGCTCTCAATGCATCAGTGCAAATATCAACTCATCTTTTATTCCTCAAGCTTCAGCTCTATACTCACTCTCAATTGAATCCTCTTCATAAGTATCAACTTAGTCTTCAAGCTTCATCTCTCTTTGCTTTACCAGTATCAACCTGGTCTTCTTCTCCTACAAGCTTCAGCTTCTCAGAGTATTCTTCAATCACCTGGAAGTGTCAATTTCATCCTTCAATCTTTTAAGCCTCATCTCTTCACTCAATCTCAATTGAATCTTCAAGTATCAACCTGTTATTCTTGCTCTTCAAGCTTCAGCTGAAATGGCAATGCTCAAGGAATCATCCTCTTCCACACTATTCAGTGAAGTCCTCATCTTCAAACTCAAGTCTAACATCTTTCAAGATACTCAAACCAGAAGACCATTGATTTAACAGAATGAGAGGAAATGATAAACAGCTTACTGACAACCAAAGGAAGCCTGTAAGGGTTCATCATTATGAGAGACTGGTTCCCTCAAAGTTCTACTTCCCAGATAAAGCCACTCATCCTTCCAAAGGAGGGATGTGAATATCTGAGAAGGACTTTTAGTCATTGGGAGGAATGGAAGCACAAGATGCTTTCCATATTTGTGAAAGAAATCATTCTAACTACAAGGCTCTCCCTATGTCCTATCTCCTAATCTCCATCAAATACCTTCAGGCACAAGCAAATCCAAAGCTCCAAGCAACTTCAAGCAACTTCAAGCATCCTCATCTTTTCTTCAACTTGTCTTCAATCTCAACCAAAGGCAAACCAAGCACAAACCCTAATCTAAGGGGACTAAGGAAGTTAAACTAGTTGAATTAGTAAGTTAGGATCACCTAAAACCTAGTACTAAAGTTAGTCCTAACTAAAATACTAAAACCAATTGTAAAATCCTACAAAAATTACTATGGGAACCTAGGTCAATCATGACTCTACCACATTAATTTCAGAGATCAAATCATCAAATTAGACCTAGAACTAAATCCTACATTACAAGGTACCAAACCTAAACCCTAAAAGGAAGCCTCTAAATATCAATCTAGAAAGCACACCTATTTTCATCACAAAAATGTGAGAAAACTTCTATAGGATCATACATGTCTAACCTAATCACACACAAAAAATTAGGCTCAAAATCATTACCAAGTGATCACACTAAATTCCACAAAATTAGGTATCAAACAAAACCATTTCAATATCAATTAAAATGTAAAATTCCCATTAAATCAGAAAATACATGAAATGAAAATATTTTTTCTCTAAAAAATACTAGACTCAATCATGAGTAAAATGCAAAAAGAATGGGTTTAATTGGATTAATTTTCAATTTTATATGAATTTTTCAAGAACCATGAATAAAATAAAAATTAAAAGAAAATCAAATTAAAATAATAAACGCACGGTGTGGATAGTAATCAGAATCAGTTAAAACAATGGGTTGGGCCATCAGGGGGTGTGGATAACACTTAATTCATTAAGCCCAAAACGCCTGAATAAATGAAACGGTGCGTTTCATGCCTTCAGATCCTTCACACTTGAACTTTAAAACGTGGCCATTGGATCATGCTCCCATTCCAAGTCAAACCATCATCCAACGGTACCAGAGTCATCTTCAACCTTTCAAACATCTGAGCTTCGCGCCCAGCTCCGGCCACCACCGGTGGAGCTCCGGTCCTCACCTTCAACCCTAGTTCTCTCTAGGAGCCTCTATTGCAAATGGTCAAAACATGAAACTCATCCCAAATCTTGCCACGAATTCAACCATACACTTGGTTTCCTCTGAAACCTCAAGATTCATCATATCCCAATCTCAACCGAAAATGGTAATTCTCCTATTTTGTCACTAATTCTCAAATTAGCTATCTGAAATTCATCCTACACCATTCTACAATCAATCTAACACCTTAATTCACCCTAATTCTACCTAAATCATGCTAGGGGAAGAAAGTTACCAACCTGGAAATCTTGGATGAACAGATGCCTTAAACCTCCAATTCAAGCTCTACAATCTTGCAGACACGATCAATGAACCTTCTTCTTGCTTCTGTATGCACAAGAACCAGTTGAAAGTGCTTGAATCTTGAAACCCGATGGTGAGTTGCAGGTGGAGAAGTTCACTTGCTCATACACTATTCAGCCACGAATTCTTCTTGAAAATGATCTGGAATCACTCCTTGACATCCATGGAAGAAGTATCAATCAAGAAAATGGATGGAGGATGAAGAATTTGGTGAAACTGATTGCACTTGCAAGCTATGAAATTTCAAACTCAACCTATGCTCTCTCCTTCAATGATCACCAACCTCTTCAATGGATCAACCCTATTCCTTATATAGATGATGTTTGGATGATCTAGAACCCTCTAGATCCTTCCAATGAGATTTTCCACTTCTCAGGTCATGAGATTTTCAAACACATCTCATGTTATGCCCAATTCTGTTTGCAGCTTGAAACCAACCTCAATCTCTTTTAAAATCTCCCCTAGTTACATTTTGAAAGAGTTTAGCTTGCAAAGGCCCTTGCTCATGCCTTGATTTTAAGTTATGCACATGTTACTTAATATGCAAGTAAGTGCTTTTCAAAGCAAGTCCATAAATTGAATCTCAACTCAAAAATGTGGCTAAACCAATGTTCTTAAAATGTTTTCTAGAGTCAAAATGATATATTACATGCCATGGTTTGGATGTGTAGGTTGAAAATATCAATTTCCAACTTTGGTTTATTTAACTTATGCCTTTATTTTAGGTCATTTTTGCAACTTTGAGCTACAAGCATTTCCATCATCTCATGACCTCCTTACTAGCCTTAAAATATCAATTTGAACAAGTTTGATGTTGAAGATGTTTCCATTTGAAGCTTGGAAATAGGAGTTATGGCCTTATGCTTGAAATGACCTGTAATCTCCAAATGACCAAAATGCCCTTGACTTGTCAAAGCCATAACTTGAGTTCTACAAATCCTATCAAGGACTTCTAGTACTCTATAGAAAGCTAAGAAGATAAGGAACAACATTCATGTTGACCAAAAGTTTATAGGAATCATCCTTCTTGAGCAAAAGTTTGATGCAAGTTGGATAACTTTCAAGGCCCCAGATTCACATACCTCAGATGACCTGTAACTTGTCAAAGTCATAACTTGAGCTCTACAAATCCTATCAAGGACTTCTAGTACTCAAATTAAATCTAAGAACAAGCTCTACAACATTCATGTTGGGGGCAAGATGAGATGACAATCACATCTTGAGCTAAACTGCCTTGAAGATAGGGGTCAAACTAGGGGATTTTACACTGCCAAGTCTTAGAAACCCTAGCTTGAAACTTCTCAAACTCTTCAATCATGATGCGTTAACCTTGGAATCATCCTTATAACATCTCAATGCATCAATCCATGATCACATGGCTCTTGAATTAGGTCTCAACCTTCTTCAAATCATCAGTTGACCTAGGGTTGACCCAGTCAAACCCTAATTACACCATTCATGGCTGAGTCTTCTTAATCTTGCACAATAACCTGTCTAGGCTTCATGATGGCTTTCAAGACATCTCATAAGCTCTCTCAAGGCTTCAAGTCCATATTCTTGGCTTTAGAATCATCTGAGGATCCCACAACTCTCAAGTTAGGAGGCACACAACCTTGGTTTCAACCACTCTCTCTGATAATCTTCTGACTTCTCTGACAAAGATATCAACCCTTGAACACTTGAATAACCTTCTCAGCTAGCTTCAAATTCTTATGTAGCTCTTAGTTGGTAATCATACCTCTTGATCTCCTGCATACATGTCAATGAAATGCAAATGATAATGCTAATGTGAATGAAATGAAACATAAGCTAGGTAAAGAAATGTTGGTCAAATTTTGGGGTGCAACAGCTGCCCCTATTCAAGCGGCTTGAACCTGACTGGGTGAGAAGCGAACGGCTCTCAACCAATCAAGGTGCGAGACGGTTGAATACTGACAAACCCGGAAATTTGCCAACTGCATAAGTACACGGTACTCTGATGAGAACAAATCTTCGAAAACTAAAATATTAGCTGCACGGCAACTAGCTGGGGGAATTGGTCACACGGTAACCGGTGATACATGATCGATCATGCCGTCAGGCGTCAAGATTCCTCGGGACTCATCAGGTTAATGATCAAGTTAATCAGGCCATCGGGCATTCAGAGAACTTTCGGGCGTCAGTCGGACTTCATCAGTAAGTCGGGAGTAGAATTCTCGGTCAATCATGGACCAGTTGGGGACATCCAACTTCTACCATCAGGCACTCCACATCAGCTGAGAGAACTGCTTCACCAATACGGTTGGACTTCAATCATCAAGTCCTCGAGGGAAGTTTCAACTTCGCTGTTCAGGAACCTGCTAGGGATGACGCACCTCCGCTAGGGACTCTGGAGAACTATCAAGTAACTCTGCTTCGGGGCTTCAGAAATCATTCTGGGTGAATCAAATCTGCTGAGGACTTCAAGAATCATCTTGAACAAATAACTCCGTGGGGACTTCAAGAATCATCCTGAACCAATAACTATGCTGGAGATTTCAGGAATCATCCTGAGCAAACGCTCTGCCGGGGACTCCAAGCATCAACTTGAGCAACCCTCTCTGGCGACTTCACTGGGGATATTAAGAATCATCTTAAGCAAGCGACCTTGCGGGAGAATTCAAGAATCATCTTGGGCCGAAGACTTTGCTGGGGAGTTCGAGAATCATCTTGAGCAAGCGACTTCGGCTAGGGGGATTCAAGAATCATCTTGAGCCAACGACTTTGCGGAGGAACACCTGCAAAACAAGAACGGTAACGACCTAGCTCATGTTTAGTATGCATATGCCTCAATGCTCCACACGGTGGAAATGCTACGCGTTTATGATAGATGCTATGCAATCATGCAAAATGCTGCGATCCCGTCAGCAAAATAAATACTGACGGGGGAATCCTCCTGTCAAGGAGAAAGAAACACTCTGGTGGAGAGGAGGAATCATCCTGCCACAGAGAAAAAGCCACACCAATCTCAATCGGGCTCCGCACGGGGAAGCAAACTTCAGTTGACTGCTGCAGGGAAATGAAGTTCTACGAGAACCTGGACCTGCTAAGGAGAGTGATGTCGATCGCAGAAATAAACTGCACGGCCTTCACGGCCACTTCCCTGGAGATAACGACTCCGACGGGGAAATACGGCATCAGCTATTCAACACTCTACTGGGGAAAACCACTCATGGCCCCAACTGCTTCCAAGGACTCGACTCTCTTGGGGATCTGCATACTCGGCTGGGGAAGAAGAAATCATCCTGCTTCGGGGGAGAGTACGACTCAGTGGGGAATCTCAGTTCCGTTGGAGACTTCAGTCTGGAACTATCGATTGCTACATACTTCAGTGAATGACTCAGTTGAGGAGAAGACGACCCTTCGGGATACATCTGATTGGGGGGAGAATCTTCTCTGCTTGAGGAAAACATATCAATGCTTACGATTTCACGTTCAGACTCTGCAGGGAGAGGCTGCTGAACTTTGCTGGAAAAGGAGGAATCATCCTGCTTGGGGAACGCGTACGGCGTACTGTCTGGTACATGCTACACCTGCAACAACACAAACAAACAGACAAGATACCCTTCTCAAAGGGGCCTATCAAGGTTATCATCTTGTGGCAATGTTCAGGTAATTCATTGTTTCAACAATCAGTGGCCTAGGCCAGTAAGTTTATGTATGCGCATTTTGTCAAAAACATCGGCGTTGTTTTTCGCAAACAAAACAGATTAAACGCTAAACAGAACAGAATTGTTGAATAGTATACATTTTATTGATAACGAACCCCTGAATGGGTAAAAATGTTTTACAACAGATGCAAGCTCCTGGAATGAGGAAGCCGCGCAGAAATAAAACATAAATATACATCAGTATATACAAATGTCGGCAACGAGGCGTAGACGAACACCATAAGTTGATCCCTCTATGACCCACTCGACTTTGATACTTCTCCGACGCTTCAGCTTCAGAAGAGATTGATTCAGATAAATGGCCCTCAGGTCTTCCAAACCACTAACCAATGAAAGTCCACACGCGGAACGCAGTCATTTGCTTTTTCAAATCCCTAACTTTTGCCTGAATCGCCCTTTGCGGGTTTTCGATTCACCGGGATACCCTTTTTTGCCAAAGCCGCCCATCCGGGTTTTCGACTTTGCGGGTGTACATTTTTCAATTTATATCCCTAATTTTTGCCCGAACCTTTTTCCTTTTTTATGGTTCGCCGGGATGCCCCATTTTTGCCTGGATATTCTTTTTCTTTCCAGCGGTTCATTCTTTAAGCAAAGTATTTTTTAACTGCGTCCGCGTTCACCGGGGATGCAAAATCTTCACCATCCATCGTGGATAACAACAAAGCTCCTCCCGAGAAGACCTTGTTGACGACGTACGGACCTTCTTAATTGGGAGTCCACTTGCCCCGGTGATCGGAGTGTGGAGGAAGAATCTTCTTCAGGACGAGATCACCCGTCTGAAAGCTTCTAGGACGCACCTTCTTATCATAAGCTTTCTTCATTCGGCTTTGGTATAGACGACCATGCGCAATCGATGCTAATCTCCTCTCGTCCATCAGGCTGAGTTGGTTTAGTCGGTTCTTAATCCATTCTGCCTCGTCGAGTTTCACCTCAACCAAAACTCGCAAAGAAGGGATCTCCACTTCTAACGGTAAGACAGCCTCCATATCGTACACCAAGGAGAAAGGAGTTGCCCCAGTTGACGTACGTACCATCGTACGATAACCGTGCAGTGCAAACAGCAGCATCTTGTGCCAATCTTTATAGGTCACAACCATCTTCTGAACAATCTTCTTGATGTTCTCATTGGCCGCTTCAACGGCGCCATTCATCTTCGGCCGGTAAGGAGATGAGTTGTGGTGTTCAATCTTGAAACTCTAGCACAGCTCCTTCATCATCTTTTTATTCAGATTCGAACCATTATCGGTAATGATCTGCTCGGGAATTCCGTAACGACAGATGATATCCCTCTTTATGAATTTAGCCACCACCTACTTGGTCACGTTAGCGTACGAGGCTGCCTCCACCCACTTGGTGAAGTAGTCGATAGCTACCAGAATGAAGCGATGACCGTTAGATGCAGTGGGCTCGATCTTGCCTATCATGTCGATGCCCCACATGGAGAACGGCCACGGGGAGGACATGACATTCAATGGGCACGGCGGCACATGAACTTTATCAGCATAAATCTGGCATTTATGACATCTCTTCGTGAATTTAAAGCAATCTGATTCCATCGTCAGCCAGTAGTATCCTGCTCTCAGGATCTTTCTTGTCATAGCATGCCCGCCGGCGTGCGTACCAAATGTGCCTTCATGGACTTCTTCCATGAGCATAGTCGCCTCTTTCTCATCTACACACCTGAGTAGCACGAGATCGTGATTTCTTTTATATAAAACTCCATCAGGATTGAGATAAAAATTCCCAGACAGCCTCCTCAGAGTCTTCTTATCCTGGGTTGACGCTCCCGCAGGATACTCCTTAGTCATAAGGAAAGTCTGGATGTCATGGAACCATGGCTTGCCGTCGGCGGCTTCCTCGATCGCAAAGACGAAAGCAGGTCTATCAAGACGAGAAAGGACAATTCTTGGAGCTTCATTCCAAAAATTGACTTTATACATCGAAGCCAACGTGGCTAAGGCATCAGCCATCTGGTTCTCGGCCCTGGGCACATGATGGAGTTCCACTCGATCAAAGAACGAAAGTAGCCTTCTGGCATAGTTCATGTACGGCACCAAATTCAATTGACGAGTCTCCCACTCCCCTTTAATCTGGTTAATCACAAGTGTCGAGTCACCATATACGTCTAGGTTCTTGATTCTCAAATCAATCGCCTCTTCTAGACCCATGATGCATGCTACGTACTCCGCTTCGTTATTGGTGACTGGAAACGTCAGTCTCGCAGTGAACGGGATATGGGATCCGTGGGGATTCGTGATGATCACCCCAATGCCACTTCTGTAGGAATTAACCGCCCCGTCAAATATTAATTTCCACTGGGATTTCCTATCTGGCCCCTCGTCGGGCAACGGCTCATCGCAATCTTTCGCTTTGAGAAACATGATATCCTCATCAGGGAATTCAAATTTCATCGGCTGGTAATCCTCGATCGACTATTCGGCAAGGTATTCAGACAATACGCTTCCCTTGATGGCCTTCTGGGAAACGTACTGAATATCATATTCCGTCAACACCATTTTCCATCTGGCAATCCTGCCCGAAAGCGCTTGCTTCTCGAAGACGTACTTGATCGGATCCATCTTCGAAATTAGCATGGTGGTGTGATTGAGCATGTACTGTCGTAAACGTTTGGCAGCCCAGGCTAGTGCACAACACGTTTTCTCCAGCTTCGAGTAGCGAGATTCACAGTCTGTGAACTTTTTACACAAGTAGTAAATGGCAGGCTCCTTTCTGCCCGTCTCGTCGTGCTGACCGAGAACACACCCCATACTATTCTCAAGAACTGTCAAGTACATGATTAATGGTCGTCCAGCCACTGGGGGTATCAAGTTGGAGGTTCCTGCAGATACTGTTTTATCTTGTCGAATTCCTTCTGGCAATCCTCATTCCAGGTAATCGCCTGATCCTTCTTTAATAGCTTGAACATCGGTTCACACGTGGTCGTGAGCTGAGAAATAAACCTTGCAATGTAGTTTATTCTGCCCAGGAAACCACGAACTTCTTTTTCTGTTTTTGGAACTGGCATTTCTTGTATCGCTTTTATCTTCGCAGGATCAACCTCGATGCCTCTTTCGCTCACGATAAACCCCAGTAACTTTCCGGACCGTACTCCGAAAGTACACTTATTAGGATTCAGCCTCAACCTGAACCTCCTAAGCCTCTCAAAAAGCTTCAGCAAATTGACCAGATGTCCCTCCTCCGTTTGGGACTTCGCAATCATGTCATCAACATAGACTTCAATCTCATGATGAATCATGTCATGAAACAAAGTAACCATTGCTCGTTGGTAAGTGGCCCCTGCGTTCTTCAGACCGAAGGGCATTACCTTGTAGCAGAATGTTCCCCAGGGAGTGATAAACGTCGTTTTCTCCATGTCCTCTGGCGCCATCTTGATCTGATTGTAGTCGGAGAAGCCATACATGAACGAAAACACGGAGAACTGAGCTGTATTGTCGACCAACACATCAATATGAGGCAGTGGGAAATCATCTTTAGGGCTCGCCCTATTCAAATCCCGATAATCGACGCACATTCGTACCTTACCGTCCTTCTTCGGTACAAGCACTATGTTGGCGACCCACGGAGGGTAAGTAGTGACCGCTAAGAAGCCAGCATCAAGCTGTTTCTGCACTTCTTCTTTGATCTTAACGGCCATATCTGGTCTCGTCCTCCTAAGCTTCTGCTTAACGGGAGGACAATCTTCTCGCAACGGCAAATGGTGGACCACGATGTCAGTGTCAAGTCCGGGCATATCCTCGTATGACCAAGAAAAGACGTCACTATACTCTCTCAGCATCTCGACCAATCTTTGCTTGACATCGCTCTGCAATGCAGCCCCTATCCTGACGTTCCTGACAAGTTCTTCAGAACCCAGATTCACAATCTCGATCTCCTCTTCATGAGGCAGAATAACTTTCTCCTCTTGTTTCAACAAGCGGGCCAACTCTTCAAGAAGGTCTTCGTCTTCATCAATCTCTTCTTCGGCTTGATAGATCGGGCAATCGAAGTCGAAGTGAGACGTAGAAGGTCCAGAGTCGATGTCATCTGCTATGTGGATCCTGCAATAACAAGGGTTAAGCTTAAAACAAGGATATGCAGGTTAGCACAAACCCCATTGCCATTTTATTGTTTTTCAAAACAAATATAAAACAGGAATAACAGAGATCACAATATTTGAATACTAAGAAAAACGCCTTCTGATTTATTAACAAAATGCATGTGCATAATCCAACAAGGCCCTGACAATAAAACCACTATACCCCGGGTAGGACATAGGGTTGTACAATGATTGGAAAAAGTAAATCATTACTCTTCGCTCGTTATCTGGATGATATCCTTGACGGACCAGTTGGTAAGGCTCTCGCCTGGCTTGCTTGGCTGGATCCAAGAGTCGAGGTCACAGTCGCTATCTCCGCTGTCTTCAGACACCGCGTTGACGCTTTCGAATATCACCCCGCCACTGGTAAACTGGATCGGCCCTTTACCTCGCGACGCGCTGCTAGAAGAAGAAGCTTCAGCTCCAGGAGAGTATCCCAACCCAAACTTGTCTTGCTTGTTAGGTATCTCCAAAATTCGCCCCCAGCCTGGGGTAGATCCGGCTTGGACAACAGCCCGGGCTTCCTTGAATGAAGAGAGAGTCATCTCTGGCTTTTCAGTGATTGCAGGCGCTACGTCCTTGACTTTGACAGCTTCAAATGCTTGGCATAGAGTTTCGTGGATTTCCCCATCCATCTCAACATACTTGAAGGACGACAAATGGCTCACCATTATGTCTTCCTCGCCACAAACAGTCACGATGCTACCCCGACAGCATACTTGAGTTTCTGGTGCAACGTGGAGGTCACGGCTCCAGCAGCATGGATCCACGGCCGGCCTAAGAGACAGCTGTAGGCAGGCATGATGTCCATAATGTAAAAGGTCGCGTCAAATGTTTCTGGCCCGACTTGAATTGGCAACGTCACCTCCCCGAAAACATGGCGTTTGGTTCCATCGAACGCTTTCACAACCAGATCACTGGGTGTGCAAATCACTCCACGAGTATCCAACTTCATCAATGCCTTCTTCGGAAGAACATTGAGCGATGACCCTGTGTCTACCAACACATGAGACATAATCGTTCCTCTGCACTCTATCGAGACGTGCAGGGAGCTATTGTGTTTCCTCCCTTTCGGCGTCAGCTCTAGGTCAGTGAACCCTAACCCATTTCCAGCATTCACGTGGGCTACGACCTCTTCCAGCTGGTTTACCGATATTTCCTGCGGTACATATGCGGCGTTCAACACCTTCAGCAGCACGTTGCGGTGTGCTTCAGAATACAGCAACAGGTTCAGGATGGAAATTTTCGAGGGCGTCTGATGGAGATGATCCACAATCTTGTAGTCACTCTTTTTAATCAACCTCATAAATTCTTCGGCATCTTTAACGAGTAAGTCTTTTTCTGCCCCACGCGGGATCTCTTCAACGACTTTACTCTTCCCTTTATCAGTTGCATCAACTCTGTCCGCTTTGTCCGCCACGACCTCTGGTGGTGCAAACACTCTTCCGCTGCGAGTAATGCCACTGATTCCCGCAAGGTTCTCCACAGACGACCCAAACGGTTCTAGTTCCAACTTTTGTCCGTTGCAATAGACTTCAGCCCCATAATGCCATGGGACAACATTAGTGCTCTCGAACGGTATCGGCCCAGCTTTGGTGATGGTAATCGTGGGCGGTATGGGTGCAGAAATAGTTATCGTCTGGCGAGGGATGGTGATGGTGGCAACCTCATCATCTTGCTTCAGCACTACCTCTCCCGATCCACATTCGGCCCTCCGGCTAAACTGTAGGATCCCTTCAGTCATCAGACTTTGAATCCCTTCTATCAGTTGTTCGCATCCATCAGGGTTAGTAGCACAGCCCATACACAGCTCTCCGCAACCTGGAAAGAAACCTCTTTTCATCAGCTTAGCTTTAACGAAGCTAAGTGGCGTCTTCAGATCTCTGACGTCAGTCAACAAATCCAAACTCCCGTCTTCAATAATGGCGTTCACTCCACCTCCCCTATGATTCGGCATAGGGTTTTTCGTGACGTTTGGCACATTATCGGAGAAGTTGATGATCTTAGCGTCTACCATGTCCTGCACCTTGTGCTTGAAGGCTTTGTAGTTCTCTATTGTGTGGCCTGGTGCCCCTGAGTGAAAGTCACAAGTTGCATTCGCGTCATAACCTGGCGGAGGTGCCCCTGTCAAGGGAGCCAAGGTTCTCTTCTGGATCAACTGTAGCTGAAGCAAAGTCTGTAATAGTTGCACGTACGACATGGGCGGTGTCTCGAGGTGACGGCTCGACAGAGGTGCCCTATTCTGATACTTTTTATACCCTTGTTGATTCGGTTGCTGCTGCTGCTGCTGTTGTGGCTGTTGAACTGCCGGGATAGTTATGCTGGCCACCTGTTGGTGAGGGCCTTTACCCTTCCTTCGAGCGTTGGTCACGGCGCTCGTTTCTCCTTCCCGTCTTTTGCCACTATAAGGTTTCTTTCCGCCCCCTCCAACTGAGGATGACTCACCTTGAATTTTCCCGAGTTTGATCCCATTTTCAATGTGCTCACCCGTGATAATGAGATCTGATAAGGTTCCGGACATGCCGCTGACCAATTTCTCATAGTAAACCCCTGGGAGGGTGGCTAGAACATCTGCACAAGCTCACGTTCAACAATCGGCGGCTGAACCCTGGCTGCCAACTCACGCCACCGCTGGACGTATTCCTTAAACCCTTCATCGTTCCTTTGTGACAGATTCTGCAGTTGGACTCGGTTCGGGGCCAAGTCGCTGTTGTACTGGTAGTGGTGCACGTATGCTTCAGCAAGGTCCTCCCACGTGTGCACACTGGTAGGCTCCAGACTCATGTACCATTCGAGGGAGGGTCCGGACAGACTGTCCTGAAAGAAGTGCATCAGCAACTTCTCGTCCTCAGAATGAGCGGACATTTTCCTGTAATACGATCTCAGGTGGACGCGAGGGCAAGTGGTGCCCTTATACTTCTCAAAGTCAGGTACCTTGAACTTGGGAGGCACCTTGAAATCGGCAATCAATCCCAACTTGGACATATCAACGCCCAGGGTATTCTGGTTTTCGATATTTCTCATCTTATCCTCGAGTGCCTTGAACCTTAGACGTGCTTCAGCAGTCAGCTCCCCTTCAGCACCTCTCTGAGAGAACACATCGTCCTGACGATCTTCTAACCACGGCTGTGGCCCAAACAGATTCCCAACACCTACATTGTCGTTGCCTAGTCCCACATTGACGTTAGCTTCAAGACTCCCATTACCGACGCCCGTCGTATTGCCATTGAGTCCCATGTTAGCTATCACATTGCCGTTGGCACTGCCGTTCCCCCCGGTCACGGGGACGCCATTCTGCGGAGTTTCAACTGGTGGAGGAGTAGGCACAGTCCCACCATGGAGTACGTCATTGCTATCGACCCTTGAAATCAGAGGCTAGACCAAGGTTCTGAGCTGATCCTGGCCATTGGCGACCGCTTGCATGAGCTCCATGAAACGGTCCATTCTTTCACGGAGTTCCTGAACATCAGTTTGCACTTGCTCCATGATTCTGGTTTGATTTGCTCTGGTCGGATAGCGGTGAATAGGTCTCTGATCAATCCTGGAACATCCTGAAACAACCTGAAAACACAAAAGGGTTAGGAAAAAACGACAAAGTGCTCGTTATGCAAATGCTTCATGCAGATGCAAACGTGTGTCTGTGCGTTAGGGAGATCTCCCCCGATCCTAGTGCCTGAGTGCCAGTGCTGATAATAAGAAGTCTGAGTCCAATCATGGAAATAACATCTCATATATAAAGAAAGCCCATCAAGGCAGTACACAACGTCAGTGAGTACAAGATGAATCAACAGCGTGACCTCAGCCAACAAGTCCGGTGATGGTCAGCATACAACGATGATCAAACAAAAGGAATACAAATATAGTCAAGTACGGCCACGGGCGCGAAACTCTTCTAACAACCCCTTCGTTTCTGGATGATCAGGCCGAGTGAGCAACCCTTCGACGAGTAACTCCCTCTACATAATGGTGTATTGAATACCTTCGACCGAATCTTCCCATGCTCCTTCGCCGAAACAATCTTCTAGCTTCCGCTTCTTGGACTCAAACGTCAGTTTGCGCTCCTTCAGGTTAGCAAGAGCTCTGTTGAGCTGGCCCTCGGCGGCGTATCTGCGAGCGGTTTCTTCATCAAACCTCTTCTCACTAGCCCTCACCTGGGCTTTCAGCTTGGAAATCTGTTGCATCAGCTTGCCTTCCCGCTCTTTCCTGTTGGCTAGGGAGGCCTTCCAGTGCTGGTTGAACTTGGATATCCTCCGATATGCTTCGTCCAAGTGCTGCTTCTTCGTAGCCAGTACATCGTTGACAGCTTTGAAGTCTCGACCCATGCGTTCACGCTCGGCTATCTGCTTAGTCAGATCTGTCCCCAGCTGGTTCACCAGCTCTATCTGCCTTTGGAAGGAATGAACGGCTTCGTTTCTCTCGCTTCGAAGCTGAGCCAATTCTTTCTCCAATTCTTCGTTTGCCTTCTTCAGCTCCTCTCGCTCAGCTAACACCTGATTGTACTGCTGAATAGGCACGGTGGTAGGCTCTTCAATCACTGGAGGGCTTTCTGGCTTGGTAGGAGGAAATGGCATCCCTATAGCATCTGCTCTGGCTCTGATCCAAGTCACATATGGGGCGTAGGCTTGACTATTACTTTTCCCCAGCAACGGTTTTCCCCGCTTACTGATACCATTCCAAGCGTGCTGAAGCTTAGATAACATATCCCCTTCTAGAAGACCAGTGAGGTACAGAGATTCCTGTACCTCTTCATCCTTCGGCGGAGCCCTCAAAGCATATGCGAACTGTTGGACCAGCAAAGACGGATTGTAGTTTATACAGCCCTTCCTGCCTATCAAAGGCACGTTCGAAAACCCGCTGCAGCTGAAGATAATCTCGGTACCCAACCTATCTCTGTCAAACCAGTCAATATCCTCCGCTGATAGACTCACCAAACGCTCGGACCATTCAGCTGTGGCTGCAGACAAAACAAAGGGACCCCTCTTGGGCAGATGACTATCAAGCCATTTATAAAGCAAGGGCACACAGCAAGAGACATGCTTGCCCCTTCTGTTCTCGTTTTTGTAGTGGATGGAATGGTAGACATCTCCTATCAAGGTAGGGACTGGATTCCCTGAAGCAAAGATGCGAAACGCGTCGAAGTCTACAAAGTCGGGCATATTGGGGAACAGAATGATGCCATATATGCACAGAGCGAGGATGGCGTTGAACACGACCTAACATCTGTCTTTGGCGCACTGCTGAGCTTTTCCCACTAAGAACTGCAAGGATAAACCAGGAACCTTGTTCCAACTAGACAATACCAACTCGGAGGCATCCAGATGAAGTGGAGGAGCTAGACTAGCCAGATCAGGCTCAGCATCCATATTAACAAAAGGCATCTGCCTCTTGATAGGCACACCTAACAAATCAGCATATTCCTCTAGCGTGGGTGCGAGAACAAAATCCTGAAAAGTAAAGCATCTCAACGGAGGATCGTAGAACTGCAGCAGAGCGTGCAACCCATTCAACTCGAATGCAGAAGGTTTACGAACCAAACTGAGCAATTTGCCGTAAGACTTTCTGAACTCATCTCTCACAGAATCATCTGCTAAAGCAATCAAACCGGTCAGCTGAACCACATCAGGGGCAGGGAGCTTGTAATCCACGGTCTTCCTCAGAGAACCCATAACAATACAATAGGAGGCAAGAAATCCTGGATTGGGGAAAACGGTACCTGCAACACAGACACACGTTAATGAAATGCAAATGAGTATGCAAAGCGATGTAAAATGCAATCATGCAGCAGGGGATCAAGGCAACTGTGCTGTGGAGATTCTGCATCAACAAAACCATAATCCTGCTCTATCAAGAACAACCACTTTCTCTGATAAGAAGAAAACCCTGGTATCGGACCACAAATATGCCCTGTCAAGAACACACACATAGGACCATAAATCTGCTCTGTCAAGAACAAACATCTGATGACCAAAACTCTGCTCTGTCAAGAACAAACATTTGATACAGGACCTCCGATACAGGACCAAAAATCTGCTCTGTCAAGAACAACCATACATCTGCTGATGAGATCCTCAGATCCCAATCATAAATCTGCTCTATCAAGAACACACATATATATCTCTGAATATCAGGTCCTCTGATACAGGACCAAAGCTCTGCTCTGTCAAGAACACACATATATATCTGATGATAAGATCCTCTGATCCCAATCAAAACCTGCTCTGTCAAGAACAATCATATATCTGCAGATGAGAACCTTCGGTACCAACAAAACTGATTCACTATCAAGAAAACCAGGTAGTCTGAAGGTCAAAGTTTCCTGCAATAAACCCAATCCTGCTCACAGGTATGGACCTAAACTGACTCAAGTTCGGCATCCTATGCGGTCCTCAGCGTCACAGACATTCAAGAGGGGTGATACGATACCCAGAAGGTGTGGCATCACCAGCTCATGAAGCGGCCTCACTCGGCTGAATCACAAATGATCGGTCCCCAGAGTCGACAATCCTCCAAACCAACAACCCCCTCAACCCAAAGGGTTGAAAAAGAAGCCAACCGGGAGAACCTCGTCTGAGCGTGGATTTCGTGAGACACTAGTGCCTGCCAAGCAAGCACGCGCCCACTAATTTCCACAACTAATGTTATGTTCACTCAAGCCTGGGTCTGGCTTCTCACTCGACAGAATACCCCTCCCACAACAGCACAGATAATCATATCATACTGAAAATAAAGTGCGATAAATAAACCCAACAAGTAATCATACAAGCGCTAGGACTGACTCTCGCGGGGGACGTCGGATCCCCAAACTGACTCGCATTCGGGACGTTGGATCCCAGGAAACTATCAAGTCCCCAGCAGAGTCGCCAGCTGTCGCTTCCGTGAAAATAAGGTGCCGGCAAAACAGAAGAGTCGCCACCTTTCGTTATTTATCCCTCGGAACGGGAAAGGAAACGATCGGAAAAACCTGACGAAAAAGGTATAAGACAAGGTCATCACAACCGTTGTCTGGGTTCGAGAGTCGGTTACGCAAGGGGAAGGTATTAGCACCCCTCATGTCCGTCGTACTCGACGGGATCCATGCTTGTTGTGTTTACTGGACGAGTTGGTTTATCTATCTACCTATCAAGGCTGGTCTGAAAAGAAAAGAAAATGACTCGGCAAAGTGTCGCGCTTTATGCCTACGTATTCTCATCAGAGAATGAGAAATCAGAGTCAACGTAGTTCGGCTAACTACGGGTGATGGGGGAAGGTGGCTCGCCAATACGTCAGTATTGTGCCTACGTACTCTCAACAGGCTTGAGAGATCAGAGCTTACGTAGTTCGGGATACTATGGATTACGGGGGTTCAGATTCATCTGTTTTATGGAGTAGGGTTAAACAGCAGTTCCAGCAGTTAGGGACAAGCCTGTTTGCGATGGCGCTGAAGTTTAACGACACTCTTTTCTTCAGAAAAGCTTTCCTTTGAATTATGGGCCCACGGGGGAAAAAGGTTTGAAGTTTGTTTTCTGTCTTTTACGAAAGAACTGTTTTTTATTGTGTTTGCAATTTCAATCGCACTAAAGACTATGACCTGAGAGTGAATGCGTCGCATGTCACCCAAAGGGTGCCATACTAAACATTCAGACTATTGAAAAGAAGCTCTCCAACAATCCTTTCTCGGATAGCTTAAGGCTCGTAACGTACGAAAGAAATCATTCATGATTACTATATCTTAAGCTGTTTTGAGATGAGAAGAGAACAGGCTCAACTACGGGGAGACTATCAAGTCCTACTGTTGTCATGCCAAGGATTCATCCTATAGTTGAGGTTTGAAACATGGAACTCCTAGATGTTATCATGCATAGGTTTCAACCTAAAGTTCTATCATCACTTCCTTATCAAAGGAAGTGAGAGTCCTAAGGCATCATGTCAACGATAAACAGAAACAGATAAAGCATCAGCTTAAACAGTAAACAGTAAAATGCATGCAATGCAAGTGAGGGAGGAAATGTGTGTGGGGCAGCAGCCTCCACAAGCTCATCTCAACCTCAAGCCAGATATGAATAACTGCAATCATACAGAAGAAATAACATGCTATCAAGCAGAATATAAGAGACTGTAATCATACAGAAGAAAATAAAATGCTATCAAGCAAAATAAACCACATGGGCAAGGGAGCTGGGCTCTACCGAATACCCGCAAGCAAAGCCATACAGTAACAATACAAGCAGAGGGAGTAACTCCACCTCTAGTGCAATCATGCTTCTAGATTAAAGTCAGTCTAATCATGGACTTATTCTAATGCATCAAGCAAGTCAAACAAGGCACATCAGCACAGAAAAGAAAACAGACAAGAAAGCAGATCAACCCCTCTTTCAATTCTTTTTCAAGCCTCAGCTCTTCTAACAGCAATCCAGTCTTCAGACTTCAATCACCCATCAAGGCTATCAGCTTCACTGGAAAGTATCAACTTGCTTCTCCAGGTTTCAACCCATCAACATAAGTTTCAACTTATCCTCTTCCTCCAAGCTTCAGCTCCTCAGTCAGTTCCACCTTCAGGCTTCACTCCTAACTACAAGTATCAAATTGATTCCTTCAGGCTCTCAATGCATCAGTGCAAATATCAACTCATCTTTTATTCCTCAAGCTTCAGCTTTATACTCACTCTCAATTGAATCCTCTTCATAAGTATCAACTTAGTCTTCAAGCTTCAGCTCTCTTTGCTTTACCAGTATCAACTTGGTCTTCTTCTCCTACAAGCTTCATCTTCTCAGAGTATTCTTCAATCACCTGGAAGTGTCAATTTCATCCTTCAATCTTTTAAGCCTCAGCTCTTCACTCAATCTCAATTGAATCTTCAAGTATCAACCTTTTATTCTTTCTCTTCAAGCTTCAGCTGAAATGGCAATGCTCAAGGAATCATCCTCTTCCACACTCTTCAGTGAAGTCCTCATCTTCAAACTCAAGTCTAACATCTTTCAAGATACTCAAACCAGAAGACCATTGATTTAACAGAATGAGAGGAAATGATAAACAGCTTACTGACAACCAAAGGAAGCCTGTAAGGGTTCATCATTATGAGAGACTGGTTCCCTCAAAGTTCTACTTCCCAGATAAAGCCACTCATCCTTCCAAAGGAGGGATGTGAATATCTGAGAAGGACTTTTAGTCATTGGGAGGAATGGAAGCACAAGATGCTTTCCATATTTGTGAAAGAAATCATTCTAACTACAAGGCTCTCCCTATGTCCTATCTCCTAATCTCCATCAGATACCTTCAGGCACAAGCAAATCCAAAGCTCCAAGCAACTTCAAGCAACTTCAAGCATCCTCATCTTGTCTTCAACTTGTCTTCAATCTCAACCAAAGGCAAACCAAGCACAAACCCTAATCTAAGGGGACTAAGGAAGTTAAACTAGTTGAATTAGTAAGTTAGGATCACCTAAAACCTAGTACTAAAGTTAGTCCTAACTAAAATACTAAAACCAATTGTAAAATCCTACAAAAATTACTATGGGAACCTAGGTCAATCATGACTCTACCACATTAATTTCAGAGATCAAATCATCAAATTAGACCTAGAACTAAATCCTACATTACAAGGTACCAAACCTAAACCCTAAAAGGAAGCCTCTAAATATCAATCTAGAAAGCACACCTATTTTCATCACAAAAATGTGAGAAAACTTCTATAGGATCATACATGTCTAACCTAATCACACACAAAAAATTAGGCTCAAAATCATTACCAAGTGATCACACTAAATTCCACAAAATTAGGTATCAAACAAAACCATTTCAATATCAATTAAAATGTAAAATTCCCATTAAATCAGAAAATACATGAAATGAAAATATTTTTTCTCTAAAAAATACTAGACTCAATCATGAGTAAAATGCAAAAAGAATGGGTTTAATTGGATTAATTTTCAATTTTATATGAATTTTTCAAGAACCATGAATAAAATAAAAATTAAAAGAAAATCAAATTAAAATAATAAACGCACGGTGTGGATAGTAATCAGAATCAGTTAAAACAATGGGTTGGGCCATCAGGGGGTGTGGATAACACTTAATTCATTAAGCCCAAAACGCCTGAATAAATGAAACGGTGCGTTTCATGCCTTCAGATCCTTCACACTTGAACTTTAAAACGTGGCCATTGGATCATGCTCCCATTCCAAGTCAAACCATCATCCAACGGTACCAGAGTCATCTTCAACCTTTCAAACATCTGAGCTTCGCGCCCAGCTCCGGCCACCACCGGTGGAGCTCCGGTCCTCACCTTCAACCCTAGTTCTCTCTAGGAGCCTCTATTGCAAATGGTCAAAACATGAAACTCATCCCAAATCTTGCCACGAATTCAACCATACACTTGGTTTCCTCTGAAACCTCAAGATTCATCATATCCCAATCTCAACCGAAAATGGTAATTCTCCTATTTTGTCACTAATTCTCAAATTAGCTATCTGAAATTCATCCTACACCATTCTACAATCAATCTAACACCTTAATTCACCCTAATTCTACCTAAATCATGCTAGGGGAAGAAAGTTACCAACCTGGAAATCTTGGATGAACAGATGCCTTAAACCTCCAATTCAAGCTCTACAATCTTGCAGACACGATCAATGAACCTTCTTCTTGCTTCTGTATGCACAAGAACCAGTTGAAAGTGCTTGAATCTTGAAACCCGATGGTGAGTTGCAGGTGGAAAAGTTCACTTGCTCATACACTATTCAGCCACGAATTCTTCTTGAAAATGATCTGGAATCACTCCTTGACATCCATGGAAGAAGTATCAATCAAGAAAATGGATGGAGGATGAAGAATTTGGTGAAACTGATTGCACTTGCAAGCTATGAAATTTCAAACTCAACCTATGCTCTATCCTTCAATGATCACCAACCTCTTCAATGGATCAACCCTATTCCTTATATAGATGATGTTTGGATGATCTAGAACCCTCTAGATCCTTCCAATGAGATTTTCCACTTCTCATGTCATGAGATTTTCAAACACATCTCATGCTATGCCCAATTCTGTTTGCAGCTTGAAACCAACCTCAATCTCTTTAAAAATCTACCCAAGTGACATTTTGAAAGAGTTTAGCTTGCAAAGGCCCTTGCTCATGCCTTGATTTTAAGTTATGCGCATGTTACTTAATATGCAAGTAAGTGCTTTTCAAAGCAAGTCCATAAATTGAATCTCAACTCAAAAATGTGGCTAAACCAATGTTCTTAAAATGTTTTCTAGAGTCAAAATGATATATTACATGCCATGGTTTGGATGTGTAGGTTGAAAATATCAATTTCCAACTTTGGTTTATTTAACTTATGCCTTTATTTTAGGTCATTTTTGCAACTTTGAGCTACAAGCATTTCCATCATCTCATGACCTCCTTACTAGCCTTAAAACATAATTTTGAACAATTTTAATGTTGAAGATTTTTTCATTTGAAGCTTGGAAATAGGAGTTATGGCCTTATGCTTGAAATGACCTGTAATCTCCAAATGACCAAAATGCCCTTGACTTGTCAAAGCCATAACTTGAGTTCTACAAATCCTATCAAGGACTTCTAGTACTCTCTAGAAATCTAAGAAGATAAGGAACAACATTCATGTTGACCAAAAGTTCATAGGAATCATCCTTCTTGAGCAAACGTTTGATGCAAGTTGGGTAACTTTCAAGGCCCCAGATTCACATACCTCAGATGACCTGTAACTTGTCAAAGTCATAACTTGAGCTCTACAAATACTATCAAGGACTTCTAGTACTCAAATTAAAGCTAAGAACAAGCTCTACAACATTGATGTTGGGGGAAAGATGAGATGACAATCATATCTTGAGCTAAACTGCCTTGAAGATAGGGGTCAAACTAGGGGATTTTACACTGTCAAGTCTTAGAAACCCTAGCTTGAAACTTCTCAAACTCTTCAATCATGATGAGTTAACCTTGGAATCATCCTTATAACATCTCAATGCATCAATCCATGATCACATGGCTCTTGAATTAGGTCTCAACCTTCTTCAAATCATCAGTTGACCTAGGGTTGACCCAGTCAAACCCTAATTACACCATTCATGGCTGAGTCTTCTTAATCTTGCACAATAACCTGTATAGGCTTCATGATGGCTTTTAAGACATCTCATAAGCTCTCTCAAGGCTTCAAGTCCACATTCTTGGCTTCAGAATCATCTGAGGATCCCGTAACTCTCAAGTTAGGAGGCACACAACCTTGGTTTCAACCACTCTCTCTGAGAATCTTCTGACTTCTCTGACAAAGATATCAACCCTTGAACACTTGAATAACCTTCTCAGCTAGCTTCAAAGTCTTGTGTAGCTCTTAGTTGGTAATCATACCTCTTGATCTCCTGCATACATGTCAATGAAATGCAAATGATAATACTAATGTGAATGAAATGAAACATAAGCTAGGTAAAGAAATGTTGGTCAAATTTTGGGGTACAACAGTATGGACCTATCCATAGACAAAGGTTCGGCATCCTATGCGTTCATCAACGTCACAGACTTTCAAAAAATGATGATACGTTTACCATTTCTAGTTTGGCATCATCATCTCGCGAAGAGGCCTTACTTAGCTGAATCACAGATGATCGGTCCCCAGAGTCAACAACCCTCAAATCTAAAATCCTCTCAACGGCCCACTGGGCTGGAAAGAAAGTCATCAAAGAGAATCCTGTCTGAGCGCAAATTTCGTGGGAACTGGTGCATACCTAACATACAGGTTCACCATTACTTTTCGCTTATAATACTAAGTTTGTACTTAAGCCCAGGTCCGGCTTATGACTCAATGGAACTTCCCTTCCCACAGCAAAACAGTAATGATATATGATGCTAAAAATAAATGCAGGAAAGATAAATAAAGCACATATATACAACACCCAAAAATAAACACACAAGCGCTAGGATTGACTCGCATAGGGAATATTCCTGTCCCCAGCAGAGTCGCCAGTTGTCGCTAGCGCGAAAAAAAAAGAGGTCGGCAATGACTAACAGAGTCGCCACCTATCGTTATTTATCCCAAATAAGGGAAAGGAAACAATCAGAAAAAACCTGACGAAAACGGGAAAAGACGAGGTCATCGTAACCAAGTCCTAGGTTCGGGAGTCGGTTACGCAAGGGGAAGGTATGAGCACCCCTCACGTCCGTCGTACTCGGCGGGATCCACCCATGTGTTGTCTATCTAAAAGGGTGTGTAAACTATCTACGCTAAAGGCTTATGGACAAAAGCAAAAGAAAAAGGACTGACTCGGTAGAGCATCGCCGCTCTGTGCCTACATACTCCCTCGTGCAATGGGAAAGTCAGAGTCAACGTAGTTCGACTAACTACGGCTAAAGGGGAAAAGGTTGCTCACCAAGACGTTGCTCTTATGCCTACGTACTTTCATCTGGTATGAAAGATCATAGCAAATGTAGTTCGGGCTAATAGGACCACGGGTTGGTCAAAAATTTTACCCGAGTAGGGTTAATAGACAGTTCTAGCAGTTTAGTGTATGCAGCTCGACCATTGGAGACTTAGGCGTTACCGTTTGCGATAGGACTGAAAGTTAACAACACTCTTGCTTATGAAAAGGTTTTCCTGATTAAGACCCCAAAGGGTGAAAAAGGTTTGAAGTGTTTTTTTATTTTTTAGAGAAGATATATTTTGAACTTGGTTTGTAACTCATGTTGCACTAAAGACTATGATCTAGGAGCGAATGCGTCGTATATCGTTCAAAGGACATATACTAACATCCTAGATAATTTAGAGGCAACCACCCAATCATCATTTCCCAAATGGCTTAAGGATCGTAGCGTACAACAATTGTCATTCCTTATTAAGTGTTTTATGAAAGTTTAAAGAGAAGAAGGAAAACTAATTGGAGACTAATCAATCCTAAAAGTTATCATGCAAAGTGGACTTAAAGTTGGGATTCAAAATGGAACTACCTAATGTTATCATGCATGGTTAGAACCCTAATGTCTATCATAACCTCTCTTAAACAAGCGATATTAGAAATCCTAAGGGAGGGAAGACAAAATAAGAAGAAAGAATAAAATAAAACATGCAAATAAGAGGAGGCATACATGGAATGCACAAGTAAGAACACATAGAATGAAAGTGGGAGGAAAACATGTGTGGGGCAGTAGCCACCACAAGCCCATCTCAACCAAGCATGAACATGAGGATGCAAAGAGAAAAGAGAGAGAGATGCATTAAAGCAAACAAACAAGTGTGACAAAGTCACCAAGAAAAGTCCTCATGGATTCATTACTTTAGGTAAGCTTCAAGTTCCTCCTCAGGAGGGACCAAGCTACCTTAAAGAACATTCCAAAGTCATGAGACAGAATGGGGGATGAGTAGAGAGTGCACAAATGCAAAAGCAAGCACATCATAAGAGAAAACAAGCATATGCACAAAGGAAAAGCAAGAAAGCTCCACATAGAAACCCTAATTAAAAGACTCAAAAGATGAACACAAATGAGCAAGCAAAAAGAAGTTTCATGACCTAAAATTGAACCAACAACATCCTTAACATGTTAGCAACATGAATTACAAGGCCTTGAAAGCTTAAAGGATCCAAAAATGTCATATCCAAGTCAAACTAGGTCAAGATGTGTGTGAGAACCTCCCTTGGAGATGACTTGACTTGCAAGTCATCTCAAAATTAGGAAAAAGGCTCAACAATTACAAAATAAAATGCACAAGATAGCCAAACAAGTTGGCAAACAGAAGCCAAGGGCACAAGCCCAATATCCCCTCAAAGCACCATCAAAAGAAAATTAAATTCAAGATGTACCACTTTGTAATGGGAGAATCGAGGGTCAAAAGGAAAGCACAAAAAGTCAACCCAAGGGTCAACCAACCAGGGGCAAAATGGTCCTCAAAATTTGATCAACTCATCATGGATATGAGGATCAAATTTCATTCATTGGACCCAAAGGAAATGAGAGAAACAATTAAAAGAAACAAGCAATGTCACATTTTAATTCAAATAAAACCTCTCCAATTAATTAATTCATTTTTAAATGAAAAATAGACTAAAAAAATAAAATAAAAATTCTACAAAATAAAGGACACTCTAAAGAGTTCAGAACATATTTTTGGAGAATTTTACTAATTGGAGAAGTTATTTAAATGAATTAAATTGAAACAAGAAACTAAACAAAAACAGAAATGAAAATAAAAATAAAAAGATAAAATAGCGGTGCAGAAAGTAAGGAAATCAGTGGACTGGGCCAGGAAGGGGGTGCAAACAGCATATGGGGCCCAAGGCGCCCAAACAGAATTAGGTCAGACCAATAATCCACCAGGGTTGGTCAACCTAAGGACCAGCGTGGAAATCAATTGGAACCATCTGATCATTTAGTATGCACATCACAAGGCCATTAGCGTGCCAGCAAATTAAATGAAATTCAAACGTAATCACATGCATCTAGTCAAAGGTAGTCTAGGGTGCGTCTTAATCACAAGCGTTCAGCACTAAAGTATTCAAATCCACTGATGTGGAACTCATCTTCCCAAAGGAAAAGTCAAATAAAAGTCCAAGAACCAGAGGGTGGTCGGAGATCCCTTCCGGTCATCTTCTCCGGTCACCCAGCCACCGTGAACAGTTACCAGAAAATCACAATCATGAAAACTCAACCAAAAATAACAAAATCATAGTGCAAATTCATCCTCTCAACAAGAAGAACTCAAATCCAACCTTAGTTTTCACTTTTGAGCAACATATAGACTAAATCGAAGACAAACGTAAAATGAGCAAAAACTGAAAAGCTTAAAATTAGCCAACCAAAATGTCCAGAATCCAACTACAACTCACAAGGAGTTCAAATCCATGCTTCATTTGTTCTAAGAACTCAAGAATGAGCCAAAATTCAAACAACAAGATTTATGCATCAAACTGAAACCACACCAAATGCCAGTTCATTTTATATATTAATGATCTACATTGTTTCTACGTCTCAAGTATGCAATAATGACACAGAAACAAAGCTTAAAATGAGAGATATGGTGATTTTGAATTTACCTAGGGGAGCACCTCCACTGGGTCTTGTCTTTGGCTGATTCTTTGAACAAACCACCCAGAAACGTTCCAAATGCCTTAAGGAAGCTTTTGATCAACTCAACTTTGCTTGCAATGGTGTGTAGATCCAAAACCGATTTTCAACTTGCTCTCACTTTTCCAACTTGCTATTTCTGCCAATTCACCACCAAAACAAGCTCCCTAGGTCTGGGAAGATTCCTAGTCTTTTATATGTTGGGTTCAGATGAGAATGGTGTCTTAATTCATGCCCTAAAGCCCAATTCACAAATCAAAATTTTCTCACTTTTTCCACTTGCCATATGCGTATTTTTCCACTTGCCATATGCGTATTTTTCCACTGCACCAACCTTGATTCTGTTTCATATCAATTCCAAATGGCTTGAGCTGATCAAAGGGCCAAGAATTAAGCCTTGTTTTGATCTTATGTTGGATTTCCAACTTGTTACTTCAAGATGAAGAAACCATGAAAATGACTAATCTAAAGACCTCAAATTGCAAATGTGAAAATGGCAATGTCTTTATAATATTATTTGCACTCAGAAAATGCATAAATTTGCCTTGATAAAGTTCAAAATCATTTAAATCCCAATTTCTCATTTTAAGCCTTCTTTATGAAAAATTCAAACACCCAATCTTCAATCCAAGCTCCAACCATGACAAGAAATGATTTGGTAATGCAAATGGCCCTATTTGGAGCAAGTTTTATGTTGAAAAGATTTCCATTTGAAGTGTGCAAGTTGGTGAAATGGACTTATAATTTTATGACCTATAATCTTACTTTCCCAAAATACCCTTGACTTGTAACCCTCATAACTTGAGTTCTACAAATCAAATGAAAGACTTATAGTACTCTTTGGAAAGCTAATACCATGCCCTACAACTTTCATGTTGGACAAGAGTTGAGGAGAAACCTCATTCTAGGTCAATCATGGCTTGGAAGTTGGTTGACTTTTGTTGACCAAAATCACATTCATCTGATGACCTGTAACTTGTCTGGATATTAACTTGAGTTATATAAATCCAATCAAGGACTTCTAGTACTAAAAATAAAGCTAAGAACAAGCTCTACAAGTTTCATGTTAGCCAAAAGTTGAGATGAGACTTGTATCTTGAGGTAGGTGGTCTTGAAGTTAGGCACTAAACAGGGGATTTTACCCTGAGAACCCTAATTTAGTAACTTCTCACACTCTTGATCCTTGGTGAATTGATCTTTAAATGATATATTAGACATCTCAACACAACACCCCATGGCCATAGAGACCTGGCATTGAGTTGTAACCTTCTTCCATTTCACAGTTAACTGAGGATTTACCAGATGAAAACCCTAGATGCAACATTCTTGCCTGGGGCTTGTTCCACTTCACACAACAACTTGAATAAGCTCCAAATGGATCTCAAAGCACTCAATAAGATCTCTCAACATCTCATACCCATAACCATTCATTCACAATCCCCTGATGCCCTTCAGTTGACCTCCATGTTAGGAGCTGACCCACACACATCCATCTATCTTTTCACAAGACCATTGACCACTTCAAGATGTCCTGATGACCATTCAAGCTTGAGTAACACCCCTTGCTTAGGCTCAATACTCTGACAAGACTTCTCTTGCTATGTACAACTCCTTGATCCCCTATTTAGTGAAATATGCTATGCAATGCAAATGCTAGAAAAAAATGAAATGAAATGAAACATAAACCAAGTTAAGAAAAGGTTGAGCAAATTTTGGGGTGCAACAGGTACCAACACTTATTATCATTTTTTCGATTTTTACACTTAAACCGGGTCGACTCTTCTAGACTGATAACAACAAATGCCCGTCCTCTAAGCTTTCAAACCCACTCTTCTAGGCTTGGACAAGTCACTAGTGTCCACAAAACTAGCAAGCATTGCCTCTTGACTAAATGATGCATATGCAATCAATAACCAAATGCACTTAAGACCGTTCTCGCATCTTAATCTCATGCATTCTCAATAATTCATCACATAAGAATTATAACATGATTGCGCACACAACATATTTCACATAATCAAAGTATTCATACTTTAAATCATCGTCACCATATTATCAAGCAATGCACACATATTCACTAATATGTTCTCATGCATTATTCACATACAATTACAAGCAATGCACACATATTCACAATATGTTCTCATGCGTTATTAATAACATCGTGCCAACGGCAACAAACTCAATCACAATCATCATACACTTTTAATCAATTTAAACAATGCATATATTTGTCAAAAGACCACATTTCATAATCGATTCCACAATCTAGGATTCATGCCATACGGCTATCCACAACATATCACACCATAGTACACAACTATTTATTCCGATAAGGATCGAACACAATCGAACCAAACAATCAAAATCGGATGGAATCACAAAGAAAATGAAATGTTGTCACGCTCGCTGGCTTGCTCGCCTAGCGAGTCCCTAGCGAATACTCGCTATCTGTTCGCCTAGTGAACAAGCTCGCGAAGGCAAACAGAAGCTACTGACTTCGCTCGCTGCAGCGAGGTCCTAGTGAATCCTTCGCTACCTCACTCGCTACCAGCGAACCAGATCAAATACATTTTGTCCAAGTCTGGGATCACTCGCTAACTTGCTCTCCTAGCGAGTTTCTAGCGAACACTCGCGACCTGTTCGCCTAGCGAAGGTGCTAGCGAACGTCTGCGAACTCAAAAACCCTCACTGTCATAAATCCTCAACTCTTGAAAAAATCAATCGATTCTCACCAAACTAGTTCCTATAGTCTTAGTCTAACATCCCTCGACTAAACTACACACTTTATTCTCGATTCCAACCGTTAAAACCTTGATTCTACTAATTAAACTCATTTATGCCCTAGAATGGAAAATGGAGAAAACAATCCATACAATCCATACATAATCATAAACATTGATAGAATAACAACATTTCACACCCTTACCTTGATTAAATCGGAAGCTAGGAGTTGTTCTTGATGATTCCAAGCTTTTCCTTCTTCTCCTTCTCTTTTCTCCTCTTCCTCCTTCTTTCTCTTCTTTTTCTCTTATGTTTCTATCTTTTCCTTTTCTTTCCACTTTCCTTATATGCCTTTCCATTCTATTTCCTTCCACCATATTTCCTCTCAAATATCTACCAATAATTCCAATAATTAAAATCATCCAAATAAATCAATTATTTAATACGAATAATTAATTATTGAAAAATTGGGTTGTTACAACCCTCCCCCACTTCAGGAATTTTCATCCTCGAAAATGTTATCTGATTCAAACAACTCGAGATACGAATCCCTCATCTGGCTCTCAAGTTCCCAAGTCACATTTCCACCAGCCAGTCCTCTCCGGGCGACCTTCACCAAAGCAATCTCTTTGCCTCGAAGTTGCTTCAACTCTCAATCCTCTATCCGCATAGGTGATGTCTCCATAGTCAGGTTATCTCTCACCTGCACATCATCTACTTGGACTACATGAGACGGATCCGCAATATATTTTCTCAACTGAGATACATGGAACACGTCATGGAGATTAGCAAGTGATGGCGGCAAAGCAACACGATAGGCTACCTCCCCTATCTTCTGCAAAATCTGATAAGGACCAATAAAATGCAGCGTCAACTTGCGTGACTTCAATGCCCTACCAACACCAGTTATAGGAGTAACCCAAAAAAACACGTGATCTCCCTCCTGAAATTCAAGTGTTTTCCTCCTCTTGTCATGATAACTCGTCTGACGACTCTGAGAAATCCTCATCTTCTCTTGAATCATCTTAATCTTATCGGTAGTCTGCTGGACTATCTCGGGTCCAACTACAGAATTCTCTCCCGACTCATACTAACACAATGGCGTCCTACATCGGCTACCATACAATGCTTCAAACGGTGCCATACCAATACTCGAATGACAAATGTTGTTGTAAGTAAATTCAATCAAAGGTAAGTAGTTATCCCAAGCTCCTCCCTTCTCCAACACACAAGCTCTCAAAAGATCCTCAAGTGACTGAATCTTCCTCTCAGTCTGACCATTGGTCTGCGGATGATAAGCTGAACTCAAACGCAACTTCGTACCCAAAGCACTTTGCAAATTCTCCCAAAATCTCGAAGTAAACCTCGGATCTCTATCTGACACAATGCTAGACAGAATACCATGCAAACTGACAATCCTCTCAATGTACAGCTTTGCCAATCTCTCTAACGGGTAATCCATTCGCATAGGAATAAAGTGAGCAGATTTGGTCAATCTATCCACAATAACCCAAATAGCTTCAAAGTTATTCGGCGTCCTCGGTAAACCAGATACAAAATCCATAGAAATGTTATCCCATTTCCACTCAGGAATAAACAACGGTTTCATCAAACCCGACGGTTTCTGATGCTCAATCTTTGACTTCTGACAAGTCAAACAAGAATACACAAACTCGGCAATATCCTTCTTCATACGAGGCCACTAAAATACTTTCCTCAAATCTTGATACATCTTAGTAGCACCCGGATGAATACTCAATTCACTACGATGCCCTTCTTCAAGAATACTCTTCTTCAGCTCAACAACATCAGGAACACAAACTCTATCATGACACCTCATGATACCATTCTCATCAATCTGAAAATCACCACCTTGACCTTGATTGATCAAAGTCAACCGATCAACTAAACTCAAATCAGATTTCTATCCTTCTCGAATCTCGTCCAGAATACCACTAGTAAGCTTTAGCATACCCAGCTTAACTCCATAAGAAGTCTTCTCACACACCAAACTTAAATCACGAAATTGCTCAATCAATTCCAACTCTTTCACCATCATCATCGACATATGCAATGATTTCCTACTCAATGCATCAGCTACCACATTTTCTTTACTCGGATGGTAATTCAAACCAAAATCATAATCCTTCAGAAGTTTCAACCATCTCCTCTGCCTCGCATTCAATTCCTTCTGATCAAAGAGATACTTCAAACTCTTATGATCACTAAACACCTCAAATCTCAAACCAAACAAATAATACCTCCAAAGCTTCAGCACAAATACAACGGCGGCCAACTCTAGGTCATGCGTCGGATAATTCTTCTCATGCACTTTGAGTTGCCTCGAAGCATAAGCTAAAACTTGTTTATCTTGCATCAACACACCTCCCAAACCCATCAAAGAAGCATCACAATACACAACAAACGGTTCTGCCGGATTCGAAAAAATCAAAACAGGAGTTGTCGTCAATCTTCTCTTAAGTTCTTGAAAACTTCCCTCACACTTTGCATTCCAAACAAAAGCTTGACTTTTCCTAGTCAACTGCATCAACCGCAATGATAACTTGGCAAATCCCTCAATGAATTTCCGATAATATCCCGCCAAACCAAGAAAACTTCTAATCTCAAAAACTGATTCCGGAGTCTCCCATTGCGATACCGCTTCAACCTTCGACGGATCAACTGCAATACCTCTACTCGAAATCACATGACCAAGGAAACTCACTTCCTTCAACCAAAATTCACACTTAGAAAGTTTAGCGTATAACTGCTTCTCTTTCAATACAAATAACACAATTCTCAGATGCTCGGCATGTTCTTCTTCACTCTTTGAATAAATCAAAATATCATCAATGAACACAACCACAAACTTGTCCAAATAAGGATGCAAAATCCTATTCATGTACTCCATAAATACACATGGTGCATTAGTCACGCCAAATGGCATCACAGAATACTCATGGTGTCCATACCTTGTTCTAAAAGCAATCTTCTGAATATCCTCAACCTTCACATGAATCTGATGATACCCAGATCTCAGATCTATCTTACTAAAGACACTCGCACCAACCAACTGATCCATCAGATCATCAATCCTCGGAAGTGGATACTTATTCTTGATAGTCACCTTGTTCAATTGTCTGTAATCCATACAGAGTCTCATAGAACCTTCTTTCTTCTTAACCAACAACACCGGTGCACCCCACGACGAAACACTCGGACGGATAAACCTTTTCTCAAGTAGATCTTCAAGTTGACTCTTCAACTCTTTCAATTCCGATGCGGACATACGATATGGAGCCATCGATATTGGACTAGTTCCAGGAATCAAATCGATCACAAACTCCATTTCTCGTTCCGACGGTAAATCTATTATCTCCTCAGGAAAAACTTCTGGAAAATCACGAACAATTGGTAAAGCATCAATTGTTCCACTCTCACCAATGCTCACCGTTGCCATTAACAAAAATACCTTATCCCCATCTTGCAGAGATTCCTTCACTTGCTTATCAGTCATAAACAAATATCTTCCATCATCAGGTACAGGAAAAATAATTGTTTTGTCAAAACAGTTAATATAGACACGATTGAATTCCAACCAATTCATCCCAAGAATAACATCAAGTTGATCTAAATGAAGACACACCAAATCAAATCCAAAGTCTTTACCAAAAATACTCAACGAACAATTCAAACACACATACGAGGTAGTTACCGAACCCATAGTAGGAGTATCAATAACCATACCACCACTCATAACAGACAACTCAAGATTTAATCTCTTAACACAATCCAAAGAAATAAAAGAATGCGTAGCTCCAGTATCAATTATAGCGATCAAAGGTATACCATTAATGAAGCACGTACCTCGGATCAATTGGTCATCACTAGCATTCTCCGATCCATATAGAGCAAACACTTTCCCATTCCCTTGAGTCTTCTTTGGCTTGTCACACTTGGTACTAACGTGCCCTTGCTCACCACAGTTGTAGCAAGTCACGTTCGCATCGCTTCTGCACTCAAGAGCTTTATGGCCTGGCTTCCCACACTTGAAACACTTCATCCCAACACTCTTGCACTCAGAAGCACGATGTCCCGCTTCACCGCAATTATAACATCTTACCGGGGTGGAAGCTCCTCCCCCACTCGGCTTCTTGCCATAACCAACTTTCTGTTTCCCCTTATCTGCAGGAATCACATACGGCTTCCCTCTAAATTGGCCCTTTCCTTTCTTGTCACTTAAACTCTTGTAGTGGCTAGACCGAGCCCTACTGTCTTCATCATAAATTTTGCTCTTGTTCACTAGCTCAGAAAATCACCTAATTTCCTGATAACCAACAGCTTGCTTGATTTCAGGCCTCAAACCATTCACAAACTTAAGACACTTGGATCTCTCAGCATTAGCAGTGTTATAATGAGGACAAAACTTAATCAATTCCTCAAATCTTGCGGCATACTCGGCCACAGTTGAGTTACTCTGCTTCAGCTCAAGGAATTCAATCTCCTTCTTACCACGCACATCTTCTGGAAAATACTTCTCCAGAAATGCCTCTCTAAAAACATCCCAAGTAACCACACTCTCATCCTCTTCAAACCTTTGGCGAGCGTTACCCCACCAGTCCTCAGCTTCCTCTTCAAGCATATGAGTGCCAAACTGCACCCTCTGCGCATCCGAACAATTCATGACTCGAAAGATCTTCTCAATCGCTTTTAGCCATACTTGTGCTTTGTCAGGTTCATGGGTTCCTTTGAAAATCGGTAGATTGTTCCTTTGGAACCTTCCCAAAGCACAAAACTCATCATCAGTATTATTTCCAACATTCACATTGGCTTGAGGATTCTGCCCAATCGCTCCAGCCAACCTCGTCAATGCCTTGGCAATCGCTTCATCATTCCTGCCTGCAACCATAAGGATAGTGCTACACACATATACCAAATGCATAAGGGAATGAACACGTTAACAACTTGGTCAACAGACTAACCAGGCTCTGATACCACTTAATGTAACACTCCCTTCTATACCCCTAAAAAAACAAATAGATCACATAATAAAATTTCATCAGAGTAAATTTGAAACATCGTATAAAAGAAGTATGCCACATCATGCACAAAATAACATACAACACCTGCTCTGTAAAAGACATGTAACAGTGGGGTAGCTTCAACAGAGGAACTTAGTCCTTACACCCACATCTCAATATTTAGAATTAAAGCAGAAAATCTAAACATTGAATCACTTAAAACATGTAATCATATAAATACATATCATTCAGTTTGTTTCATCACATCATTCGTTTTTACATAAACATTTACCATCAGATACATATACAAAATGTATCCCAAAAGAATACTATACAATCCTAACTACCTGGTGCTACATATCAGAGCATAACCGACCAAAAGAATGAAGCTATACTTCACAAAAGACTTCCATCAAAGCTAATCTGCAATGCCTCATAGAGCATTATAAAACAGCAGAAGGGTGAGAAATATTATCATAATAATCAATGCATAAAATCATATATATATATATATATATATATATATATATATATATATATATATATATATATATATATATATATATATATATATATATACAAGCATAGAATACACATACTCCATATTTCTCACCATAATTCATAACTCATCATATATTTCACAACATGTATAAACACACATGGATAATCACAAAACATGTTTCATCATGCACATATCCATAGTTCTCAACTCAACAATCCACACACAAGCATAATTCATATAACAATGATATCCATGTTATGTGACCCAACACAACTCAATACAACTCATGCCATGTGGTACCAACACTTATTATCATTTTTTCGGTTTTTACACTTAAACCGGGTCCACTCTTCTAGACCGATAACAATAAAAGTCCGTCCTCTAAGCTTTCAAACCCACTCTTCTAGGCTTGGGACAAGTCACTAGTCTCCGCGAAACTAGCAAGCATTGCCTCTTGACTAAATGATGCATATGCAATCAATAACCAAATGCACTTAAGACCGTTCTCGCATCTTAATCTCATGCATTCTCAATAATTCATCACATAAGAATTATAACATGATTGCACACACAACATATTTCACATAATCAAAGTATTCATACTTTAAATCATATTCACCATATTATCAAGCAATGCACACATATTCACTAATATGTTCTCATGCATTATTCACATACAATTACAAGCAATGCACACATATTCATAATATGTTCTCATGCATTATTAATAACATCGTTCCAACGACAACGAACTTGATCACAATCATCATGCACTTTTAATCAATTTAAACAATGCATATATTTGTCAAAAGACCACATTTCATAATCGATTCCACAATCTAGGATTCACGCCATACGGCTACCCACAACATATCACACCATAGTACACAACTATTTATTCCGATAAGGATCGAACACAATCGAACCAAACAATCAAAATCGGATGGAATCACAAAGAAAATGAAATGTTGTCACGCTCGCTGGCTTGCTCGCCTAGCGAGTCCCTAGCGAATACTCGCTATCTGTTCGCCTAGTGAACAAGCTCGCGAAGGCAAACAGAAGCTACTGACTTCGCTCACTACCTACTCGCTGCAGTGAGGTCCTAGTGAATCCTTCGCTACCTCACTCGCTACCAGTGAACCAAATCAAATACACTATTTCCAAGTCTAGGATCACTCGCTAACTTGCTCTCCTAGCGAGTTGCTAGCGAACACTCGCGACCTGTTCGCCTAGCGAAGGTGCTAGCGAATGTCTGCGAACTCAAAAACCCTTACTGTCATAAATCCTCAACTCTTGAAAAAATCAATCGATTCTCACCAAACTAGTTCCTATAGTCTTAGTCTAACATCCCTCGACTAAACTACACACTTTATTCTCGATTCCAACCGTTAAAACCTTGACTCTACCGGTTAAAGTCATCTATGCCCTAGAATGGAAAATGGAGAAAACACCCATACAATCCATACATAATCATAAACATTGATAGAATAACAATATTTCACACCCTTACCTTGATTAAATCGGAAGCTAGGAGTTATTCTTGATGATTCCAAGCTTTTCCTTCTTCTCCTTCTCTTTTTTCCTCTTCCTCCTTCTTTCTCTTCTTTTTCTCTTATGTTTCTATCTTTTCCTTTTCTTTCCAATTTCCTTATATGCCTTTCCATTCTATTTCCTTCCATCATATTTCCTCTCAAATATCTACCAATAATTCCAATAATTAAAATTATCCAAATAAATCAATTATTTAATACGAATAATTAATTATTGAAAAATTGGGTTGTTACAGGATTGACTGCTGATAACATTATTTGGTTTGATAGAGACATGCTGGGTACTGAGATCATTTACAGTTGTGGTGGATTTCCTAACGTCCCGTTGGTCGGAAGGAAAGGATGCATCAACTATAACCCGTCCTTGGTAGTCAGACAGTTTGGGTACGCTTTGAGAGATCCTCCTAAGGAAGAGGAGATACAGGAATCTCTGTGTCTCACAGGTTTGCTGGAGGGTGATACTTTGGCTAGAGTGAAGCATGCTTGGAGTAGTATTCACAGGAAAGGGAAAGTTTCATTAGGAAAGAGTAACAGTCGAGCCTATGACCCTTATGTCACTTGGATCCATGACAAAGCAGAGAGAGTATTGATGCCTTTTCCATCTCGTGAGCCTTTGTACCCTTTTATGATTGAGGAGCCCACTACCATTGACATACAGAGGTATAATCAGTTGTGGGCTGAGAAAGAAGAGTTACGCAAGGTGTTGCGGTGGAAATAGGATACCAAACTATTAATTAGTTTGAATCACAATTCTTGATTCACAACCGCTCTTTGATTTATCCGAAGGAAAAGGTCAAAAGAGCGGTTGTGAATCAAGAATTGTGATTCAAACTAATTAATAGTTTGGTATCCTATTTCCACCGCAATAGAAAATGGCGACTTCATTGGGGATCCTTGATCTCTGTATGGGGATACAATGTCATGACTTCACGGGAGGGATTGCTATCATGAACCATAATCATCCCAAGAACTCTTGGATCAGAGACTTCCGAGGATAAAATAAATATTCGCTTCGTGGGGGATGATGAAGAGCTAGGCAGTTTCATGGAGATAGTGTAGCAACTTCCTGAAAATAATACCTCGACTTCCTGGGGACAAGGTACATCCAACTGGGGAATAAATACATCAAACTTCCCTGAGGAGAGTTCGTCGGCCTTACTGGGGAGAACTCAGCAGACATTCCTGAGGACAGTATCTCGACTTTTTGGGGAGAAAATTGCAATCTCCTGGGGAATATTCCTGAGGAAGGTAAGACAATTTCACCGAGGAATAGATGATTCCACTTAGAATAGGTCTCCCAGAACATATATCACTTGGAGGATACCGGGATATCTCTGCAGTTTTGAGAGTCACTGGGGATTTATCGGATGGACCCCAAAAGTGTTCTCAGCTTAAAGTCTCGCTGGGGACTATCACTGGGAAGATGCTGGTAAGATCTCTGTAGTCTTGAGAGTCACTGGGGATTTATCGGATGGACTCCAAAAGTGTTGTCAGCTTAAAGTCTCGTTGGGGACTATCACTGGGAAGATGCTGGTAAGATCTCTGTAGTCTTGGAGATCATCGGTGATTACCGGCTTGGTCCAGAATGTTGTCAGCTTAAAGTCTCGATGGGGACTGTGTCGGCTTAAAGTCTCTCTGGGGATTGTGTTGAGGCAATGGTTAAGATGTAGATTCTGCAACGATGAGATTTACTGGGGAATAAAGACCGTCGGGAGTAAAATCCATCGGGTGCATGAAGAATGTTGTAAAACAAACTAGTTTCAATGGACTTTGTAGTAGTTGTCATTTTGAAATTAACCTGCCCCCGAGTACCTGCTTCATGAGGAGTTATCTCGAGAGGATTTTACAGAGAAACATGGAGTCCATATGCCCCACTGTTTTCAAACTCTTGGAGAGATTTGTCAGACCTCGACGTAACTAGCACGGATTAACCGTGTTACGACTGAGTCTACAAGAACAGCTCTTAAGTACGTCATGCTCGCATCAGTAAGTGAGTTGGAAATCACCTGCCCCTATTTAGCAGAATCTTCAAGTTCTATTGTGGATGTATGTATGTAAGTTTCTATGATATCAAGCACAATCAACACGCGTGAAATGCTATCCTGAAACTATCAATGCAACAATATTTGTCTTGAAATTTTTTTTGTTTTCATTTTAAAAAAGATATCACTATAACTCATGACCAAAGTCGCGTAGCTAGGATATGAATTTAGTTTGTAATGCCAACGGTAGATTGAGCATAGCTCGTCGGAGTCAGGAAACATTATCTCGTCGAGTATGCTTTCAAAAGAAGTCCTACTTCAATTAGGCCTTTTAAAGGTTGTATCGTGGCTTGGTTCACGGTTTTAAGAAACAAAGGATAAAGGCTCAAAATGTTATTTGTACCCACCCCTCTTCGTGATGTTCTCCAATCCTATTCAGTTAACAGGATACGAGTACTCATATCTCAATCGGACTTGATATGGTCGAGAACTTATCAATGCTTTGGACATGGCATTCACTCACCTATTGTCTTTTGGCTTTCCTAATCACACGATTTTGCTCTTTTATTGGGGATTCTTTATGGTAATCCCTTGTTTTCTTTTTAATTTTCATTCCTAACTTTTCCTGGACGACATCTTTGAGATTTGACATTGGAGTCCAGCGGGATGCCCCAGTTTTGCCTAAATCTCCTTCATAGGTTTTGACTTAGCGGGCTCTATATTTTTGTGAACAGGTCGTATGACTCTTTTAAAAGGCTCATGAGTGACTGCCCCACTCTTTAAGTAGTAGAGGGATAGTCATTGTGTTTTTGACTTCTTAAGATGCTAAGGATATATCCTCGAAGGTTCGCTCCTCCTTTTTGAGGGTCTGAGCGCTTGATCGGTTGTACTGAAAAACTACCCTGCCCCAGGTTAAAATGAGGGTTTTAATTTGGAAAAGAAGAACTCCTACTTCGAGGCTCAAAGGGGTTAGCGAGGGATTATCATCCTTATATCTCCATTTTTGGGATTTGAAACAATGCCTTACATCATCAGCCGGTTTCAATCGAAAGCATACAACAAGGAATTTGACATTTTGGTTCATCATCCTCCTCCCAATTCTCTATCGGAGCAAGAGATCAGGTAAAGTTGGCATTATAAGTTTATGAAAAAAATATATATATTTTATTGAGTGAAACAAATGGATTTATTCAAGACAAACGTGCATTGCATTAATTATTCAAAATAAATGAGTTCGCACATGCTAATTATGCTTAATCAAAGAAAAATAAATATAAATAAACAAATGGACTGTCGGACAAATTCCTCTAAATGTTTATGAAGTCTTTATACTCGAGACCGGCATGGTGATAGTGGTTTCCTCTGGCGGAGCCTCACTAGAATGAGTCGTCTTGCTCGCCCCAGCTATGTCTATCATTACTTCATTATCGGTCTTCAGATCTTCACTCAGAATAACTCTCTCAGATTCTATGTTGATCGGGGTCGTATCATCTTGAGGATTGCTGAAATGAAAAGGACTAGGCATCTGAAGAACTACCGGCTTCGGTTGATTCACCGTATGCGTCACTGGCTGAGATATGTTGAAAACAGGCTTTGCAGAGCTTAATCTTGGCCCATGGACAGCTCCGAGAGGATTCTTGATTTTTGGCTGAGGATCATCAAAAGACAGGACCTTCTTTTCTAGCAAATCTTTGACAATGTTCTTAAGCGCGTAACACCCTTCCAAATCGTGACCAGGCGCACCCTCATGAAATAAACATTGAGTGGCGGCGTTGTAATTGATAGGTACCGGATTGGGAGGTGGACCCAAAGTTCGAGTAACAACCAGACCTCGTTGCACTAAGAAAGGATACAACTCGGTGAACGCCATTGGGATCGGAGGAAAAGGCTTGTATGGTCTCTTATTTTGACGAGGTATCGTGTCCTCTGATGGTTGGCACACGGGAGCGTTGGGCACTCGTTGACAGTTGACAGGAGCTCGTGCAGGCTGATAAATTAGGAGGTTGTTGATAAACTGGGTGTTGATAGACTGGAGCCGGTTGCACAGGATGATAAGTAGGAAACTGTTGATTGACAGGAGTCGCAACCATAGCCACATAGGCTTGTTGAGCATACTGAACAGGATAACCTTAGACACAATTCTGCTGAGGTTGCCAAGGTGGATGAGTAGCCCTCAAGTGATTCCTCGGACATGCGGGTCCTTTGTAATGGTCAAAGCTCGGAGTTTTGTACTTTGGAGGAGTAACTCGTCGAACTGGTTGGGCGATGGTAGGATGCACCAAAATGGATTGACGACCTTGAGGCGGTATATTCTCAACAGTAACAGCTGGGTGAGGATCCACAATAGTGTTGGTAATCTCATAAACAACAGTAGGTTGATTATCCATCTTCACCTTAAGGGCTTGCAGCATCTCCATAATCTGCCCCACACTTCCTCGAAGATCTTCGAGTTCATGGCTGACACGGTCGATCTCTTGAGCTTGTTCTTCCATCCTCTTTTGAGCTTGGGCTCTAGTATTGTACTGATACGGAGGACCCAGGGTGACGAAACTGGCACGCAAGAGAACCGAGTATGAGAAACCGGGAGACACATGAAATGCAAAATATGATGCAAAATGCGAAATGCGAATGAAATGATTTCATGGAATTCAAAATATTTACGAATATTATGGAATACCAAAACTTTATTTATTAATTTGAACACGGATTACAAATAATATTCTTAGAAAAGTATTGGCATAATAGCTAAATAAAAGCTAATAATGACCCTAAGGAAGCTTCTTGTTCTGCCCTTTGCTTTGTTCTTCTAGCTGGGCCTTTTTTAGGATGTGCCTATCGTCAAAAGGTAGATTAAGGGTCAGAGGAAAATAAATCCTTCGTCAAAACCAAATAAGAGTACGTTGTAAAATTCTTCACAATTGTTGGTGATCATATTGCCCTTGATATCGGATACCTTCAAGCATATGGCTTTAGCAACGTCTTGCTCTTTAGGGTCTTTCGTCCACTTGAAACTTCAACAAGGATAACAACCTTCCATATTTGTTTCTGAATCCCTCTTGATTTTGAACAAAAGCTCCTAACTCCCTTAGGTCATCCAACTTAAGACTCTTAAAAGAATATTTCAAAGTTTTTTTTATTGTAATCCATGGTATCCTGCAATATTTATAAATAAAGTTTGAATTCCATGAAATGTAATGCAATGTAATATTTTAATGGATGCAATGCACACATATACACAAGTCCTAGGTTAGAGGCATGTACAAGGAGTTAGGGTCTAGCCATCCCAATAAGGTATGTACTAAGGTTAGTTATACCTGCCGAACAAGGTTCTAAAGAAGTGCCCAAAGTCATCAGTCCTTCCTTTGGATATTATCAACCTTTTGAATGACTTGGGGGGCGATAATATTCTCAAGAGAACCTCTTTTTGAGGGTAGTATCGCGTAGCAATTATTGTAGGACTACTCCCACATAGTTCCCGCACTACGTCCTAGATAAGGCCAAAGTGGTGTTAAGGTACTATGGTCCTCAATATCATAGACTCCTTTCCATAAATAGTAAACATTTTCACGACTACTCGTTAAACCGAACTATCTCATGGAAGGGTCTCAATCGAGCGGTGATTCTCACGTCAACTTGGTCGGGACTCACTCCCTATAAGTCTCATTGAATATCATCATCCTATAATAAGGTCACTCAAGTCCGGGTTAGGACTTACCTCACACTAACATATATCCCCACAATATACAACAATATATATATATATATATATATATATATATATATATATATATATATATATATATATATATATATATATATATATATATATATATATATATATATATATATATATATATATATATATATATATATATATATATATATATATATATATATATATATATATATATATATATATATATATATATATATATATATATATATATATATATATATATATATATATATATATATATATATATATATATATATATATATATATATATATATACACAGATGATTAATAAAAGAAATATCATACAAAAACAAAATATGGGCAACCCTTAAAAATTAGGAGGGTCCCCAGTGAAGTCGCCATTTTCTGTTGCGGTGGAAATAGGATACCAAACTATTAATTAGTTTGAATCACAATTCTTGATTCAAAACCGCTCTTTGATTTATCCGAAGGAAAAGGTCAAAAGAGGGAAAACCTATTTTTGCATCGTAAACACAATGCGGGGAGAGACCTAGGTAAGGGGTTGGTTAAGTTTAGGGAAGGTACTAGCACCCTAAACTTCTGTAGTACTCTACAGGAACCTTTTGTTTATTGTATGCCTTTTTACTTTTATTATTTACTTAAGGTATATATTGCTAAGGGATAGAGTGACCTAAAGACCTAAGGGTTATTCCTAAGTTTACTCGGCAAGATGTCGCATCTTGTGCCTACATATTCTGACGGAAATGGAATCAGAGTAATTGTAGTTCCCATCGAAAGGGAGGTTAGAAACTTTTTTACTGTGGTCAAGGTTTCAAGGGGAGTAAACATATCTTAAGGACACGCTTACGTGGAGTTTCGAAACTCCTATTTCTACGTTGAAATGTTGAGTTGAAATTAGGGTTAAAATTAGGGATTCCACGACGGGAAACCCTAAAGCAGAGTACGGCGACTCTTTGACCTAAAAGCTAGGGTAAAGGGTATTTTCGTCCACGGCAGGACGCCTAGGCTATTAGGGTTTGAAAGGGTCAAATAGTAGGGTTTTGGAAACGATCAAGGGTTAGGACTATTGACTCGGCGGTCAAACGGCTAGACCTATTCCTTCGGAGGGTTAATAGCGGTAAATCATGCAAGCAGACAAAATATCATACGGAAAAATTAAAGTGCGGAAAGTAAAGAAAGCGTCGCGACGATCACTCGCGTAAATTACAAATCCCCAAAAAAATGCAAAATAAAATAAATCGCGACCATGGCCTCGCGTAAACTACATCCATGGAACAAAATAAATTAAATAAATGAAATAATCATGATAAGCTGAAACAGACAAATTAACGAGAGTTAGACGACAATGAAACGGCTACATCAAGAGCTCTTATTTTGAATTTTTATTTGAAAGAAAAGCTAATTTAAAATGGGAACAAGGATTTCAACAAAGAATTCACATCATCCTTAAAATATTTTTGATACTTATTATAAGTTTAAAAAAGTGTAACCTGTACTTAAAAAAAATCAACCTTTAAAGAAAAGGCCTTAATTAAGTGTTTTAATTATGAAAGAAATTGTGATTTTAAAATAGATTCATTTGGTTAATACCCAGTTTTAAATTTTAAGAAAAAAAATTTAAATTTAAGTTATAAAAATCCTTTTATTAATATTTAAGAAATTATAATTTTAATATTTACAAGAAAGAAAATTAATATTTAAGACCTGACCTAAAGAGATATTTCAATTAAATACTTACTTAAAATGAACTTTTTAATTTGAAGATCTAAAAACGGACGTTTGAAGTCCGACCCCCTTTTCTAAAATCATTATTACAGTTAACAAAAATATATTTTTTATTGGTGATTATCATAGGAAAAGATTAATTAATGTATTAAGCTAATGTAACATTATGGTTAGATTATTAAAATAATAAAACAAATCTAATAATTATCAGACAGATAAACCAAAAGCCACACACGCGCAAAACACACGGGAACCACCATTTGTCTTCTTTCATTCTCCTATTTTTTTTTCACCTCCTCTTCTTCTTCATTATGCGCTGGTGCGGAAGCCATGGACGCTCTTCTTTCTTCATTTTCCGGGCTTGCATGTCGCCTCTCTTGAAACCACACATCAAAATCAAATAAAACAACATAACACCCTTATATTTACCTTCGGATTCACCGGTGAGGGACGCCGATGATGCAGAAACTGAGGCGGAAACGGCCGCAGTGCGTCGAACGAGCCGGCGTTGATGGTCTCCTCCGTCCGGAGCCGCCGGAAGCTTCCACGTGGCCGACGGTGGTTTCGTATGATTTGAAGCTTGGAGATGATGATGAAACTCAAGGAGTTTCTGAATCCCACTTTTCTCTTGTTCGCCGCTGCGTGAGGTTTTCGTTCTTCTTTATGAGTTCGATGATGACGAAGCTACATATGGCTTCTCTAAGAACCACTCTTGTCGTCGCCGCTGTCCTTTGATTGTAAAAACCCTAGGGTTTGCGGATCCCATCTGATGATTTTATATGATTTGTTTTTATGTGACTTGTGGGCTTGGATTTAGGAAAACTGATGGCTTACTTTGACCGAGATTTTTCAGGCTACTCCGGATCTATCGCTTGGTACGTTGAAAGTTGCTGCTGAAAAGTGTCTGTTCTTTAGGGGTTTGATTTGGTTTGTTTATCTGTTGTGGCTAGATTGTCGTTCGCGAAAACGTTTGCGGTTTTGGTTGGTGTTCGTTTAACCGGATGATTTGGTTCTTCAGTGAATCTAGATTTCGCTTGTGGCTATCCAATTTCGGACTTGGTTTATTTTCGGATACGGTTGTTGGATTTCAGTTTTATACATAATCCAGATTTACTTGATATCCATGGATTTATTGAATTCGATTCTGGATTTGGGGCATCCAATATTTACATGATAGATTAGATATTTCAAATCTGGATTGGATTTGTGTTGGATATTCTGTTTGGCTCAAAAATTCGTTTTTCGGCAAAAATCAGTTTCGGCATGGAACTTCTTTTTCTCTTTTTCTCGACCGTCCCGAATAAAATTAGAACAGATATTACCGATTGGTAGCCGAGGTCGGGAATCAGAACGGGAGTTGGTTTCGGCAATTGTCGTGCCCTCCCGACACCCGATGATGAAACTTTTCTGAGGGTGTCGAACATAAATTCTAACATTTACTCTGCTTCTCTATTTTGATTTTTTTGTGTGCAGGTACGAAAGGAAAAGTCGCATCTTGGAAGAATTAGTCGGACAAGTCGGGGCGAAGAAATATTCGGAAGGATTTTTTAGGATATTTAGGAAAATAAAATGTAATTTAAAGTCTCTTTTGTAAATTGTAAATAAAGAAATAAGTATGAATAAAAATATTCACATTATTCTTCTATCCAACAATCATTTTCCGATTTCTTTTTCCGTCCTTTAACTTTACCGCAACCGGATGACCTACAAAAAATATCCGATTAAATCCTACTTGGCCAAGTACCTCCGAATAAATTTAATTGATCAAAATTATGGACGATTAAACTTAACAATAAAACTAAACTTCACCGTGTAAATTCAATACGAATAAATTCCACAAAAAATCAAACGAATTAACTTTGTCATTTCAACCCGTGTCGCTCTACTTACAACATGATATAACCTTTAGTTCCAATCCAATATTTCCATATTAAATCGCGCCTGATGATAGAACCTATGATAGTCTTGAACGAAGTAAAACAAGAAGGAAACAGAGAAAACCGATGAACAGTGAAAAACAGAAATATATTCCGCATTAAAATTCAATTTGCGTCTCTGATAAAATACCAAACCATAAACCAACTCGGCCCAGAAACCTCAATCAAACAGAAATCAAAACCCGAATCTGAATCGGAATTTCTACAGCTTTGCCTTCAAAAATAACTGGCAGATAGCAGAAGAACAGAAAATAAACACCGATTAAAACAGAAATTCCGCCGAATGAAAACTTGTCCCGATTTGAACAGAAGCAGCTTAACGCCTCAAACATACTCAAACCCAAGTGACAAAATAAATGTCTCAGAACTCAACTGACGACAGAGTCTCGGCCCGTTGAATTAATTATCGTATCTCACAAATCCTGATGCCAAAAATTACCATGAATCTCTGTTTATCCTCAAAGAAAATAAAAATACTCGGAAGCGAAGGCTCTAATTATTCAATAAATCCCTGATGATAACTCGGCTTCGAGGACTGTCAGTAAACAATGTGAAAATGATCATTTTGTCCTTTAACAACTAAAGTGTACCAGACGTGGTTCCTGCAAAACGAAACAAACTACGTAACCCGTTAATAGTTAGCTGATGCGAAAATGAGATGACATATGACATGAATCGACTAATCTGAGGGTAAAATTTGAGGTATTACACAAGGATAATGAAGAGTTAGAGAAAGAGGTTACTCAGCTCCGGCGTGAGAAGAATGATGCTACTTATGCAGCCAAGGTATCTTACTTACACGTCTCAAAGCATGGTACAACAGTTTAATATTAGATGAAGAGTCTACCGAAGAAATAAAAATAATAAAAACCAGGTGTTATCTTATGCTTTTACTTGGTTTATTTTTATTTCCCGAAGGTATTGGTTCTTCTATGCACGTTATGTATTTACCCTTATTGAGAAACCTAGATAAAACAAGAGAATATAGTTGGGGTTCCGCTTGTCTGTCTTATTTGTATAGCTCTTTGTGTAAGTGCGTCAAAAAAAACATCTACTTTTTCTAGATGCGTCGTTTTGCTCTAAGCATGGGGTTGGTCTTGATTGTCATCCCTAGCGCCCGTCAACCACAACAGCTTTTCATTCCCGTATGCACAAAAGTAAGTTAATAACTTAACATTAGTTCATTTACCTTACTAATTATTGTGTCTAACTAATTGAATTTGATCTTTTTATTTTTTAGATGGTCGGTTCGGGGTATGAATTACAATAGATGTCCTAGACATTGTATCATTCAATACCACAATTTCTTGGATCACCTTACACTTGGAGAAGTAAGGTCTCTAAACAAATCAATTTATTTTTTTATATCACCCATTTTATGATCTAATATTTTCTCTTCTTTAGTTCATTTGACATCCATATATAAACATGGAACACCTACATGAAGGCAGTGAGGAAGATGCAGTCGTTTGGACTGCATGCATGTCGATCATCAGATTCACCACTGTGGAGATGCACAACAGTGACCGTGTCAAACTACAGTTTGGAATGCATCAAAACATCCAAGATCCCCTGATTGACCTCGATAAATGGCATCTAAAAAAAATTAATGATCAATGGGACTATTCCGACTGGAAGAATTTTGCAAAATCTGAGTGTCGTAAATGAATGAACTGTCGCGCTCATGTCTTACGTGACCCGGTGGCAACCCTGTCTATACCAACTAATACTTATATGGCTTGGTACAGATCGATTGCAACTAGGTTTGTCTCCGAAGAGAGGTATCTATATGACCCACGACAAACCACCTACACACAAGAAGTTTCAACGTCTAACCCACCGGAAAATTATCGGCCATGTTACTCACAACCCTCTACCCAACAGAATTACCAACCCACTAACACACAAATCCACCATCAAAACATGGCAAACACCCAACCACAATACCAAGAGCGTCCTCCATACCATCTTCAACAAAATGACTATTATCAAGAAACCCAATATGGTTATGCCCCCAACATAACATCAAGATATAGCTAAAATGATGGTACATCACACCGTAGTTATAACGCTCATACATCTTTCCATAGTCAAAACGCTCAGACATCATACCTTAGCCTACACACACAAACATCACAACAACCTTATGACTTTCAAACACCAATATCATTTCAACCTTTCACCAACGAAGCCGTCACACCAATGCTCCCTTCAATCGTCCAGACCGCACACCGATGACCCATTCATCACATCCGAACTACTCTGTCTTAGGTCGCACGCTCAGTTTCAACACACAAGACCTTATAGAAATGCAAGAAATTCGTAAGGAATCAATTGGGAATGTTTCTGAGACTTCAACTCCTTAAACACCTAGAGTGAATCAACGAGGGTGACGAGTGCAACGAGTGAGGGTGACTAGGGAATGTGAAATCGGTGGCCAGTATAACCAACCCGGTCGCCAATATTAATTTATGTAACATTATTTTTAATTAATTATTAATGTTATTTATTTTTGTTTAAAAAAATTACACAATGCACTCTATCTCCAAATGAATTGACAACACCATTGTATGTTTAACACTCTGTCGTCAATTGGATTAGCAATACCATATGGTGTCTACAATCCAACTGATGACACCACTTAAGCCCAATAAAGAGTCGCCAGTTGAAATAGTGCCAACACTCTATCACACCTCCAAAGTGGAGTACTTTAAAAATATAAATTGAAAAGTGGATTCTTTTGAGAGAAAAAAAATTAAAAAGTAAATTATTTGGGTAAAAAAAATTCTTGACTTTTATCCCGAATCAGTTTTAGATAATTAATTTTTTTAAAATCAATTTTTTTCAAATCAATTTTTTTCAGTGGAACCAAACACACACACCTAATAGGTAACAATTTTTTCTACTCAAATTTTGTATAAATTGCTCAAATGTGAACTGTGGATTTATTGGCAGGAGATTTGGCCCTAATAATCCAGTCAGTAGTGAGTCATGAAATGTCTACAAAAATGAACTAAACAGCTACAAGAATAAAACTCATTGTGTTCTTAGGAGAATTATGTCACAGCTCTTCAAACTGCATATTAATTATTTGATTTCACACTTTAAGATCATACGTTTTCTTTCAAATGTATGAAAAACAAAAAATTGCATCCAAATATAAATTCTTGAATAAGTTTGTTCACATCTAATCCAAACATTTAAAATTAGACTTTAAGCAATTCTTGGCCTATTTCTATCATCACTAATAGTAGTTCTTATACAAATCATTCCACTTAATTGGAGAAAGATTCAATCAAGTCGATTATGTTTTAACATTCAATACTAAATACGAAATGAATGTCCAACACAACTTTTTCACATAATCCATAATTGATACAATGATAATCAAACCCATAAAAAACAGATACTCAATTTAATCAGATTCTGTTGTTAACATCCACGGTTCCGTAGTGTTGATAGCAACTTTCTGCATATTTTACAGAAATGCCAAAAAGTGAACACATTTTTCTGACTTAACTCCACCTAAAAAGATCAGCAGCAAAAGGGTAATAATTTGGCTATTAATTCTATAAAAGGAACATACTTGAAATATAATGGCATACTAAAACTTCTATCAGGATCAAGCCTTTGTCAAGCTGAACATATTTCCATAAAATTTCGCCTGCTTTTTATTGTACTCCTTTATCATTTCCTTCAAATTCCTGTACTCCAGCTTTACTTCCCTGAATTATATCAAGAACAATTAGTATTGAACTATTTCCCCAAATCAAAAGCAACTGATCGCAATAAATAGTATTGAACCACATTCAAAGGCGTTTATCCCGTGCATATACCTGTTGTCAGGTTCAACCTCAAGAGCTTTTTTAACATCAATTTCAGCCAAATCTAAGTCACCCAACTGCATACTTGCCTGGGCCCTTCTATAGAGGCCTTTTACGTTTGTGCTCTCAATGTCCAACACCTACCAATCCGCAAAAAAAAATCCTCATTCTGTATGAGCGAGAAAATAGTGATTTCTAAAGAATGAAGAAACCAATTTAGTACCTTAGTACACAACCTCTCTGCATCTTTGTACTCTTTCAACTTCAACTTGCAAGCAGCATTGTTTAGATAGGAAGCGATCTTCAAGGTTTTTGACAGCTTTTTCTCCTCCTCGTTGAAGGAGGAATCATATTCTATGTTCTTCACAGCCTAAAGTCAAGTGTCAGCAACAAAATTATGTCAAGATGCAAGAACACGTGAAAGAGTAAGCGAATACATTTTTCTTCGAATACCTTCTCGTATCTTTTGGAAGCCCTTTCATATTTACCAGCTTTAAACAAAACATTCCCTTCTTCTTTCTTCTTACCAGCAGCTTCAATTTTTTCTTCAGTGCTCATATCCCAAGACTCCTTCTCCTGAGAGGAGAAACAGATTATGAATACTAGAAAGAGATTGCCAATGAATGGAACCATGAATATGAATATTAATAAAACAAGTGTGGAGAAAGAAATCAACAAAGCATGAATAAGTTTCTAATACATGGAAGCATGTTTAAGGTACATAATCTAAAAAAAAAAGTACCGCTATCAAACTAGTTTTTAGCTATTGAGATCTATTTGAATTCATTTAAGCTTACCTACTTGCTTAAACAGTTGTGAAATTATTTGAGAGCTTACAAAAATAAAATAATACTGTTACAGTATAGTTAAGGCGGCGAGGCTATGGCATTTCTAAATAACAAAGTCTATAATATAAATAATATTAAAGCACGGCTTAAATTCATCTCTGCTATAAAACTTACCTTATCAAATGACACTAGTTCAACTTCATAATTCACAGTTGAATTAGAAGGAATTACAACCGACTCCTGTTGGGACTGTGATGCGCCAAATGCATATTCGGGAGCAATAGTTAATAATGCTACCTCACCCTTCTTCATAGTCAATACAGCTTTATCAAGTCCATCAATTACTTGTTCTGTATCAAGTTTCAGCACATCAATCATTCACATAACCAAAGACAAATACTGAATTCAGAGGAATAGGTATTTGATAAAAACATATACAGATCTCCATTTACCCTCGTCTGTTTTGAATTCGAACAGCTTCTCTTCTTCATCACGGCCCTTTTCGAAAAAGACAGTACCATCTTGCAACTTACCGACTAGTTTCACTGAGGTGTTGAGCAAAAAAATTATCAGTAAAACGTCCTAAATTTTAAGTAAAAACAAAAGTCATCCTTCACATTGATTAGCAATTACATTTTACAATGGCCCCTTCATTTGGACGATCATATCCTTCCCCTTCCTTGAGGATCTTCTTTATAACCTTCTTGTCGCTAGTCACATCTGAAACAGTCTTCCAAGACACCAACTCAAGTGTAATCTGTAGTGATGCATTAGGCGGAACTGCACCTTCATCACCGTGTGCAGGTTTCCCCTTCTCGCCAAATCCATCTATGACGCAACAAAGAAATGGATTAAACTTTTTGAACAAATGATAATAAAACACGGAAAGATTATGATGTAGTCGCGAGTATAAAATATCACCAGAGCATTCAGTATTCTGTACACAACTTACATTGAGGCTTTACTAATAAAATCACTTTCTCTCCCTTTTTCATGGTTTTAACGGCCTTTGAGAATGCAGGGCAATAATGACCTATTATAGAATAAATGTCAATTTCAGATACCTACGAAAAAAATCAAAAATGTCTTTTATCAAAGTTTCCAGAGTCACTGACCCTCACTGACAGTGAACTCCGCTCCATCTGACTTTGCTACAACCTTTCCATCCTCCAGACGAACCTCATACTTAACTGCATTGATAATGGTTATGAATGATTAGTTAAGAACTAGCTAACTAGGCATCAAATAAACCTAATTATAAGAGATGTTTATATATACCCAATACTTCATCAGGATCCTTGGGGTTATCCCATTTCTCCCCTTCACTAAGTATCCTCTTAAATAAACCGCCATCTTTACATATGTCCTTCACGCTCGTCCAAGACAACAGCTCAATTTCAAATTGGAGTGTCGCATTAGGAGGAATTGTTGGAGGTGAACCAGATTCACCATAAGCTAGCTCAGGTGGGATGGTGAAGAGTGCTTTTTCACCTTTCTTCATGGTTTTAATACCTTCATCCCATCCTTGAATTACTTTCCCTGCATATCAGTCACACGAATTTCATTGTGATTTTCTAATATTTAGCCTGTCAAATTCTCAAATCAAAATATATACGAAATTCATTAAAAATTTGTGTGCCATTACTCAAACTGGTTAAATATTTTATCATGATTTTCTAACAAACACAATTTCAATCACAGATACTTCATGCTGAAATGAGCATAAGCATGTAATAAAAAGTACATAATGAAATGAAAAACACACGTTATATTAAAAAGACAAATTATGCAACATTTCTTAAAATAATAACAGTTACAATAGGAAACATTTAATAAAGTAATGTCATCAAAACTTATGACACTTTCATCAAATTACATACTTCCTCTATTGTCTTTTGAAGTTGTTTCCAACAACCCAAGTGATGGCTTTGATCAATAAGCCAATTTCAAAAATACACTGATCTTTTATTAGTCCACTCCTATGATGTCCAGCAGAGGCAATCACGCACGATCATGGCTTTGTGGTGCAGAGTTGCCATCCACTGTGATGCCTTTTGCAGGCTACCCACATTCTGCAGGTATGGTGTTGGCAAGTGAAATTTGCACGCGAATTACATTCGAATTTAATTGTGGTGGCCACAATTAGGTTAAAACTTCAAAATTTCCAAATTACCACCAACTAAATCTGTTCAGTTTCTTCTTTTAGAGTTTTTTGGTCATTTTATTATAAGTGTGAGCAACTCTACCTCTTCTTCACGCTTTCACGAAAATTGATGTAACATTTTTTTCTGTGAAGCCTTTCTTCTCCTCCTTCATTGTTCTCTGACAGAACCAACGGTTCGTCTATCAGTTTCCAATGACAAAGACTGTTATTTCTAGCAAAGACTACTGCGGCAGAGACTGAGACGTTCTCTGCCTATGAAGAACGGACACCTCTAAGAATAGGCATGCCACGGTGTCTAACACTTGTATGACACCTGAACGACACGTGTTGAAAAAGTCAGACAAATGTCAGAAAAGTCAAACAAATGTCGCCAAAAAATGGTTTTTTCCTTTGCTTCGACACTCTTTGACTCAATTCCTGACACCCGTATAACACTCACACAACATTTGTCGGACAATTCAGACAAGGGTTAACATGTATTATAGCAATGATATCAATGAGGAATTAAGGACATCAATTTTGATTATAATTTTTTAAGATTAATGTTAACATGTGCCCCAAAGGCACAAGTTAATGACCTATTTATAGAAATATTCTCTTAGAATGTGTGCATTTAACTTTATGAAACTTAAAACATTGTTTTATTCAATACAAATTTTTTAATTGTAGTATACTCAACATTTCCATTATGGCACAATTTAGCAAGACCTTTTTTTAATAATAGATGGATAAATAAAAGTTAAGTACTATTAACGGTTCCGGTGTCCTATGTTTTGGATATTAGTGTGGAGTGTCTGTGTCTTGTGTCTATCAGAGTCTGGGCTTCACAGTTCTCTGTTCTCTTTGTACTTGGTTTTCTTGCGGTCTCTGTTATTCTCCTAACTCCTCTGTTTTCAGTTTCATTTCTCTGTATTTTGTCATTTTAATATTAGATAGAAATAACAAAGGTTAATTGTCATTATTTTTCTATTTTGAGCATTAATGTTTTCCGATGGGATTGATGTTTCATTGGTATACTACTTTTATGTCTTTGCAAAAGCAGTTATCTCACTATCTGCTATACCATTATAGAAATTTTGGGATCAAACACTCGGCACCACTATCCGGGATGTTTGAGATTAACATCGTAGGTTCACTTATCCATTTAGCTTCGCTCTTGATTAATGTAAGTGAAAAATAACAGATTATAGTGATATATAATTAAAAAATAACTAGTTGATGTAACGTTAACTATTTAAAATGTGCAAAAAAAACATTGTTCCGGTCGACCTCGAGTTTGCGCCGCACCACAACGGAACTGTTTTGGATTGAGAAATGTGAATCTTGTATTTTAACTATCCTTCTCAATTGCCCTCCAATCGAGGCTAAAGGGCACAACGCAAACTTCGAGATCCCACACACGGCGCCAATGTTTCGGTCGACCTCAAATCCAAACTATGACTACGAGATAGTCCATTTTAGGTGTGAAACTCTACGTGGCTCTGTCTTTTAGAAAAGGTGCAACGTTGCGTTGGATTGAGGAGGGTGTGTTACATATAAACTACCTTTAACCTCCATTACCAACGTGAGGCTATTTTGGCTAACTGGAACAAATATAAATATTTGTTTTCCCAAAATGGACAATTATTTACTAATAAAGTATATAAAAATACTCCATAATCCTGATATTTGTCATAAAAACTCAGTATTAAAAAAATTGAAAATACACTATACTTATATTGCTCGTCACACAACACACTATCTTCATTCCTCATAGATTTTCACACAACTCACACATAATTCACTCATTACAGCAAATTTACAGTAACATTTCTAAAATTCAACAAATACCTAAAGTCCAAAAAAAAAAAAAAATCAAAAATAGAAATGAATTTACAGTACTGACCTAGTCCAAGCGTGAAGCTGAAAGGAGAATCTCTATCAAGACTTGAATCAAACTTAGTTCCATCAACCAAAGTTCCCGTGTAGTGAACTATCAACAATTCAACATAACAAAAAATAATTAAAACATAAAATGGAAAACACAGAGCTAACAAGTCATAAAACGACGTCGTCATGGTTGTTATTGTACCTTGAACTTCGTCTCCGACTTCGGGAGTGTCCCATCCTTCACCTTCCTTGAGAAGCTTCTTCTTGAGGCCACGATCGCCAATTTGTCTCTCTTCACCTACTTTGTCTTCGGCGAGATCGAAATCATCGTTCATTTCTTCAGCTTGGGGAATATCAAAGTCTTCGTCCATGGCTTTTGTTGTTCGGAATCTTGCCGGTGAACGGTGCAGCGAAAACAGTAAGCGTGGAGAAGAAAGATGAGATTTGAAGTTGACTGAGTGAGGTTGGGTTCTAAAGGAAAAGGGGAAGACTTTGGCTCAAGGAAATTGTTTTATATTTATGCTTAGATCAATTGTACAAGAAGAAATGGAATAAAATACAATTAAAAAGTAAATAATAATATTTTGTTATTTAGATTTTACAGCGGTTTCTTCAAAGAGAAAGGGATTATCTAACACGGATAGATATAGGGGAATTTTTTTAAAATAACCTATATATTTTAAAAAAAAAAGGTTAACTTAGATTTCAAAAAATTTATTAATATGATTTACATTTAACATGCAAGTGCCATATGATATGGCTGAAGCATTGAAGAATGGGTTATATCATATGACATCATCATTGTAGCTTCATGTCATTTCAAATGGCGCCTCAGTGTCTTGTGCCCTAATCTCTTGAGGAGGCGCCTCAGTGCAATCTTTTTTTTTTAATCATGTGTTTTTAATTGTGAGTTTTTTTTAAATAACCTATATATTTAAAAAAAACGTTATTAACTTGGATTTCAAAAAATTTACCAATATGATCTACATTCAACATGCAGGCGCCATATGATATGCCTGAAGCATTGAAGAATAAACACATTCGCCATATCATATGGCGCCACCATTGTAGCTTCATGCCAATTCAAATGGCGCATCAGTGCCTCATGCCCTAGTCTCTTGACGAGGCGCCATATCATATGGCGCCTTAGTGCAATCCATTTTTTTAAATCATGTGTTTTTAATTGTTGAATGGAATTGTTATTTTTAAAGGGTAGATACGCCATATCATATGGGGACTATACTATTTCATTTTTGTATAAATAAGACTGCACACTCATTTGTTACTTCACAATGACTATCACCAATAGCCTCAACTCTCCACAACAATTATCACCAATATTTTCAAATCAATTTAGAAGTATGTTTGCATTCTTAAATCAATGTTCATCGTCGTCATCATCATCATCGGAGGAACCGCTTCCAACATTTCCACTAATAAAAAGAAATGTCTTAGTTTATTTTTCAACAACAAAGCCTATGATGAAGGTCCTACTATGAAACACGTAGACTTTGGAGCATTTGCATAGGGAACATAACCGCTGGCTATAAGGAGATACTGTTGCAGGTGAAAAGATCAGAAAAATTGAGTTACTCGTGATTGGAGAAAAGTGAAAAATGATGTTGGTGTCCTTATGACGATGTTAACACTAAAGAAAATTATCTTGATGGTTGTAATATCCTAGACAAGTTGATGCATTGAGTTGTTTTATTTAGGTTTGTTGTTTTTATTTTTCGATTGTTATTTTGGTATTAGTTTATGTTGTTGTTAATTATTGTTGTTGAGATATTAAGTTATGTTTGTTTAAGTTATGTTGTTGTTAATTGTAATCGCTTAGGCATGCTATCAATGGAATGAAATTTGTTGTTGATATAAAGAGATAAGGTTATATTAGAAACTATGATCTTGTGCTTGATCCTACATTGGGACATTTTGTACGATTATGTCCCGGCTGCCGGCACGAACTACATAATCTGATCATTTTGTTTGTTGTATCCATCTTTGTTCAAATACGCGTTCTATTAAGGCGATCCTTTTTCTTTCTTCGCATCAAATTATTATGCCAGACAATTTTGCCTTTGTATGGAAGTCAATAGTCCTCCTTTTCTACCACCTGAAAGCTAGTGATATAGACACTATATAGATTAATGACTTGGTAAACAGCAAAAGGACTGTTGGTTGGGTCCTGGCGAGCCTTCAAACATGCTGCTATAACATGGGAGCAAGGCATACAAAATGCCTGAAACTTTTCACAGTCACACCAACTCCTATTTAGTTCCACTTGGTAACATCTCCTAGGCCTTCATTGTGATCAATTAACTCTACAACACTGAACCAACCTTTATTACGGTCAAAGATTGTGACCACATCTGTGTTGGCTTTGGCAGCTTCGTCCTTCATGAATTTCATTGAACTATTATTGTACAACTGCCCAGATTATAAGAAAGAACCCCACTTTATACGTCAGGTATCAAAGAGTGCCCCAAGCCTAAAATATGTTGCTCTTACCAAAGCAATTATCGCTAGGTTTCAGATTCCCTTGAATACACAATTCATTGATTCTACGAGGTTTGTTGTCATGTGGCCCCATCGCACCCCATTGTCGTATGCCCTTGTCCATTTCTCTAGTTGAATATTATCAATCCATCTTAATGCATATGTGTTTGTCAGTCTGATCTCGTCACGGTAATGTTTGAAAGTGGGCTCTGTTAGTGCATACCTTGTGTTCACAACCTTCTTCCATAGCGTTTTCTCTTTGATCTCCCGCATGAAATTTTGAGTGATGTGTCTTATGCAATACACATGGTTTAAGGGAGGATCCTGCCAACCATTATCAAGATTCTTGTATGCACTCTCAATTGATGGGTGTCTGTAACACCCCTCTAATCTCCGTAATTAATTAAAATAATCAGAGTAAAATTAACATGCATTCAACCAAGGGTGTCACACTTCAAACTTTCAAACACCTGTTATATTCATCAACACTTCAATGAATAATCATGTTTTATAATTTCAATTAGCATGTAGCAGCGGATTCATTTATCTAATGATTTTTCATAAAAGAAATATTTGTTTTCATCACATAAATCAACAAGGCTCGGGCACTAAGGCCAACTTCTTATTATTTTAATAAACAAGAAAACATAGTATATTTCTAAAACATAAACCAAGTGATCCCAGTGTTACACGACCAGAGCATGACTCGACCCAACATAATAAAAATACTAAACAGCTGCACCAACAGCGACTTCGCAACAACGAACAGCTCTACTCTTATACCTGCACGATGTCATGTAGGACATCATTCCAGCAGAAGGGTGAGAAATATTACCATAATAATCAATGCATATAATTATGTATATAAGCAATCATAAATTACATATATGCCACATTTCTCACCACATTTCATATTCAATTCACACATACCTCTCAATTACCTCATCATATAAACTAACATGGTTGATCATCAAGCATATTATCATGCACATAGCATACTTTCATACAACACTCACATACTCACCACTCTTAAATCAACATATCATGTATATATGCACACTTCTCCTAACAATCACATATTCATCATTTTCAATTACACAAGTCATGTACACATACGTAAGCATAACTTAATCAACAATTCTATCCATGTCATATGGCTCACGTAAAGCCCATCAATTCTACCAATTCACTACTACACATTCACATTTCTCAATTACACAAGTAATGCACATACGCATATTCCACAATTCTCACCACTATTCACCCTCTTAGTCATATATATTTACCACACATATATAGACAACATGAATATTCACAAAGCATTCCCACATCATGCATGCACTCACATTTCCACAATCTTATCATTCACACATAAGCATCTCTTCATGCATATGTCATATATCAATGTGACTCAACAACTAAATGCAACTCATGCAATGCGGTACCGACTCTCGTTATCATTTTTTGGTTTTTACATTAAACCGGGTCCACTCTTCTAGACCGATAACCCGTTATCATTTTTCGGTTTTTACATTAAATCGGGTCCACTCTTCTAGACCGATAACAACAAAGGCCCGTCCTCTAAGCCTTCAAACCCACTCTTCTAGGTTTGGGACAAGTCACTAGTCTCCACGAAACTAGCAAGCATTGCCTCTTGACTAAATGATGCATATGCAATCGAAAATCAAATGCACTTAAGACCGACATCTTAATCTCATGCATTCCAATAATTCATCTCTTCAAGAATTATATCATGATTGCACACACAACATATTCACATAACATTCATCAATGTATTCATAATTCAACACTATCACCACATTATCACACAATGCACACATATCCACGATATGTTCTCATGCATTCTTCACATTTATCAAGCAATGCACACATATCCACAATATGTTCTCATGCATTATTCACATTTAATCACATACATACAATATGCATTTAAAACATCTATCAAGCAATGCACACATATCCAAGACATGTTCTCATGCATTCTATTCATACAACCACATACAAACAATATGCATTCACAATTCAATATCATCACCACATTATCAACAATGCACACATATCCACAATATGTTCTCATGCATTCTTCACATTTATCAAACAATGCACACATATCCACAATATGTTCTCATGCATTATTCACATTTAATCACATACATACAATATGCATTTAAAACATCTATCAAGCAATGCACACATAACCTCTATTATGTTCTCATGCATTTCCAATCAATACAAATAATATACACATCTCAAAACCTAGGATTCACGCCATACGACTACCCATAACACATATATAACAGCATATAACTTTTCATTCCATTAAGAATCTGTTGCGGTGGAAATAGGATATCAAATTATTAATTAATTTGAATCGCAGTTCAATTCACAACCGCTCTTTGATTTATCCGAAGGAAAAGGTCAAAAGAGGGAAAACCTATTTTTGCATCGTAAACACAATGCGGGGAGAGATCTAGGGTTCGGGGGTTGATTCAGCTTAGGGAAGGTATTAGCATCCTAAACTTCTGTAGTACTCTACAGGAACCTTTTGTTCAAATGTTTACTATTTGCTTTACTTATTTGCTTAAGGTATATGTACAAAGGGACTACAAGTGAGAAAAGAGACCTAAGGGGTTAATTCTAAGTTTACTCGGCAAGACATCGCCTCTTGTGCCTACGTATCCTTACGGGAGTGGAATCAGAGTAATCGTAGTTCCCCTTAAAAGGGAGGTTAGAGATTTCTTGATTGTGGTCAAGGTCTCAAGGGGAATAAACGCATCTTAAGGACACGCTTACGTGGAGTGTAGAAACTCCAAATCTCTACGTTGAATTGTTAAGTTGTAATTAGGGTTAAATTAGGTTAGGGATTCCGCGGCGGGAAACCCTAAAATGAGCGCGGCGGCTCTTTGACCTAATGCTAGGGGTAAAATTGGTAATTGCGCCTGCGGCGAGGCGTTTATGCAAATTAGGGTTTGTGAGGTTGTAAGGGTTTGAAGTTGAGGACTATTGACACGGCGGTCAAACGGCTAGACCTAACCTTCAGATGTGTAATGTGACAGGAGTATTGATGAATGTGTGAGATTTGAATCATGCACGCGGAAATAAAAAATGCAGACAGTAAGCCATACAAGCAGAAACTTAAAGACAGAGACTAAAGCGCGATTGTTAGGATTCGCGAGGTTACATGAGAGGAGCAAATACAATATGATAATGAAATTTGAATAAAACACAACGTAACGAGCTGCAAAAATGAACACATGCGTTAGTAGGCAAAGTCAGACGGTAATTGGACGGGTCATGAGACCAAAGTGCAATATTGGAGATTTGTGTCGTTTTTTAAAGAAAAAGTTTAAAAAGATGTTTAAACATAAAAGATTAATTTTAATTTTCAAAAAAATAGTTTTAATTTGATTATAAAAAAAAAAGGTTTTACTTTTAATGTTTATTAAAAAAAAATGGCCTTAGTTAGGGTTTAGAGTTATTATTTTTAAAAAGGTTTAAAGTTATTATTTTTAAAAAAAACAATTTTTATGTTTAGTTAAAAAAATTTTAATAAAATTTAAATATACTAATTATATATAAAAAAAAAGGAAAGAAAAAATAAAAGGGGTTGGGCCGGTAATCACCTCCGGACCCAACCCGGTTGGTGAGAATGTAACAAAAACCAAACTTAGGGTTTCAGAACCCTATTATCCCCGCGGCGCCGTTGTGGCTCGTTTCCCTTCGTCTTCCTCATCCCTTATACTCTTGTCCTCTCTGACTTCTCTCATCCTAACCTGAAAAGAAAAAAACAAAACACATAGCAACCATGAATCGTGAGTTTACATCGTTTTTGACGGTGGTTTTCACAGAGGTTTACGGTGTTCGGGACAATTATGAGGGCGATGATGTTCGTAGCTGAGCTCCAAAGTACGATTGCCCATCGAGAGACGAAGGTGATCGTGCGATTTGATCTGATGGTGGTTGTCTGGGGTTTCGCGACCCTCTTCTTCGTTTCGATCTCGCGGCCGCTTTTTGCACTCTCTCCCGTTAGGGTTTTGTTCGCGATTTTGTTCGCCCCCTCTCCGTCTAGGGTTTCACACGAGGTGATGTTGTTCCCTTTTATAATTTCTCTTTTTGGGCCTTGGATCTTTGAGTTTACGTTACTGATATGATTTGAAGAGATTTGGGGATCTTATCTGATATGATTCAATTGGATTTTTCATGTGAATTGATTCGGCCGTGGATTTATCTTATGAATTGGATTTTGAATCAATTTGTTCTTTCCTTTTCGGACTTGATTGAGTTATGGATTTCATTTGGATATCTTTCTAATATTAACTTGATTTCCTTTTCAGATGTTGATTCAAATTCGTTTTGGATATCCATGGATGTGGTTCCGGATTTACTCTTTGATATCTGGTTTGGTCTTCACGGCTTTTGGATTTTCCACTTCGAATTAACTTTTCCTCTTCTTTTTTCAGCGAACTGATGCTAAGGCTTTGGTCGAATCCAAACTGCCGAGAAGGTTACGCGGTGATGATGACCTTAGGGTCTGAACTGCTATTGTATGGTTGCTTTTGATTATGGTTGACGGCTTCGTCTGATCCTGTGTTGGATGCCATTGCCATTTGGTTTTGGTTGTGTTGCCTTAGCGATGATGACCTTTGGGTCTGAGCTGATATTTTGGAGCTGACAGTTTGCACGAAATTACCGATGCTTGCAGTTCGACGTTCGGTAGGGAGTTGGTAACGGCTTCGGCCGTGGCTCTCCCAGCCGCTTGAACGCTTATGCCCGATGATGGTTAAACTGAGGGTTGATATGACTTCGAATCTCTCTGTTGTTTCCATTGTTTTCATGCAGTTTTCTGACTTGATTGAATCAATTGGATGGCCTGGTATTCCACGCGTGATTGTTGTGAATCCTTGCTCTTTTCCTGTGATTAAACTCGTGGATTCATTTCGATGCTCAGTTTGGCGTGGTTATTCCTGTCCTGCTGCTGATGAATCTTGGCCTGAGCTCGATGTTTGCTGAACCGTGCCATGTTTCTGGTTTTTTCTGCTGTACTTGTTCTTTGAATTGACTTGAACCTGATTCTTTTGATGTACTTGCCATTCCATTTTCGGATACTGATGCTTTGACCACTTGCAGATTTATTGGCTCATTTTCAGATTTGGTTTGTCTGTGGATTCAGTTTTTTTGATATGGACTTTGATTCTGATATTATTTGTTGGATTTTTGCAGACAAGTCCTCCCTCTGATCTGGGATATCCGTATGGTTTGGATTTTCTACATTCAGTTGTGGATTATCCATGGATCTGATTAGCAATCTGTTGGCATCCGGATTTACTTGATAGATTCCAATTACGTATTGGTTTCGAAGCAATCTTTCGGCAAAATCCATTTTGACCCGAAACTTCTTTTTTTACTCTCTCTCTTTCTTGGCTGTCCCGTATTGATAAGAACGGAAATTTCTTGATCTGACGCCGATGGTGCGGATCGGTAACGGGGGTAGGATGCGGCTTCGGTCGTGCCACTCCCGGCACTCAGTGATGACGCTGTTCTGAGAGTGTCGAAGATAACTTCTAACCCTTTCTTGCTTCTGTTTTGTTTTCCTATTTTTCAGGTAATTGAGATGTATGAAGAATTCAAAGGGAATAACATGAAGACCACTTTGAAGCTTAGGGATCTTAGGACTTTTATAGAATAGATACTCACTTTTATCCGTCTCAAATTGTAAATTATAAATACTCATGAAATGAAATTCAAAAATATTTATATTTACTCATCATTTGTAAATTTAAAATATCCAATGAATAATAACTCAACAACACTTAAATTCATCTTTGAGTTGCAAGTTATGTATACTTGTGAATAAAAATTCAAGAATATTCAAAACTTACCTCTTAATTGTAGGATTATGAGTGTTTATGAATGATATTCACAAAATATTTCAAATTCATTTTTTGGACACCAATATGGGTGAAATCCCTTATTTGTTTACCCTTTGACCATTTATCGATTAAATCCGGACAAACTCTCACTAAATTTCCGCTTTCTCAAAATATTATCCGCCTTACCTTTAAAATAACTGCTTAAAATACTTCAAAACCAAACAATGAATGGCCCCGAGTCCAATGATATTTCTGACAAATTTTCGATACCACAAGCCAGATCGATGTCGCGGTAATAATCAACCAAACCCCTCAGATATGATGGCTCAAATGCCTCAAAGCCACAAGACCCTTCTTTATTAGAACCAACACAAAATGACCAAAACGCCCCTGGAATAATCCCTGCAGATAAATTATGCTCCATGACTGGTTAGTGATTAATGGATTCAAAAATGAAATGCTATGCGAAATGACTGACTAAATGTAAGGGTAAAATTTGGGGTATTATAGTTGCCCCTATTTAAATAGCTACACCGGATAATTTGAGTGACGGAGACTCGAGGAATCATGGTGGAGGGATTTAAATATAGATAACCGAAAATTTTGCCCTTATATGCGGCGATATGCAATGCTATAGACAAAACGAGAACTGACTAATGCAGACGATGCCATGAATATGATATGATGTATGCTGGAATGATGAATGCGACAAATGCTGACGAATACGACGACACAGGGACAGACGCTACAAGAAGAACACACTGGGGAAAACGACGCGCTGGGACACAATACAACACTGGGGAATTCTAAAATGATGGTCAACTGGTGCGAACACGACCAATTGTCATTTTTAGAACTGGAACGGGATTCTCAAATGGAGATGGCACCTATGAGACGGCCTCCACTGGGGAATCTAAAAGTAAAACTGGATCATGTATGACTGCAAGATCGATTACAAAATGCTGGAGCATTGAGCAAAGAATAACATCCAAGCTTCTGTAACCTATCCCTCGTGACAGGATCAAACGGACTTTTCGGGAATCCGTAGCAAATATACAGGGTAAAAACCGGCTGTATGCCAAAATAAATGGACTTTAAGAATAAGATCCTTAAATGGAGATGGCACCTATGAGGTGACCTCCACTTGGGAATGTCTAGCAATAAGACTGGATCTACACGACTGCAAGATCGATTACAGAATGCTGGAGCATTGAGCAAAGAATAACATCCAAGCTTCTATAAACTATCCTTCGTGATGGGATCGGACGGACTTTTCGGAAATTCGTATCAAATATACAGGGTAAAGACCGGCTGTATGCCAAAATAAATGGACTTTGATAGGAAATGCCCTGATAAGCTTCTCGAGGGAGAACTGTCACTTATCGTTGGAAGGGACTTACATGCCAAAATGGATAAGCACTCAAATAAAGAGGTTGCTGCTTATCTGATATATAAATCTTCTCATATTTAAGGTCGGCGCCTGGAATACGGTTCTGATTATTCTTTTACTAAAGGGTAAATGAACTTCTTCATACTTCAAGATCTGTGCTCTCCTGAATATGATTCCGCTCCTTCTCTTACTAAAGGGTAAATGAACTTCTTCATACTTCAAGATCTGTGCTCTCCTGAATATGATTCCGCTCCTTCTTTTACTAAAGGGTAAATGAACTTCTTCATACTTCAAGATTTGTGCTCTCCTGAATATGACTCCGCTCCTTCTTTTACTAAAGGGTAAATGAACTTGTTCATACTTCAAGATCTGTGCTCTCCTAAATATGATTCGGTTCAAACCTCCCCATACTTCAAGACGACAAGGAAAACGGAAGCCCAACTGCTCAACGGAGATGGCCATTTGCTGCGAGTCATAACGAAGATAGGATCAGCTCCTCAGGCGAGAAATGTCGCTTTTCTGCAAGAGTGGCAATAATAAGCTTCTCATGTAAGAACTGCTTGTAGAGGTGATAACAGATGATGATAAGCTTCTCGGCCGAGAACTGGTGCTGATCGATGATAAGCTTCTCAGGTGAGAACAGGTGCTGATCGATGATAAGCTTCTCAGGCGAGAACAGGTGCTGATCGATGATAAGCTTCTCAGGTGAGAACAGGTGCTGATCGATGATAAGCTTCTCAGGTGAGAACAGGTGCTGATCGATGATAAGCTTCTCAGGTGAGAACAGGTGCGTATCTTGTTGTGTAAGGTTGTTATATCGATAGGCTTCTCAGGCGAGAACAGTCGCATACCGATGCTGTAAGATGTACTGATAGATTTTCCAGGCGTGAACTGGCGTGTATCTGTAAAGGATCGTGATTGATTTTCTTGAAAGCTAGTGCAAAATAAATGCACATCCGGGTATAGTGATAAGCTTCTCGGGCGAGAACAGTCGCATATCTGCTAAGGTAGGGTGAAAATCTTAAGACGGTGCAAAATAAATGCACGTCCGGTTGGGCTCGACGACCGACAAGACTGAGATTCAATCTAGGATCGAGCTAGAAAGAAGACTGGTAATCAAGACTCCATCGAGGGAATGATCTCGAAGGGTAAATATCTTATCCTGGCGAGGAAAGATAGCTGAAGTAACCGTCATCTACGAGGAACGAGCTCTGTAGGGAAACTTGGAAACGCATATGTATTTTATGCTTAGGGCTGACAATCTATTTGGAGAGAATGGACAAACCCCAGTTACTCGGCGGTAACAACCAATGATGGCGAGACACAATGAACCTGTGAATGCTAACACATATGTTACTGCGTATGCTAATGTGAATGTATGTTAATGTCTATGTAGTTAAATATGCAGGATGTTATGGAATGAGTATGTAATGAGTATGTGAAATGAGTATGTAATGGGTATGTGAAATGAGTATATGAAGTAGACATGTGATGCTTATGCCCCTACGTATGTTGACGAAATAGACTAGAGACGGGACGAGAGATGAAATAAACATCTCGACGAAGATACCCTGCATTCTCTGCAACCAATACGTCAATCATGGGTAAGAAAGATCAATGGTAGAACCAAGTCTGGTTTTAAAGTTCTGAATTCTCTGGGGAGAAGGTAATCTGCTTGGGTGCACAGTATCACGTCTTCACATGGGGAGAAGGAAACCTGAGGGACACTTTCGAGTTACCTAAGAAAAAGTTGTCAGCTTATAGTCTCGCTGGGGACTGTGATGAGGCAATAGTTTAGGAGCCTGTTGCAACACTGAGATTTACTGGGGAATGAAGGCCGTTGTGAGTAAAATCCATCGGGTGCAGGAAGAAAAGTTGTCAAACCACATGGTTTTGATCTTGAAGGACCTCATAGTAGTCGCCATTTGTTCCTTTTAAAAAACATGGTGCCCCAGGATATTTGCGTTGTGAGGTATGGTCATCTCAAGAGGATTTTATAGAGAACACGGAGTCCGGTTGCCCCATTGTTCTCAAACTCTTTGAGAGATTCGTCAGGTCTCGACGTAACTGGCACAAGTTAATCGTGTTACGACGAAATTCTTTGAGAAATAGCTCTTTAAGAATGTCAGACTCGTGTTGGTAAGCGAATTGGGAAACTGCCTGCCCCTGTTTAGCAGGATCTTCAAGTTCCACGGGTTATGTCCATATGTAAATCTTTAAGATATCAAGCAAAGTCATCATGCCTGAAATGCCTATCCTGAGCTTGTCAATGTACACATATATTTGTCTTGAATTTTTGTTTTGAAAAAGATATCGCAATAACTTGTGACCGAAATCACTAGTCAGGATATAAGTTTTAATTATAATGCCAACATGAATTTTTTCTGAGCATAGCTCGTAGGAGTCAGGAAACGTGATCTTGTCGAGTATGCTTTCAACCGAAGTCCTACTTCAATTAGGTCTTTTAAAGGTTGTATCGTGGCTCGGTTCATGGTTTAAGAAACAAAAGGATAAAGGCTCAAAGTTATATTTGCACCCACCCCTTCTTCGTGATGTTCTCCAATCCTAATTCAGTTAATCGGATACGAACGCTCACATCTCAAGCGGATTTGCTATGGTCGAGAACTTATCAAGGCTTTGGACATGGCAGTCACTCACCTATTTCTAATGGAAATTGGCCACACGATTTTGTTCTTTACTAGGGACTATTTATTGTACCCTCTTGTTTGGCTTTTATTCCCTAACTTTTGCCTGGACAACGTCTTTTGATCTGACTTTGGAGTCCAGCGGGATGCCCCAGTTTTGCCTAAGTCTCCTTCATAGGTTTTGACTTAGCGGGCTCTTATTTTTTGAATATTCCTTTATGCACAAGTCGTGTAAATCTTTTGAAAGGCTCGTGACTGCCCCACTCCTTAGGTAACCGAGGGATAGTCATTGTATTGGACTTCTTAAGATGCTAAGGATAAATTCTCGAAGGTTTGCTTCCTTTTTGAGAGTCTAAGCGCTCGATTGGTTTAACTGAAACCTACCCTGCCCCAGGTTAGGATGAAGGTTCTTAAAAAAACTCCTACTTCAGGGCTCAAAGAGGTTAACGAGGGATTAACATCCTTATATCTCCAGTGTTTGGGATTTGAAACAATGCCTTACATCATCAACGGGTTTCAATCGAAAGCATACGACAAGAAATCTGACGTTTTAGGTTCGTCATCCTCCTCCCAATTCTCCATCAGAACAAGAGATCGGGTAAAGTTGGCATTATGATTTATGAAAACGTTTTTTTTTTTGAATGAGTGAAACGAATGGATTTATTCAAGACAAACATATGCGTTGCATTAATCAAAGATAAACAAGTTCGTGCATGCTAAATATGCTTAATCAAAGAGAAATACATATAAATAAACAAATGAACTGTCGGAAAAAATCCTTCTAAATGTTAATGAAATCTCGCATTCAAGAGCAACAGTTTCCTTTGGCGGAGCCTCAATGGAAAGGACGTCTGGTTTATGATCACTGTGAGTCGTCATGGCTTGCCCCAGTTATGCTGGTCACATCCTCAACAGTTTTCAGTCGTTGCTTCAAAATAACTTTCCCAGATTCTTTGTTGATCCCGGTCATATCATCTTGAGGGTTACTGAAATGAAGCGAGCTAGGCCTTTGAATAATTACTGGATTCGGCTGATTTGCTGAGGGGACAACATACTTTGCAGAATTTAAGCTTGACAAGCGGGGAACCCCGAGAGGAGTCTCGATCTTCGGCTGAGCATCGCTAAAAGACAACTTCTTCGTTTCTAGCAAATTTCTGACAAATTTCTTAAGAGCGTAGCAATTCTCTAGATCATGGCCGGGCGCACCCTCATGAAATAAACAATGAGCGGCAGCGTTGTAACCTGCAGGTAACGGATTAGGCGGAGGACCCAAAGCACGGGTGGTAATCAGACCCTGTTGTACCAAATGGGGGTATAACTCAGTGAAAGTCATCGGAATTGGAGGACAAGGCTTGTACTGCCTCTTACGGGGATAAGGAACCTGATCCTGTGATTGTTGATGAACAGGAGCGTTGGGCACTCGTTGACTGTTGACCGGAACTTGCATGGGCGGATAACCAGAAGGTTGTTGATGAATCGGCGCTTGATATACCGGAGCTGACTGCACAAGCTGGTATGTAGGAAACTGCTGATCGAAAGGAGGTGCAACAGTAGCTACATAGGGTTGTTGGACATATGGAAACGGATAACCTTGAACATAACTCTGCTGATGTTGCCAAGGTTGAGGAGTAGCTGTTTTGCGGTTCCTCGAACGTGCAGGTCCTTTACCATGGTCGGAGTTAGGAGTTTTGCACTTCGGAGGGGTAGCTCGTCGAACTGGTTGAGCACTAGGAGGCACCAAACCGGATTGAAGACCGTGAGGAGGTGCATTCTCGACAGTAACAGCTGGTTGAGATTCCATAACGGTATTAGTAGTCTCAGAAACAATAGTAGACTGAGCATCCACCTTCACATTAAGAGCTTGTAGCATCTCCAAAATCTGCCCTACACTTCCTCGAAGATCTTCGAGTTCATGGCTGACACGGTTGATCTCTTGGTTTTGATCTTCCATTCTTTTGAAGGGTCGTATTGATGCAGAGAACTCAGGGTGACAAAACTGGAAGGTGAGAGAACTGAGTATGAGAAACCGGGAGACACATGTAATGCAAAAGTATGATGCTAAGAATGTGAAATGCAAATGAAGATTTCATGGAATTCAAACATTTACGAATGTCGTGGGGTACCAAGGAAATCTTTGTTTTTTCATTTTTATTTTTTTATTTATGGTATCCCGCGATATAAATGACGTTTGAATTCCACGAAATACAATGCAATGGGATGCTTTATGGATGCAATGCACATGAATACTCAAAGTCCTAGGTTAAAGGTACGTGAGCGGAGTTAAGGTCTACCCATCCCCGAAAGGAGTGTACTATAGGTTAGTTGTATCTGCAGAACAAGGTTCTAAAAAGTGCCCAAAGTCATCAGCCCATCTTTCGGATATTATCAACTCTCCGATTGACTCGGGGGTTAATAATATTCTCAAGAGAACCTCTTTTGAGTGTAGTATCGCGTAGCAACCATTGTGGGACTACTCCCACATAGTTCCCGCACTACGTCCTAAATAAGGCCGAGGTGGTGTAAAGGTACTACAGTTCCCAATATCACAGACTCCAATCGACCATGGAAAAAGTTTTCACGATTACTCGTTCAACCGAACCATTTTCGAAAGGGTCTCAACTGAGCGGTGATTCTCGAATCAGCTTGGTCGGGACTCACTCCCTATAAGCCTCATCGAATATATCCCCATCCTATAATAATGTCACTAGTCCGGGCGTAAGACTTATCTCACAACACAAGGAACAATCCCAAAATCAAAGTACAATATATACATGCAAATGAATAGTGAAACAAATAGTAATAAATATGAACAAATTAGGGATAACCCTCAAAAGTTTAGAAGGTCCCCAGTGAAGTCGCCATTTTCTGTTGCGGTGGAAATAGGATATCAAATTATTAATTAATTTGAATCGCAATTCAATTCACAACCGCTCTTTGATTTATCCGAAGGAAAAGGTCAAAAGAGGGAAAACCTATTTTTGCATCGTAAACACAATGCGGGGAGAGATCTAGGGTTCGGGGGTTGATTAAGCTTAGGGAAGGTATTAGCATCCTAAACTTCTGTAGTACTCTACAGGAACCTTTTGTTCAAATGTTTACTATTTGCTTTACTTATTTGCTTAAGGTATATGTACAAAGGGACTACAAGTGAGAAAAGAGACCTAAGGGGTTAATTCTAAGTTTACTCGGCAAGACATCGCATCTTGTGCCTACGTATTCTTACGGGAGTGGAATCAGAGTAATCGTAGTTCCCCTCAAAAGGGAGGTTAGAGATTTCTTGACTGTGGTCAAGGTCTCAAGGGGAATAAACGCATCTTAAGGACACGCTTACGTGGAGTGTAGAAACTCCAAATCTCTATGTTGAATTGTTAAGTTGTAATTAGGGTTAAATTAGGTTAGGGATTCCGCGGCGGGAAACCCTAAAATGAGCGCGGCGGCTCTTTGACCTAATGCTAGGGGTAAAATTGGTAATTGCGCCTGCGGCGAGGCGTTTATGCAAATTAGGGTTTGTGAGGTTGTAAGGGTTTGAAGTTGAGGACTATTGACACGGCGGTCAAACGGCTAGACCTAACCTTCGGATGTGTAATGTGACAGGAGTATTGATGAATGTGTGAGATTTGAATCATGCACGCGGAAATAAAAAATGCAGACAGTAAGCCATACAAGCAGAAACTTAAAGACAGAGACTAAAGCGCGATTGTTAGGATTCGCGAGGTTACATGAGAGGAGCAAATACAATATGATAATGAAATTTGAATAAAACACAACGTAACGAGCTGCAAAAATGAACACATGCGTTAGTAGGCAAAGTCAGACGGTAATTGGACGGGTCATGAGACCAAAGTGCAATATTGGAGATTTGTGTCGTTTTTTAAAGAAAAAGTTTAAAAAGATGTTTAAACATAAAAGATTAATTTTAATTTTCAAAAAAATAGTTTTAATTTGATTATAAAAAAAAAGGTTTTACTTTTAATGTTTATTAAAAAAAAATGGCCTTAGTTAGGGTTTAGAGTTATTATTTTTAAAAAGGTTTAAAGTTATTATTTTAAAAAAAAACAATTTTTATGTTTAGTTAAAAAAGTTTTAATAAAATTTAAATATACTAATTATATATAAAAAAAAGGAAAGAAAAAATAAAAGGGGTTGGGCCGGTAATCACCTCCGGACCCAACCCGGTTGGTGAGAATGTAACAAAAACCAAACTTAGGGTTTCAGAACCCTATTATCCCCGCGGCACCGTTGTGGCTCGTTTCCCTTCGTCTTCCTCATCCCTTATACTCTTGTCCTCTCTGACTTCTCTCATCCTAACCTGAAAAGAAAAAAACAAAACACATAGCAACCATGAATCGTGAGTTTACATCGTTTTTGACGGTGGTTTTCACAGAGGTTTACGGCGTTCGGGACAATTATGAGGGCGATGATGTTCGTAGCTGAGCTCCAAAGTACGATTGCCCGTCGAGAGATGAAGGCGATCGTGCGATTTGATCTGATGGTGGTTGTCTGGGGTTTCGCGACCCTCTTCTTCGTTTCGATCTCGCAGCCGCTTTTTGCACTCTCTCCCGTTAGGGTTTTGTTCGCGATTTTGTTCGCCCCCTCTCCGTCTAGGGTTTCACACGAGGTGGTGTTGTTCCCTTTTATAATTTCTCTTTTTGGGCCTTGGATCTTTGAGTTTACGTTACTGATATGATTTGAAGAGATTTGGGGATCTTATCTGATATGATTCGATTGGATTTTTCATGTGAATTGATTCGGCCGTGGATTTATCTTCTGAATTGGATTTTGAATCAATTTGTTCTTTCCTTTTCGGACTTGATTGAGTTATGGATTTCATTTGGATATCTTTCTAATATTGACTTGATTTCCTTTTCAGATGTTGATTCAAATTCGTTTTGGATATCCATGGATGTGGTTCCGGATTTACTCTTTGATATCTGGTTTGGTCTTCACGGCTTTTGGATTTTCCACTTCGAATTAACTTTTCCTCTTCTTTTTTCAGCGAACTGATGCTAAGGCTTTGGTCGAATCCAAACTGCCGAGAAGGTTACGCGGTGATGATGACCTTAGGGTCTGAACTGCTATTGTGTGGTTGCTTTTGATTATGGTTGACGGCTTCGTCTGATCCTGTGTTGGATGCCATTGCCATTTGGTTTTGGTTGTGTTGCCTTAGCGATGATGACCTTTGGTTCTGAGCTGATATTTTGGAGCTGACAGTTTGCACGAAATTACCGATGCTTGCAGTTCGACGTTCGGTAGGGAGTTGGTAACGGCTTCGGCCGTGGCTCTCCCAGCCGCTTGAACGCTTATGCCCGATGATGGTTAAACTGAGGGTTGATATGACTTCGAATCTCTCTGTTGTTTCCATTGTTTTCATGCAGTTTTCTGACTTGATTGAATCAATTGGATGGCCTGGTATTCCACGCGTGATTGTTGTGAATCCTTGCTCTTTTCCTGTGATTAAACTCGTGGATTCATTTCGATGCTCAGTTTGGCGTGGTTATTCCTGTCCTGCTGCTGATGAATCTTGGCCTGAGCTCGATGTTTGCTGAACCGTGCCATGTTTCTGGTTTTTTCTGCTGTACTTGTTCTTTGAATTGACTTGAACCTGATTCTTTTGATGTACTTGCCATTCCATTTTCGGATACTGATGCTTTGACCACTTGCAGATTTATTGGCTCATTTTCAGATTTGGTTTGTCTGTGGATTCAGTTTTTTTGATATGGACTTTGATTCTGATATTATTTGTTGGATTTTTGCAGACAAGTCCTCCCTCTGATCTGGGATATCCGTATGGTTTGGATTTTCTACATTCAGTTGTGGATTATCCATGGATCTGATTAGCAATCTGTTGGCATCCGGATTTACTTGATAGATTCCAATTACGTATTGGTTTCAAAGCAATCTTTCGGCAAAATCCATTTCGACCCGAAACTTCTTTTTTTACTCTCTCTCTTTCTTGGCTGTCCCGTATTGATAAGAACGGAAATTTCTTGATCTGACGCCAATGGTGCGGATCGGTAACGGGGGTAGGATGCGGCTTCGGTCGTGCCACTCCCGGCACTCAGTGATGACGCTGTTCTGAGAGTGTCGAAGATAACTTCTAACCCTTTCTTGCTTCTGTTTTGTTTTCCTATTTTTCAGGTAATTGAGATGTATGAAGAATTCAAAGGGAATAACATGAAGACCACTTTGAAGCTTAGGGATCTTAGGACTTTTTTAGAATAGATACTCACTTTTATCCGTCTCAAATTGTAAATTATAAATACTCATGAAATGAAATTCAAAAATATTTATATTTACTCATCATTTGTAAATTTAAAATATCCAATGAATAATAACTCAACAACACTTAAATTCATCTTTGAGTTGCAAGTTATGTATACTTGTGAATAAAAATTCAAGAATATTCAAAACTTACCTCTTAATTGTAGGATTATGAGTGTTTATGAATGATATTCACAAAATATTTCAAATTCATTTTTTGGACACCAATATGGGTGAAATCCCTTATTTGTTTACCCTTTAACCATTTATCGATTAAATCCGGACAAACTCTCACTAAATTTCCGCTTTCTCAAAATATTATTCGCCTTACCTTTAAAATAACTGCTTAAAATACTTCAAAACCAAACAATGAATGGCCCCGAGTCCAATGATATTTCTGACAAATTTTCGATACCACAAGCCAGATCGATGCCGCGGTAATAATCAACCAAACCCCTCAGATATGATGGCTCAAATGCCTCAAAGCCACAAGACCCTTCTTTATTAGAACCAACACAAAATGACCAAAACGCCCCTGGAATAATCCCTGCAGACAAATTATGCTCCATGACTGGTTAGTGATTAATGGATTCAAAAATGAAATGCTATGCGAAATGACTGACTAAATGTAAGGGTAAAATTTGGGGTATTACAGAATCGAACCCGATCGAACCATAACACAACATGGAATGAAATCATAGAAAAACAAAATGCTGTCATGTTCGCTACTGCCTCGCCTAGCGAGCAGCTAGCGAACCTTCGCTACATGTTCGCCTAGCGAACTGCTAGCAAACCCAAACAGATGCTACAGACCTCACTCGCTACCTTGTTCGCCACAGCGAACCCCCAGCAAACCATTCGCTACCCAATGAAGGAACCTCTCACATTCTGTTTCCACTCGCCACTAGCTCGCTAGGCGAGGACCCAGCGAGCGTTCGCGACCAGCTCGCCTAGCGAACAACTAGCGAACGTCTGCGAACCAGAATTTTCCCACTGTTCAGAAATTCCAACTCTCTCCAAAATCGACCAATTCTCATTCAATCAGTTTCCATAACCTTAGTATAACCATACCCGACTAAACTATACTACTTATTCTCGATTTTAACCGTTAAACTTCGATTTACACCGATTAAATCCATTTTGCCCTAAAATGAAAAATGGTGGAAAACTCACAACAACCCAATCCAATCATACATAATCATACACATTGCTAAGATAATAATGTTTCTCACCCTTACCTTGATTAAATCGAAGCTTTGGATCGAATCTTGATGATTTTCCAAGTTTTCCTCTTATCTTCCTCTTTCTCTTCTCTTCCACTTTCTTTCTCTTATGTTTTCCTATCCATCTATTTTCCTTCCACTTATCCTTATATACCTTCCATTATTTTCTTTCCATCACATTTCCCTTCTCTCAAAATATCTACTAATCAATTTCTCATAAAATATCCACTTGACCCTTTATTCACCAAAATATCTCATCTTATCATTAATTGGATAGTATCTAGTAATCCCACATTATTCTACCAAATAGAATAAATCAGTTAAATCCAATAACTCACATAGATCAAATAAATCCAATTAATTAGTACAATTAATCCACTATTTTGAAAATTGGGCTGTTACAACCCTCCCCCACTTTAGGAATTTTCGTCCTCGAAAATGTCACCTGATCCAAATAACTCTGGATACGATTCTCGTATCCTAATCTCCCAAATCACCTCCACCAAAGGAATCCCTTTACCTCGAAGTTACTTCTCGTTCATCAACCTGAACTAGCAATGCCTCAACAGTCAAATCATCTCTCACTTGTATACTATCCATCTGAATCAATGTACCTCCTCAGCTTAGACACATGAACACATCATGCAATTCCCACAAGCGACAACGGTAAAACAGTCTAACCTGCTATTTTTCCCACGCTTCCGCTGCGCCACTCTGATACAGATCAACAAAACACAGGATATACTTCCGAGACTCCAAGCTCGACCAACACCAGTTACTATCGTAACTCTTAAAACACGTCCTTTCTTGGATCCTTTTGATCTTTTCAGTCGTCTCTTGCACAATCTTCGGCCTGAGTACAACACTCTCGCTGGACACACGTCTATCCAAAGGGGTCCTACACCTCTTACCAAACAAAGTCTCATACGATGTTATTCTGGTACTAGAATAATAGCGGTTATTGTAGGTAAACTCAATCAACGATAATTAACCATCTCCTGATCCATCTTGATCCAACACATAAGCTCTCAACAAATTCTCTACATATTGGATAGTCTTCTTTGTCTACCCATCCTTCCACGGATGCTAGACAGAGATTATCTTCAACATGTTGCTCAAAGCGTCTGCAACTCTCTCAAAATACCAATGAAAAACTCAGATTCCCATCTAACAGAATGATTCATCCTCACTGGTAAGTAACGAGTTACTCTTGTTAATCCATTCTTAACAGTTCCAATTGAATCATACTCCTTCAAATTCTTCAGAAAACCCGACACAAAATCCATGGGAATACTATCCCATCCCACTCAGAAATATTCAACAGTTGTATCAGACCCAACAGTCTCTGATATTCACACTTCGACTCCCAACAAGTTTAATCAGCATATACAAACTCAATCACTTCTCTCTTTATTTGTGGTCATCAAATTAATTCCTCAAATTCGGTCACACCTTCCCAGTACCTGCATGGATACTCCATTTATCTCAATGTCCTTCTTCCAGTGTACTCTCATCCAACTCACACTATTCAGAACACATACTCCATCCTGACATCTCATGATACCATTTCTATAAATCCGAAAATCACCTCCTCGACTTTTATCCCTTAAATTCAATCAATCTATTAACTCGAATTAGAATTCTGACCTCCTCGAATCTCATCGAGAATACCAATAGTCAGTCTCATCATATAAAGTTCAACTCCATGAGAAGTCTATTCACAAACTACACTCATATTCCGAATTTACTCAATCAGTCTTAACTTCATTACCATCATCATTGGTACATACAGAGATTTCCAATGCAATAACTCAGTTACCACTTGGTCTCAATCGAATGGTAACTCAACCAAAACCATACTCTTTCAGAAGTCCCAATTATTTCCTCCACATCATATTCAACTTCTCAAATCAAACAAATACCTTAAGATCTTAAGATCATTAACCATCTCAAATCTCAACTAAACAATTGAGGCTTCCAACCTCCGGTACAAACACACAACAACAACCAACTCTAAATCACTCGTCTGATAATTCCCTTATGCACTTTAAGTTGCTTCAAAGCATAGCCAAAACTTGTTGATGTTGCACTTAACATATCTCCCAGTCATATTAACAAAGCATTACAACACAACAAATAGTTCCGTCGGATTCGGCAAAACCAACACACGAGTTATTGACAACTTTTCAAAAACTCTCTGAACTTCTTCACAGTGGCATATCACTAATTCTTCTCCAATACTGATAACTCTAATTCTCGATGTGCAAATTGATCCTCTATACTCTTCGACGCATCCAAACACCATCGATTACACAACCATTACTCACTCAATTAAGTATGGAGAACCCCATGTCAAACGGACACTCAGTTGTGAACTTATGGCGAAACATGAACCGCACTTACCACAACATCCAAACATATTTCATCAATAAATACTTAATTCCATGTCACTACTTCACCATCGCATAAAGCATTATAATAACTTTCCGCGCTCCTAATCTTGCGTCATTTCGAGTTACGGTCCTCCAGTTACGACAAAAATACGAAAACAACATTTCCACACTTAGAAGGCCATTCAACACATCTTCGACTCTTGAAATGTTTAAAGGTCTAATTGTACCAATATAGTATCCCCCACTTTATTTCCTTTAATAATCACCAGAAGTCACTATCCACCCTTTATATACTTGACTTCACACTATGTTGCCGCAGCACACACACCAGACACAAGTCTCAAAACTACTCAACCAGTTTAATTCCTTGACTATCCAAATAGACATACAATATGGAGCTCTTAATATCGGACTAGTTCCCGTAACTAAGTCAATCACAACTCCACTTCACATCCTGGCTGTATATCACTATCTTGTCAGAATAACTTCCAGACAACCACAATTAATCGGTAAACCGCCAACTTCCCACTTTCATTAACACTTAAAATTTCCATCAAAATGAAACATCTCATCACTGTCCTGCGCCGACTCATCAAAACAATTCTTCAGCACTTGGCTTAACTTCAAACAATTCACTGCTCACGTCATCTAAGCTTGCAAGACACGTCTATCCCATCCAACACAATCCCAACTACTATCACCAAGAGATTAAGGGTGATCAGTTCCTCAATTTGTCAATAGACAGCCGAAATCATAGTGGGGCATAAACCATCTTTACCAAACTATAATAGCGTTTAATCACACACTGAGCTATAACTCCACATTTGCAGCATCTTGGAGAATCACAAGTTTCTTCCCCCACTTCGATCACTCTCACTTCTGCAGACAAAGGTTAAACGACAAACATGTATCGACAATGTTTTCACACACATGTCGCATACAAGGGAACAAATAACATTAGACAACATGGCCGGACGGACCGACCAGGCTCTGATACCACTAATGTAACACCCCTCTAATCCCCGTAATTAATTAAAATAATCAGAGTAAAATTAACATGCATTCAACCAAGGGTGTCACACTTCAAACTTTCAAACACCTGTCATACTCATCAACACTTCAATGAATAATCATGTTTTACAATTTCAATTAGCATGTAGCAGCGGATTCATTTATCTAATGATTTTTCATAAAAGAAATATGTGTTTTCATCACATAAATCAACAAGGCTCGGGCACTAAGGTCAACTTCTTATTATTTTAATAAACAAGAAAACATAGTATATTTCTAAAACATAAACCAAGCGATCCCAGTGTTACACGACCAGAGCATGACTCAACCCAACATAATAAAAATACTAAACAGCTGCACCAACAGCGACTTCGCAACAACGAACAGCTCTACTCTTATACCTGAACGATGTCATGTAGGACATCATTCCAACAGAAGGGTGAGAAATATTACCATAATAATCAATGCATATAATTATGTATATAAGCAATCATAAATTACATATATGCCACATTTCTCACCACATTTCATATTCAATTCACACATACCTCTCAATTACCTCATCATATAAACTAACATGGTTGATCATCAAGCATATTATCATGCACATAGCATACTTTCATACAACACTCACATACTCACCACTCTTAAATCAACATATCATGTATATATGCACACTTCTCCTAACAATCACATATTCATCATTTTCAATTACACAAGTCATGTACACATACGTAAGCATAACTTTAATCAACAATTCTATCCATGCCATATGGCTCACGTAAAGCCCATCAATTCTACCAATTCACTATTACACATTCACATTTCTCAATTACACAAGTAATGCACATACGCATATTCCACAATTCTCACCACTATTCACCCTCTTAGTCATATATATTTACCACACATATATAGACAACATGAATATTCACAAAGCATTCCCACATCATGCATGCACTCACATTTCCACAATCTTATCATTCACACATAAGCCTCTCTTTATGCATATGTCATATATCAATGTGACTCAACAACTCAATGCAACTCATGCAATGCGGTACTGACTCTCGTTATCATTTTTTGGTTTTTACATTAAACCGGGTCCACTATTCTAGACCGATAACCCGTTATCATTTTTCGGTTTTTACATTAAACCGGGTCCACTCTTCTAGACCGATAACAACAAAGGCCCGTCCTCTAAGCCTTCAAACCCACTCTTCTAGGTTTGGGACAAGTCACTAGTCTCCACGAAACTAGCAAGCATTGCCTCTTGACTATATGATGCATATGCAATCGAAAATCAAATGCACTTAAGACCGACATCTTAATCTCATGCATTCCAATAATTCATCTCTTCAAGAATTATATCATGATTGCACACACAACATATTCACATAACATTCATCAATGTATTCATAATTCAACACTATCACCACATTATCACACAATGCACACATATCCACGATATGTTCTCATGCATTCTTCACATTTATCAAGCAATGCACACATATCCACAATATGTTCTCATGCATTATTCACATTTAATCACATACATACAATATGCATTTAAAACATCTATCAAGCAATGCACACATATCCAAGACATGTTCTCATGCATTCTATTCATACAACCACATACAAACAATATGCATTCACAATTCAATATCATCACCACATTATCAACAATGCACACATATCCACAATATGTTCTCATGCATTCTTCACATTTATCAAACAATGCACACATATCCACAATATGTTCTCATGCATTATTCACATTTAATCACATACATACAATATGCATTTAAAACATCTATCAAGCAATGCACACATAACCTCTATTACGTTCTCATGCATTTCCAATCAATACAAATAATATACACATCTCAAAACCTAGGATTCACGCCATACGACTACCCATAACACATATATAACAGCATATAACTTTTCATTCCATTAAGAATCGAACCCGATCGAACCACAACACAACATGGAATGAAATCATAGAAAAACAAAATGCTGTCATGTTCGCTACTGCCTCGCCTAGCGAGTAGCTAGCGAACCTTCGCTACATGTTCGCCTAGCGAACTGCTAGCAAACCCAAACAGATGCTACAGACCTCACTCGCTACCTTGTTCGCCACAGCGAACCCCCAGCAAACCATTCGCTACCCAACGAAGGAACCTCTCACATTCTGTTTCCACTCGCCACTAGCTCGCTAGGCGAGGACCCAGCGAGCGTTCGCGACCAGCTCGCCTAGCGAACAACTAGCGAACGTCTGCGAACCAGAATTTTCCCACTGTTCCGAAATTCCAACTCTCTCCAAAATCGACCAATTCTCATTCAATCAGTTTCCATAACCTTAGTATAACCATACCCGACTAAACTATACTACTTATTCTCGATTTTAACCGTTAAACTTCGATTTACACCGATTAAATCCATTTTGCCCTAAAATGAAAAATGGTGGTAAACTCACAACAACCCAATCCAATCATACATAATCATACACATTGCTAAGATAATAATGTTTCTCACCCTTACCTTGATTAAATCGAAGCTTTGGATCGGATCTTGATGATTTTCCAAGTTTTCCTCTTATCTTCCTCTTTCTCTTCTCTTCCACTTTCTTTCTCTTATGTTTTCCTATCCATCTATTTTCCTTCCACTTATCCTTATATACCTTCCATTATTTTCTTTCCATCACATTTCCCTTCTCTCAAAATATCTACTAATCAATTTCTCATAAAATATCCACTTGACCCTTTATTCACCAAAATATCTCATCTTATCATTAATTTGGATAGTATCTAGTAATCCCACATTATTCTACCAAATAGAATAAATCAGTTAAATCCAATAACTCACATAGATCAAATAAATCCAATTAATTAGTACAATTAATCCACTATTTTGAAAATTGGGCTGTTTATAGTGTCTATCAGAGATCAAACATAAGTTAGATTGGGGATAAACGTATAAGCGAAGATTTTTTAGGAAAAGACTCAAACCCCCTGCAGACTCCCCTTCAACTAGAGCGAAGGAGATTAGAAAAATGTTGATGTTGCCATTCTGTGCCACAGTCATGAGTAACGTGCCCTTATATTTTCCGTACAACCATGTGCCATCAATTTAAATATAAGGTTTACATTAAGCAAATCCTTTGATACATGGTTCAAACGCCTAGAAGAGTCTGTGGAAAATCTCATTTCCACTAACACAAGTCCCATCTAGCGTATACGCCGACAATGTCTCCAAGATGGAAACAGTCCCTGGAGCATATTATTTAAGTGCCACCAAGTATTTTGGAAGTTTTTTGTAAGACTCTCCCAAATTCCGAACACCGTTTCAACCACCTTAGTCCTAGCTATCAATGTGTTCTTGTACAAAGGAGTATAGTTGTATCTTTGAACCATATGTGAGATTATAATACTCACCTTCAAAGAAGGGTTGTCGCTAATGACTGCCAGAATTTCATTGCATATCAATTGAGGGTTGAGCTTACGATGATTCTGCATTGGACTTGTGATTATACAAGTGCGTGTCACGGTGAGAATTGGATAACAAGCTATTGATTAACTCGAATGGCAAATCATTATTCGCCACCGATCTTTAATTTATCCAAGGGAAGGGAAAAAGAACGAATAAACCCATAAGTATGCAATGCAAAAACAAAGCAAAAGAGAATCTAAGGTTCGGGGGTTGATTATACCTAGAGAAGGTGCTAGCATCCTAAGTATCTGTAGTAATCTATAGGAACCTCTTATTTTATTCGTGTTATTGTTGTTTGCTAAAGGTGAACCTAGGGGGTTTATCTCTAAGTATAATCGCCAAGAAATTACATCTTGTGCCTACGTATCCTGACGGGAATGGAATCAGAGTATTCGTAGTTCCCTTAAAGGGATTGAGGAACCATTGACTAGGGTCAGAGTTCCAGGAGGGAAGTTTGTTGATTGATTTTAGGAGAAGAGATGAGTCGCCGTCCTACGGAGAATACTCGACTTAAACCACCACAAACGCATAGAAGACGGTCTTTGCATCGCATTGAGAGAAGGGCTCCAACTCAGATCTATAATCGACGAGTATTCCACATACCTCTCTCAAGTGGAAAAGAATCTACACCCTTCTCAAATATGTTGTGGGTAGGAGAATCACATCTCATCTGCATAGATGACTCATGTCTACTTCTCTCGTGGAAGAAAAAGGAAACTTAAATTGTAAGTTATCTAATCATCTTAAAGGAAGTTATCCTAGCTATTCACTTAAAAAGGGCATAGAAGCCATAAAGGGGAAGTGGAGAAATGCGAATGAGATGCAATGTATATGACATAATAGTCAAAATCAAATCTTTCCCTTGGACACGAACATAAGCAACATAAAGATTCAATAGCCACAGGTAAACAACAAACAAGATATACATCATAAAGATAATATACAATGAGCAAATTACAAAGCCTCAAGCAACAAAGTTAAGCTCAAAAACAAATAACAACATGTGTGCAAGGCAAAGATTAAGTCATGTGATAAAAACAATATAACCTAAATAAGAAGATCCAATCTACAAATGCTAAGCTAGAAGTTGAGTTGATAAAGAAATTAATTAATAGAAAAATACAATCTAAAATTATTGAAAATAAATACTAAATAATTATTCCAAATATGAACTAGAATTCAAACTAAATAAGAAAAATATTTAAGAAAATAATTACAAAACAAAATTAACAAAATAATATTAACAAAATAATAGTTAACAAAATAATAGTTAACAAAATTATTAATAAAGACAATTAATCGAAGTAATTAACCAAAATATTAATAAAGATAATAATAAATATAACTAACGAGATTTTTAGCAAAATAATTTAAAAGAATAAAAATGAAAATCCAAAGAGAAAGAAAATTGGGCCAAAAGTGAATAAATTTAAATATAAATTTTAATAAGATTAATTAATAACTTAATTAATAAATATCTAATAAAATATCTAAATCAATTAATAATTAACAATATATTTTTACATTTTTATATTTAACAAAAAATTAAAAATTAAATTAAAAAAAATAAAAAGATTGAAATATCTTTTGGTCTTCTAAAATGTATTTTCAAATTAAAACTAAAACAAAAGGTTAAAATAAAATTTATCTTTTTTTTAATATCAAATATAATAGTAAGTTCTACAAGTTATACTACATATTAAGTTCTACAAGTTTTAAATATAATAGTAAGTTCTACAAGTTATACTACATATTAAGGGCAATGAAATTAAAATAAAAATTGACCAAAAAGTGATTATAACAACTACCAGTATACTACTATCTAACAAAAGTCGCAATTAATTCACGTGAAAGCAACGAACATACACATTTTTAACAACTTATGTTTTTTTTTCAATTTAATTAGAACAATCTTCATCTTGTTAATAAGCTTTGCATTTGTTCCTTAAAATACAACAGTGTTAGATACGCGCACACACAAATCAGTTTCAAATATCAAAGAAGAAAGAAAGAAAGAAAATTGCAGCAAGTGTATTTACACACTAATTACAAGCAAACAATTATGATCCACTTTACAGTTTAGAAACAAAAACAAATAATTAAGTAACTAATTAACTAAAAAATAAACAAAATTTTAATACCAAATTAAACTAAATAATAGAATGAAAGTGCAGTTAGCAATTAAATTAAACCCATGAATAAGATGAAGTCTAAAAAACTCTAATTAAAAACTAAAAAAATTGTTACTAACAGATCTAAAAATTAATCTATATTTTTCCGGTTTCACTGTTTTTTCCATCCTTTTTCCATGTTGTTCTTCTGTTTTCACCCGTTGGCTTTGATTATAAGAGAAAGCATCAAGTGCACCACAAGAATTTGAGAGAAAGTTTGGTTGGGAATGAGATTGGTCTTTTTTTCTTAAGTGTTGGTCTCTTACCCTCTTTTATAGACATTTTGAATCTTGACATTGAGATGTTGATTTGGAAGGAATTCAAATTTGTCTAGAACATGTTTGAAACATGTTTTGTGATTTTGAAAACTTTCTTCTTTCATTCAAACATGTTTGGATTATGTTTAAGACTTGTTTTGGAATGAATCTTGAATTGGTCTTGAGATTTATTTTATTTTATTTTTTTGGATTTTATTTATTTATTTAATGCATAAAATAAAAATTTAAAAATAAAAAATCATATTTTAAAATATTCCTAAATAAAAAAACGAAAATAATAATTAAATAATAGAAAAATGATCTTTTTTACCATTTTTAATGAAAACACACAAAAAGGAATACAACAGGACTTGAACCCACAACATTATGATTAAACCTTTTACACATACCTTATTACCAACTATGTTATCTCATTTATTCAAAATAAAAAATTAACTCGAAAGCATATGAAACGTGGACAATATTGGGGTATGACAAATACCACTATTTAATTAACTTGAAAAAGAAGGTATGAATGACAGTGGTCTTCGTACGTTCCTGGTGGGAGATAATAATTACAGAAAGATCTGATGTTTTATCCTAAAAGGTGGACATGAAATGCAAAAATGCAAAACAGAATCTTAGGGTCAAAATTTAGGGTATGACAGATGCCCTTATTTATGTTTCTTCTATCCGAAGACATGGAGATTGAAATCTTCGTCTCGACGTGATAAGAGAGACTTAAATACAAACATGCACAAATTTTGGCCATAAGACCCCACAAAATGCTTATGATATGATATGATATGCAAGACATAAATCTTGTGAGGAATGACGTCACAGGGGATAACTGCATACAGAAAACACTAAAACATAGTTAAAAAAAGGAAGGCCCGACAGTGAATAACTTAGCAAGACTCCACGGAGAAATGTCCAACTCCACTAGGGATGAGACTCAACTTCACTGAGAAAGAGACAAATAAACACCACTGGGGCATCTCCAAAAAAAATAAAGATATATAGTAGCCTAAACAACGGGCGAGAAACTTGAAATTGAAGGATAACCTACTACCAATGTGTAGTAGCCTAAGCAAAGGCATCTAGATGAAACAAAGAAACGCACATTACCTACTATCAATCATATGATAACATAAGCAAATGTAACATTAAAAGGAAAGATGACCTACTACCAATCCCGGTAGCCTAAGCAAAGGTATTTGCCCAAAATGATACGGTATATTACCCACTATCAAATGTATGATAGCCTAAGCAAATGTAATTGAAGGTGAGAAAATACTTAGAAGGGGGGGGGGGGGTTAAATAAGTATATAGAAAATATTATGGCAATAAAAACACATTGATTTTTATCCTGGTTTGTTGAACTTAACTAATCCAGTCCACCCTATCAAGAGTGATTTGCCTTTCTCTACAAGGACTTAATCCACTATTAATCAAACTGATTACAATAGCAACCACTAAGAACAACTATTCTTAGTCTTCTCAAGAACTACTGACCACAACTTGGTCTTCTCAAGGAACTTTTACAATCAAATGTAAAACTAAACAAGTGTTTGAATGCTTCTAAGTAAGTTGTATCACAACTGTGATTTACACTTAAGTTTAAGAACTTATGAAAACTATTTAGCAAAGAATAATAATTTGTATGAGAGCTTTGTGAGAGTTTTCAAAAGAATTGTTCAATAATTCGTCAACTTGAGAAAGATGTTGAAGTCTTGCTTTTATAGGCACGGAAGTCCAAGACGTTTGCAAGCTTGAAGACCGTGTCTGCAAAGTAGCTGTAACCTTTTTGTCTTCACATCACTTGACCTTTCCTAGAAGAAGAACGTTCATAGAAATCCTTTTTGCTTGTGTTCTTGTGTCTATCATAAAAGAGGAAAGAGTTGTTTGGCATAACCAACAGATATATCTTCAAATAATCTTCTTCAACAAGTTTCTAATTCACAGCAATTAACATCAGAGTCTTGAGTGATCAGAGTCTTGATGTCTTCAGAGTTTGTTGTATCAGAGTGTTGCAGCAAGTGTGCTTTAGCGTGGGATTCATTAGAGCAGAGTTTAGGGATCAGATCCTCAGTACTTGCAGCGTACAGTACTATCAGAGTCTTCTGAAAAACTATGCTTGAAACTCTTCATACAAAGTCTTCAGTCTATATTTCAGATGCTTATGTAGCTTTTGCTTCAGATCCTTCTATAGGCAGCGCTCAGAGTCTTCTGTAGGCAGCACTCAAATTCTTCTAAGAGATGCTTCTGACGCTTCATAGCCTTGCATTGTTCAAAGTTCAGATCCATTTTTGCTTTCAGAAGAATATTAAATTTAATATCTGCAACAAAAAATACTTGAACAAATTTAGAGTGTATAATTTCTTAATAAAAAATTTCGTAAGTGTTATCATCAAAACATAGGATATAACTAAGAACGAATCTGTGTTCTAACAATCTCCCCCCTTTTGATGATGACAAAAACATAAGAAATTTTGTTCAATAAAGAGATAATTATAACTCCCCCTGAGATTATGAATCTCCCCCTGAATTGAATACTTAGAAAGACTAGAAACTTCCCTTTTTGCATGAGTATTCTTTTCAGAATCAGAGCCTGATTGTTCCAAAAAAATAGAGCTTGACTTGGATGAACGTTTCAGAATCAGAGCCTGATTGGTTAAAACTTGATCTGGGGATCTCAGAGTTACTTTAAAGAATTTTGTCAGATTTTTCATTAGTTCTGAAATACTAAGAAATTCACGTTAGATATAATTTGATATGTCTGAATTCCATTCAGGTAAAGTTTATTTGAACAATCAGAATTTCATTTTCTCCCCCTTTTTGTCATAATCAAAAAGAAAACATTAACGACAAATAAAAGGAAACAGAGAGAAACGATACATTCATGTAGAGAAAATATCAGAGTCATTCATTCATTCAAATAAGTACGTAGTCAGAGCAGACAAAACATCAGATAAGAAATTCAAGTACAAGTGCATAAACATCAGATACAGAAAACATAAATCTAGGGTTGTTTGGAAAGAAGCATCTTCAGAAGGTGAGTGATCTTAGATGAAGATTGTTCTTGCTTTGACATCCATTTTTCAATGTTCTCAGTCTTCTGATCTTGTCTTGCCATCCAGGACTTGATCTCAGATTGACCAGCTTCTAGCACAACAATCTTATCTTCTAATTTTGGGTTCTCTTTCTTGATCTCAGAAGAAGTAAATGGAGCAGATTCTGATGTAGGAGCAGAGTCAATAACCATTGTAGTTGCAGAGTCTGGAGCCACAGGTGCAGAGGGTTTGTCCACAGTTGTCAGAGCCAACGAATTTTCTTCAGAAGCAGATCCTGCAATAGTTTCTGTAGCAGATACTCCAGAAGATGAAGGTACATCCTCAAGAAGCAAAGGTGCAAATCTTTTCATATTCCATAGCATGGTTCTGGCAGTCTCAGCAAATCTGATCTTCGCATCATCAGAACAGACATTCTTCAGATTTGAAGCAACAATATTGAATCTGGTGATGAAGCTATTCCAAATAGCATCAGATTCATCTGCATTCATGGTTGACAAGCATCTTTTCTTCACAGAGCCTAAGTTCATCCTTATTTCTTTCATAAAATGAGCAAATAAAATATCAACGTTTAGCCTAGATTTTGGTTTAAGAAGGGCTTCCAGAGTTGATTGTTTGATTGGTTTTGGTGGAGTTGGTATTGTGAAAGGTGGGATGATGAACAGAGGACGAGGATAGGAAGGAAAAGATGGATGGTCAGATGATGAAGTAGTGGTTTTGAATCTGGATAAAGAATGAACTAGAAATGGTTTTACACTTGATGCAGAGGGAATGGCATCAAATGTAGTGGAAATGTAGGGGATACAAATAAATTTATCAGACAACAGAGGTTCTGATGAAATGATATCTGGTAGTTGTTCAAAATGGGTTTTAAGTTCAGATGGAAGAGTAGTTGAAAAGCTAGGTTTGTATGGAGTGATAGGGTCAGATGGTTCTATTATGGTATAAAAGTTTTTAATCTTTAGACCAAAAGGAAGGGGATCAGAGGGATGTGGTTTAAAGGATGCAACTGAAACAAACTCAGATGTCCTGGGTTTAAGTTTTGGAGAGGGTTCATGAATGATAGCATCAGATGAAATAGGTGGATCTGGTTGTTTAGGCTCATGTCCTCTGAGAGAGGGGCGTGAGCTTACATCTGGATGAATATCAGATTCAGATGAATCAGATGAAGTAGATGAGTGACAGGATGTGGAAGATATGTCAAACATGATTTTGAGGGGTTGGACTTCCAGAACCTCAGAATCAGGTACGTTTGATTTAGTAGGTTTGGGTTGTTCTGGTTGAGGATTAGGTTGTGGATTGGAAGGTATAGATTTTGGTGGTTCAGATACAATGTGTTCAGATGGTATTGGTTCAGGTACAAAAGTTTGGTGAATTTCAGGTTGTTGAGGTTTTGGAGTTGGGTCTGCTGGTTTTGTTGGTTGTGGTTCTGATTGAGGAATGTCAGATGATTGTAGTGGTGTTGTGGGAACAGGATCAGATGTTATAGGTGGTTCAGAGGTTTGAGATGGAAAAGAAGTGGTTTGAGTTTGAGAAGGAGGGGGTTCAGGAACAGAGCTAATAGTTGATAAATCTACTGCAATTTCAGAAATAGAAGGTAAAGATGTTTTAGTACCTCTTATCTTGATGCGTTTGGCAGGAACAGAAGGAGCTTCTCCAGAAGCTTTTCTCTTTATCTGCTTCTGTGGTTTTTCAGCAATTCTCTATTTCTTCTGAGCAGCAGCTTCTTCTACCTCTAACTGTCTTCTTTTCTTCATATTCTCCTCATAAACATCTGGGACTGGTTCTCTTGCATGTATCAGAATATCAGCAGGTACAGGTGTTCCATCTGCCTTGCACATGTCAATGTACCTAAGAATAACGTCTCTAGGTTCCTCAGCACCAAAGATAGGAAAGTCTTTAATTGGAATCCTCCTCTGACTAACTTCAGCAATATTTAGCTTTTTAGGAGCAGTTGTGAGTTCATCCACAACTCTTAGCCTTTGGAGACTCTTTCCATTCAAAGGTTTTCCAACTATTGAATCAAGTTCTTCTTCACTCCAGCTTCATGTAGAGCAGCTACCAGACCATTCTCCGTCAGAAAGTCTGAGATTAATCTTCCAAAAGGTATCCATGTTCTGATCTTCTGACCCTTAGTCTTGACAGATTCTCTGGATGCATTAATGTGATTCCGCAGATACATGAAGAGAATGTGTGGCAGATCCACTTTAGTACTCTGACTTAAGCAGTACATGAAGTAAATCTGCTCATTGTTCACATAATCTGGAGAGTTTGTGGATTTTCTGTGGTTGATGCAGCCCAGAAAAATCTTTGCCCAGATCTTTTAATCAGGTTTCAGATTCTTGAACTTGTTGGAAGCTTGTCTAGATGAAATCACTTCAGCATAAACTTCTTCCATTTCAACACGCCCAGCTGGCAGGTGAGAAACTCCATCAGTTCCTCATACCCAATGAGTTTTCTGGTCAGGTCTTCAGTGATTATAATCTCTTTTCCCAAAACAGAAGAGATGATGAACTTTGGGTAGACAGATGCGTGAATCCAGAATTCTTTCACTAAGTGTGGATAAACTGGTCCAAATAATCTATCAAAGTACTTTACCCAGCCTTGAGCATCAATGATAGGACGTAAATTAAAACCATTGTCAGCCAAGGAGTCAAATTCCACCATTGATTCACATAACACTTCAAGCTTATCAACTGGGGTTAACTCTCAGGTTCCTTAAAAGGAGTAGCACCCATGTTCGACAAAGAAACAACAGCCATTGAGGATTGGAACTGAGCTGAGGTTGAAGATGAAGTGGCCATAGTTGAAGATGATGAAGGTTTAGGGTTTAGATGGAGGCTAAAGAGCAAACAGAAATGCATAAACGTGTTTGTGAGAGTGAAAAGTGTGAAATGGTGAGATTTTGTGGTATTTATAGAAGAAAAATTAGGGCACACAAAAGGACACTCATTCAGCACGTTCTCAATTAGCAATTAATGGCATTTAATGAAAAGAATAATAATCATTTCAAAGCATTAATTGATTCTGACAATTGGGGGGAAATCAAGAATTTCAACTATTCAAACGTTACCTCAAATGTCTCTTCAGTATTGTCCACGCCATCTTTTCAGATTCAGAGTGACACGTGTTTGCTTGCATGTGCTTCTGAATTCTCTTTGAGAAATGAAATGTTAGCCAACGTTCAGATCCTTCTCAAAGATTTGATAGTCTTCTAGCTGACTTTTCATCTAGAGCATCTGTGTGTTACATCCAGCAGCAACAATATATTATGCCTCTGTAGTTGATAGCGAAATTGTAGGTTGTTTCTTACTGTACCAAGAGATTAAATTTCTTCCTAGAAATTGACAACTTCCAGAAGTACTTTTTCTTTCCACTCTGTCTCCAGCGTAATCAGCATCACATAATCCAACTAGTTTAAATTCATTAGATCTTCTGTAACACAAACCCACATTAGAAGTACCTTTCAGATACCTTAGAATCCTCTTAACAGCTGTTAACTGTGATTCTCTAGGATCTGATTGGAATCTTGCACACAAGCATACACTGAATAAAATGTCAGGTCTAGAGGTCGTTAAATAGAGAAGAGATCCTATCATACCTCTGTAGAGTTTTTGATCTACTTTCTTACTTACCTCTTCCTTACCAAGAGTGCTTGTTGGATGTATAGGAGTCTTTGCCATCTTACTATCAGTCATGTTGAACTTCTTCAGAAGCTCTTTTACATATTTGGTCTGATGAATGTAAGTGCAATCTGGAGTCTGGTTGACTTGAATTCCCAAAAAGAACCTCAATTCTCCCATCATGCTCATCTCAAATTCAGCCTGCATACATTGAGCAAACTCTTTTCCCAGCGTAATATTTGTAGATCCAAATATAATATCATCCACATATATTTGACAAATTAACAGATCTTTCTTAAATGTTTTACAGAAAAGAGTTGTGTCCACTTTGCCTCTGATAAAATTTTTCTCCAGAAGAAAATTACTTAATCTCTCATACCAAGCTCTGGGAGCTTGTTTTAAACCATAAAGAGATTTCTTGAGTTTAAAAACATGTTCTGGAAATTTTTCACTTTCAAAACCAGGAGGTTGGTGAACATAAACTTCCTCTTATATAATTCCATTTAGAAAGGCACTCTTAATATCCATCTGATACAGAGTGATGTTATTTTGTGCAGCAAAATAAATGAGTAAATGAATAGACTCTAACCTGGCCACAGGAGCATAAGTCTCTGTGTAATTAATTCCTTCTTGCTGGCTATAACCTTGAGCAACAAGCCTTGCTTTGTTTCTTTCAACTTCTCCTTTTTCATTCAACTTGTTTCTGAAGACCCATTTAGTTCCAATTATGTTGAATCCTTTTGCTCTTGGAACTAAATCCCAAACGTCATTTCTTGTGAACTGATTGAGCTCTTCTTGCATGGCAATTATACAGTCATTGTCTTGCAGAGCTTCATCCACAGAAGTTGGTTCAATAACTGACACCAACCCAAATAATGACGCTTCAGATGATCTGAGGTAGGATGTTGTTCTTATAGGGTCATCCTTCTTTCCAATGATCACATCCTCTAGGTGAGAGGCCTTGATTCTGGAAGATGATCCTCTAACATTTGATTCTTCAGAAATATTCAAGTTGTTCATTTGAGAAGCTAAAGGAATTACATCTGGCGTTGCTTCTGGTTCCTTCACTTGAACTTTTTCTACCTCTGATCCTTCAGAGTCTGTGAGAATTACTTCTCTATCTGCAGAACTTTCAAACTACTTTGGCTTTTGAATGCCAAGCTTATCATCAAATCTAACATGTATAGATTCCTCCACAATCTGTGTTTCAATATTGTATACTCTGTAGCCTTTAGAGCGTTCAGAATACCCAAGCATGAAACACTTCTGTGCTTTAGAATCAAACTTGTTTAGATTCTCTTTGGTGTTCAGCATATAACATATACATCTAAAAGGATGAAAATAAGAAATGTTGGGCTTTCTGTTCCTCCACAATTCATAGGGAGTCTTTTCCAGAAGAGGTCTTACAGACACTCTGTTATGAATATAACACGCTGTGTTTATTGCTTCTGCCCAAAAATGCTTTTCCAGATTAGTCTCGTTGATCATGGTTCTGGCCATTTCTTGCAAAGTTCTATTTTCCCTCTCTACAACTCCATTTTGTTGTGGAGTTCTAGGGCAGGAGAAATCATGAGCAATGCCATTTTCATTAAAATATTTTTCAAAATATTTGTTTTCAAATTCGCCACCATGATCACTTCTGACTTTAACAATTTTAAAATCTTTTTCATTCTGGACTTGTTTGCAGAAGTCAAAGAACACAGAATGTGACTCATCCTTGTGTTTTAGGAATTTCACCCATGTCCATCTGCTATAGTCATCAACAATGACTAATCCATACTTCTTGCCTCTGATGGATGCAGTTTTCACTGGTCCAAACAGATCAATATGAAGTAATTCTAATGGTCTTTAAGTTGAAACAACATTCTTAGTTTTAAAAGAAGATTTTGAAATTTTTCCTTTTTGACATGCTTCACAAAGAGCATCTGAGTTGAACTTCAACTTAGGAAGTCCTCTGACCAAATTGAGTTTATTAATCTGAGATATGCGTCTCATATTAATATGCCCCAATCTTCTGTGCCAGACCCATTGCTCATCATTAATAGACATAAGGCATTTAACATTTTGAACCTTAAGTTCTGAAAGATTGATTTTGTAAATGTTGTTCTTCCTCTTTCCATTAAATATGATTGAGCCATCATTCTGACTAACAGCTTTGCAACATTGTTGACTAAAGATTATGTCATAACCATTGTCACTTAATTAACTTATGGACAATAGATTATGCTTTAATCCTTCTACAAGTAAAACATTAGATATAGAGGGAAGGTTACCATTGCCAATAGTACCAGAGCCAATAATCTTGCCCTTCTAATTCCCTCCAAACTTCACGTCTCCTCCAGATTTAAGCTCCAGGCTTTGGAACATAAACCTTTCTCCCGTCATGTGACGTGAGCAGCCAGAGTCCAGGTACCATGACTGGCGTCTTGACTTTTCTGCTAAATACATCTGCAACAGGGATTATCTTATCCTTAGGTACCCAGACCTTTTTGGGTCCTTTTGGGTTAGTTACTTTAAAAGTTTGTCTGAACTTCTGTCTTTTTACAACAGTTTTGTTCTGACTCACTTTTGGTTTAAACACAGGAACATTCTGATCAGAACTTGTGTGTTTAATATCATTAAGATGACCAAACTTAAAATGAGAATATAAGGGAGTCTTATTAATGATAAGTTTATCAACAGTCATTGGATTTAAATCCTTTCCAGAGGAAGATTCATATCCAATTCCTTTCCTGTTGTTTCTGCTAACTCCATAGATCATTGAAGCCATCTTGCTTCTATCTATGCTTTTAGACGGAAACTTTTGAAAACTGTAGTCATATTCTTCTAAAATATTTTTGCATTTTGACTTAGTTTTAGATTCAGAGTCTTGTTGAGCTTTTTCAAAATTGTTTTTCATTTTCAAATTATTTTCTTTGAGCTCAGCAACTTCTGACTTTAACAGACTATTCTTAGATTCAAGATTGCATTTGAGCTTCTTGCATTTGAGCTTAATCTGGTTATAGTTATTCAGGACTTCTGATAAAACTTTAATAAGTTCTTCCCTAGAGAGATCAGAAAGTACCTCTTCCGAATCAGATTCAGAGTCAGATTCAGATCCAGATGATCCTTCATCATGATCTTCCACGCCTGCCATCAGAGCCATGTTGGCGCATTCTTCTTCAGATTCTGATGAAGATTCAGAATCATCTGAATCATCCCAGGTTGCCATTAGAACCTTCTTCTTTTTGTCAAACTTCCTCTTTGGCTTTTCCTTTAGAAGCTTTGGACATTCATTCTTGTAATGACCAGGTTCTTTGCATTCAAAGCAAAAAACCTCCTTCTTTCCAGTTCTTTTGTGTCCAGAGGACTCTTTGCGTTGATCTGGCTTCTTGAAGTTCTTGAACTTCCTCTGTTTGTGCTTCCAGAGTCTGTTGATTCTTCTGGACAGCAAGGACAGTTCATCATCTTCTTCAGAAGAAGACTCTTCAGAACTTTCTTCTAACATCTACAATGCTTTAACAGATTTGTTAGATTTTAAGGCAATTGACTTACCTTTCTTTTGAGGCTCGTCTTCCTCAAGTTCAATTTCATGGCTCCTCAGTGAGCTAATTAATTCCTCCAATGTGATCTTGTTCAGATCCTTAGCTAGCTTCAGAGCAGTGACCATAAGTCTCCATCTGATAGGCAAGCTTCTGATGATCTTCTTCACATGATCAGCAGTTGAATAGCCTTTGTCCAACACTTTTAATCCAGTTGTCAGGATCTGGAATCTAGAGAACATAGTTTCTATATATTCAAATTCTTCCATTTTAAACGCTTCATACTTCTGGATCAGTGCTAGAGCCTTGGTCTCTTTAACTTGTGAGTTCCCTTCGTGTGTCATCTTCAAAGACTCAAACAAATCAAATGCAGTTTCTCTGTTGGTGATCTTCTCATACTCAGTATGAGATATTGCATTTAATAAGATTGTTCTAGCTTTGTGATGATTTCTGAACTCCTCCTTTTGAGCTTCAGTCATAGATTTTCTATCAATTTTCTTGCCATCCCCATCAGTGGGGTGAACATACCCATCAATGACTAAGTTCCATAGATCAGCATCATAACCAAGGAAGAAACTCTCTATTCTGTCCTTCCAATAGTCAAACTTCTCCCCATCAAACATAGGGGGTTTTATGCTGATTCTATCCCTTTCTTCATATCTGTTGTTGTTAGATGTTGAAGCTTCATCCATAATAACAACCAAGAATATATATCAAAGTTTTCTCACTTGATCTTTTCTGTTCACAGTGAAGTGATAGCACACACAGAACCGGAGCTCTGATGCCAACTGAAGGTGAGAAAATACTTAGAAGGGGGGTTGAATAAGTATATAGAAAATATTATGGCAATAAAAACACAATGATTTTTATCCTGGTTCGTTGAACTCAACTAATCCAGTCCACCCTATCAAGAGTGATTTTCCTTTCTCTACAAGGACTTAATCCACTATTAATCAAACTAATTACAATAGCAACCACTAAGAACAACTGTTCTTAGTCTTCTCAAGAACTACTGACCATAACTTGGTCTTCTCAAGGAACTTTTACAATCAAATGTAAAACTAAACAAGTGTTTGAATGCTTCTAAGTAAGTTGTATCACAACTGCGATTTACACTTAAGTTTAAGAACTTATGAAAACTATTTAGCAAAGAATAATAATTTGTATGAGAGCTTTGTGAGAGTTTTCAAAATAATTGTTCAATAATTCGTCAACTTGAGAAAGATGTTGAAGTCTTGCTTTTATAGGCATAGAAGTCCAAGACGTTTGCAAGCTTGAAGATCGTGTCTGCAAAGTAGCTGTAACCTTTTTGTCTTCACATCACTTGACCTTTCCTAGAAGAAGAACGTTCAGAGAAATCCTTTTTGCTTGTGTTCTTGTGTCTAGCATAAAAGAGGAAAGAGTTGTTTGGCATAACCAACAGATATATCTTCAAATAATCTTCTTCAACAAGTTTCTAATTCACAGCAATTAACATCAGAGTCTTGATGTCTTCAGAGTTTGTTGTATCAGAGTGTTGCAACAAGTGTGCTTTAGCGTGGGATTCATTAGAGCAGAGTTTAGGGATCAGATCCTCAGTACTTGCAGCGTACAGTACTATCAGAGTCTTTTGAAAAACTATGCTTGAAACTCTTCATACAAAGTCTTCAGTCTATGCTTCAGATGCTTCTGTAGCTTCTGCTTCAGATCCTTCTGTAGGCAGCGCTCAGAGTCTTCTGTAGGCAGCGCTCAGATTCTTCTAAGAGATGCTTCTGACGCTTCAGAGCCTTGCATTGTTCAACGTTCAGATCCATTTTTGCTTTCAGAAGAATATTAAATTTAATATCTGCAGCAAAAAATACTTGAACAAATTTAGAGTGTATAATTTCTTAATACAAAATTTCGTAAGTGTTATCATCAAAACATAGAGATATAACTAAGAACCAATCTGTGTTCTAACAGTAATAACCAAAATAAACTTCCCTGATGAAAACATATTTCAGTTTCTTTTTTAATCAAGTATTCCACTTGAAAAGGGTAAAATAGACCTCCCCTCGCTTCAAGGTTGTATGCCATGAATGGGTATCAATTTCTTCTTTAATCAAGTATTCCACTTGAAAATGGTAAAATAAACATCTCCACACTTCAAGGTTGTATGCCATGAACGAGTCTTAGTTTCTTCTTTAATTAAGTATTTCACTTGAAAAGGGTAAAATAAACCTGCCCTCGCTTCAAGGTTGTATGCCGTGAACAGGTCTCAGTTTCTTCTATAATCAAATATTCCAGTTGTAAAGGGTAAAATAAATCTCCTTACGCTTCAAGGTTGTATGCCATGAACGGGTCTCAGTTTCTTCTTTAATCAAGTATTCCACTTGAAAAAGGTAAAATAAATCTTCCTACGCTTTAAGGTTATATACCATGAACGAGTCTCAGTTTCTTCTTTAATTAAGTATTCCACTTGGAAAGGGTAAAATAAACCTCCCCTCGTGTCGGGTCATAAGCCACGAACTGGTTTTAGTTTCTTCCTGGAAAGATGAATCCTTGTGGGAGAGTATCTTCACAGAGGATCAGAATTTCACTGGAAATTGAAGACTTCAGCATGAATCCATAACTTATTGGAGATTAGGAAACTTCACTGGGGATCTTCAGAAGAGATGCAGGCCGATTGATTTATAAAACATGTCTTCTCAAATAAATAGAAAGATCAATTGTAAGAATCTTCACCAAAATTCTCGAAGAGATGCCATTTGATGGAAGCAATTTTAATAGTGGACTAACTAGGGAGAACATCACTGAGGAGAAGTATTGATGTATTTTGAAGTTGCACTGAAGTAAATAAAGTCCTTATATAATGAATTATCAAATAGAGAGAAACACTTGTCAATTCTTCACTGAACTTCTCTGATGGATTTCCGGAGATATGCCATTTAATGGAGGATAAGTTAATAATCTTGATAAACTCATTGGGGATAGAAAAATTGTCTTAAGGAGACTGTCATTTGTCATCCAAATAGAAAACCTAAGAACGAAACAAGTTGCTCAAATAAAGAGTTGCCACTTGTTGTCTAGGTATAAATTGCTGAGAAAATGTTGTAACAATGCTGAAGAAATACTTTGTCTTCGATGGTGATCTTCAAACAAATTCTTCCTGGGGAATCAAAGTGCAAAATAAATGCACGCTCAATCCAGGTTCAAAAGCCTAGAGATATCCAAAATTGTGATTGTCAGGGACCAAAGTTCAATTCAGGAAGTAACTGAAGAGAAATGATCAAGCAAGACTCTACCCAATAAGGAATGAAGTCAACTGGGGTTTATCTTATTCAGAAATAGAAAAGAAATCCGAAGAAACCGTCTTTCACGAGGATCAAACTTAGTGGGGAATTTAGAAATGTTGTGCTCTTTCTGCCTAGGGCTGACGACTCTACTTGGAGGGAGAAGACAAACCCAGTCACTTGGGGATAAACACGGCCAAAGTGAACAAACAAACACAAAAATGTGAAATGCATAGATGCCATGAGTATTGTTTGAATGAATGTCATGTTATACTTATGCTGACAAAATAGACAAAGAGAAGTGAACGGGAGAAGAGATAAACATCTCAACGTGGATACTCGACCAATCTTCGCAAGATAGAAGCATCACTAGAGTGAATGGAAAGCCACACATGGAATCACATTCTTGCTTCAAGGCTTCAAACTTCTCTAGGGAAAAGAGAGCACTCTACTTGGGGATATTATATCATGACTTCACTTAAGGGATTGTCAAGATGAAGCTTGTTGCTCTGTTGGGATAAGAAAGATTCACTGGAAAATGATCAAACTCATGATCGAAAAAACTTCATAGGGGATAAAATAAATATTCACTACGAACCGAAGTAGAATAAAAGGAAGTCATTATCAAGGATGCCAGAGTTGAGGCTTTGCAAGGGATAAAATAAATATCCACTTCATTAGGGGAACTCGAATCAAAGTCGTAGCTACAAATATCAGAGTTGAGACTCTATAGGGATGAATTAAACATCCACTTTGTCGGGAGAGAATGAAGTTGTAAGAAGTCTATTGAGGAGTGAAATAACATTCACTTCACTGGGAAGGTTGAAGCCAAGGAAATTCACTGGCGTAGGCTTAGGTTACCAACTGGAGAATTCTTGCATCAATTCTTCCATAACCGCTTGAAGTAGAGATTCATCAGGGGAATAGTCATGACTACCTAAAGTAGAGAATTACTGGGGAATCATCACACCACTTGAGAGAGAAACTCTTTAGGGCATGGGTAAAGAATGTTGTGAGAATAATGTAGCTTTGCATTGATGAATTGCATGATGGTCTCCATTTTGAACAACAGTTGCTATGAATGGATGATAGTCTTTAATTCTCAAATTCCCCAGGTCACATGGTTTATACGAAAAATTCATTCTAAGAGGATTTTATAGAAAACTTGGCATCCAAGGCATTCCAATGTCTTCTAAATCATGGAGAGATTTGTCAAATCTCGATGTAACTGCCCCATATTGGTTGTATTATGTATAACTGAGTCTTCAAGCTTGCCCCTTAGGGATGGTCAGACTGTGGAAGCAACAACTGAGAAACAATTTCCCCTGATCAGCATGCCCCTGGATATGGTCATCCTTTTGAAATAATTCGCTTTTTATCATTAGAGTCTCAAGTCTCGAAAGATTAAGCTCATCATTGTTGTTCGTATGCAAGCTTCTATGATATCAAGCAATGCTAGCACGCAGAAAAAATGTTAAGTTTGAAATTCTAATGCAAAACACATGTTAGTCTTGAAGTTTTTTATTGAAAAGATATCACAATAACCTGTGATTGAATCACTAGTTAGGATATGAATTAATTTTACAAAGCCAACACATATTTTGAGCTTAGCTCATAGGAGTTAGGAAACGTCATCTCATTGAGTATGCTTTCAAAATAAACCCTGCTTCAGTTAGGTCTCTTGAGGGTTGTATCGTGATTTGGTTCAAGGCTTATGAAACAAAGGATATAAGGCTCAAAGTTTATTTGTGCCCACCCATTCTTCGTGATGCTCTCTAATCCTACCTTCAGTTAACCTGACACGAGCACTCATCTCTCAAGAGGAGTTTTGATATGGTTGAGAAACCATTGAGGCTTTGGACATGGCAGTCACTCACCTTTTTGCTTTTGGTGTTTGATCACACGACTTTGTTATTTATTGAGGATTTTTCTTGGTGATTCTTTATTTTTGCTTTTTTTGCTTTTATTATTATTTTGTTTTTATTCCCTAACTTTTGCCTGGACGGAGTCTTTGGATTTGACTTTGAAGTCCAGCGGGATGCCTCAATTTTGCCTAAGTCTCCTTCTTAGGTTTTAACTTAGCGGTCTTTTTCTTTTTTCATCTTTTTTTTATTTATGAACAAGTTGTGTGACTCTAAGTTATTTTGACTATTTTGAAAGGATTGTGGCAACCTCACTCTTTAGATAGTCAAGGGATAATCATTGTGATTTTTTGACTTCTAGCCTCCTAATATGTGAGGAATATATAAAATTGATTCTCGAATGTTCACTCCTCCTTTTTGAGAGTTTGGGCGCTCAATCAGTTTAACTAAAAACTACCCTGCCCCAGGTAAAAATTGAGGGTTTTTTGTATGTAAGGAATAGAAAACTCCTACTTCAAGGCTTAAAGGGGTTAACAAGGGTCTATCTCCCTTATATCTCCAGTGTTTGAGGATTTTAAACAATGCCTTACATCATCAACCGAGTTTTATCCAAAAGCATACCACCAGAGATCTTACGTTTTTGATTTCGTCATCCTCCTCCTAATTCTCTATTAAAGTAAGAGATTGAGTAAAGTTGGCATTATAAAATATGAAAAGACATTTTATGAGTGAATACAAATGAATTTCTTCAAGACAAACATATTTATTGCATTAATCATTTAAAACAAACAAGTTCTTACATGCAAATCATGCTTTTATAATCAAAGAAATAATAACAAATGCAAGCAAACAAACAAACAACCTGATGATCTTGGGAATGAGTTGTCATCCTGATTTCACCGACTTGAAAGGACTCTCTTGAGTCTTTATATCCATCAGCATAAAGGCGTTCCATTCACAACTGGACTTCCTCCCTTAAAAGTCAACACCTCATCATCGATCATCTCTTGGACTTTTTCTTGGAAAACCTTGCACTCTTCAATCGAATGCCCCATTGCTTCATCATGAAATGCACAACTAGTATATGGATTGAACCAAAAACGGTGAGACTTCATGGCTCTGGTCTTTTTGGGTGCCATTACCGAGTCTCGGATAAAATAGGACCACAATTGACTGTAAGTCATTAGGATTGGGTCAAACTTCTTTTGATCATGACTTTGATGTATTCTATGATGAAACTCTAATTGACAATTCAGAATGATTTGAGCGGAAGGAGCAACATTAACAAAAACTTTCTTACCACCTTCCAGCATGGTACCATCGTATCCACAAGGCACAAGAGAAGACTTTTTACTGTTGCAAGTAATCACCGCTTGCTCTGGCATATTAAAATGTGGAATTATGACATTCACCCTTTCTCTAGCGATATGAAGCAGTTTCTGATCCAACATATCTTGGAGATCCCTCTTCACCATAGAACATCCACGAGGATTCTTTGAACAAATTTTTCAAGAAGCGTGATTATGCTCATAATGGGTAAGCCTACATAAATTGAGGTGCATACCTACTAAAGATCCTCTCATTGAATTCACGCCAGAGATATAGTATTCTCTGAGATATCTTTCCTCAGTGTTTCCATACTTGGGTAATAAACTTGTTGAGACATTGGGTCTAGAATCTTCAAAAGACAAAATACCGCTTTGTACCAGCTTTCGTACTTCAGCTTTCAGAGCAAAGCAGTGTTCAATATCATGACCGGGTGCCCCTTGATGAAATGGACAAAATCGATCGTACTTAAACCACCATGGGAGATTCTTTGGGATGGCCGACGAAGGTTTTGTTTGCACCAGATTCTTCTGTACTAAAGCAGAATATAATTCAGAATATGCCATCGGGATTGGGTCAAACTGATCCACGTGTTGTTTACTTTTGCTATGAGATCCTCCACGTTTCTCTCGCGAAATAGCATTAGCAGGTTGTTCCTTCTTCTTAGGCAAACCCTCCCCAAGCTTCTTAGAGTTGTTAGAAGCGCTAATGGGTATTGACATGATTTCAAAAATCATGGTCCTTTGAAGCGGAGTCTGAGAAATATGAGGAGAAAGTTGATTTTGAGTAGCAACCAGAGTTTCAACCAAAGCAGAGAGCCTTTCCACACCAGCCCTCAAAGTAGTCACCTCCTTACGAAGTTCATGGTTTTCTTGCTCAATATTCTTCATTTTCTTTCTTTGAATGGCCCGAGTACCATACTGATGAATTAACTTGTCTCCTCCGAAGGAAGAAGCAAGAGTGAGAATCTGGGATGCAAAGAATGCAATGCTAATGACGAATGCAAATGCACCAACGTAAATGAATTTCAAGGAACTCAAAGGTTATGTTTGCAAACACCACAAAGTGGAAAATACTTTTGATAACTGAGAATCTCATTTTATTAAAAATAGAGCATAATTTCAAAATCTAATGGTAAAACCTATGATGTTTATAAACAAAGGCTTTGAATTCCATGAAACTTTCATGAACATGATATTTATGAGTGCATGTATGCTCAAACACAGGTACACACAAATCCATATATACACATATACATTCAAACAGGCAAAGACTTAGGTTTGAAAATCAACGAGCATGGAGTAAAGGTCTACCCATCCCTAAATGGTGTGTACTAAAGGTTGAATGTACCTGTAGAACAAGGGTTCTAAGAGGTGCCCAAAGTCATCAACCCATCTTTTGGATATTATCAGTTTCCCGAATACTCGGTGGTTAATAATATTCTCAAGAGAACCTCTTTTGAGTGTAGTATCGCGTATCAACTACTTCGGGATTACTCCCTCATAGCCATCGCACTACGTCTTAAGAAAGGCCAAAGTTGTGTTAAGGGTAACTAAAGGTTCCCAGTATCACAGGCTCCTAGGTCGAAAGTAGTAAGTGTTTTAACGAATACTCGTTCAACAGTTCTATTCTCAAGAGGGCCTCAATTGAGCGATGATTCTCAAGTCAGCTTGGTCAGGAATCAACTCCCTATAAGCCTTCTCGAATATATCACTTTCCTATCATAAGTACACTCAAATTCGGGTGTAGGACATTTCTCACCACATAGGGATAACAACCCAAAGCATAAACAAATGTAGATAAACATACATATATACAACAATAAACACAAAATAAATAAGTTAGGGGAACCTACAAGAATAAAGTATTAAGTCCCCAGTGAAGTCGCCATTTCTGTCGCAGTGAGAATTAGATAACAAGCTATTCATTAACTCGAATCGCAAATCAGTATTCACCACCGATCTTTAATTTATTCAAGGGAAGGGAAAAAGAAAAAATAAACCCATAAGTATGCAATGCAAAAACAAAGTGTCATACCCTAAATTTGTCCTACCCCTTTCGTAAATATTTTTGCATTTATTGTTTCATGCCGTTTAGACACGTGTCCACCCGAAATTGGGCGTTTTTTTTATAATTTTTTTTCCTTTTAACCAATTAAAGCGCGACACGTGGCCAAAGAGGTACTTTTTTTTTGTGAATTTATTTCCTTTTTTTATTTCCATATTTTCTTTTCAAATATTAATTTTTTCGTATATATTTTGTTTTAACTTTTAATTTATTTAGGTGTAGATTTGTTTATTTGAATAGTTTTTATTATTTTTATTTATTTTATCACCTTTTATTCAATATTTTGTTAATATTAATTTATTTTCTTTCTACAAAGTCTTTTCTTTTAGTTTTAATTCTCCTTTTTATATTAATATTAAATAATTTATATTAGTAGTATTTTGTTTATATTAGTGTCAGTTTATTTATATTAATGTTGTTGTGATTACGTTAGCGCATAATTGGATTGTTAGTGTTTTTATTATTTGCTAATAGTTGTTAAGTTTTTTTAAAACAAATAAAAAGAAATTTAAGGAAATATTTGGAGTAAGGCTTGGATAAGGCCCATGGGGGAGGCCCGTGTTGTTGAGCTTTAAAAGAAGCTGAAGTAAAACATAGGGGAGGGCACTGTTCACCATTCCCTCTGTTGACCTAATTTGGCGCCGTCTCATTCACCCCCAAACCCTAAAGATCACCATCGTCTTCCCAAAACAAGCCCTAGCTCATCACCAACCTCCTTTCCCCTCAAAAACGCAAAGAAAAAGTCGCCTCCCATCGCAAGTAGTGGCATTGTTTCATACGAATTCAACAACCGTGATTTTGTAGTTGTTCACAGCGGTGACCTTGCGACAACAGCATGCCTCCAGGACTCGGAGATCTCGGCATGATAGGATGCATCTAAATATCAATTGCAATTTTGGAAATCGCCATTTTTTCTTATCGTTACGCGATACGAGTTTGAAGCGACACGACTCTACTACTTTCATTTCGGCGCACGCGGCAGCAACGCTTCCAACGACAAGGCATTTGACGTTTCGGTATTGTTTTGATATAGTGGATTCACATTTTCTTTCCTTACATTTTGCTTTGATGTTTATAATACATACTGCTTGATGGTGTATGTGTTATGTGTGGTTTAAGACTTAGTTCATATTCTTTTTTCTGGAAAAATATTCTGCTGATAATATCAAGTTGTAAGAGATTTCATGTGGATTTGATAAACCGTAAGGCGTAATTTTGGATTTCGTTTTGAAGTTTAGATTATGTAGATGGATTTATGATAAACTATTATACGGTTGTTTTGAAAGACAGTTGCGGGCTGTTATCTATTTTAAGAAGTTATAACAACAGCTTCGGTTTACAGGACACAGGGTAATAATTTGAGATTGGAGCTTGACAGTCTTAGTATTGCGTTAAATTGTGTATATCCTGTTTTTATGATTCCATCTTCATAATTTTCTGCTACAGTTTGGTTAGAATGTAATGGACAATTATTTGCTTTGATTCAAGTACCATACGGTGGCTGTGGTATTGGGTTGTAGTTTCATCTTGGCAGTGCAGCGGTTTCCTTTTCAACAGTTATATTTCCTATTTCATTTTAGTATTTTGGATATAATCTACCCATTTACATAGATTTTCTCCTTTAAAGGAGGTGTAAAATAGAGGCGTGAATTGATTTTACTGTAAGTGATTTAGCAAAAGTGAATTTCAAATCTCATTAATATCTCTTCAATTAAAATTTTGTTTTATTATCATTATTTATCCAATTAAGTAATTTTCAATTGATTAATTTATAAGGCAAAGTCAAACAAATTCTTCTAAACAATTCTAGATCATTTTTTAATAACATTTGCCAAGTTCAATATTTATATTTTTAAATAAATGAAACTTACTTTTCTTTTTTAGTAGATAATTGGTTTTAATACATATCCAATTGTAATATCAAATTTTTAAATAAAACTTTAGAATATTTTCAAACTTTATTTCCAAAAATTTGATATTATTTTTGTTAATCCTATTTCAACATATTTTTCAATACTAAAAGTATTTTCTAATCAAGTTATGAAAAAACTAAATTCTTGAAGTCTAGCACTTCTTGAATTTTTGGACGATCATTATTGAGGTGTACACCTTAAATAATGTATTGTTCGACTTTTCGTTTTTTAATATACTCTTTTTTTGAAAAAAATATATCATAGGAATCTAGCATTCTGTGTGATATTTCCATAGTTCATCTAAGCATTTTCCGAATGAAAAATGTGTCGTTAGGATCTAGCATTTCGATAATACCCCAATTAATTGGTTGTGAGGCCTACGTCTCATTTATCAAATAATTGTCATTTATCTTAAAAAATCCAATCTCGTATTCTCACCTCTCGTACCTCAAACTCTTTCCATACCCTTGCTTCAAATCATTTTCAAATCCTTCTCGATTCAAACCTCGAAAGAAGGAGGTTCTTGGAATCTAGCATTCCTTGAATTTTCGAGTGAATAGTTCTCGAGGCACGCTCTTGAGTTATTATTCACTCAATCTTTCGACTTTTTTTCAAAACGTTTCCTCGATCAAACTCCGAAAGAAGGAGGTTCCTGGAATCTAGCATTCCTTGAATTTTCGAGCGAATAGTTCTCGAGACACGCTCTTAAGTTGTTATTCACTCAATCTTTCGACCTTCTCAAACTCAATCATTTTTCAAACTTTCTCCTAAGTCGAATGCTCGTACGCATTCGCAACCCACGTTTCATACGCACGTTCACAATTCATCGTGGTTCGATATTAGGGGCACCCTTAGGGACTAATATCGTTTCTCACAATATAAACCTTGACACGTCGTCAAGTCGGTTCCATTTTCAATCAAATCCTCGACACGTCGTCGAGCCGTTTCCAAACCAACTTCCTTTTTGCCTCACATTCTGTTTTCGATTCAATCTTTTCACAAACATTTTTTAAACTTACGAAAGAGGGATATTCTTAGAATCTAGCATTCTTTGAATATTCGAATGAGTAACTCTCGAGGCGCTCCCCTGAGTTGTTATTAGTTCATTCTTTCAATTTCAAAACATTCAACTCTCTATCTTCAACTTATTCAGTCAATTCCCGAAAGAACTGAGTTCTTGGAATCTCGCATTTCTTGAATTCTTGAGTGACAAGCTCTTGAGGCGCGCTCTTGGGTTGCTTGTCAGTCACTCTTTCGCCTCTTTCTCAAACTTCCAATCCATTTCAAACCTCATATATTCGTGGTCGTTACCACGAACTACGGACGCTTTGATTCTTTATTCATTCTTGAATATAAGATACGTAGGCACAAGATTGCGATGATCTTGACGAGCACAATCCCCTCCATCTTCCATTTCCCCCATCCTCTCCCGTAGTCGAACTAAGACGCTCTGATTTCTTATTCTCGTCCGAATGAGCATACGTAGGCACAAGGGCCCCAATCCTTGGCGAGCACCCTATCCTCTAACCACCCATCTCTCCTTTGCGTCTTTAACCTTTCAACCTACCAATTCTACCTTTAACAACGAGAAGAAAACAAATAAACCTAAAACAACACTCCCCACATTTACCTTAAGAGGTTCCCGTCGAGTACGACGGACGTGAGGGGTGCTAATACCTTCCCCTCACGTAACCGACTCCCGAACCCGGAACATGGTTGTGACAACCCTGTTCCTATCCTTTCTCTTTAAGAGGTTTTCTCGATATTTTCCTCTCCCGTTTATTCGGGAAAAATAAAGTTCGGTGGCGACTCTGTCGAACCGTATTTCCGCGCCTTTCGCGCGAGGGTCGTTTCTCCGAAATGTCTCCGTGATTTTTCGAGGTGCGACACAAAGCAAAAGAGAATCTAAGGTTCGGGGGTTGATTATACCTAGGGAAGGTGCTAGCATCATAAGTATATGTAGTACTCTACAGGAACCTCTTGTTTTATTTGTGTTATTGTTGTTTGCTAAAGGTGAACCTAGGGGATTTATCTCTATGTATACTCGCCAAGAAATCACATCTTGTGCCTACGTATCTTGACGGGAATGGAATCAGAGTATTCGTAGTTCCCCTAAAAGGATTGAGGAACCACTGACTATGGTCAGAGTTCCAGGAGGGAAGTTTGTTGATTGATTTTAGGAGAAGAGATGATTCGTCGTCCTACGGAGAATACTCGACTTAAACCACCACAAACGTATAGAAGATGGTCTTTGCGTCGCATTGAGAGAAGGACTCTAACTCGGATCTATAATCGACGAGTATGCCACATACCTCTCTCAAGTGGAAAAGAATCTACACCCTTCTCAAATATGTCGTGGGTAGGAGAATCACATCTCATCTACATAGATGACTCATTTCTACTTCTCTCATGGGAGAAAAAGGGAACTTAAATTGTAAGTTGTCTAATCATCTTAAAGGAAGTTACCCTAGCTATTCACTTAAAAAAGGCATAGAAGCCACAAAGGGGAAGCGGAGAAATGTGAATAAGATGCAATGTATATGACATAATAGTCAAAATCAAGTATTTCCTTTGGACACGAACATAAGCAACATAAAGATTCAATAGCCACAGGTAAACAGCAAACAAGATAGACATCATAAAGATAGTATACAATGAGTAAATTACAAAGCCTCAAGCAACAAAGTTAAGCTCAAAAACAAATAATAACATGTGTGCAAAGCAAAGATTAAGTCATGTGATCAAAACAATATAACCTAAATAAGAAGATCCAATCTACAAATGCTAAGCTAGAAGTTGAGATGATAAAGAAATTAATTAATAGAAAAATACAATCTAAAATTATTGAAAATAGATCCTAAATAATTATTCCAAATATGAACTAGAATTCAAACTAAATAAGAAAAATATTTAAGAAAATTAATTACAAAACAAAATTAACAAAATAATATTAACAAAATAATAGTTAACAGTATTTTTAATAAAGACAATTAACCGAAGTAATTAACCAAAATATTAATAAAGATAATAATAAAGATAACTAACAAAATTTTTAGCAAAATAATTTAAAAGAATAAAAATGAAGATCCAAAGAGAAAGAAAATTGGGCCAAAAATGAATAAATTTAAATATATATTTAATAAGACTAATTAATAAATAAATTAATAAATATCAAATAAGATATCTAAATTAATTAATAATTAACAAAATTATTTTTACATTTTTATATTTAACAAAAAACTGAAAATTAAATTAAATAAATAAAAAGATTGAAATATCTTTTGGTCTTCTAAAATGTATTTTCAAATTAAAACTAAAACAAAAGGTTAAAATAAAATTTATCTTTTTTTTTTAATATCAAATATAATAGTAAGTTCTACAAGTTATACTATATATTACGTTCTACAAGTTTTAAACATAATAGTAAGTTCTACAAGTTATACTACATACTAAGGACAATGAAATTAAAATAAAAATTGACCAAAAAATGATTATAACAACTACTAGTATACTACTATCTAACAAAAGTCGCAATTAATTCACGTGAAAGCAACGAACATACGCATTCTTAACAACTTATGTTTTTTTTCTTCCAATTTAATTAGAACAATCTTCATCTTGTTAATAAGCTTTGTATTTGTTCCTTAAAATGCAACAGTGCTAGATACGCGCACACACAAATCAGTTTCAAATATTAAAAAGAAAGAAAGAAAGAAAGAAATTGCAGCAAGTGTATTTACACACTAATTACAAGCTGACAATTGTGGTCCACTTTACGGTTTAGAAACAAAAACAAATAATTAAGTAAGTAACTAACTAAAAAATAAACAAAATTTTAATACCAAATTAAACTAAACAATAGAAAGAAAGTGCAGTTAGTAATTAAATTAAACCCATGAATAAGGTGAAGTCTAAAAAACTCTAATTAAAAACTAAAAAAATTGTTACTAACAGATCTAAAAATTAATCTATATTTTTCCAGTTTCACTTTTTTTTCCCATCCTCTTACAATGTTGTTCTTCTGTTTTCACCTGTTGGCTTTGATTGTAAGAGAAAACATCAAGTGCACCACAAGAATTTGATAGAAAGTTTGATTGGGAATGAGACTGGTCTTTTTTTTCTTAAGTGTTGATCTCTTGCCCTCTTTTATAGACATTTTGAATCTTGACATTGAGATGTTGATTTGGAAGGAATTCAAATTTGTCTAGAACATGTTTGAAACATATTTTGTGATTTTGAAAACTTTCTTCTTTCATTCAAACATGTTTGGATTATGTTTAAGACTTGTTTTGGAATGAATCTTGAAATGGTCTTGAGATTTTATTTTATTTTACTTTTTTGGATTTTTTTTATTTATTTAATGCATAAAATAAAAATTTAAAAATAAAAAATTATTTTTTAAAACATTCCTAAATAAAAAATACAAAAAGTAATACAACAGGACTTGAGCCCACAACCTTATGATTAAACCTCTTACACATACCTTCTTACCAACTATGTTATCTCATTTATTCAAAATAAAAATTAACTCAAAAGCATATGAAGAGTGGATAAAATTGGGGTATGACAAATGCCACTATTTAATTAACTTAAACCAGAAGGTATGAATGATAGTGGTCTTCGTACATTCCTGGTGGGAGATAATTAATTACAAAAAGATCCCATGTTTTGTCCTAAAAGGTGGACATGAAATGCAGAAATGCAAAACAAAATCTTAGGATAAAAAATTAGGGTATGACAGTGTGCTCTGGACCCATTGACCCTATCTTTCATGAATCACTTCTCTTCCGAAAAGAAGTTGTTAATCGAAATGGGCACACCTTGTTATGGTAATAGATCTTATACAGAGTCAGATTAGTTCGATCGAATATATAATATGTTGATAAGTCCATGTGATATTGTTTTATAGCTCGGACATAGTATTATTTTGTACGAAAATTGTCTCCCTCTTTTAATACTCCTTTTGTTTGCAAGTACAAATTATAAAAAAAATATCTGTTGATGGTTCATCTTCACATAAGTTGAGACTTGTCATGTGTTGAGGTGGGCAATAAACATGACTGATTGGTAATATGTCTTCCTCGTTGTTTAACATTTCACCAACAATGACTTCAACTTCTTCTTCTTTGTCAATGACATCGACTTCAACCTGTTCATCATCAGATTCGTAAAAAAACTTGAGAAGAATCAAGTGGTTGAGACAGTTGTTGTTGTTGTTGTAACATAATATATAGCTCAATATTAGTGAAACCAGAATACTCATGACTGAGAAACGTGTTATGCACATCTTCATCGTCTCGAATCTTTAACTGAAAAAACTTGTATTGCCCGTGCCCGCCAAAAAATACAGAATTCTTGTAGATGATTTGGCCAATTGAACCACATTGTAGTTTCTTTTCTAATCTCGCTTTCAAATGTAAAAAAATTGATCTTCTGTCAATAAAAAACCTAGTAACTTCCGTATTTCAAAAATTGAAACCGATTATGTTACATTCAAAAATCTCACCATTTAGATGTGCACTGATCATATATTGTGGTGTTTGAGCCATAACAAATACGTTACTAAAGTCGTGTTTGGAAGAATTGTTTTATAATTTTTAGTGTTTGGAAGGATATGTTACTAAGTGATATGATAATAAAACATATATCTCTAGTGTATTAATACACATATAGTTTGAATATAGTATTGTTTTTTTCTCAATTATCATTGTACTTCTTCTTTCATGCAATTGTCTTGTCTCATCATATGTCTTGTTCTATTATTATTATTTATGTTATTATTATTATTATTACCTACTATCATTTATTATTATCACTTGGACTAGCACATGTCTTAAAACACTATTTATTATCACATGCATGCGCACTTCTTATCATGCCTACAAACTACCATATAGTCTAGCATGCCTACAAGATTCTCGCATGCCTAAACTTCAAAGGCTATACTAAAGTATTACCAACTACACTTACAAGACATTAAAGTTATTAATGTAGTAGAAAACAAAACCATTGTCTTCATGCCTCATGTGACTCTCTGTATGATAAAACTACACTCTACATGACCAAGAATCTTGTAAGACGACAATTGCACTCTTCCTTGCACAAAGTTCATCATGTTTCACCATGCATCAATAATAGAAGTTGTCACATGACTACACTATTAGTCTTGCAGGACTACACTTTTAAGACTACATTAAAGTCTTACAAGCACATTATCCATTGTCTTACATGCCTCATGTGACTCTCTACATGACAAGACTACACTCTGCATGGCCAAGAATCTTGTAAGATGATATTTGCACGTTTCCTTGAACAAAGTTCATCACACTTCACCATGCATTAATATTGGAAGTTCTCACATGTCTATACTATTAGTCTTACAGAACTACACTTTCAAGACTACACTAAAGTATTACAAGCACACTATTCATTTTCTTGCATGCCTCATGTGACTCTCTGCATGAAAAGACTACACTTTGCATGGCCAAGAATCTTGTAAGACAACACTTGCACGCTTCCTTGCACAAAGTTCATCACGTTTCACCATGCATTAATAGTGGAAGTTGTCACATGTCTACACTATTAGTCTTGTAGGACTACACTTTCAAGACTACACTAAAGTCTTACAAGCATACTATTCATTGTCTTGTATGCCTCATGTGATTCTCTGCATGACAAGACTACACTCTATCAAGCAATGAGTTCACATGCAATGACTGCAAGATTCTCTGCATGACAATGACCAAGAATCTTGTAAGAGAATACTTGCATGCTTCCTTGCACTATTCTCATCATGTTTCACCATGAATTTTCATGTGACTCTCATCACATTTCACCATTATAAATAAATGTTCATCACGGTACAAACTCTTCTCATCACATTACAAACTTTACTCATCAAACTTTCAACAATCTAATAACTTCATCACAACCTATCATTAGAATGATTACTAAAAAATGTCTCTACTCACAATGGGCAACAATCACAGAGGAACAATTGAGAACATAATAGAGTTTGTAAGTGTTTTGCTTTATTTGTTTTGTCATCCCTTACTAAATTGAATTTTCCTTTAAAACTAAGGGTATTTCTATTCTTTGGCAGAATGTATCAAGGTTTCGCTGTTGTGTGCATGACTACATACCACACGAACCATTCATAGAAGGATACCTAGATTCATGTGGCTTTGGTGATTTGATAAAAATCAAATCATACTCACTGGACCCCAAATTTATTCTAGCCTTGCTAGAACGTTAGAGACCAGATACCCACACATTTCACCTTCATTTCGGTGAATACACTGTCACACTACAAGATATCTATATGTTACTTGGCCTACGCATTGATGGTAAGGTCGTCAATGGCAAAGTTGGTGTTAATAACCAACTTTACAAAGATTTGCTAGGCGCCCCTCTCTGTGTCAAAACACCTCAGCCACAACGTGAAGGTCGACCGAGGGGCCAAGGTATTAATTTGAAATACCTAAGAGAACATTAGTATCGTGTTAAACGAGGAGCCCACCGAGTATGAGAAGATACTTAAAACTCGGTGCTATATTATGATATTATTTGGACATTTTTTATTTCCTGAAAGTACTGGAAATAGTGTAAATATTATGTATTTACCATTGTTGCACAATATTAATAAAATATGCACATATAGTTGGGGTTCAGCTGTCATCGCCCATCTATATAGTTCACTTTGTAAAAGTTCAAAAAAAATTCTTATACTTTTTATGGCTGTGCCTATCTCCTTCAAGCGTGGGGTTGCTCTAGAATGCCAACACAGACTCCTATCAACTGGAATCCATTCACATTCCTTTATGCAAACAAGTAAGTTTTTTTAAAAATAAATCAAAATGTGTATACTTTGGTGAAATGTTTCTTTGTAACTAATTTATTTGTGTCACTTTTTTTAGGTGGTCTGTTCCGGGAATGAATTACCAACGATGTCCCAAGAACTCAATAATCGTCTACCGAAACCTTTTAGAATACATTGGACCAGACGATATAATTTATCTACAAATGATGTACCATTACTTTGTCTATTTAATTACCACATCCCTGTTTTTCTCATTAAATATATTGTTCATGTAGTTTGTCTGGATGTCGTACGAGGGTCTCGACCATCATCCCAACGCCAATGATGCTGTAGTATGGATAGCTAAAACACCTATCATTCGGTTCACTACAGTGGAGATGCATCAAAGTGATCGGGTGAAACTGTAGTTCGACATGCATCAGGATATTCCAGTCTCTTCGACGTCTTTGGGAGACTGGCATCAACTTATGGTGGATACACAATGGAGTGTAAATCATTGGAAAGACTTTGCAAAAGAGATGTGTCTACATTATAAGAATCGACATCGACACATCTTAATCGACCCTGTTGTGGAAGGGGCTAGACCAAGTTATTAATATATGATTTGGTTTAGGTCGGTTACAATAACACAACAATTTGTGTCTGAGCCAACATATTTGATTGACCCGCGGCAACATGCTTCTTCCTCAAACACACAACAATAAAAAAATGCCCAACATCAAACACCGTGTTATACCCAACAACCAAGTATACCACCCAATCAATCTTCCAGAACCACAACCCATTCATGCCATCAACCCAATCACAACAACAAGAGCCTTACCCCTACCGCCAGCCTCCCGACACTGACACCATTTTTTACTATAGCCCTGATAACTCTTTCGACCCTACCCCATCCTACTATAGCCTCGATAACTCTTTTAACCCCACCCCAACCCACTATAGCCCCTCACAAATGAACACACAATCGTCCTACCATCAAAATACCTACCCACTTTTTAACTACCAAACCCCACAACAACCATTGCATCATTTCCAAAATGATTCAATGTACCAATTCGGCCAACCATACCGTCTACACCCAACCCAACCACCCTGTCCCAACTACGAAAACATGGGCATGGAACTGAGTTACGGAAGCACCGTTGGCAGCAGCCCCCCGACTATTGGGGACAGATGCTTCAAAATTTCTCTGATACGTTGGGACCATATCAACAAATATCTCCTCCACATGTCAACACACAAAGGCCACAGACACCTCAACAAGCTCGTGGTAGACCTCGACGTCGCGCAAATCCACCTCCATGTGGAACCGGTCGATGTTTTGATAGGGCCGGTCATTGACTTTTTTTTCATCTGTTGTACGCTTTTTTATATTACAAATATTATAATTTAATTTTTCTTTTAATTTTTTTAAATTGTATTTCCTAATTTTCTAATACAAAATAATAATTAATATAAAAAATGAAACAACTAAGGCGCCATATCATATGGCGCCTCCCCTGGAAATATGATTTTGTGGGACAAGGCTACAATGGTGGCGCCATATGATATGGCGAATAGGATCATTCTTCATTACTTCAGCCATATCATATGGCGCCTGCATGTTGAATGTAGGTTATATTGGTAAATTTTTTGAAATCCAAGTTAATAATGTATATATATTTTTTAATATATAGGTTATTTAAAAAAACCGATATAGGGAATTTAAAGAGTTTATTGCTGAATTGAACTTGGTTGATCTTTCTCTGGCGGGCAATCGGTTCTCTTAGTTCAATGGTGATGGAAAGGCGATGAGTAGGCTTGATGGATTTCTGGTGGACACTTCAATCATTGATAAATGGGGTATGGTTGGTCAATCTATTGATAAAAGGGATATTTTGGACCATTGTCTTATATAGATGAAGGTTAGCTCTTGCAATTGGAGTCCAAAATCGTTTAAGTTAAATGACTGTTGCTTTGATATGATGATTTTCTTTCGTTCGTTGAACTAAAGTGGAATTCGTTTAAGGTGGAAACCCAGAGCGACTTTGTTATCAAAGAGAAATTCAAGATGTTGAAAGAGTGTCTCAAGAAGTGGAATAAAGAAATGTTTGGTTGGTATGATCTCAAAGTAGAGGAGGGTGCGGATGTGATTAATGACGTTGATAATCTTATGTTTTCTACGGCTGAGGAAGAGGTGGAGTCATTAGTTTCTAAAAGGGTCAAAGGAAGCAGAGCAGTTTTGAATAACCTTTTCATTCGCGATAACATGCTTATTCAGGAGTCAATGATGAAATGGAATAGAGAAGGTGAATGTAACTCAAAATTATTTCATAAGGTGGTTAAAGGAAGAGCCAAAAGAAAGTTTATAGGTTCTATTTTTACTGAAAACAACGTAGCAGAATCGATGAAGGATGTTAAAGAGGCAGTGCACTCTTTTTACAAAGAGAAATTTTATGAAGTGGATTCGGAGAGACCTGTAATGGAAGGTATTGAATTTAACTCTTTGAAGGAATCTGAAGTCTTTTGTAGAATCTCCTTTTTCTAATGACGAGATTAAAGCGGTTGTGTGGAGTTGCAATGGAACCAAGAGCCATGGGCCTGACGGTTTTAATTTTATGTTTCTAAAGAAGTGTTGGTTTTTTATGAAGACCAATATTCTGTCTTTTGTTACGGATTTCCACCATATTTTTTTCCTTTCCAAGGCTATATCTTCGTATTTTCCGACTTTGATCCCAAAGGTGGAAAACCCTTTAAATCTGGGTGAGTATAGATCGATTTGTTTGGTCGATAATCTTTACAACATTGTTGGTTACAATGCTGCAATTGGTGATAGGGGCTAGTTTCTCATAGTCAATCTGCGTTTGTGCCCGGAAGACGGTTGTTGGATGGATTCATTATCGCAAACAAGATGATTGATAAGGCCTAGGGATATGACTGAATGTGTCTTGTTCAAATTCGACTTCAAGAAGGCTTATGACATTGTAAGTTGGAAATTTCTTAGGGCTATTATGATTAAAATAAGGTTTGGCTCAATTTGGATGAAGTGGATGGAGGCGTGCATCTTCAAGTGCCATCTTTCTATTATTGTGAACGGGAGCCCAATGAAAGATTTTAATGTTGAAATAGGTTTGAGACAGGGAGATCCGCTCTCCTCTTTTCTTTTTGTGTTAGCAACAGAAGGGCGGACGTGTTTAATTAGAAAGTCAACTAGCTTGGGAGAGTTCTCTGGTTTTCATTTTGACAAAGTCACTTCGGTGGAATTGATACAATTTACAGATGACACTTTGATTGTAGCAGGAGGAGGATGGAAGAATTTGTGGAGTATTAAAGTTATTTTAAGGGGTTTTGAACTAGTTTCCAGTTTGCGAGTGAATTTCCATAAAAGCAAGATTATTGGTATTAATTTGAGTAAGCATTTCCTTTTTTCTACTTCAAATTTTCTGTCTTGTAAGATCAAGAATAGTTTTTTTTTCTCGGTATTCCCATAGGATGCAATTCTAGAAGAGTAATCAATTGGAAGCATTTAGTAGATAAGATCAGATCTAGGTTGGCATTGTGGAGAGGCAGGTTTTTATCGCTGGCAGGTAGAATTAGTTTAATCAACTCGGTGTTATCTAGGTTGCCTATTTTTCTTTTTCCATTATACAAGGTCTCAGTGAAGATTCGGAAGGAGATAGATTCAATAAGAAATAAGTTTCTGTGGGGTGGCTTCAATTTAAAGGCTAAGGTGCATTGGATCAACTGGAAGGTGGTTTGTAGTGTAAAGGACATGGGTGGTCTTGCTTGAAAAAGCTTAGAGCAATTCAACCTTGCATTACTCAAAAAATGGAAGTGGAGGCTTCTTGAAGATATTGATAGTCTGTGGAAATATGTCCTTAAGTCACGCTACAATGGGATTGAAAATTCGATTTTAACGGAGAGTCGGGGACCCATTAAATCCTCTTTTTTCTGGGGGAAAAATTTATTAAAGTGTGGAGTTTTGAAAAATAAGTTTGATTTAAACTTTGTTGGGGCAGTGAGATTTCATTTAGGCAGTGGTACTACTACCCCTTTTCTGGTCTGCTTTATGGGTTGCTCCTCAGCCGTTGGCTATTTTGTTTTAGGACTTGTTTGTATTGAGTAGTGAGAAAGCTGCGATGATTTTTGCAATGGGGTCTTGGAGTGCTGACAAGTGGAGATGGGGTCAATTTGGGATTGACATTCAGGATCTTGAAGCTGCAACAATTAGTATCAATTGCTTAAAGGAATTATTGTCAGGTTTTTGTCCTTCAAAGGAGATTAAAGACAAGACTATTTGGATTCATGAGGTTGTGGAAGGCTTTTCAGTTAAATATGCGTATCAAGTTATGTTAAATAACTCGGAGTCTGATATTGTGTTCGTTGATCATACTAATGCTTTTGATTGGCTTTTGAAATTAAAAGTGCCTGCAAAAATTTTGTTGTTTGGTTGGGAATTGTTTTAGAATAAGTTGGCAACAAAATATATATATTGATTAGAAGAAGCATAGGTGTTTTGAATCCAAAGTGTGTGTTATGTGATACTGAAGATGAAAATTTATTGCACCTCCTTTTTTATTGTTCTGTGTCTGTGATCATTTGGGAAAAATTGGCATTTGGTGTAAGACTGTTCACTCTTTTGCAGGTTGTATGTGGAAAATTTTCTTGGAGTGGGGTGAAGTGGGGAACAATAACCTGCGTAATATTAAGTTAGGATCTATTTGGCTGACTGTAGTGTGGTCCATTTGGAATGTTAGGAATAACATTTTATTTAATAGTGGTAGTTGCAATGTAAACGATATCTATTAGAGTATTAAGTTCTTAGCTTGGAAATTGGTATGTACCGAGGACATTCTTTATTCCAACTCTAGTTTCCATGATTTTTGTATGGAACCTACTTAGGTTTGTTTAGTGCTGGTTGGAAATATCCCTTACTTTTGTTGTTGGTTGTATCTGGTTGAATACCCCTTATATTTGGTTAATATATCAATTGCTTTTACAAAGAAAAAAAAGGATGAATTAAAATAGAATATGATAAAATTTATTGTATATAATTTTTTATTTTTCATTTTATATAGTTTGATATATGTGTAATAAATAAAATATTATTATTAATAAAAAATTCAAACGATAAAATAAAATTTACATTTCATTTTATTATGTTCCATTTCATTTTGTCATGTTTTATTTGACTATTTTATATGAGAAAAAGGATAATATATTACTAATATAAAAAACTTTACACCATCGTATTCCATCAAATCAGATTAAAATTTTTAAATTAATTATATGATATGACAGAGTGACATATTCTCATTGAATGATAGTATAATTTTTTTTCACTACATCTATATTAAACTCATTTTATATTATGTTTTGTCTATCTAAACATATCCTTGTTTAATTTAAACTTTGATAAGAAGTATTAGAGCTAGTTTTCTATTCTTTTTAATTTTAAAATTTTAAAATTAGTTTCTATTTCAAAATTTAAAAATTAATATGAAAATTAATGCTCATAATAAATATATTTTAATTTATTCTACTAGATTTACAAAATAATTAAAATATTATAAATATGTAATGGATTTTTTAGTTATAATTTTAATAATAATGACTAAAATAATGATTTAAGGTGATTGTTGTGGGAGGATGCATCTAAAAGTTGTGATTGTTGTTTGATAAGAGTGATGCTTAAAGTGGTAATTGATGATCAAAATGGTGGTCAATGATGGTCAACATGGTGGTTAGGTGGTTAATGATGGTCAATATGATGGTAGTTGTGCTCACAAGTGTTTTTAGCTAACAATCACGAGTTTAAAAGTCTGTGAGATTAACTTGAAAAATTTCGGAAGGTATTTTGTGCAAACACTTTTACAAGAAATTATGTATGTGAAGCGACTTCCAACTTTACAACAACCACTATCAAGAAGAGCATTGAAGCCATTGCAGCAAATGAACATCTGGAATTATATGACCGAAGTGTGAGCAAACCTGAAGGAATGATCGATTTGAAACTAGCTAATCAAGCGGTAAAGATGGAAGATCAGATCGCTGTTGAAGTTGAGAGGAGACTAAAAGCTATGGATATAGGTACTCAGACTGTGGCACAAGTTCAACCGGTACAAGCTGTTAGTTGTGAGATTTATGGGGGTCCTCATTTTGCTATTCATTGTGTGGCCACTACTCAAAAAATTGAAGCAATTAATTTTCTGAAGCAGAACAACCCTTATTTGAATACCTACAATCTGGGTTAGAAGAATCATCCAAACTTTTCATAGAAATAACAACAACGGAATGCGCAGAAATCAGGACCTACTCAATACCAGAATCAATCACAACAACCACAACCACAATAGTATCGACCTCAGCAACAAAAACAACCACCATATCAACAATAATATCAACAACCTCAATAACAATATCAACAACAAGCACCAAAGAAGGCAGATAGGGAAATTGCCATTGAAAAGATGGTCGCTTAAAGTTCTCAATTCTAAGAAGAGACAAGAAGTAATCAAAGGAACACAACTGCTTCTATAAATAATCTTGAAGTACATATGAGTCAAATATCATAACAAATAGCAAGTTCTCAAGCACAAGGCACCCTTCCGAGTTCAACAATGACAAATCCTAGAGATCATAGTAATGTTAACGCCGTGACAACAAGAAGTGGAAAATCTCTTGAAAGTCTTGAAAAATAATTTGAAAAAGAAGACCAACTACTTGAAGTGAATCTTGAGATTAAAGAGAATGAGATCATACCTGAAAAAATTATTGAACCTAAGCAGGTAGTGAAAGAGAAAGCTGCTGAGCCAAAACTGGTCATGAAGCTTCCATTCCCTACAAGAAATAAGAAAAAGGGGCAGCATGAGAAGAACTTTGAAAAATTCTTAGAGGTGTTCAAGAAGCCATAACTTAATATTCCATTCTTGGAGGTACTTGAACAAATGCCCGCTTATGCCAAGTTCATGAAGGACATCATATCAAAGAAGCAAACCATTGATACTGACCCAATTATTCTAACTGAAACTTGTAGTGCTATTTTGTAGGGTATGAAGATTCCAGTGAAGAAAAAGGATCGAGGTTCATTCACTATTCCATGCACTATTGGCAATAGGTCATTTAAAAAAGCGCTTATTGATTTGGGAGCAAGTGTGAGTCTCATGCCTTTATCCATCTATAAAAAAATTGGGTATATGTACAGTGCAATATACTAGGATGACACTTTAGTTCACCGATCATTCGGTAAAAAGACCATATGGGGTAGTGGAAGATGTTATAGTGAATATTCATAAGTTTGTGTTCCCTGTGGATTTTGTTATTTTAGAGATGTCAGAAGATGAAGAGATACCTCTCATTCTCGGAAGACCATTTCTAGAGACTGGAAGGTGCTTAATAGACATAGATGAGGACACCATGACTCTGAAAGTTTATGATGAGGAATTAAAAATTCATGTTCGAAACACCATGAAGTACAAGGATGATGTGGGCACTAGTCATACAATAGAGGTGATAGATAAAGTGATTTCTTATGAGAGTCCTCTAAATACACCACAATTACCGTTGGAAAGAGTGCTAAGTTTGTCTATTTTTGAAGAAGATCACGAAGTTGACAGCAAAGAGGCGGAAGTGCTAGCCATGTTGGAAGCACAACCTTAGTGGAAAGGATCTCGACCACACCAGTGGGAAGATCTTAGGCAACCTCAGTCGTTAGAAGAGAGTAAATAGACAAAAAAAGGAACAAAGTTAAAATAACTATCGAAGAACCTCCAATATGTCTTTCTCGACACTGAAGTAAAATGCCCAACCATTATAAATTCAAACCTCAAGAGTGTCCAAGAGGACAAACTTATCCACGTGTTAAAAAAATACAAAAATTCTATTGGATGGGAAATTGAGGATTTGAAAGGCATTAGTCGTACGGTTTACATGTACAAGATTCTCATGGAAGATGATCATAAACCGGTTATGCAACCACAAAGGAGACTTAACCCTGTTATGAAAGAAGTGGTTCAAAAAGAAGTTATGAAGTTGTTAGATTCAGGCCTTATATATCCTATATCTGATAGCTCGTGGGTTAGTCCAGTACATGTGGTACCCAAGAAAGGGGGAACCACAGTGGTCAGAAATGAGAAGAATGAGCTGATTCCTACAAGAACGGTTACTGGCTGGCGTGTATGTATTGACTACAGGAGGCTGAATCTTGCAATAAGAAAAGACCATTTTCCTTTTCCATTCATTGACCAAATGTTGGAAAGGTTGGCTGATCACAATTACTACTGTTTTCTTGACGGGTATTCTGGGTATAATCAGATTGCGACTGCTCCTAAAGATCAAGAGAAGACATCATTCACATACCCTTATGGAATCTTTGCTTACAAAAGAATGACATTCGGGTTGTGTAATGCATCAGCCACATTTCATGCATGACATCCATTTTTGCTGACATGCTGGAAAAGCATATGGAAGTGTTCATGGATGATTTTTCTGTTTTTGGATCCATTTTAGAAAGATGCCAGCAGACCAATTTGATTCTCAACTGGGAAAAATGCCACTTCATGGTGCGAGAAGGTATAGTCTTGGGTCACAAGATTTCCCACAAGGAAATCGAAGTGGACCAAGCCAAAGTCGAAGTGATATCCAAGCTTCCTTCTCTAGTAAATGAGAAAGGTATAAGGAGTTTCTTAGGCCATGTGGGGTTTTACCGTAGGTTTATAAGAGAATTTTCTAAGATATCCAAGCCTTTAAACACTCTTTTGGTTAAGGACAAGGCTTTTGTGTTCGATAAAGCCGATGCGTTTGAGACATTGAAAAATAAATTAGTTTCGGCACCAATTGTGATTGCCCCTGATTGGTCTCTTCCTTTTAAGATCATGTGCGATGCTAGTAATATTGTAGTGGGGGAATTTTTAGAACAGCGAAGAGAAAAGCCTTTATATGTTATTTACTATGTTAGTCATGTGTTGAACCCTGCTTAGATGAATTACGCAACTACTAAAAGAGAGTTGTTAGCCGTAGTTTATGCTTTTGGTAAATTCCGGCAATATCTGTTAGGATCTAAAGTAGTTGTTTATACTGATCATGCTGCTTTGAAGTATTTATTTGCTAAATAGGATTCTAAGTCGAGACTTCTACGATGGCTTTTGCTGCTACAGGAGTTTGACGTGGAGATTTGGGACAAATAACGGTATGAAAACACCGTTGCTGATCACTTATCATGCATGTCTTTTGTTGCAGTGAGAATCAGATATCAAGCTATTGATTAACTTGAATCACACATCTTTGAATTCACAATTGGTCTTTGGTTTATCCGAAGGAAAGGTTAAAGAAAGAAAAACCTAATTTGCATTGTAAACACAATGCGGGGAGATATATGGTTCGGGGGTTGGTTATACCTAGGAAATGTGTTAGCATCCTAAGTAATTGTAGTACTCTACAGGAACCTCTTGTTTTATATGTGTTATTTGTTATCTGCTATATATTATCTATTAAAGGGTTGAAAGGAGATCCAAGGGTTAGTCCTAAGTATACTCGCCAAGAAATTGCATCTTGTGCCTACGTATCCTGACGGGAATGGAATCAGAGTATTCGTAGTTCCCCTTAACGAGGGTGAGGAACTCTTAATTATGGTCAAGGTTCCAGGGAGAAGTAAGTGTTCATAGCGAAACACTTATGTGGAGTGCGGCGACTCCAAGTCTAAGTTTAAGTTGAAAAGTAGGTAAGTATCCTCGGCGGGAACTTATGTGGAGTATGACAACTCCTGATCCTAGGGCTAGGATGAAGGGTATATGGGGATGTCTAATGGCAGGACGCTTGTGTGGAGTACGACAACTCCGATCCTAAGGCTAGGATAAGGGGTAAGGGCTTAGAGTGTATGATCTTTGACATGGCAGTCAGGAAGGGGAAATACTTTCCTTTGGAATATGATGTACAAGATTAGAAAAATTGTTAAAGTATATTTTGTGTTTTGAGAAATTAATTTTAGTTTTTAAGAAGGGGAAACTACCTCGATTCTAAAGATCCTAAAGTCATTAAGTAAATAGTTGATCCTAATATCTGCACACCTGTCCTGATCCAATTCAATCAAAAGATATAATTGAACCAAGACATACGGGGAATATGGCAAAACGAGATTGTCAAGGATTCGTACCAAAACCTAATTCAAAGAATTTGAAACTGGATCGATATTTAGTATTATACCGGTTCTACTCAATCGATTACAAACCAACTTACTAATACGATCATTACATAATAATTAAGAAAAATTCATATTAAAAATAAAATAATATATATATATATATATATATATATATATATATATATATATATATATATATATATATATATATATATATATATATATATATATATATATATATATATATATATATATATATATATATATATATATATATATATATATCAAAAGAAAATAAAAGAAAGAAAAAAAAGGTAAAAAGAAAGAAAAAGGTAAAAAAAAAAGAAAGAAAAAAAACCAACTTGGGTCGGTCGTCACACCCGACCCAAGGCAATAACAACAACTAAAGTAAAAAAGAAACCCTGCATGCGATTCCTCTTTCTTCTCTCAAACCGCCGTCGCTTCCGATCGCGGTCTCTCCATTTCTCGTCGTCTATTTCTATCGCAACCCACCCTTCGTTGTTTCCATCATTTTGCTTGCAACATCTCGTCAAAACCATCAAATCTCTCGTCGAGAACTTCACCGCGACTCATCACTCTGTGAGCAAGGAACTGCGGTCGGGGATTTCACAATCTCGCCGCCCCTAGGCCGGTGGCAACGAAAGTCAAGTTACGATTCCACTTCCAATCTCTCAACGAAAAGGAAATTGGTACCCTTCTCAGACAAAAATCAAACCCGCAGCTAACGTACGCGTGCGATACTCAATAATCGAGTCAAAGATACTGAAATGCAATTCCACAGATTTACAGCTGGATTATGTTTAAGAGAGAGTGTTACATACCTTCACAATTCCGACGCAGTGGTTCAATGTCAATGAGTTCCAAGTATTTGTGATTCTGCTCTTCCAATCCCTCGGTGCGCTTATGCTCAGCATAGATCCAATGCGGTAATTTTGACGGCGTCGGCAATCCCTAAGATAAGTCTCTGCATTCTTCACATCTCCTTGATGTTGTTTTTAATTGTATGTATATGTTGTTTGATTATGGTGTGCGGATTCTGTATGTGAATTTTGTTGTGCATTTTGTATTCTGTAATTTGAGGATTTTTGCTACGAAACAATGTGTGTTCCCTTTTGCTCGTCCAATGTGGTGGTTTTTATAGGTGTGTGTAGAATTAATCCTCTGGTGCAAAAATTTATGACTTGAGATTTCTGTTGATTGTTGTTTTGGAAATGAATTAAACTGAAATTTCTTGGTTCTTTGCTGTGATCTTTTTCATGCATGCCCGACTTGAAGAGCTTTCCATTTTTAATTGAACATGTCAGGTAGTGTTTAAAAAATCATGAAACTCTACCAATTATTTTGTCTGATTGTGTCGGCTGTGATAAACTTCCAATTGAATATGTTCCTATATGTTTTGGGAAGGAAAAAAACTTGTCTTGAACATGTCTGGTTTAATTGATGATGATTGTCATGAACATTTGGATTGTATCAATTTGCCATAACCGCATTTTTGCTTCTGTTTGCAGAACATGGCCACAGTTTTGATGACTTGTGGAGCGGATGAGGTAGCTTGAATCCTCACAATTGGAGCGTTTGAACATGGTATGCTGACATGTATCTTTGTTTAGAATATCTTCACTTAGAACTCTCTTGTGTTGTTATGTCGATATGGCTTAACACTAACAACAAGCTTTTGGACGTTGACATTTTCCACAGTTTGCTGGTCATTTGGCATAAGGGACACCATTTTTTTGGATTGTTCATTCCTTAAACTCCCACCTATCTGGAGAGTACTATTTCAATAGAGAATGTGACGTGGATCGCAAGATTTAACTTGTAGGATTGGTGTCAGGGGAGTTGCTTGTGATGAAATTGGATGCATTCCAGTAGAACTTTGCAGAAGTATACACACCCGTAGTCCTTGCTGGACCAGTATACACACTTGTGTCTATTCCCCTTGTTAAATCTAAGTTTGTTAAATGTAGTATACTTGTAGCACCATCAACAAGTTTTGTTTGAATGGAACGACGAGATGGCGTAGTCTCTATGTACCTTCGAGAAAATGAACTTGTGTAAAAAAAAACTTTTAGATCTTGTATGCCTCGAAGAAGAAAAAATTAATTAGTGTAACTTGTATCCTTTAAGTTTGTAATGGTCTTTGAATTTCCTTGGACACTTTGAATTAAGTTTCTATCTTTTCAAATAAAACTCCAATTTGCACTTCCTTTTCCTCATTATATAAACCCTTGGGATGTAAACACATGAACTCAAATTGGGAAATTTGAAATGTCAAGGCATGGAAGTAGTGTTAGTATTTTGTACTTGAACTTGTAATCACATATTTACAAATGATGTGAACTTGAACTTGAACTTTGTTTCTGAAATTCTGATATGCAGATCTCATATGTCCTAAGAGATACAAAGAACATTGATCTCTGCTAAAACAGAACAAGGACAGACTATGACCAATTTAAATTACTTTAAATTGTACCAATGTCATGACCAATGTCATGACGTCTGTTGTAACATCAGCAGACAGACAAACTATTTATCTAACCATTTAAATTGTGCAGAATTGTAAATGCTGAAAGACATCTGAGGGCTACCAAGTCAAGAAGGAAATCCACTATTAACAGAATCAATTTAGAGCTAAACTCCCCCGTTTACAACTCCTCACTTAATCTCTACCCAATGCAATTTCTGCCTAGAATCCACTAGACAAGAGACTCCGCTCACTCCCCCTCAATCACCGCAGTGATAATCAATTCAATACAAACGATAGACTTTAGAAGACACTCTTCAAATTCACAATACTTGATTTTGCTTAACAACTTCAATCAAGAACAATACACTCTTACTTACAAGCTTTGAGTGAACAGACAACTTAAAAACTCTAGACCAATGCAATCATACAGCAGATAATTGCTTGGTGTACAAGTATTCCTAAGACACACAAATACACGTGAAGAACATAACTCTTCACTCACAAATACACTCTTGCTTAAAAGCTTTGAGTGAACAATTAGCACTGTACTAATAACAACTTAAACATGTCTACCACGATGCATCCAAAGATACAAAGGGTGACTTACAAGGTCACACCCAATGGACTCTCAAAACCCTAAACCTTAATTCTACACTCAAGTTTTTCTTGTTGTGAGTGCTTTTTTTTCCTTTGCTTCTGCTCCTCCTTAAATAGTATTGCAGACTGGGCTTGGGCTGGTCAAAAGTAACAAATATTAGGTTTAACCAAGTTAAACCACTTTCCATAAATTCAAGGTTCTGTCAAATTAGGTCACAACTGCTTCATGTTATGCCCAGCCCTGACTAGAATCTCGCCTGAGATAACTAAGGAGCCATAACAGGTTTCCTGAATTCTAGCCTGAGATATATAAGGTAAAATACCAGAAAACTAAAACATGCGCCCTGATGTCATACGCTTGAAGTCATAACATTCAACATGACATCCAACACACTTTGTTCTTAGCTGACCAAACTCACCCTGCTGAACACTCCTGCAGAATCTTCTTCACAACTGTAGAAACAAGCATATTATAGTTTCCTAAAAAGTCTCAAAGATCCTTTTTATGAACACCAATTAAATCTGCACTTTGTTCCTAATAAATCTCTTTGGCCTGCACATACTGATGAGATATATCCAAAGCACTTCTGTCAAGTGATATAAAATAGTAGCTCCTGCTGTATCAGACAACGATGTCATGACATTGGTTATGACATCCTGATTAAACCACATGACAACAATTCCGTCACCAGCTCCTGTTGTACCAGACAGTGATGTCATGACATTGATAATGACATCCTGATTAAACCATATGACAACAGTTCTGTCACCACAGCAGATGGATGTCAAAACATTCAGCATGACATTCGCATTAAAACACACCACAACAGTTCTGTCACCACAGCATATGGAGATGTTATAACATCCTGCTTAACATCAGTGCAGAATCATGTTTTACCAAAATTTAGCCAATCATAGAACCGTGTACAATCATAGAACCATGTACAATCATAGAATCATGGAACTAACAATCTCTCCCTTTGGCAAATTTTGGCTAAAACAACCAAACAAACATCTGGTCAGCAGCAGTAGATAAGTACACAGCAATAGATAAGTACAGTAGATACCAACACTTTACTCCCCCTTGGTTTAGTAAAAAATTAACAAAAATTGGAGTAAATGTACATACTACTCAGTTGTCATACTGCACATGGTGTCCAAGTCTAACATTTCTTGATCTCTAATAAAAAGCCTGCACCAACAATCATGGACAATGACTTAACTTCCTTGATGAAATCACTCAGCCAGTGTAAAATCAGTCCTAAACCATAGCTCCTTGAGAGTACACCCTGAATCAGTCTTGAATCTTGAGTTCTTGCCTTGTCTGAAGCTGCACCTTCAGGAATGACACTTTTGACATCACCAATTTAAGGATAATCAATTAAATACTTGCCAAGTAACAATTGATTTTTAATCCCCAATTTGAGACACACAAATATTCTGTAGAGAAAAATAAATTCTCCCAGAAAAAACCAATGTTGTTTCCTAGGCCAGTCATCACAGTCCTAGTTCAAACCAACATCAGTGGTCCAAGAATACAAGCTTGCCTGAGAATCAGCAAACCTTGTACAGGGCTCCACATCAGCAGTTACACATCAGACAGGTACACATCTTCCCCTGTCATGCATAAACATTACTCCCCCTGAAAGAGAAAATCCAGCCATATGAAGACTTACACCAACATCTTCATATTTACACACTGGTAGCACATGCAACTTTAAAGCACTAAACGACTCTCCAAGATGACAGGGTTAATGTCCTTCCATATACACAAAAACAAAGTTAATGATGTCTTGACCTTCATCTTTATATTACTCTCAATAAAGCTTGTGCAAATCTGATTTGATCCATTGACACAAAACCAAAAGTAATACACTTGTCATGCTCATCATGAGCTAGAGCCATAACACAATGTCACAACATCTTGTCTGACATTCCTTCTTCATAAAATCCCAAACTATTTGAAACCACACACAATCTTGATACATAACTGCACTCTTACAACAACAAATCCTAGATAAAAATATAACTCCCCATATCAAGGATAACCAGTACTCGTTTAGAAGCACGTGAATGGAAAACATAAGACTCATCTTCATGTCTTCAAGAGCTCACTCTCTGTTCAACACACCTGCTGAACGCATTCACTTACTGCTTGCACCACAAGCAACTAGTACACCCATCAGATAGAAGCTCACCCCTATCTTCTATAACAGCTGCTCAAAGATCACCACAATATCTCAAGACTAACCTCATGCTCATACAGTGAGAAGGTATCAAACTGCTCCACTTCTTGCTAGAGTTACCACTTCTCCACAAGACTTCTGGCCTGAGTCAAAGAAATAGATATGCACCCCATAATCCAAGACATTCTTTCCTCATCATTCTCCCATATGATAAGTTAGAAAGCTTCTGATTTAACTGGTGAATCATCCTTTGGGCCTGCTTTGTTCAAATCCCTGTAGTCTACACATATTCTGACTTTACCGTCCTTTTTGGGCACTGGCACAATGTTAGCTACCCATTCAAGATACTTTGCAACTGTTAGAAAACCTGCGTCAAACTCTTTCTTAACCTCATCTTGAATCTTCAAAGCCATGTCAGGTCTGGTTCTTCAAAGTTTCTTCTTTACAGGTGGGCACTCTAGTTTAAGTGGCAACTTGTGAACAACAATAGTAGTGTCTAAATCGGGCATATCTTGATACGACCATGCAAACACATTAACATATTCTTCTAGAAACTTGACCAACCTCTGCTTAACATCAACCCCAAGTGTTGTACCAATATTGACCTCTTTCCTTTCTTCATCGGTGTCAAGATTAATCAAATCTACCTGCTCTTTGTGCGGTTGAAGTTTAGTGTACTCATACTTGTTGCACCCCAAAATTTGCCCAACCTTTTCTTAACTTAGTTTATGTTTCATTTCATTTCTTTCTAGCATTTGCATTGCATAACATGTTGCATTGAACAGGGGATCAAGAGCTTGTACATAGCAAGAGGATTCTATTCAGAGGGTTGAGCCTAAGCAAGGGGTGTTACTCAAGTTTGGATAGTAATCAAGTCATCAGGGAATGAACATTGGTCTGGTGAAAGCAAGGATGAATGTATGTGGGTCAGCTCCTAACTTGGAGGCCAATTGAAGATCATCAGGGGTTTGTGAATTCATGGTTATGGGTATGAGATGTTGAGAGAGCTCATGGAGTGCCTTAAAGGTCATTGTGGAGCTCATCCAAGTGTTTGTGCCATGTGTGAAGAGTTGCAGTTGAAGTGGATGCAATTAGGGTTTTCATCTGGCTAGTTCCTAGTCAATTGTGCAATTGAAGGAGATTAAAACTCAATTCAAAGTCTCTATCGTCATGGGATGTTGTGTTAAGACATATGAGACATCATTTCAAGTTTAATTCATCAAGGGTTAAGTGTGTGAGAAGTTACTAAATTAGGGTTCTCAGGGTAAAATCCCCTATTTAGTGCCTGATTTCAAGACCACCTATCTCAAGATACCAGTTTCATCTCAACTTTTGATCAACATGGAACTTGTAAATCATGTTCTTAGCTTTAATTTGAGTACTAGAAGTCCTTGATTGGATTTATAGAACTCAAGTTATGGTCCAGACAAGTTACAGGTTATCAGAGGGATGTGATTTTGGTCAACAAAAGTCAACCAACTTCCAAGCCATTTTTGACCTAGAAGGATGTTTCTCCTAAACTTTTGGCCAACATGAAAGTTGTAGGTCTTGATCTTAGCTTTCCAAATTGTACTAGAAGTCTTTCATATGATTTGTATAACTCAAGTTATGGGGTTTACAAGTTAGGGGTATTTTGGGAAAGCAAGATTACAGGTCATAAAATTATAGGTCCATTTCACCAACTTGCACACTTCAAATGAAGATTTTTCCAACATCAAACTTGCTCCAAATGGTGTTGTTTTTTTATTCAAGCATTGAGAAGTTAAGGAATTGGCTTGGTTTGAGGTTTTGATATTTGAATTTTCATGGAAAAAGGATTAAAGGGGCAAAATTGGAATTATTCTATTTTAAAACATTTTGGTGCAAATGGATGCATTTTTTGAGTGCAAACATCATTTAGAGCACATTGGCAATATTACATTCTGGAATTGAGGTGTGTAAACAAGCCATTTTCAAGGTTTCTTCATTGTGAAGTTACATAACAAACATGAGCCATTGAGATCAAACAAGGCTCCAATCTTGACCATTCACACTCCAAATGATCCCAGCAAGTGATTCAAGCCATTTTGGAGCCAAAAAAGAGGGAAATTCGTGTACATGAAAACTTGAAAAAACCAATTCCCATGGATTTTGAATTGGGCTTTAGAGGCTGAGTTTGGGCTTAATCTTGATTGAGATCCATTGTATATAACATTTTTGGCATGAACAAACCTTCAGAATTCGAAATTGGAGCAGAATTGATCAAGAACAGTTTTGAAAAAGTGGTGAAAACTTGAATTTCGAATTTGGAGAATTAGCACGAATCAAGACAAATTAAGCTTGCAAACATCTCTAGGAAGGTTCATGGAATGATTCTGGATCAAATTCACTAAGCTTCATCAAGAATTGAAGGCTCAGTGGAAGTTCTCCACTAGGTAACTTGAATTCAACCTTACACTCTCAATATGCCATGATTCTCTGCCATTTTTGTTTCATTGTGATCCTTGAGTGATGTAGATCGTTTCTGGATAATAATTGTTTGTGTTTGTGATGTTTGATGTGTGGAGCTCCAAACTTGTTTGATTCGGTTTGATCAATTTATAAGGTGTTTTGCTTAAATTTTGGTTGATCTATGATCTACATAACATGTAGATGATGTTTGCATTAATTTGGTTGAGTTTTAAGAACTTCAAAATTTTGTGCACCAAGCTTGTTGTTCACTTTCTGATTTTGTTATGAGGAATTAATGGAAACTAATAGTGGATTTGAGATCCTTGCGAAGAGTAGATGAATTTTCATCTAAGAAACGTCGAAAACGGTTGAGATTTGAGAGAAACCGTGTTGTTGTTGTAAGACGCGGTGGTCGGAGCTTCTGGTGGGGATGACCGGAAGTTCAGTCCGGCCGGTGTGAGGTTGGAGGGAGAAGATGCTTGCGTGGCAGTGTTTTAAGCGTCTGATGTGCTTACTTTTCCATCGTATGGTTGTGATTAAGATGCACGGTGCATCTAAGTTGACTTGTTCCACCAAATTCATTTCAAATATTCATTAATGTGTTGTCAACGTATTAACCGTGTGATGAGATTACCGTTTGATCAAGCGTCTTGGTTTGAATCCCCATGGTGTAGCGTGTTTGACCTGTAGCATCAGATTGCCCATAATTCTTTGGTTTTTGATTTTTTGGATTGGGCCTTGTGCGCCCTTGCTGTTGGCACCCCCAGTTGGGCCCAACTTGTTTTCTGAACATGTTTTTATTGCTATTTGACACAGTTTTTTTTCTATTTTCTTTTAATTTCATTTGTTTTCTTTTTTTATTTTCTGTTTTCAATTTTAATTAATTAAAATAGTTCCAATACTCCAAAAATTCACCAAAAATATTTTTAATCAACTTTGAGATGTCTACTTTTTTATATTTTTTATTTTATTTTTCCATTTTATTTGCAATTAAAAATTGAATTGAGTATTGGAAATGTTTTAGTTGGTTTAAATTGAAACATGTTTTGTGTTTGCATTTATTTCTCTCATTCCTCTTTGATCCAATGACTAAAAATTGATCCTCATCTCAATAATGAGTTGATCAATTTTTGAGGACCATTTTGCCCCTGGTTGTTGACTTTTGGGTTGACTTTTTGGGCCTTTCTTGTTGCACTTTGTTGCACCCTAAAATTTGACCAACCGATTCTCCTATCTGACTCATGGTTTAAATTCATATTCGCAGCTCAGACATGTGATATTTGTGCACAAGCAGGGGATATCAGAGTTTACAGCTTGATTTTCGTCTATCAGATATGGCAGACCCAGTACAGATCACCAGGGTTTTATTTTCAGGAAATTGTGCGCTCCTCAGTGATTTTTAGCTTGCACAGTAATGTTGGGGATATTCTGATGCCCGGGGATCTCTGTTCGATTCGATCTGGTCTCGTGTGCGCTTTTATGGCGGTCATGTGCATTCATCTGCATTTTTAGGGTTTAATAGGCTTTTGTGAATTTTTAACAGGCTTTATAGATTTTTCTGGAATTTAAATAGGGTTTTTGAATATTTTAATAGCTTAATCCTCTTTTTAGAATTTTATAGAAACTTTTAAATAGATTTTAATCATTTGTAGAATTTTTAATAGAATTTAAATAGCTTTTATCATTTTTAGAATATTAGTGAATTTTTCTTAGCATATTAAATAGAATGATAAATTAGGATTAGTAGAGTTTTAATTGTTTTTAGATGATATAGAAAATAATATAGTTTTTCTTTTATTAATAATAGACTTACTAGTATTAAATAATGGTAGAAGTTTAATAGAATTAGTAGAAATATAGAATTAATTAGACTTTTAATCGCTTTTTAGAGTTTAATTAGGTTAATTGTTTCTTTTAGAGTTTAATTAGGTTAATCGATTTTTTTTAGAGTTAATTAGGTTCTTAATCATTTTTAGATTTAATTAGGTTGATATAGAATTAATTAGGATTTAAATCTTTTTGTTTAGGATTTAATTGAATTTGTTAGATTTTATTAGGATTAATCATTAGTTTAATTGGTATTGATTAGATTTAATTGTTTTTGTTTTTTATTCAGTTTTTTTACAGTTTTCTTTTATGATTCGTATGGGCCCAGGGGTACTCTTTTTGAGGCCCAATTCTCATCAGCAAAAAAGTCCAAAAAAAAGTCCAGATGCAGCCCAGTTCGTCCAGCCTCTTCCCAGCAATCTCCAGGAACTTCTGGAAGGTTCCAGGCGTTTTCAAGTGGCATAAATAGAAGCCACGTGTTGGCTCAGAAGAGGCCCCACGTTTTTTGCACTGATCACGCCACCACAGCAACTCTGACTCCCCCAATCCACGCCACGCGTCCCACAAAAGCTCTCACTCTCTCTCCGAGGACACGCGGCGCGCATGCACCAGCTCCCTCCACCAACTGTGACACGCGTCCACCTCCCAGCACCCCTCACCTCCTCACCGGAAACTCCCCTGACCGGCATGCAAATCCGGTGAACCCCCACCGCCGGCAACCCCAACCAACTCCGGCCACCACCTAAACCACCAGAAACCTAGAATCATCCTATCTTCTTCGTTCTCCCCCTTCCTCCTCCGTCACCTTCATCTGATCCCTCGCCGGAAACATCATCGTCGCCGGAATCTTCATACCTTCATACAACCTTTTCCAGAAATCAACAACCTTCATCGTTCTTCATCCACTTCTCCAGAACGCCAACAATCTTCATCGTTATTCCCTTTTCCAGAACATCATCATCACTCACCGCCACCAGATCTTCATCATTCCTCGTCAAAATCCCCAGAAATCATCCTAAACCTTCATCCATCCTCAAGCAAGATTTCCAGAAACCTCAGACCTTCATCCATCCTCAAGCAAGATTTTCAGAAACCTCAGACATTCATCCATCTTCAAGCAAGATTTCCAGAAGCTTCAAACGACGTTCAATCTTCAAGGAGATTTCCAGAAACTCCCCAGCAAGATCTCAACGCAAGAATCTTAACCGAGCGTCTTCAAGGATTGTTTCAACGAACAGCAACAGTTCACGGCGTCGTTCACTCCTCAAGTCAGGTACGACGTTCTTCCACTCATCGTTGTTGATTATTGAACGTAGGCTCCTGTTAGGATTCTCAGTTAGTGAGTAGTTTGAGTTAGATCTTGAGCAATGGTTTCTTGTGAGAGATTGAGGTGTTTGGGTTTGTGAGGAGTTGTTTCGTTTAGGGTTTGTTTGGATTGATTGAGATCAGAGAGGTTGCAGAGAGGAGAGAACGAAAACGGCTAGGGTTGATAGTGAGAGTGAACAGTGGTAGGGTTTGGGAAGGAATTAGGTTTTGTTCAACTGAGTATTGGATTAGGGTTAGGCTATTGGGCTTAGGCCCAAATGAACTTTGCTGACGCTACACCCCGTTTGCTCAATTCCCCCCCCCCCCTGGCGTGTGAGATCTGAATGATAGGATTTGGGCCTTAGGCCCTTATTGCTAACGGCACCCCCTCGTTTAAGCCCATGGTAGATAATAACTGAAATAAGCTGCTAACGGCACCCCCCAGGTTTTTTTTCTGCTTGCAGTGTTTGTTAGTTATTTTTGGTAGCTGGGCCCTGCGCCCTAATGCTGTTGGCACCCCCACCTTCAGGGCCCAATGAGAAATAACTCATAACCATTGCTGTTTGAACCCCCCATTTCATTTTCTTTTATTTTGTTTTTTTATGTTGGTAAATAAATCATAAATAAATGTAAATAATTGTGATTTTAATTCTTCTTTTTTCTACCATGTCATGAAAGCATCTAAAAAAAATTAAATAAAAATAAAAATGCCATTTTATTTTTATTTCCTATTTTTGGTATATTTTCCATTTTAATTGATGTTTTTTAATATTTTCAATGCATGCATATCATTAGAAAATTCATAAAAAATAGTAGATTTAGTCAAATAATTCCGTTCTTTTTTCTGTAGACTCGTAATTCAGTGTAGAATTTTATAGTGCAGAAACATTAGCTTAATCATGCATTTTCATTTTAATTGCATTTTTTTCACTGTTATTGATGTTGAATAATTGGTCTGTGGATATGTCTGTGTTGCTGATTTTAGTTCTTTCATCTGGTGTTGAATTTTGTTCTGATTTTTTTCAGTATGCTGTCATAGAGCCATGTAGGTTTCACATAGATTTTTTATTAGATTTTTGTAGGATGTTCTGATGTGATTTGTCTGAGCCTGAAGATAGGAGAAGTCTTGATGACTTCTGACTTTGAAGTTCAACTGTGGTTGAACTTCAGAGATAGTCTCTTGTGGTTTTTTTTTGGCCTATGGGTTCTTCTTGAGGATAGGAGCTGGTTGGAGGTCCTGCTGGAGCTTGCAAGGGTGCCGTGGATTGAGGCTTAGTCTAGGAGTTTGTTGTCTGTTTGTGAGGTTCGAGATCCTGAAGTTTGAAGGGAGTTCATGGTACTTTCCTGAGGAAGGCACTATGAATGACTTTCATTCTTTCTTCTCACCTCTTTCGTAAGTATCCAATGATGTTGGAGCCGACTTGTGAGTTTAATTTCTCCTGAGGAGGAATGTAAACTGATCACATGTTGTTGAGCCACATGGGATACGATTCCTAAGTGGAAGCCTCCTAGTACTTTCCTGAGGAAGGTCCTATGGGTCTATTCACTTAGTTCCATTAGTTTATCTAGGATTTCTTAAGTATCCAGTGATGTCGGAGCCAACTTGTGAGTTTAATTTCTCCTGAGGAGGAATGTAAACTGATCACAGTTGTTGAGCCACGTAGGATACGATTCCTAAGTGTCAGCCTCCTAGTACTTTCCTGAGGAAGGTCCTATGAGTCTGCTCACTTAGTTCCCTTAGTGCACATAGGTATTTCTCAAGTATCCCGTGATGCCGGAGCCTTCATGTGAGTTTAATTTCTCCTGAGGAGGAATGTAAACTGATCACAGTTGTTGAGCCGCATAGGATATGACTCCTGAGTAGTAACCTCCTGGTACTTTTCTGAGGAAAGCACTATGGGCTTGTCTGCTTAGCTTCCTTTCTCTGGTAAGCTTGTTCTGAAGCTTGGAGACTGGGATTGATTCCTCTTGCTTAGGGTTTTGATTAGAATTTTGGCTTAGATCTTTGCTTAGGGTATTGTATAGAGTTTTGTTTGGAGATAGATTAGGAGCTTGTTTCAGGTTTGTTGGAGGCCCTGCTCAGGGTTAGTCTCTTTGTGTTGTTTGACTTGTGTGATGTTATGTTGCATTAGACTTAGGTGTTCATCTAGATAATTCTGAATAGGTGCATCTTAGAAGTAGACTTTGTGTGCATGAGAAGTTGAGGTGGTCCTCCTTCTGCTTGTTTGTTATTGCGTGGCTTTGCTTGTTGGTATTCGGTAGAGCTGAGCTCCCTTGCCTTTGTGGTTTGCGGCCTTTGCGCCTTGTTTGTTTAGCCGTTGCATTCATGCATATTTTCAGTATTTCTTTACGTTGCAGTTTCTTGTTTGTAGTTTAGTCCTGTTGCCATGATCCCTTAGGAGCTCTGACTTCTCCGCTGCGGAGTTGTTATGATAGACATTAGGATGGTCAACCAGGTGTGATAGCAGTAGGTAGATTCCCCTGTTTCTCAGCTATAGTTTTAGGGTTTCCCTTTCCTTTCTGTAGGAGCTTTTGAGTAGCTTGATCCGTAGTTAGCTGAACTACAGCTGCTCTGATTCTTCGTACCAGACGAAGATATGTAGGCATAGGATGCGATATCCTAGCGAGTGTCGCTTGCGCGAAAATAAGGTGCCGGCATGACAGAAGAGTCGCCACCTTTCGTTATTTATCCCTCAGAGCGGGAAAGGAAACGATCGGAAAAACCTGACGAAAAAGGGTAAGACAAGGTCATCGCAACCATTGTCTGGGTTCGGGAGTCGGTTACGCAAGGGGAAGGTATTAGCACCCCTCACGTCCGTCGTACTCGACGGGATCCTCGCTTGTTTGTTTACTTGGACGGGTTGGTTTTAATCTATCTACCTATCAAGGCTGGCTGAAAAAGAAAAGAAAAATGACTCGGCAAAGCGTCGCGCTTTATGCCTACGTATTCCCATCAGAGAATGAGAAATCAGAGTCAACGTAGTTCGGCTAACTACGGGTTATGGGGGGAAGGTTGCTCGCTAGGATATCGCATCCTATGCCTACGTACTTTCATCTGGTATGAAAGATCAGAGCAAACGTAGTTCGGCAAACTACGGGAAAAAATGGCTCAACTAGGAGGGAGACTATCAAGTCCTATTGTTATCATGCCATGGATTCATCCTATGGTTGAGGTTTGAACAGGGAACTCCTAGATGTTGTCATGCATAGGTTTCAACCTAAAAGTCTATCATCAAATCCTCATCAAAGGAAATGAGAGTCCTAAGGGATCATGTCAATGATACACAGAAACAGACAAAAACATCAGCTTTAACAGTAAAATGCATGCAATGCAAGTGAGGGAGGAAATGTGTGTGGGGTTTCAGCCTCCACAAGCTCATCTCAACCTCAAGCCAGTCATGAAATAACAGCAATCATACTGAAGATAATCAACATGCTATCAAGCAATAAACAGATAAAGGAAGTGAAGTGCTATCAGGCAAACAAAACTCACATGAGAAAGAATCATCTATTCTCTAACCCTAACCCTAATCACAGGATCCTAACCAACCTAAGCAAAGCTCTCAAGCACAACCCTAAACAGGAGGAATCATTCCCAGTCTTCAAGCTTCAGAACAAGCTTACCAAAGACAGGGAGCTAAGCAAGCAAGCTCATAGTGTCTTCCTCAGGAGAACACTAGGAGGTGTATACTCAGGAGTCATACCCTATGTGGCTCAACCACTGTGATCAGTTTACATCCCTCCTCAGGAGAGATTAAACTCACAAGCAGGCTCCAACATCACTGGATATTTAAGAAATCCTATTTAAGCTAGTGGAGCTAAGTGAACAGACCCATAGGACCTTCCTCAGGAAAGTACTAGGAGGCTTCCACTTAGGAGTTGTATCCCATGTGGCTCAACAACATGTGATCAGTTTACATTCCTCCTCAGGAGAAATTAAACTCACAAGTTGGCTCCAACATCATTGGATACTTGAGAAGTCCTAGATCAACTAGTGGAACTAAGTGAATAGACCCATAGGACTTTCCTCAGGAAAGTACTAGGAGGCTTCCACTTAGGAGTTGTATCCCATGTGGCTCAACAACATGTGATCAGTTTACATTCCTCCTCAGGAGAAATTAAACTCACAAGTTGGCTCCAACATCATTGGACACTTAAGAAAGAGGTGAGAAGGAAGGATGAAAGTCATTCATAGTGCCTTCCTCAGGAAAGTACCATGAACTTCCCTCAAACTTCAGGCTCTCAAACCTCACAGACAGGAGATGAGACAAGCTCTGGGTCTCTGCATCTTGGTCTACAAGCTCCTCCTCATGATGCTCTCCATCAATATCCTCAAGGCAACCCAAGCCCTTCATCAAATTCCTCAGAAAGAACCCCACAGATGAACAGATAACCCACTGAACAAACCAAATTATCAGGCAATCTTCAGATAATACCTAAAAATACTAAACTAATGGGGGAAAATTCAACAAATATTCATAAGGGTCCTCAACACCTACTCCTAACATCTACAAAGGTTTCTACCTAAAAATCAAGATAAAACTCAATCAAAGAAAGGAATCATCACCTAAACACCATTCTAAACCCTAATTAGGAAGCCCTAAGTCAACCCTAATTAAACTAATCAAGATTAATTCTAAAAAAATCTAGAAAAAATCCTATGGGGAATTATGACTAATCATCTAATTGCACCAAAAAGAATGGGTAAAAAAGATTAATGGAAAGTACTAAAACAATTCCTACAAAATCAAACATCAAAATGAAACAATTAAAAAGCTATTGAATTGGAAAATCTACTAAAAATATTAAACATAAAAATAAAATCTCAATTTTATTTTTATAATTTTCTACTCATTTTAATCTATTCACAGAAAAAAGAAGAATTGAAAAATCATTTTCTATCTATTTTTAATGAATTATACAAAACAGAAAAATAAAAGAAGAAAATTAAAACAAATGAATTAATTAAAAGGGAGGGGGGGTATGAATAGCATATCAGACCAGTTATAACCAATTGGGCCAAATAAAGGTGGGGGTGCGAATAGGAACTGAGGCCCAGAACGCCTCTTAAAAATGAAACGCGGCGTTTTAATAATTCAAACTTTCCCTCTCTTCAGATTAAATCCTGGCCACTAGATTGGGATAAAATGTCAAACATATGGGATTGATCCAACGGCTTGGCTTCATCGTCTTCAAACGAACTAGGGTTTCAGAACCCCTTCCACCATGCAACCAAATTCGAGCTTCTCTAACTCCTTGCTCAGGCCACGGTTGGACTTGATTCCAAAATGAAAAATGGCCTACTTCTCAAGCCCTACACAACCCTACGTAAAGCTTTCCATAACTCGCCCTAACTTGCCCTAACAGAGGAATTGAAGATCCGGGTACAACCATGGTTCAACATTTTAAACTGATATTAACCCTCATCAAACTTCAATTTAATGGTCAACAGATGCTCTACGTGCTATTCTGATCAATATACACTACTTCTTGCTGATTAAAACTCATTAAACAACTAATTATTGAAGATCCAAGAATCATGGTTCTGTTAAAAATCCTCTCCAATGGCGCTCAAACTCTCAGGAACTATTCTATAATCCTACCTCATGTATTCTATGGATAGAAAACTCATGTAAACTACATAAATAATGAGATTCGAAGAAGGGAAAAACCTGCTCAAGAAATGATGGTGAAGGTTGTTAGCAATGGAATCAATGCTTGTAAGTGATGGAATGTGATCCTTTGATGTTGAATATCTTTCTGTTTGCAATAATCTTGATGGAGAATCCTTGTAATGGCAGAAATCACAACTTCCTTGAATTTGAAGAAACCTCTTCAATGGAGTTTCTCTCCCTCTCTCTCTCTCCAAATCTCTCTCTATCAACCAACCTTGCATTCAGTGTATTACCCTCTTTAAATAACAATTGGAAGAATGATCTAGAACTCCTTAGAACCATCTAGAAACTTCATGAAAGTATCATGTGATGATAAGTTCAAAACCTCTTATCTCATGCTCTTACTCCTTATTTTCGTGCCAAATACTCCTTACATGAGATATTCAAGTGTCATGAACCAAAATAAGGCTTTACATTGGCTTGTGTAAAGATTTTCAAAGTTAACTTCATTTGCAAGTAACAAATTAACAAAGAAACCTCATTTTTTGGACCTCAAATGGAAAATCCACTTAAACCAATCTTCTCAAAATGTTTTTTCCAATCAAAATGACATATTGGATGACCTATTTTGGATTTGTAGATCTTCCAAAACACTTTTCAATTTCAACTTTTCAAAGTTATAAGTCATTTTTAGTTCATTTTTGACCAATCATGGAATCTTGTGCTATGAGCTTTTTCAACAATTTGTGACCTTCTTTCTAGACTCAAAATCACATTTTGAGCAACTTTCATGTTTTAAGTTTTTTCATTTGAGGCTTGGAAATAGGAGTTTTAGGCATTGGCTAAAATGACCTATAACTGACAAATGACCAAAATACCCCTGCCTTGCTCAAACCATAACTTGAGTTCCACAAATCCAATCAAGGACTTCTACCACTCAAATTAAAGCTAAGAACATCCTCTTCAACATTCATGTTGACCAAGAAACCATAGGAATCAACCTACTAGGGCAAAAGTTGTCTGGAAGTTGGGTGACTTTCAAGGACCCAGATTCACACACCTCCGCTGACCTGCAATTTGTCAAAACCATAACTTGAGCTCTGTAACTCCTATCAAGGACTTCCACCACTCAAATTAAAGCTTAGAACAAGCTCTACAACATTCATGTTGTGGGGAAAATGAGATATCAAACACATCTAGTGCTAAAACGGCCTGGAAGATAGGGATCAAATTAGGGTTTTTTCACTGACAATCCTCAGAAACCCTAACTCAAAACTTCTCAAAACTCCTCAATCATGATGAGTTGGTCTAGGAATCCTCTTTATAACATCTCTATGCATCATTCCATGATCTCATGGCCCTTGGATTAAGTCTCAACCTTCTCCAAATCTTCAGCTGGTCTAGGTTTGACCCAGTCAAAACCCTAATTCTACCATTCATGGTTGAATCTTCTGAATTCTTACATAATGACTTCTCTGGGCTTCATGAAGGCTATCAAGACATCTCATAGGCTTTCTCAAAACATCAAGTTCATTCTCCAAGTCTCAGAATCATCTGAGGAGCACCCACAACTTTCAAACTGTGAAGCACACAACCCTGGTTTCAAAACACTTCCTCTGAAGATCTCTTGAACTTTCTGATGAAGGTATCAACCTGCAAACACTTGATGGGAAAATAAATGTTGGTCAAATTTTGGGGTGCAACAGCTGCCCCTATTCAAACGGCTTGAACCTGACTGGGTGAGAAGCGAACGGCTCTCAACCAATCAAGGTACGAGACGGTTGAATATCGGTAAACCCGAAAATTTGCCAACTGCACGAGCACACGGTACTCTGCGGGGAACAAACCTTTGAACGCTGCAATACTAGCTGCTCAACAACTAGCTGGAGAGATACTGATCTGACGTCGCCGCCGGAAACAAACATCATTCTGCTGGGGATTTAAGGAATCTGACATTGCCGTCAAACAAACATCCAACCTCGCTGCCTGAAACAAACATAATCTGACCTGGGGTTCACCCCTGGTGAATGGAACAAAAAAAGTACACTTGCGTATTTGAAACTACTCCGCTGGGGATGAGAGACTTAACCGAGCACACTCTGATCTGGGGTTCACCCTCAGAACCATAACGAACATCGGAATACTGCTGCACACTGCCTGCCGTAGAACTTCAATATTAAAGATATATGAAACCCTGGCCCCTGGCCACTTCCAGCTTCAGCTAGAAAAATCTTCAAGTAACTCTGAATATAGATGGAACCCTGGCCCCTGGCCACTTCCAGCTTCAGCTAGAAAAGATCTTCCAGTACTTCTGAAGATAAGCATCCTTGGCCTCCAAGGATGGCAACTCTGCAGGAGGTATCCTTCGACTTCAGTCTGAAGAAAGTGATCCTCGCCCTTCAAGGATACAAGGATCTGCCTTCAGGCAACTCCACCTCTGCTATAGAGCATCCGAGACTTCAGTCAGGGATATACTTCGGCCTTCAGCCCGAATATTGAATCCTAGGTCCTTCACGACCTTGGGGAATAACCCTGCCCTTAGGCACCTTCGCTTCAGCTTTAGGAAATCTGTGACTTCAGTCAAAGAAATGGTATCCTGAGCCATTCATGACTCTACGGGGGATTCAAACACTTTGCCTTCAGGCAAAACTCCGCTTCAGCTGGAGAAACATCTTTGACTTCAGTCAGAAGACGCACTATTCATTTGATCGCAATCAATCATCTCCTCAGGATAACTGACTTGGTCTTCAGGCCAACACGGATCACTTGAATACAAACCTTGGAACCTTGTTCTCAGCCCCCCGTTGCTTCATCCACACGGAAATCTGGCTTCACAGGAACCTTCTGATACCGCCTTCTGGCGCTTACGAAATCCATCTTCAGATTAGACATCGTTGCTGGAGGAACATCTTCGACTTCAATCGGAAGACGTATCATTCACTTGATCGCAATCAATCATCACCTCAGGATAACTGACGTGGTCTTCAGACTCACACGGATCACTCTGTTGTATCTACAACCCTGGAACCTTGTCTTCAGCCACCCGTTGCTTCATCCACACGGAAATCTGGCTTCACAGGAACCTTCTGATACCGCCTTCTGGCGCTTACGAAATCCATCTTCAGATTAGACATCGTTGTTGGAGCGGACATATCACGCTGCTACTTACTTGACATCCTGTCAAGTCGTTGCTAATTAAAAGCAAACATGTCGGGTCACCGGACATAATCATCACGTTAACAACTCTGTTGAGGAGAGAGGAATGAGGGTTCACCCAAACAACCCTGACGACTCACTGGGGAAAAGGAAGAAGGGTTCACCCGAACAACCTTGTAGACTCTGCTGCAGAAAGACGAGAGAGTTCACCCAAACGACTTCAACAACTGCTGGGGAATAACGACAGAGTTCACTCAGACGATTCCTACCAACTTTACTAAGGGAGAGCTACCTTTCAAGGGAGCTGCATTTTCTACCGATCTCATCTGGACTTATACTTGAGGATGACGGACTCCTCCGGAGAGCACAGCACATCAGGCTGATCAACACACTATCCTCTGCTATACTCTGCATGGGGAAAGCGATAGATGCCCCGAACGAATTTTTGGGAAATGACCCTTCTGGGGGAACATAGCTGGCAGGCTACAAGACACTCATGTCATTAAGTTCTCAAACTTGCGGGATAAACAAACTTCAGCTTGCTGGATAATCCTTCGGAATCTGTTCGGGGAAACATTCCATCTGCCAATCATGATTGTGCTCGACTGGGGATATCAATCTACCTGCCTGCTGCTGGGGAAATGCCAACCACCTGCTGGGGAAAAGACCTCCACTCTGTTGGGGATTCCAGAAATATTCCTGGGCAACTCTTGCTGCGGACGCTACTGGGGAGCTCAAGAATCATCCTGAGCAAACCATTCGGGAACCTGTACTGAGGTCTTAAGAGTCATCTTAAGCAAACGGCCCTGCTGAGGAATTCGAGAATCATCTTGAACCGAAGACTTCGCTGGGGATCTCAAAAATCATCTTGAGCGAGCGAGCGACCGTGGGGATTTCACCGGGGTCTTTTAGAATCATCTTAAGAGAGCGACCTTGTTGGAGAGAATATCAGGAATCGTCCTGGGCAACCGGTCTTTCGGTAGTACACCTGTACAATAAGGATGATAATGACCTAGGTCATGCTTATGATGCGTATGCTTCTGCACTACGCCCCATACAGTGGGAATGACATGTATTTATGCTAAATGCCATGCAATCATGCACAATGCTATGCAGTGTTGAATGCTATGCAGTCATGCACAATGATACGATCCCGTCAGCCAAAATAAATGCCGAGGGGGGAATCCTCCTGTCAAGGAGAAAGAGTCGCTCAGATGGAGGAATCGTCCTGCTGAGGAGAATGTGAACACGCCAATATCAATTAGGCTCTGTCTGGGGAATCAATCTTCCGCGAACTGCTGCAGGGGAACAACTTCAGCTGACTGCTGCAGGGGACGAAGCTCTACGAGAACTTGGATCTGCTGATATCAATCGCTAGAATGAACTGCGTGGCCATCTCGGCTACTCTTCTGGGGATAACCATTCCGTGGGGAACCAACTTCAGCTGTTCAACACTCCACTGGGGAAAAACCAATCATGATCTGATCCACTTCCAAGGATTCGGATCCCTTGGACATCTGCAGACTCGGCTGAGGAGGGAGAAATCGTTCTGCTTCGCTGGATAAAGTACGACTCTGGGGAAATACAACATCAGCTGCTCTACGCTCTGCTGAGGAAAATTGATCATGACCTGATCAACTTCCGAGGATTCTGCTTTTCTGCGGACTCAGCCGGGGAGAGAAATCATTCTACTTCACTGAAGAGTACGACCCTGATGGGGAATTTCTATTCCGCTGGGGAGGAAAGGATCACCTGACTTCGGGGGGAGAGTACAACTCTGCCGGGGAATACAACATCAGCTGCTCCAACACTCTACTGGGGAAGAAGGAATCGTCCGTCTTCAGGAGAGAGCCTGATTCTGGTGAGGAATCTCAATTCCACTGGAGACTTCAGTCTGGCACTATCAGTTACTGTATACTTCGGTATACGAACAGCTCCCTGCACTTGTGACCCGGTGCGGGGGAAAATCCTGCTTCAGCGACTTTACTGGGGAAAGCACGAGCTTCAGCACCCGAACACTTCTTCGAAATCTGCACTTGTGACCCGGTGCTGGGGAAAGACGAGCTATGGTACTCAATCATTCTTCGGTGCTTGACTCAGCTTGATGAGGTGACGCTCCCTCAGGATGCGTCTGCTTGGGGAAGAGAATCATCTCTGCGCGGGGGGACGTATCAATGCTCACTATCTGCGTTCAGGTTCTGCGGAGAAGAGACCACTGAACTCTGCTGGAGAAGGAGGACTCGTCCTGCTTCGGGGATGTCAATCCTGGTCTGCCGAGGTTTATCTTGACCCTTAATCTGATAAGGGATAAACGCCATCTCGATCTGCTGCAGTCTCAAACTGTACAGGGGGGAACAACCTCAAACCGTACATCTCTGCTGAGAAAACAATCCTGATTCAACAACGTCAACACAGGGAATACAGGCTACCAATCATGGAGTCAAGTAACAGGTTATGCTGTAGGATGGTAATCCAATGACCGCAAGGCTTCTTCAGAAGGTTCAGGTTTTGGCAGGGTAATGACACGATTCCCCGGTACTCAATTCTTTCTAGGGTGAACAAACTCATTTGAACAACTTGCCCCAGCGCAATTCAACTTGCCCCAATCCGACCTTTGGGAATAATTCAATCTGAGCCGAAAACAACTGGCAACAAGACAATCTTCAGAGGGCTTGCCCCAGCATCTGCACAACGGCAGGATTCATCCTCAACTAATCAACTCTCAGCATGGTCGGCTTCAATATCTCTGAAGTAGTTTGCCCCTGAACGAGCGATGAGCGACTCAACATGCTCTGATCGAACACTGGAGGGATCTGCCCCAAATCGCAAGAATTATGGATAACTGCCCCTGGTTGGGTCTCGAGAAGATTCACTTCCGGCCAACTGCTTCTTGCATGAACTGCCCCATAATCAACTGATGCTCCGGGACTTGTCCTCAAACAAACTGATTCCAAACTCGCTGGAAGTCATTGCCCCAAATTCACAGGGCTTCGCAGCATACCATTCTGATCCAGACCTCTGACGATTCAGTCCTGATTGACTATTCCCTATTGAAGTCCCTTCATGTCAGCTACCAACCTGCAACTAAAATTGTTTATTCACGAATAGTAATTTTAATGCAGTGTTCATGCAAATTTCGAAAAATGTTGTACTGTCACTCATTTACGTATCATGCTAGTAAGTGACGAATGAACTCAAGAGTTCAAACGTAGTGCTGATGCGATCAGTGAAAAATGCAATAAGGATATGATTAGCAAATCATGAAGGAGTCAGGTTACTCAACCTTATCGTAATGCGCTCTCAGAATAAACCCTGCCTCAATTAGGTCTTTTAAGGGTTGTATCGTGGTCGGGTTCACGGTTCGTGAAACAAAGGATACTTGGCTCAAATTGTGATTTGTACCCACCCCTTCTACGTGATGATCTCCGATCCTAAAGTCCAGTTAACTTAGCTCGAGCGCTCGCCTCTTTGAGAGGTATGTTGAACATTGAGAACAACTGGTTAAAGAATTCGCAAGGTGTTTCGGAGTGACAGTTACTCCTTTTTGGTTCTCGGTGTCTGTATCTACACGACTTCGTCCTTGTTCGGGGATTTTCCTTTTTTATAATCCTTTCTTTTTCATTCTTTTGATTCCCTAACTTTTGCCTGGACTGACTCCTTTTGAGTTCTTTTCGATTTTTTCTTTTGAAGTCCAGCGGGATGCCCTGATTTTGCCTAAGTATTTGCTTTCTAGCTTTTTTCTTTTTTACTTAGCGGGCTTTCTTATTTCTCTTTTTCTTGGAACAAGTCGTGTGACACTGGTTGTCTTGATTGCTCCGAAAGGATTGTAACTGTCTCACTCCTGATTGGTGAGGTTTAACCATTGTGGTTGATGAGGTACGACCTCTGGAGGAATATGATGTGATTGGTCCTCGAAGGACAACACTCCTCTATAAGACTTGAACGCTCGATCAAGCTAACTGACAACTACCCTGCCCCGGGTTAAGATGCGAGGGTTTAAAAATTCCGAAAGAAACTCCTACTTCTCGGCTCGAAGTGGTTAACAAGGGATTCTCTTCCTTATCTCTCCGGTGTTTAGGGATTTGAAACAATGCCTTGTACGTCATCGGCAAAGTTTTATCTGAAAGCAATACGATCATCGGTTATGCGTATTCAGTTTCATCATCCTCCCTCCGCTCATTGCTAATCATAGTAAGAAATCGGAGTAAATAAAATGCAAATCAGTGCAATGCAGTAAATGAGTGACAACGACATAACTAATTCAGAAGAAATGCATAGTCACTTTATTATCATTACCATTCGAAACATACAATGTTTAACAGCAAGTAGCAACTAACAGGAAAGAAACTACAAATGCAAATGGTAAAAAGTCTGAGGACTGCCAATGTTGAGGGCGTCTGCCTGTCTGGATCACTGGCTTCTGGAAACAACCCTCTGATTCTGCGAGCTAGGTGATTCAGTCACCAAAGGTTGAGGGACGTATTCAAGATCTTTCTCAGCTTCAGGCAAAGGAGTGGAATCATCCACCTCTTCTGCAGGGTAAGGGATGAACTTTCCCGATGCTCTTATGCCGCCCGGCACAAGCCTAATTGTCCTCGAGTCGATCAGGTCCTGAATCTTGTTCCGGAGAGCCTTACATGTTTCAACATGGTGCCCCGGCGCTCCTGAGTGGAAATCACAACGCACGCTTAGATCAACGTCTGGTGACCCCTCATCTGGTGGATTTAAGGTCCGAAGCTTGAGAACTCGGTTCTGAACCAACAGCGGCAGCAGCTGGGCATAACTCACAGGTAGTGGGTCCAAAGCTCTATCAAGTAGCTTCTTCTTCTGACCATAACCTTCAGGATTATTCTGAGATGCTCGGCGCGGCTGACGACGAGACAGGCCTCGAGCTTCATGCTGTGTAGAGGGCCCATGAGGTCCACTTGGCTTCGGCACAGGTGGCAATGACGGTAATGGAGGAAGCACTTTGGGCTCCACCTTGGGTGCTTGACCGCTCTCCTTATTCAGCATACTTCTCACCACTCCCATGAGAAAGCTCAACTGATTCTGCAGCTGCTGATTCTCCTCTCTGAGCGCTTGCTGGTCCAGACGCACTGCCTGTATGTCATTCATGACCTGCCCCAGCTGGCTTTGGACTTTCCCCAGTTCAGCTTGTATCTGCTCCATTAGTCTGAGCTGCTAGATTCTGAGTCAAACCTGCAAACACAAGGGTTAGAAGACAAGTCCCGGCTTCTGCCATGCAAGATGAATTATGCCAATGCCATGGGTGTCTGTACGTTTAGGAGATCACCCCTAATCCTGGTGTCAACGTGCCAACATAGTGTCAATGCAGCGATAAGACTGGATCCATTCATGGAAGAAAATATCTCATATTGCTCGGGACACTAGGATCAGGGTACGAAACACGCCTGCAGCACAGACACATGCTAATGGAATGCAAAAATGGATATGCAAACTAATGCAAAATGCAGGTATGCAACAATATATCCAGGTGGCTGCTGTGGAGATTCGATGTCAACAGTCACTGCTGAGAAGGAAACCCCGGTGTAAACCCACTGATCTGATCTGTTGTGAATAACCATCTGGTAGGATCGAGATCAAAATTCTGCTCGGACAAGAACGAAGGCCTGATGATGAAAACCCTGGATGCAAGATCAAGGAATATCTGTTGGAGAAGTCTTCAGACCCCAAATCACGAATCTGCCCTCTCAAGAACAAATACACAGCTGCTGATGAGATCTTCAAACCTCACTCAAAACCTGCCCTGTCAAGAACAAAATAACAACTGCTGACGAGATCTTCAGACCTTACTCAAAAATCTGCTCCATCCAGAACAAACTTCTGATAATAGTACACTGATCAACCTGCTCTATCAAGAACAAACAAACACCTGATGATAAGATCCTCTGATCAAACCCTTGCTCCCTCAAGAACATATCTGCAACTGAGAACCCAACATAACTGATTCGCTGTCAAGAAAACCAGGTGGTCTGGAGGTCAAAGTTTCCTGCAATATCCCAACCCACTCACAGGTATGGTGGACCCAATCCACGGACAAAGGTACGGCATCCTATGCGGTTGTCAGCGTCACAGACATTCATGAGTGACAATACGATTCCCAGAAGGAGTGGCATCGTCAAGTCATGAAGAGGCCTCTCTTAGCTGACTTCCAAATGATCGGTCCCCAGAGTCGACAATCCTCACGTCTGGACTCCCCTCAGATCCTCAGGACCGGAAAGGAGCACCTCTGCAAGAATCTCGTCTGAGCGCAGATTTTCGTAGGGAACTGTGCCTGCTCAGCAGACAGGTTCGTCTACTACTTCTCCGCAACTATATCTAGGTGTGTACTCAAGCCCAGGTCCGGCTTTTCACTCACAGTAACATCCCTCTCCCACAGCAGCACAGATAATCATACCAAACTGGAAATAAAATGCGGGAAATAAAATGCGGGAAGTAAAGATGCGATAAATAAACGCAAACCAACAAGCAAACACACAAACGATGGGATTGACTCTCATAGGGGATGGGAAACGGTCCCAGCATAAGGGATGGGAAAAGTCCCTAGATGCTATAAGTCCCCAGCAGAGTCGCCAGCTGTCGCTTGCGCGAAAATAAGGTGCCGGCATGACAGAAGAGTCGCCACCTTTCGTTATTTATCCCTCAGAGCGGGAAAGGAAACGATCGGAAAAACCTGACGAAAAAGGGTAAGACAAGGTCATCGCAACCATTGTCTGGGTTCGGGAGTCGGTTACGCAAGGGGAAGGTATTAGCACCCCTCACGTCCGTCGTACTCGACGGGATCCTCGCTTGTTTGTTTACTTGGACGGGTTGGTTTTAATCTATCTACCTATCAAGGCTGGCTGAAAAAGAAAAGAAAAATGACTCGGCAAAGCGTCGCGCTTTATGCCTACGTATTCCCATCAGAGAATGAGAAATCAGAGTCAACGTAGTTCGGCTAACTACGGGTTATGGGGGGAAGGTTGCTCGCTAGGATATCGCATCCTATGCCTACGTACTTTCATCTGGTATGAAAGATCAGAGCAAACGTAGTTCGGCAAACTACGGGAAAAAATGGCTCAACTAGGAGGGAGACTATCAAGTCCTATTGTTATCATGCCATGGATTCATCCTATGGTTGAGGTTTGAACAGGGAACTCCTAGATGTTGTCATGCATAGGTTTCAACCTAAAAGTCTATCATCAAATCCTCATCAAAGGAAATGAGAGTCCTAAGGGATCATGTCAATGATACACAGAAACAGACAAAAACATCAGCTTTAACAGTAAAATGCATGCAATGCAAGTGAGGGAGGAAATGTGTGTGGGGTTTCAGCCTCCACAAGCTCATCTCAACCTCAAGCCAGTCATGAAATAACAGCAATCATACTGAAGATAATCAACATGCTATCAAGCAATAAACAGATAAAGGAAGTGAAGTGCTATCAGGCAAACAAAACTCACATGAGAAAGAATCATCTATTCTCTAACCCTAACCCTAATCACAGGATCCTAACCAACCTAAGCAAAGCTCTCAAGCACAACCCTAAACAGGAGGAATCATTCCCAGTCTTCAAGCTTCAGAACAAGCTTACCAAAGACAGGGAGCTAAGCAAGCAAGCTCATAGTGTCTTCCTCAGGAGAACACTAGGAGGTGTATACTCAGGAGTCATACCCTATGTGGCTCAACCACTGTGATCAGTTTACATCCCTCCTCAGGAGAGATTAAACTCACAAGCAGGCTCCAACATCACTGGATATTTAAGAAATCCTATTTAAGCTAGTGGAGCTAAGTGAACAGACCCATAGGACCTTCCTCAGGAAAGTACTAGGAGGCTTCCACTTAGGAGTTGTATCCCATGTGGCTCAACAACATGTGATCAGTTTACATTCCTCCTCAGGAGAAATTAAACTCACAAGTTGGCTCCAACATCATTGGATACTTGAGAAGTCCTAGATCAACTAGTGGAACTAAGTGAATAGACCCATAGGACTTTCCTCAGGAAAGTACTAGGAGGCTTCCACTTAGGAGTTGTATCCCATGTGGCTCAACAACATGTGATCAGTTTACATTCCTCCTCAGGAGAAATTAAACTCACAAGTTGGCTCCAACATCATTGGACACTTAAGAAAGAGGTGAGAAGGAAGGATGAAAGTCATTCATAGTGCCTTCCTCAGGAAAGTACCATGAACTTCCCTCAAACTTCAGGCTCTCAAACCTCACAGACAGGAGATGAGACAAGCTCTGGGTCTCTGCATCTTGGTCTACAAGCTCCTCCTCATGATGCTCTCCATCAATATCCTCAAGGCAACCCAAGCCCTTCATCAAATTCCTCAGAAAGAACCCCACAGATGAACAGATAACCCACTGAACAAACCAAATTATCAGGCAATCTTCAGATAATACCTAAAAATACTAAACTAATGGGGGAAAATTCAACAAATATTCATAAGGGTCCTCAACACCTACTCCTAACATCTACAAAGGTTTCTACCTAAAAATCAAGATAAAACTCAATCAAAGAAAGGAATCATCACCTAAACACCATTCTAAACCCTAATTAGGAAGCCCTAAGTCAACCCTAATTAAACTAATCAAGATTAATTCTAAAAAAATCTAGAAAAAATCCTATGGGGAAGTATGACTAATCATCTAATTGCACCAAAAAGAATGGGTAAAAAAGATTAATGGAAAGTACTAAAACAATTCCTACAAAATCAAACATCAAAATGAAACAATTAAAAAGCTATTGAATTGGAAAATCTACTAAAAATATTAAACATAAAAATAAAATCTCAATTTTATTTTTATAATTTTCTACTCATTTTAATCTATTCACAGAAAAAAGAAGAATTGAAAAATCATTTTCTATCTATTTTTAATGAATTATACAAAACAGAAAAATAAAAGAAGAAAATTAAAACAAATGAATTAATTAAAAGGGAGGGGGGGTATGAATAGCATATCAGACCAGTTATAACCAATTGGGCCAAATAAAGGTGGGGGTGCGAATAGGAACTGAGGCCCAGAACGCCTCTTAAAAATGAAACGCGGCGTTTTAATAATTCAAACTTTCCCTCTCTTCAGATTAAATCCTGGCCACTAGATTGGGATAAAATGTCAAACATATGGGATTGATCCAACGGCTTGGCTTCATCGTCTTCAAACGAACTAGGGTTTCAGAACCCCTTCCACCATGCAACCAAATTCGAGCTTCTCTAACTCCTTGCTCAGGCCACGGTTGGACTTGATTCCAAAATGAAAAATGGCCTACTTCTCAAGCCCTACACAACCCTACGTAAAGCTTTCCATAACTCGCCCTAACTTGCCCTAACAGAGGAATTGAAGATCCGGGTACAACCATGGTTCAACATTTTAAACTGATATTAACCCTCATCAAACTTCAATTTAATGGTCAACAGATGCTCTACGTGCTATTCTGATCAATATACACTACTTCTTGCTGATTAAAACTCATTAAACAACTAATTATTGAAGATCCAAGAATCATGGTTCTGTTAAAAATCCTCTCCAATGGCGCTCAAACTCTCAGGAACTATTCTATAATCCTACCTCATGTATTCTATGGATAGAAAACTCATGTAAACTACATAAATAATGAGATTCGAAGAAGGGAAAAACCTGCTCAAGAAATGATGGTGAAGGTTGTTAGCAATGGAATCAATGCTTGTAAGTGATGGAATGTGATCCTTTGATGTTGAATATCTTTCTGTTTGCAATAATCTTGATGGAGAATCCTTGTAATGGCAGAAATCACAACTTCCTTGAATTTGAAGAAACCTCTTCAATGGAGTTTCTCTCCCTCTCTCTCTCTCCAAATCTCTCTCTATCAACCAACCTTGCATTCAGTGTATTACCCTCTTTAAATAACAATTGGAAGAATGATCTAGAACTCCTTAGAACCATCTAGAAACTTCATGAAAGTATCATGTGATGATAAGTTCAAAACCTCTTATCTCATGCTCTTACTCCTTATTTTCGTGCCAAATACTCCTTACATGAGATATTCAAGTGTCATGAACCAAAATAAGGCTTTACATTGGCTTGTGTAAAGATTTTCAAAGTTAACTTCATTTGCAAGTAACAAATTAACAAAGAAACCTCATTTTTTGGACCTCAAATGGAAAATCCACTTAAACCAATCTTCTCAAAATGTTTTTTCCAATCAAAATGACATATTGGATGACCTATTTTGGATTTGTAGATCTTCCAAAACACTTTTCAATTTCAACTTTTCAAAGTTATAAGTCATTTTTAGTTCATTTTTGACCAATCATGGAATCTTGTGCTATGAGCTTTTTCAACAATTTGTGACCTTCTTTCTAGACTCAAAATCACATTTTGAGCAACTTTCATGTTTTAAGTTTTTTCATTTGAGGCTTGGAAATAGGAGTTTTAGGCATTGGCTAAAATGACCTATAACTGACAAATGACCAAAATACCCCTGCCTTGCTCAAACCATAACTTGAGTTCCACAAATCCAATCAAGGACTTCTACCACTCAAATTAAAGCTAAGAACATCCTCTTCAACATTCATGTTGACCAAGAAACCATAGGAATCAACCTACTAGGGCAAAAGTTGTCTGGAAGTTGGGTGACTTTCAAGGACCCAGATTCACACACCTCCGCTGACCTGCAATTTGTCAAAACCATAACTTGAGCTCTGTAACTCCTATCAAGGACTTCCACCACTCAAATTAAAGCTTAGAACAAGCTCTACAACATTCATGTTGTGGGGAAAATGAGATATCAAACACATCTAGTGCTAAAACGGCCTGGAAGATAGGGATCAAATTAGGGTTTTTTCACTGACAATCCTCAGAAACCCTAACTCAAAACTTCTCAAAACTCCTCAATCATGATGAGTTGGTCTAGGAATCCTCTTTATAACATCTCTATGCATCATTCCATGATCTCATGGCCCTTGGATTAAGTCTCAACCTTCTCCAAATCTTCAGCTGGTCTAGGTTTGACCCAGTCAAAACCCTAATTCTACCATTCATGGTTGAATCTTCTGAATTCTTACATAATGACTTCTCTGGGCTTCATGAAGGCTATCAAGACATCTCATAGGCTTTCTCAAAACATCAAGTTCATTCTCCAAGTCTCAGAATCATCTGAGGAGCACCCACAACTTTCAAACTGTGAAGCACACAACCCTGGTTTCAAAACACTTCCTCTGAAGATCTCTTGAACTTTCTGATGAAGGTATCAACCTGCAAACACTTGATGGGAAAATAAATGTTGGTCAAATTTTGGGGTGCAACAGCGAGCACACTAACAACTAACTTTAGTTCTCTCGCGGCTGTGCGATCGAGACTTTCCCGCTAACGACTAATTGTTATCCCTTTCCTGCCCGAGTGCATTTGAGACCAGATCGTATTTGTAGGTTCCCGAGCCTTTAGGACCAGTTTGTTTTCTCACTGCTGTGTGAGAGCCCCTGTTTACCCGTAGTTTGCCGAACTACGTTTGCTCTGATCTTCCATACTGTGTGGAAGTACGTAGGCACAGGACGCGATGTCCTGGCGAGCAACCTTTCCCCCGTTTAGACGTAGGAAGTCGAACTACGTTGACTCTGACTTTCCCATTGCACAAGGGAATACGTAGGCCCAGAACACCGTGTGTTCTGTCGAGTCCTGTCCTTTTATTTTCTTTTCAGACCAGCCATTAGCGTAGATAGATAACACACCCTTTTACCTATAAACATCAAGCGTGGATCCCATCGAGTACGATGGACGTGAGGGGTGCTGATACCTTCCCCTTGCGTAACCGACTCCCGAATCCAGGTTTTGGTTGCGATGACCATACCTTTTCCCGTCTTTGCGAGGTTTACTTCGAGCGTTTCCTTTCCCGCTCTGAGGGATAAATAACGCACGGTGGCGACTCTCCTGTCAAGCCGGCGCCGATTTTCGCAGTAGCGACAGCTGGCGACTCTGCTGGGGATCTATAGCATCTAGGGACTTTTCCCATCCCTTATGCTGGGACCGTTTCCCATCCCCTACGCGAGTCAATCCTAGCGCTTGGGTGTTTATTTGTTGGGTGTTGTGCATACTGTGTTTTACTTTTTTTTGCACTTTACTATTCTGTACCTTTACCTTTCCGCATTTATTTTCCAGCATTATATTATTATGATTATTGCTGTGGGCAAAGGGAGGTTACTGTGAGTGAAAAGCCGGACCTGGGCTTGAGTACACACCTAGATATAGTTGTGGAGAAGTAGTAGACGAACCTGTCTGCTGAGCAGGCACAGTTCCCTACGAAAATCTGCGCTCAGACGAGATTCTTGCAGAGGTGCTCCTTTCCGGTCCTGAGGATCTGAGGGGAGTCCAGACGTGAGGATTGTCGACTCTGGGGACCGATCATTTGGAAGTCAGCTAAGTGAGGCCTCTTCATGACTTGATGATGCCACTCCTTCTGGGAATCGTATCGTCATTCATGAAAGTCTGTGACGCTGATGACCGCATAGGATGCCGTACCTTTGTCCGTGGATTAGGTCTATCTTACCTGTGAGAGGGACTGGGCTATTGCAGGAAAACTGGCCTTCAGAAACCATGATTCAGTACCTTTGTCAGATGGTGTCCTTGATTCATCTCCAGGTGTATTGTCTGGGTCAGATGGGTTTCTTATCTGAGGTTGAGACTATTATCAGATGGTATTCTCGTCAGATACAGGGGTTCAGATGGTTTTCTTACCAGGGGATTGATATTTTGAGTATCAGATGATAGTTAGTGGCATGAGATTCTGGTGACCGTGATGGTTTTCTGTTCTTAATCACGGAGATATTCCTCTTCAGGCTACAGCATAGCCCCTGTGTTCACAGATTGCATTATTTACCATATTGCATCATTGCATTACCATCTGCATTCAACTAACGTGTGTGTATTGCAGGTACATATTTTCCCTTCCAGTTCCGGTGTTTGTTCCTAGCAAGACATGGAAAACCTGAAGAGAGTATTGCCCTATAAGTTTCCGTCGCCGAATATCAGTCTATTGTTAGAGCTGATTGCTATTGCTAAGAAGAGGGGAATGGGTGACTTCAGAAAGAGATATGGGAGGATTCTGACCTATGTTTATCAGCCATCTGCCTACGAGACCAGCGGCATCTATACTCTGTTACAGTTTTACGACGCGGAGCTCAGGTGTTTTGTATTTCCCGACTTTGTTTTGGCTCCTACCCTGGAGGAGTACTCTGCACTTCTGGATATACCGATCCGTGAGCAGATGCCTTTTTATCGTACGGACGCTGAGCCTAAGTTGGCTGAGCTTTCTGCCATCCTGTGCTTGAAAGAGTCTGAGCTGTCTGGGAAGATGATCAGAAGAGGAGACGTATGGGGATTTCCATTGGATGTCTTAGTGGAGAAGGCTCGAGAGTATGCCCAGAAGGGTAGCTGGGGTGTTTTTGACGTCATCCTTGCTGTATGTGTGTATGGCATCGTGTTGTTCCCGAACATTCCTGATTTCGTTGATTCTGATGCCTTCTATATTTTGGCTGCGGGAAACCCAGTTCCTACTTTGCTGGGAGATATCCACCACTCAACTCATTATCAGAATGAAAAGCGACGAGGAAGGAATGTGTCTTGCTGTGTACCTCTCCTATGCAGGTGGTTCACCAGTCATATGCCTAAGTCAGGCCCGTTTGTCACATCTATCAATTCTCTAGGATGGCCCGATCGCTTAATGGGATTAACTGCTGAGAACGTGGTATGGACCAATAAAGAAGTATTTGGAGCTGAAGTCATACTCAAAGGCGAAGGATTCCCGAATGTTCCGTTAATAGGAAGGAAAGGTTGTGTCAACTATAACCCTTCCTTATTGATCAAGCAATTTGGGTATGTACCTCAAGGAGCGCCAAAGCCCGAGGAGATACAGGAATCTCTGTATCTCACCGGGGCAATTGGGAAAGAGATGCTGACCAAACTTGAGAAAGCCTGGAAAAACTTGCACAAGAGAGGGAAGCTTTCAGGTAGTAGAGGGGATACTCGAGTTCCTAGCCCGTATGTAGAATGGATTCGTGAGCGAGCTGTGAAGTTCCTTATGCCGTATCCAGCAGGTCAGCCATTGCATCCTCCTCCGGTAGAGGAGCCTACCACCGTGGACATTCAGGTCTACAAGCAGCTGATGGCGGAGAAAGAAGAGCTAGCAAGGACTAAAGAGGCTTTAGAGCAGGAGAATGCCCAGCTTCGGCATGAAAAGATTGAAACAGGATATGTTTCTAAGCAACAGGCTGAAACTCTGAAACATCTGAAGACTACGCTATTGGAATTGACGGAAACCAAGAAGCGTCTAGAGTTAGATGTAGACTCAGTTAGTAGTGTGTTGGCCACCAAGAAGCAAGAGCTGGAAAGGGCCTACACAAAGCTAGCCAAGTTCAGAGAGCACTGGGATCTCACTATGACCAAGCGCAAAGAGCGAGAAGAAGAGCTGAAGACACAGATTGCTCAGTTAGAAGAACAGGTCAAGGTGAAGAACGAAGAGCTTGAAGAAGAAGCCTGCCGCCGATACGAAGCCGAGCGCAAGTTGACAGATGCCGTGAAGAATTTGGAAGATTTCCAGCATAGAGCAGATGCCAAGAGACCCAAACCTGGGGACGGTGCCAATGATAAGGCTTGGGAAGACTTTGTCAGAGACATCCAGGGGACGGTCAGGAAGAGGGATCGACTGATAGAAGGTTTGATTTATCAACCAGATCATGCAGAGACAAAGAAGATGGTCGAGGACTTCCGCAACCGTACCCGTACTTGATTTCTCTCTTGTATTCTGTATGTTGAGATCACCACCAGGCATGTTGGCTGGGATCCTCTTTGTCATATCAGCTGTATGGAGCATAGTTATGTAACTTCTTGACAAGACTGTTATTCTAATCAATATATGAGGGTTTTTCCAAATATTGTCTTTATGGTTTATCTCGTCTTGCTACCACTGACACTGGAATTGGAGGGGAAATATCTCCAATGCACACATGCACGTTAGCATTTTTGTATTTCTGTTTGCATAAATCATACTGCATAGCATTTCTCTAGCAGGTCAGAGCACTTATCCAACCTTTGTTTTCACCAGACGGTGATTCTCGGGGAATTGTTTGAGGCAAGAGCGGAGACGACCAAGGGGCTGAAGTAGATTTGAGCAGAATCAAGCAGTATAGTCGGTTACAGGTAATCGGTAGCTATGTCTGAAGGCAATTTCCAGGCTCCTAACACTTTGGCAGGGTTCGCCACGGCGCCCAACCATCAGTATGACTCTATGGAAGGCTTCCCGCAAGCGAACAATCTAACTGCAGCCCAAGTTGTGCAGCCTGCTGTTGAGAACAGAGATCGGCATGAGCAGTTTCTTGCCCGAAATGAACGTTATCCTCCTGTTAACAATCAATGTGTTGCTTTCCCTGTGATGAATTACCGGAGAGATATCCCAGTGACCGGGTTAGTAGATCCAAGAGCTCTTGACGATGGTAGAAGAGTCCGAGTGTTGGAAGACCAAATGAAAGCCTTGGAAGCGAAAGATGCCGTTAACCTGGATGCTGTAGCCATGTGCTTGGTCCCTGACCTCGTGTTGCCGTACAAGTTCAAAGTGCCGGAATTTGAAAAATACACAGGAGATAGCTGTCCGAAGTTGCATTTGATGATGTTCTGTCGAAGGATGACTTCGTTTGTGCGAAATGACAGATTGATGATCCATTGCTTTCAGTATAGCCTGACTGGGGCATCGTTAAGATGGTATGTGCAATTAGAGAGTAATCAGATTCGATCTTGGGTAGATTTAGCCAGAGCTTTCATGAAGCAGTACGATTACAACCTGGATTTGACTCCTAGTCTCGTAGACCTGCAAGAATTGTCTCAAGCGGAGAATGAATCATTCAGAGCGTATTTGCGAAGATGGAAGGAATTGGCTGCTAGTGTTCGACCACCGCTTCCGGAAAGAGAACTGGTTGACATCTTCTTGGGTACCCTGAAAGGCCATTATTTTGACAAATTGTTCAGTTGCACAAACTTTGTGGGCCTGATGAGGCTGGGAGAGATTGTTGAGCGAGGACTCAGGAGTGGAAAGTTTCGAGGTGTTCCTTACGTCCCAGTTAATAAGATTGAGTCAGTTGTCAGTTCTCAAGAAGAGTGGGAAGGAGATGACGCCACCTCAGAATCTCTAGCATCTCAGGATCAGTTTTCAGACACTTCAAGTCAACGATCATCTTATCGCCGATCGCGTCAGCATGCTCCACGAAGACCAAGGAAGCCTGAAAGGCAGTTTACTCAGCTACCAGTGTCGTACAGTCAGTTGTTGCCAGATCTGGTCAGAAGTGGATTGATAGTGCCGAAAGAGACTAAGCCGGTGATTCCACCGTATCCTCCAGGTTTTGATGCCAGCGCCCGCTGCGAGTACCATGTTGGGGCACAGGGGCATTCAACAAATGATTGTAAAGTGCTTAGAAGTCAGATTCAAGATCTGTTAGACTCTAGCCGTATTTGCATCACGCCTCAGGGTTGTGTTCAGATTAATGATTTTCCATCCTCCAGTTGTGCGGGTTCGTCAGTTAATGTCATGGAAGACTCCACAGGAAGTGTGTGCTCTGAAGATTGTCAATCGGAGAGTTCAGTTGAATATGGGAGAAATTTCTAGAGGTTTTTGCGCCAGATGTCGCATCTGTCTGTTTTCTCTGCTTAATCCGTTTAGCTTTCGTGCACTAGTATTTGCCGACCACCGCCAGGATTGTTGGCTGGGGTCATTGTATTCGTACTCATTTGTGCTTACCTGCTGCTTTTGTTGGTTATACATGTGTGGGAGATGTTTGTCTGTGTGCTTATAGCTTGAGTTTCTCTTTATCTCGTTGTGAATATGTGTTTGCCTTCTGCGCTGCATTATCATTTAACAGGTATATCAGAACCGTGGGTCTTATTTCCTCATCGTCTCAGTTTATTGCAGGAATTCCTTCAGAGATATGGAACAGAATCAGTTTGAATTGATTGAAGTCCGAAGCCAGCTGGGGCAGATGATGAGAGACATGCAAGAGATGCGTCTGGAGCAGAAGATTCTCAAAGAGGAGAACAGTCAGCTGAAGACCCAAATGAGCTTGATCATGGAGGTGGTCAAGAACGTGCTTAGAAAAGAAGACGATCAGCTATTCGAAGCCGCAATGAGGAAGCTCGCGCCACCCGTGCCTGTGGAACCTGAGCAAGTACAACCAAAGATGCATCCAGCTCCACGGAGGATCCAGGAAGGAAAGCCGAAGAGAATGTTTGAGGCACCGCCTATGACCTATGCTGAGCTCTTGCAGACCTTATTGAGGTTTAATCTGGTTGAGAAGAGAACGTTGACACCACCAACGAGAGCGTTTCCTCAAGGGTTCGATGCCAGCAAGCAATGTGAGTTTCATTCTGGGGCATCCGGACATGACATCGAGGGTTGTCATGCTTTTAAGCACAATGTTCAAGACCTGATTGACTCGCACGATATTGAATTCACGCCGGGCGGCGTAGCTGTGCATATTGCTCCTGTCTCGGTCGATGCTAAAATGACAGATGTTTCTAAAGCTGCAGTGGGTCAGAAGCGTATCCTGGACTCCATGGTGTCAGAATCTCCAGGCCCACAATTGTTGCCTATTCCTGGGGCAGATCTGAGAAAGAAAATGGTTAAGCATAAGGAGAGCGTTAATCAGTACATTGAAGGTCAAGAAACCAATGTTGCATTTGCTATGAAGGGTGTTCAAGGGTCAACCCGACACCAGCAGCAGCAGCCTCAGCAGGGGGCACAGCAGGCTCAACGAAGATTCCAGGGTAGTAAACCGAGAAGAGCGTTCGAGAAGCCTCCCTCAACATATGCCGAGTTGTTGCAGACATTGTTGGGATTGAATCTGGTAGAGAAAAGAACTCTGGCACCAATAACGGGAACTCCCCCGTTTGGTTATGACGCCAGCAAGTAATGTGAGTTTCATTCTGGAGCCCCGGGTCACGATATAGAAGGTTGCCATGCTTTTAAGCACAAAGTGCAGGATCTGCTTGATAGTGCAGCAATCAGCTTCGGGCCAAGAGGTTCCCAAATCATCTGAATGAAGAAGGAGGGGCTCTATAATTTGGTTGGGTCGTTGAAAGCAGATCAAGACAGCATCGAATTGCCTCTAATAAAGATAGCTGGTTCAGCAGCAGGGCAGATGTGAAAGCCCGGTTCTCAGAAGCTAGCATATTTTCTTTGTTTTAGCTTGTCATTGCTTTACATTTGTAGTTGCTTTCCTGTTTGAATTTGTAATCTTGCTTGTAAAACTTGTTGTTCAAATTGATGATGATGAAATAAATATGCATGTTTTGATTGAATCCAGTCGTGTTCACTAACTGTTTTTGCAAATGGCCAACGTTTGGTTAAGAAGAATTTGGGGAGGATGACGAAAATGACCGACATGCAACTACCGATATTGTATGCTTTTGAAATAAAACTTGCTGATGATGTACAGGCATTGCTTCAAATCCCTAAACACCGGAGATATAAGGAAGATAATCCCTTGTCAACCCCTTTGAGCCTTGTAGTAGGAGTTTCTTTCTGTGAACGAAAAAACCTCAATTTTAACCTGGGGCAGGGTAGGTGTTAGCTAATTTGACCGAGCGTCCAAATTGCAAAAGGAATGTCCGTTCGAGGATCAATCACGTCCCTAGAGGTCGTGCCTAAAAGACCATAATGGTTCAATCAAGAGTGGGACAGCCACATCACTTCCCAAAGAGTCAGACAACCAGTGTCACACGACCTGTTCGAAAAATGAAAAAAGGAGAATCAAAAGCCCGCTAAGTCGAGAAAACTTCAAAACAAATGACTTAGGCAAAAAATGAGGGCATCCCGCTGGACTTAAAAAAGTCAAAAGAAACTCAAAAGGAGTCAGTCCAGGCAAAAGTTAGGGATATGAAAAGAAAAAGATGAAAAGGATCAAAAGAAAAATCCTCGATGGAAATACGAGTCGTGTGACCTCAAGTGTCAAAGACGAAAAGTGAGTGGTTGTCACTCCAAAATCCAAAAGTTTCTCGAGCTATCATTCCTATCTTTCAACCTCTGAGAGGTGAGCGCTAAGGTCAAATTAGCTGAACGTAGGATGGGAGAACATCAAGGAGAATGGGTGGGTTAAAATAAACTTTGAGCCTTTACCCTTTCTTTCAAAACCATGAACCTGACCACATTACAACCTTTAAAAGTCCTAATTGAAGCAGGTCGTTTCGAAAGCATACTCCGGTAAAGGTCGCGTCGATTCGGACTCCTAAAAAGGTTCCTCTTACCATGTTGACGCTGATGTGGATAAATGTTTTGTGCATTATATGCTATAAACTGTTTTTCCGTTTCCCAGTGAACAGATTGGATGTCAAAGCTGTCATATGTGTTGCATTAATACATCTTTTATGCAGAACAACTTGTTTTACTTGCGAGTAAGCGCTTGACAGCAGAAAAGCTTCCTACAATGGAAAGTATGGTCAAGATAGAATGCAGAATGCCCGAATGTTCCGAGAGTAGGGGCAAGCTTTACTGTGATCCCCAGTCAAGTCAGCTTTTCGAAGTCAGTTATTCTGGGGCAATCAGGTTGAGGTTCCGTGCACACGTCGTAGTCAGGAGGTACTACTCTGGATCAGATAATCGGGGCAAGGTCATTGCAGTCAGGGGCAGACCATCTTAAGCGCGCAAAGGTTGTGCGAGAAGCAGGTAAGGTGAAGTATCTCGCAGAAGTTCAGAACGCTGAGGCATGTTATATCAGACCATCGAGGCTCAGACTTGCAGATTTCCTTTCAAGGACTATCCCCACAGATGTCATGTAGGCTGGGGCATATCAGAAGCGAAAGGATTGTTGTTCTCCGTACATACAGGGTCAGTTGGAATTATTCGAGCAGATGCAGTCGAGTTTCGAGAGCGAGATGAATGCGGGAAGTCGTGTCACTATCCCTTGACTCTTCACTAAAAGGCTGCGTATTCAGGAAGAATGTTTTCCAGCGGCAGTTGTATCTGACCCAATAAGATAAGCTTAAGAGCTCAAATCCATGTTTGCGATTACTGTGAAGCCCATCGGTGTTGACGCATCAATTTCCAGATCCGAGCTTCATTAGCGCGCAGGAGGACGCCCTCCATTCTCTCCAGCAAAGTCCAATTCACCGTTGGTACGGATAAGCTATCCCTAGAGGAGTCTAATCATATTCGGCACGTTTGCTACTTCACAGCGGAGTTATGTACCCCAGCAGGGTATTACTTCATCAAGGTGTTCGGTTAAGTTCCCAATATCCCCAGCAGAGTTGATTTCACTCTCCCAGCATTTATTTTGCTAGGACGATTCAGTGATATCCGGGTTATCCCCAGCAGAGTTGGCCTCGCCTTCAGCATTTATTTTGATAAAGTGGTTTTCTGTACCCGGCCTTCTCCGGCAGCTCGAGCCTGCTAGCATATTGCATGCATCGTCATATTTGCATCATACCTGCATGACATTTTCAAAATGCGTAGCATTTCTATCCAGGATGGAGCATTACGCTGTAGAAAGATTAAAGCATTTGCATATGCATACAAAGCATAAGTCAGGTTTTCTATCAGCCTCATATGGCGCGTGAATTACTCTGTGATCAGTTCAGGGGCATTTATCCAGCAACAGTATTCAGACGATTCAGCGGATTATTTGTATCTCAGATCATACAACAATTATGCTTTGATCAAGCAGTCATCTGATGTCGACAGACTTTTCTTCCCGTCAATTCATATTGACGATGTGTTCCTTCGATAAGAGGATTTCTCCGTCTACCATTAGACGTCTTGAGTACGAATGTGGTTTTCTTTCCGTCTATCCATAGACGATGTGAAGTTGCAGGTGATCACAGTAGAGCTTCACGAAGGGGTTTCCCCAGGATGTGCTTTTCTTCCCGTCTATCAGTAGACGATGTGAAGTTTTGATGGATTTTCAATAGGGTTCAAAATGGAGTTTCTCTAGCAAGTGGCTTTTCTTTCCGTCTATCAGTAGACGATGTGAAGTTTTGGTTACTGTTCAGCGGGTTTCTTATTGCCAGATCATACATATGATGAGGTGTTTCCCCAGCGAGTCTTCTCCGGCTATCCTTAGTTGTTGAGGGGTTTCAAAATGATTTTGAATGTTGGTTCTCTTTCTGTTTATTGGATGAGATGACGTTTCAAGAGGTACTTTTCTGACTGTCAATCCTTATTGATGGCGAGGCTCTTCGAAGAATGTTCAGTTTGCGTGATCGTTGATTCTTATTGACGACATGATTCTTTAAAAGGTGGTTTTCTTCCCGTCAGTCCATACTGACGATGTGGCCCCTTCAAAGATATTGATCTTTCCATCAATTTCCGTAGACAGAGGGATTCTGAAATTCGAAGGATGGTGTTGAATTGCGTTATGGTGTCTTTCCGTCTATCCTTAGACGATGTGTGTATGGAGATTAAGAATTTGATCCCGTCTATCCTTAGACGATGGGAATTCAGAGATTATTGCTTCCCGTCTACCCTTAGGCGATGTGAATATTGATTTGTTCATCGATCAGGATGATCCCGTCTACCCTTAGACGATGTGAATATGGAGATTATGGTGACTTTCCGTCTATCCTTAGACGATGTGAATATGGAGATTATGGTGACTTTCCGTCTATCCTTAGACGATGTGAATATGGAGATTATGGTGACTTTCCGTCTATCCTTAGACGATGTGAATATGGAGATTATGGTGTCTTTCCGTCTACCCTTAGGCGATGTGAATACGGAGAATTATTTCTTCCCGTCTATCTTTAGACGATGTGAGTATGGAGATTCAGGCTTTGTATCCGTCTATCCTTAAACGATGTGAGTATGGAGATTAAGAATTTCTTCCCGTCTACCCTTAGACGATGAGAATTGGTTTGTTTCATCAATCAGGATGATCCCGTCTACCCTTAGACGATGCAAGTACGGAGATTACTTCTTGCCGTCTATCATTAGACGAGGTGAGTATTCAATCAGGGTGTCTTCCCGTCCATCTTTGGGTGATGTGAGTATATTTTTCTTTCTGCCTATCAGTAGGCAATGTGAAAGGATCAAGTGTTTTGTTGCAGCCCTCGGGTTTGTTATATGGGGTATCACAAGCAACGGGTATTCAAGTCAGGAGTTCTTTATCAGATGATTAATCAGTTTGGTGCCGCAATAACTGGACTCGGTTTTCTGGACTTTATTCCCCAAGCAGTTGACAGTATATGCTCGCGGTTGGCAAATTTTCGGGTTTTATTTGTATTCAACCGTCTCGTACCTCTGAATGTTTGAAGGCTGAGCGCTCTTCAAACCCTTCAGGTCCAAGTCGCTTGAATAGGGGCAGCTGTTGCACCCTAAAATTTGACCAACCGATTCTCCTATCTGACTCATGGTTTAAATTCATATTCGCAGCTCAGACATGTGATATTTGTGCACAAGCAGGGGATATCAGAGTTTACAGCTTGATTTTCGTCTATCAGATATGGCAGACCCAGTACAGATCACCAGGGTTTTATTTTCAGGAAATTGTGCGCTCCTCAGTGATTTTTAGCTTGCACAGTAATGTTGGGGATATTCTGATGCCCGGGGATCTCTGTTCGATTCGATCTGGTCTCGTGTGCGCTTTTATGGCGGTCATGTGCATTCATCTGCATTTTTAGGGTTTAATAGGCTTTTGTGAATTTTTAACAGGCTTTATAGATTTTTCTGGAATTTAAATAGGGTTTTTGAATATTTTAATAGCTTAATCCTCTTTTTAGAATTTTATAGAAACTTTTAAATAGATTTTAATCATTTGTAGAATTTTTAATAGAATTTAAATAGCTTTTATCATTTTTAGAATATTAGTGAATTTTTCTTAGCATATTAAATAGAATGATAAATTAGGATTAGTAGAGTTTTAATTGTTTTTAGATGATATAGAAAATAATATAGTTTTTCTTTTATTAATAATAGACTTACTAGTATTAAATAATGGTAGAAGTTTAATAGAATTAGTAGAAATATAGAATTAATTAGACTTTTAATCGCTTTTTAGAGTTTAATTAGGTTAATTGTTTCTTTTAGAGTTTAATTAGGTTAATCGATTTTTTTTAGAGTTAATTAGGTTCTTAATCATTTTTAGATTTAATTAGGTTGATATAGAATTAATTAGGATTTAAATCTTTTTGTTTAGGATTTAATTGAATTTGTTAGATTTTATTAGGATTAATCATTAGTTTAATTGGTATTGATTAGATTTAATTGTTTTTGTTTTTTATTCAGTTTTTTTACAGTTTTCTTTTATGATTCGTATGGGCCCAGGGGTACTCTTTTTGAGGCCCAATTCTCATCAGCAAAAAAGTCCAAAAAAAAGTCCAGATGCAGCCCAGTTCGTCCAGCCTCTTCCCAGCAATCTCCAGGAACTTCTGGAAGGTTCCAGGCGTTTTCAAGTGGCATAAATAGAAGCCACGTGTTGGCTCAGAAGAGGCCCCACGTTTTTTGCACTGATCACGCCACCACAGCAACTCTGACTCCCCCAATCCACGCCACGCGTCCCACAAAAGCTCTCACTCTCTCTCCGAGGACACGCGGCGCGCATGCACCAGCTCCCTCCACCAACTGTGACACGCGTCCACCTCCCAGCACCCCTCACCTCCTCACCGGAAACTCCCCTGACCGGCATGCAAATCCGGTGAACCCCCACCGCCGACAACCCCAACCAACTCCGGCCACCACCTAAACCACCAGAAACCTAGAATCATCCTATCTTCTTCGTTCTCCCCCTTCCTCCTCCGTCACCTTCATCTGATCCCTCGCCGGAAACATCATCGTCGCCGGAATCTTCATACCTTCATACAACCTTTTCCAGAAATCAACAACCTTCATCGTTCTTCATCCACTTCTCCAGAACGCCAACAATCTTCATCGTTATTCCCTTTTCCAGAACATCATCATCACTCACCGCCACCAGATCTTCATCATTCCTCGTCAAAATCCCCAGAAATCATCCTAAACCTTCATCCATCCTCAAGCAAGATTTCCAGAAACCTCAGACCTTCATCCATCCTCAAGCAAGATTTTCAGAAACCTCAGACATTCATCCATCTTCAAGCAAGATTTCCAGAAGCTTCAAACGACGTTCAATCTTCAAGGAGATTTCCAGAAACTCCCCAGCAAGATCTCAACGCAAGAATCTTAACCGAGCGTCTTCAAGGATTGTTTCAACGAACAGCAACAGTTCACGGCGTCGTTCACTCCTCAAGTCAGGTACGACGTTCTTCCACTCATCGTTGTTGATTATTGAACGTAGGCTCCTGTTAGGATTCTCAGTTAGTGAGTAGTTTGAGTTAGATCTTGAGCAATTGTTTCTTGTGAGAGATTGAGGTGTTTGGGTTTGTGAGGAGTTGTTTCGTTTAGGGTTTGTTTGGATTGATTGAGATCAGAGAGGTTGCAGAGAGGAGAGAACGAAAACGGCTAGGGTTGATAGTGAGAGTGAACAGTGGTAGGGTTTGGGAAGGAATTAGGTTTTGTTCAACTGAGTATTGGATTAGGGTTAGGCTATTGGGCTTAGGCCCAAATGAACTTTGCTGACGCTACACCCCGTTTGCTCAATTCCCCCCCCCCTGGCGTGTGAGATCTGAATGATAGGATTTGGGCCTTAGGCCCTTATTGCTAACGGCACCCCCTCGTTTAAGCCCATGGTAGATAATAACTGAAATAAGCTGCTAACGGCACCCCCAGGTTTTTTTTCTGCTTGCAGTGTTTGTTAGTTATTTTTGGTAGCTGGGCCCTGCGCCCTAATGCTGTTGGCACCCCCACCTTCAGGGCCCAATGAGAAATAACTCATAACCATTGCTGTTTGAACCCCCCATTTCATTTTCTTTTATTTTGTTTTTTTATGTTGGTAAATAAATCATAAATAAATGTAAATAATTGTGATTTTAATTCTTCTTTTTTCTACCATGTCATGAAAGCATCTAAAAAAAATTAAATAAAAATAAAAATGCCATTTTATTTTTATTTCCTATTTTTGGTATATTTTCCATTTTAATTGATGTTTTTTAATATTTTCAATGCATGCATATCATTAGAAAATTCATAAAAAATAGTAGATTTAGTCAAATAATTCCGTTCTTTTTTCTGTAGACTCGTAATTCAGTGTAGAATTTTATAGTGCAGAAACATTAGCTTAATCATGCATTTTCATTTTAATTGCATTTTTTTCACTGTTATTGATGTTGAATAATTGGTCTGTGGATATGTCTGTGTTGCTGATTTTAGTTCTTTCATCTGGTGTTGAATTTTGTTCTGATTTTTTTCAGTATGCTGTCATAGAGCCATGTAGGTTTCCCATAGATTTTTTATTAGATTTTTGTAGGATGTTCTGATGTGATTTGTCTGAGCCTGAAGATAGGAGAAGTCTTGATGACTTCTGACTTTGAAGTTCAACTGTGGTTGAACTTCAGAGATAGTCTCTTGTGGTTTTTTTTTGGCCTATGGGTTCTTCTTGAGGATAGGAGCTGGTTGGAGGTCCTGCTGGAGCTTGCAAGGGTGCCGTGGATTGAGGCTTAGTCTAGGAGTTTGTTGTCTGTTTGTGAGGTTCGAGATCCTGAAGTTTGAAGGGAGTTCATGGTACTTTCCTGAGGAAGGCACTATGAATGACTTTCATTCTTTCTTCTCACCTCTTTCGTAAGTATCCAATGATGTTGGAGCCGACTTGTGAGTTTAATTTCTCCTGAGGAGGAATGTAAACTGATCACATGTTGTTGAGCCACATGGGATACGATTCCTAAGTGGAAGCCTCCTAGTACTTTCCTGAGGAAGGTCCTATGGGTCTATTCACTTAGTTCCATTAGTTTATCTAGGATTTCTTAAGTATCCAGTGATGTCGGAGCCAACTTGTGAGTTTAATTTCTCCTGAGGAGGAATGTAAACTGATCACAGTTGTTGAGCCACGTAGGATACGATTCCTAAGTGTCAGCCTCCTAGTACTTTCCTGAGGAAGGTCCTATGAGTCTGCTCACTTAGTTCCCTTAGTGCACATAGGTATTTCTCAAGTATCCCGTGATGCCGGAGCCTTCATGTGAGTTTAATTTCTCCTGAGGAGGAATGTAAACTGATCACAGTTGTTGAGCCGCATAGGATATGACTCCTGAGTAGTAACCTCCTGGTACTTTTCTGAGGAAAGCACTATGGGCTTGTCTGCTTAGCTTCCTTTCTCTGGTAAGCTTGTTCTGAAGCTTGGAGACTGGGATTGATTCCTCTTGCTTAGGGTTTTGATTAGAATTTTGGCTTAGATCTTTGCTTAGGGTATTGTATAGAGTTTTGTTTGGAGATAGATTAGGAGCTTGTTTCAGGTTTGTTGGAGGCCCTGCTCAGGGTTAGTCTCTTTGTGTTGTTTGACTTGTGTGATGTTATGTTGCATTAGACTTAGGTGTTCATCTAGATAATTCTGAATAGGTGCATCTTAGTAGTAGACTTTGTGTGCATGAGAAGTTGAGGTGGTCCTCCTTCTGCTTGTTTGTTATTGCGTGGCTTTGCTTGTTGGTATTCGGTAGAGCTGAGCTCCCTTGCCTTTGTGGTTTGCGGCCTTTGCGCCTTGTTTGTTTAGCCGTTGCATTCATGCATATTTTCAGTATTTCTTTACGTTGCAGTTTCTTGTTTGTAGTTTAGTCCTGTTGCCATGATCCCTTAGGAGCTCTGACTTCTCCGCTGCGGAGTTGTTATGATAGACATTAGGATGGTCAACCAGGTGTGATAGCAGTAGGTAGATTCCCCTGTTTCTCAGCTATAGTTTTAGGGTTTCCCTTTCCTTTCTGTAGGAGCTTTTGAGTAGCTTGATCCGTAGTTAGCTGAACTACAGCTGCTCTGATTCTTCGTACCAGACGAAGATATGTAGGCATAGGATGCGATATCCTAGCGAGCACACTAACAACTAACTTTAGTTCTCTCGCGGCTGTGCGATCGAGACTTTCCCGCTAACGACTAATTGTTATCCCTTTCCTGCCCGAGTGCATTTGAGACCAGATCGTATTTGTAGGTTCCCGAGCCTTTAGGACCAGTTTGTTTTCTCACTGCTGTGTGAGAGCCCCTGTTTACCCGTAGTTTGCCGAACTACGTTTGCTCTGATCTTCCATACTGTGTGGAAGTACGTAGGCACAGGACGCGATGTCCTGGCGAGCAACCTTTCCCCCGTTTAGACGTAGGAAGTCGAACTACGTTGACTCTGACTTTCCCATTGCACAAGGGAATACGTAGGCCCAGAACACCGTGTGTTCTGTCGAGTCCTGTCCTTTTATTTTCTTTTCAGACCAGCCATTAGCGTAGATAGATAACACACCCTTTTACCTATAAACATCAAGCGTGGATCCCATCGAGTACGATGGACGTGAGGGGTGCTGATACCTTCCCCTTGCGTAACCGACTCCCGAATCCAGGTTTTGGTTGCGATGACCATACCTTTTCCCGTCTTTGCGAGGTTTACTTCGAGCGTTTCCTTTCCCGCTCTGAGGGATAAATAACGCACGGTGGCGACTCTCCTGTCAAGCCGGCGCCGATTTTCGCAGTAGCGACACACTTGTTTCTTCCATTTCAAAGTGGTACATCCAAATGATTTAATTCTTTTGATGGTGCTTTGAAAATACATTGGTCTTGAGCTTTTGGCCTCTGTTTGCCAACTTGTGTAGCTTCTTTGTGCATTTTATTTGATATTTTTTAAGCCCTTTTCCTATTTTTGAAGTGACTTACAAGTTAGGTCATCTCATAGGACAGCTCACACAAGTGCTTGACCTAGTTTGGATTGGAAATGACTTTTATGGATCCAATAAGCTCTCAAATCTTCTTGTTTCACATTCTAGACATGTTGAGCTTGCTGTAGGTTCATTTTTAGGTCAAAATATTGTTCATTGCTTGTTGCTTATTGCATTTCCTTTTGTGCTTCCAACTTGAACTCTTATGTGATACATGCTTGCTTCCTTCATGCTTTTGCTTGCATTTCTTTTTATCTTGCTTTGATATTGATTGTGAGCTCTCTTATCTTCATCTCCCTTCTGTCCAATGACCTTGGAGTGTCATTTAAGGTGGCTTGGTCCCTCCTTTGGAGGTATTTGAAGCATACCTAGAATGATGAATCCTTGAGGACACTTTTGGTGTTTCTTCTTGTTTGATAAGTGATGCTTATGGTTGAGTACCTATTATGGGGTCCTTGCTGCCCTCATTTGGTCTCCCATCCTCACTTTGCTTTGATGTTTTATTTACCTTTCATTTGGTTTGATTTTATTGTTGTAGTTGATGTTGCTTGACTTAGGTCATTTCATCCCACTTTTTGGTGCATCTTTGTGTAGTTTACTTGTGTTTGTCTAATGTTCTTCTTGTGCACTTCTTCTTCTTCTCTTTTCTTGCATTTCCATATGCATGTTTGGTTGAGATGAGCTTGTGATGGCTACTGCCCCACACTATTTTCCTCCCACTATCATTCTATGTGTTGCATTTTGTTTGCATTCTCATTTGCATATGCATATCTTATTCTTCTATTTCTTCTATTGCTTTTCTTTGCCATGTTCCCCATAATTCCTCTAACCTCTTAAGGTTATGATAGACATTAGGTGCCTAACTATGCATGATAACATTAGGTAGTTCCCTTTTGAATCTCAACTTTAGGTTCACTTTGCATGATAACTTTTAGGATTGATTAGTCTCCGATTAGTGTTTCTTCTTCTCTTCTCATCTTTAAACATCCATAAAACACTTAATAAAGAATGACAAGTGTAGCACGTTATGAGCCTTAAGCTACTTGAGAAATGGTAATTAAGGGGCCTCCTCTCAAGGACTTAGAGTGTTTAGTGTACACCCTTTGGGTGATATACGACACATTCGTTCTTAGGTCATAGTCTCTAGTGTGACATGAGTTGCAAATCAAATTCAAAACACTTATTCTCTAAAAAACACAAAAACAATTCAAACTCTTTTCCCCCCCTTTGGGTTTCTTAATCAAGGAAAATCTTTTTGCAAAAAGATTGTTGTTAGCTCTTAGTTCTACCGCAAACGGTAACGCCTAAGTCTTCAAAGGTCGAGCTGCATACACCAATTGCTAGAACTATCTGTTAACCCTACTCGGGCCTAAAAAACTTTTGAACCAACCTGTGGTCCTCTGAGCCCGAACTATGTTTGCTCTGATCTTTCGTACCAGACGAAAGTACGTAGGCACGAGACGCGACATCTCGGCGAGCAACCTTTCCCCTTTCTTTAGTCGTAGTTAGGCGAACTACGTTGACTCTGACTTTCCTATTGCACGAGGGAATACGTAGGCATGGAGCGGCAACGCTCTGCCGAGTCAGTTCCTTTTTCTTTTTCTTTTTTCCCTAAGCCTTTAGCTAGATAGTTTCAACACACCCTTTTAGATAGACAACAATGCGTGGATCCCGTCGAGTACGACGGACGTGAGGGGTGCTAATACCTTCCCCTTGCGTAACCGACTCCCGAACCCAAACATGGTTGCGATGACCTTGTCTTTCCCTTTTTCTTTAGGTTTTTGCGATCGTTTCCTTTCCCTCTCTTTGGGATAAATAACGAAAGTGGCGACTCTTCTGTTTTTTTCGCCGATTGTTTTTCGCAGTTGCGACAATACTCAACTAACCTTGCCAGTTCAGTGGGAACTTCGAAATCTTCCTCACCCTCATGTTCAGCTTGATAGATGGGAGAATTAAAGTTAGGAGTGAAAGCAGGGTCGTTGGATTCAACATGGTTTAGGATTATTCTGCTTGTTCAGAAGGATTTATTTTATTAAATATGCAAAGACAAATGCAAGAGGAAGAAACATTCTTTTTTCTAGTTAAAAGATTGCCAATTTATTTTAAAAGCAAAAGCGAAAAAATGGTAAATGAAACAACAAGAATTCAACAAAATGCATTTATTGATAACCATTTGAAAGTGAAAGGTGGCCCTACAAAATAATCCAGTAGCTTTGGGCATAACTATGGAATTTTTGAAAATAATAAATAAAAGAGAAATAAATTACTTTGACAAAGGAAAAGTCACAGGGATCTCTATTGCTTCCTAGTTGTCCAAAGCTGCATCACACTTGAATACCAGATTGCTCGAGCCTTTGTCTTCATTATCATCTTCAACAACATTGACCTGGAAGCCTCTGCTGACAAACACTTCCTGGACAGTCTTCGGGCGACCTTTGGCAGTTGTAGAAGCTCTATCATTAGTTGGTTTGTAACCCAACCCAGGGCGATCCATCTTTGTCTTGACATCTATCACTTCTCCCTAACCTTCAGGTATGCCTTCTTCAATTGTTGACCTGGTACTCTTGAAAGATGCGAAAGATAGATTACTCTTGCCCATTGATTCTTTGACTTCCAACAGGATAACATTGGCGATCTCAAGTGCTTGAAAAGACGTTTCTAGAGCATCTTCGTCAGCCTCTATATAACGGAAAGAAGACAGGTCGCTTACCATCAAATCCTCCTCACCATTATAATGACCAGCTTATCATCAATCACAAACTTCATCTTTTGATGTAGTGTCGAAGTAAACAACTGTAATTGGGGTTTATGTCCAGTACTTGGAATGTGATGTTGAATACATGTGGACCAATCAAAATCGGTAGCTCCACTTCTCCAATTACAGTTCTGCGGGAACTATCAAAAGCTTTGACTATCAAAGAAGTAGGCTTTATCTCAGTTTCTTTGTAAGCCAGCTTCGTAAGAACCCTCTTAGGTAAAACATTTAAAGAGGAACCAATATCTATAAGCACCCTTGATAAATTATCTTCTTGACATTTTACGGACACATGTAAGGCACGATTGTGATTTTGACCTTCTCTTGGTAACTCCTCATTACTAAAGCTAAGGGTGTTACAGGCAGTAATATTCGCAATCACACTGTCAAACTGGCCAGTAGTAATGTCTTGGGCGACATGAGCTTGAACCAACAACTTTTGCAATGCAGTTCGATGAGCAGGTGAATTCATCAACAGAGACAGAATTGAGATTTTGGAAGGAGTCTGGTGAAGCTGATCAATGACTTTATAATCACTTTTTCTGATAATCCTCAGGAACTCAACATCTTTATCCCTTGCAATCACTTCTTTTTCTTTGTCTTTGGAAGGCATAATAGTAACAGTTTCCTTAGGTGGAGCCTCATTGAAACGGGGAGTATAAATACGACCACTACATGTCATCTTGCTTGCCCAAGCTATATTAGTCACATCTTCGCTAACAATCTTCAATTCTTCCCTCGGAATAACCTTTCCAGATTCTTTGTCAATCATCGTCACATCATACTTCCAAGGTACGACTTTGGAGTCTCTGAAGTGAAAAGGACTAGGCTTTTGAATGATCACCGACTTTGGTTGATTAACTACAGAAGCAACAGCAGATTCTGGTACATTGAATACAGGCTTTGGTGTACTGAAAATAGGTACTGCAGAACTTGATTTGGCAAATTGAAGATGGGCACTTTAGCACTTGGCTCAGGCAGGTTGAAGACGGGCTCAATCACAAGAACTTCATCCTTCTGCACTTTACTACTCACTCATAGGAAACCATCATTGATCAAATTCTGAACATCATTCTGAACCAACACGTATCCTTTGATACTGACATCACAATTTGTGCAATCATCATGGAAAATACTCATTAAACCTGCTTCAAACAACTTTGAATGGAAGATTCAGAGAGGAGTTTTAATCTCAGAAACATCAGGAGTTAGGCTCTCGTTAGATACCCCATCAATAGTGTTAACAGACCCATGATTAGGCAAAGGATTGCATTTAACGTTAGGTTAAGGATCATCATAGGATAAAATCTTATTTTCCATTAATTCTCTTACAAGGTGTTTGAGAGCATAACAACTTTCCAAATCATGGCCAGGTGCACCTTCATGAAATAAACAATGAGCATTGGGATTGTAATTAGCTGGCAGTGGATTTGGAGGTGGACCCAAAGCTCTTGTATTTATCAAACCTTATTTTACTAATGAAGGGTACAACTCGGTATAAGTCATCAGAATAAGAGGACATGGCTTATATTGTCTTTTGTTAGGAAAATTCTGGCGAGGTGCCTGATTCTTCAGTTGTTGATAGGCAGGAGCGTTGGACGCTCGTTGATAACTGGATGGAGCTTGTGCAGGATGATAACTGGGAAGAGGTTGATAGACAGGTGGTTGATATGCAGGAGCTGGTTGCACAGGCTGATATGCAGGAACCTGTTGATTGAAAACAGGTATAACAGCAGCCACATACGGTTCTTGAGCAAACTGAACAGGGTGACCTTGTTGTTAAACATAGTTTTGTTGATGTTGCCAAGGTTGATTTCTTCTTCTGCTTGATATTACGACATTGGTTTCACCCTCTTTTTTCTTGTGAGAACTAAATGAAGGCTTCTTACCATGGTCTTTATTGGAGCCTGAACTACTAGCAACACTTGACATTTTTCCACTTTTCAAACCCAATTCTACCTTCACGCCTACAACAACAATATCAGAAAAATCTGTAGTCACACTTCCAACCATTATTTTGTAAAATTTAGGACGAACAGTGTCAACAAACCAATCATCCAGTTCCTTTTAAGTCAAAGGAGGTTCCACCTGTGAAGCAGTTTCTCTCCATCTCTGAGCATACTCCTTAAATGATTCAGAATTCTTCTAGGACATACTTAGTAATTGCCTTCAGTCAGGAGCTAGATCCACGTTGTACTTGTAATGTTTGATAAAAGCATTGGATAGATCTTGGAAACTCTTAATGCGAGACTGATCCATACTTAAGTACCACTTTGACGAAGCACCCTTCAAACTGTCTTGGAAACAGTGAATCATCAGCTTATCATTATCAACGTGAGTGGCCATTTTTCGATAGTATATAATCAAATGGCTCTTCGGGCATGTGGCTCCTTCATAGTGATGAAAGCTAGAATTTTTGAACTTTGGAGGGATAACCAGACGAGATACAAGACACACTTCTTTGGCAGCAACACCAAATATTTGACCTCCTTCCATCATTCTCAATCTTTTATCAATAGTTTCCACATTTCCTTTGAGTTTCTCATGACGTTCATCTTCATCTTCTTTCATATCAAAGACATCATATACCGGTTGATTCTTATTGAAGTATGGTTACACATGGGTATGCACAACAGCTGGTGCCAAAAGTTGGAATCACTTGAGGAATTTTAGTAACCAAAGGAACAACTTGTTGAGCAATGGGAACTGCAGTAGATGTTGGCACAAAACCTGGTGGAAGACCATATGGAGGTACACTTGTAGTAGTAACAATAGATGGTTGAGGATCCAATCTGTATTGGCAATCTTAGAAACAACAGTGGGTTTAGTGTCCATCCTTGCACGTATAACCTGTAGCATCTCCATGATCTGCCTTACACTTCCCCGAAGATCTTCTAGTTCATTGCTAACACGCTCAAGTTCTTGATTTTGTTTCACCATCTTTTTACGAGCTCGAGCTCTGGTGTTGTACTGGTGTAGGGGATTCAGGTTGAAAGAACTGAAGACGAGAGAACATGATGAGAACAACGGAAGGAAAATGCACATGCAAAGACATGAATGCAATGTAGTGGTTTCAAAGATTTCAACAGCAAGTTGCAAATAGTTTCAGGAAAACTGAAAAAAGCTTTATTTTGAATTCAAGATCTTTATCGAATTTGCAATGGACTAACAGTTGAATTCCTTGAAACTGAAATATTATGAATGCTTGAATGCATGGATGCATAAACACACGTATACAGATAAGCAAACAAAATCCTAGGTTAGAGGGTCACAAGCACAGAGTCATGGTCTGCCCATCCCGAAAGGTATGTACTAAGGGTTATTGTACCTGCAGAACAAGGGTTCTAAGAGGTGCCCAACGTCATCAGTCCATCTTTCAGATATTATCAATTTCTCGAATACTCGGTGGTTAACAATATTCTCAAGAGAACCTCTTTTGAATGTAGTATCGCGTATCGACTACTTTGGGACTACTCCCTCATAGTCATCACACTACATCCTAAGAAAGGTCAAAGTTGTGTTAAGGGTAACTAAAGGTTCCCAGTATCACAGGCTCCTAGGTCGAAAATAGTAAGTGTCTTCACGAATACTCGTTCAACAATACCATTCCCAAGAGAGCCTCAACTGAGCGGTGATTCTCAAGTCATCTTGGTATGGAATCACTCCCTATAAGCCTTCTCAAATATATCACCTTCCTATCATATGTACGCTTAAATCCGGGTATAGGACTTATCTCACAACAATATATAACCCAAGCAGATACAGTCATATAAATAAATAAATAAATAAATAAATAAATAAATAAATAAATAAATAAATAAATATATATATATATATATATATATATATATATATATATATATATATATATATATATATATATATATATATATATATATATATATATATATATATATATATATATATATATATATATATATATATATATATATATATATATATATATATATATATATATATATATATATATATATATATATATATATATATATATATATATATATATATATATATATATATATATATATAATATAAACATATATTCAGTAAATTAACACAAGTAAACAAGTTAGGGGTAACCCTCGAAAGTTTCCCCAGTGAAGTCGCCATTTTCTATTGCGGTGAGAATCAGATATCAAGCTACTGGTTAACTTGAATCACACATCTTTGAATTCACAACCGGTCTTTAATTTATACGAAGGAAAGGTTAAAGAAAGAAAAACCTAATTTGCATCGTAAACTCAATGTGGGGAGATCTAGGGTACGGGGGTTGGTTATACCTAGGAAAGGTGTTAACATCCTAAGTGTCTGTAGTACTCTACATAAACCTCTTATTTTACATATGTTATTTGTTATCTGTTAAAGGGTTGAAAGGAGACCTAAGGGTTAGTCCTAAGTAGGGCTGGAAATGAGTCGAGTCGAGTCGAACTCACCTCAGCTCGGCTCGACTCGTTAAGAATTGTTCGAATTCGAGTTCGAGTTCGAGTTCAACACAAACTTTTTTTAAAGCTCAAACTCGACTCGTTATAAGTTCACGAACAGTTCGGTTCGACTCGTTAGGTTCATCTCATTAGGTTCAGCTCACATGGTTCACGAACTTAAAAACTATTTTTTTAAATATATATATTTTTTAGTATATTTGACATTTTAAATAAATATATATTTTTTAAATAAAATATTAAAATAAAATAAAAGTTATCATATTGAAATTTAACTTTATCTTCGAAATCTACTAATTCAAAACCTACACAACTTTCAAGAGATACATTTGAGAGTCTAATTCAAAAACTAATAAATTGAAGATTAAATTTGTCTAAGATTTGAAGTAAATATTTAAACCTAATCTTAAAGACAGTATAATTCTTTTGATATGTAATCGAGTTGACTCATGAACCTAACGAGTCGAACTATGTATAGTTCAAGTTCAGCTCATTTAGTTAACGAACTTAATTTTTCGCTCATACTCAACTCATTTGGTTCATGAACCTAGTTCAACGATTTAATTGTCGAGTCGAATTCCGAACTATCTTCGAGTTGGTTTGGTTCATTGCCAGCCCTAGTCCTAAGTATACTCGCCAAGAAATATCATCTTGTTCCTACGTATCCTGACGGGAATGGAATCAGAGTATTTGTAGTTCTCCTCAATGAGGGTGAGGAACTCTTAACTATGGTCAAGGTTCTAGAATGAAGTAAGTGTTCATAGCGAAACACTTACGTGGAGTGCGGCGACTCCAAGTCTAAGTTTAAGTTGAAAAGTAGGTAAATATCCTCGGTGGGAACTTGTATGGAGTGCGTCGACTCTTGATCCTAGGGCTAGGATGAAAGGTATATGAGGATGTCCAATGGCAGGATGCTTGCATGGAGTATGGCGACTCTGATCCTAAGGCTAGGATAAGGGGTAAGGGCTTAGAGTGTCTGATCTTTGACATGGCAGTCAAGAAGGGGAAATGCTTTCCTTTGGAATATGATGTACAAGATTAAAAAAACTATTAAAGTATATTTTGTGTTTTGACAAATTAATTTTAGTTTTTTAAAAGGGGGAAACTACCCCGATTCTAAAGATCCTAAAGTCATTAAGTAAATAGTTAATCCTAATATCTGCACACCTGTCCTGATCCAATTCGATCAAAAGATATAATTGAACCAAAACCTACAGGGAATATGGCAAAACGAGATCGTCAAGGATTCGTATCAAAACCTAATTCAAAGAATTTGAAACTGAATCGACATTTAGCATTATACTGGTTTTACTCAATCAATTACAAACCAACTTACTAACACGATCATTACATAACAATTAAGAAAAAATTCATATTGAAAATAAAATAATAATTTTTTTAATACAAATTAGAAAACAAATTAAAATGTTTTTGTATTTATTATATATATATTTTTTAAAACAAAAGAGATGGGCTAGGCCCAATCATTCACCAAAAAAAAAAGAAAAAGGCAAAAAAGTTGAAAAAAAAACCAACTTGGGCTGGTTGTCACACCCGACCCAAGGCAACAGCAACAACTAAAGTAAAAAAGAAGAATAAGGGTTTCAAACCCTGCATACGATTCCTCTTTCTTCTCTCAAACCGCCTCCGCTTCCAATCGTGGTCTCTCCATTTCTCGTCGTCTCTTTCTCTCGCAGCTCACCCTTCGTTGTTTCCATCATTTGCTAGCAAACATATCGTCAAACCATCAAATCTCCCATCGAGAACTTCGTCACGACTCATCACTCTACGTGCAAGGAACCGCAGTTGGGGATTTCACAATCTCGCCGCCCCTAGGCTGGCGGCGACGAAAGTCAAGTTACGATTCCACTTCCAAGCTCTCAACAAAAACGAAATTGGTACCCTTCTCAGACGAAAATCAAAACCGTGGCTAACGTACGCGTACAATACTCAATAATCGATTCGAAGATGCCGAAATGCAATTCCATAGATTTACAGCTGGATTAAGTTTAAGCGAGAATGTTACATACCTTCACAATTCTGACGCGGTGGTTCAATGTCAATGAGTTCCAAGTATTTGTGATTCTGCTCTTCCAATCCCTCAGTGCGCTTATGCTCAGTATAGATCCAATGCGGTCATTTTGACGGTAACGAAATACCTAAGATAAGTCTCTGCATGCTTTACACCTCCTTGATGTTATTGTTAATTGTATGTATATGTTGTTTGATTATGGTGTGCGGATTCTGTATGTGAATTTTGTTGTGCGTTTTGTATTCTGTAATTTGAGGATTTTTGCTACAAATCAATGTGTGTTCCCTTTTGCTCGTCCAATATGGTGGTTTTTATAGGTGTGTGTAGAATTAATCCTCTGGTGCAGAAATTTATGACTTGAGATTCCTGTTGATTGTTGTTTTGGAAATGAATTAAACTGAAATTTCTTGGTTCTTTGCTGTGGTCTTTTTCATGAATGCCCTACTTGAAGAGCTTTCTATTTTTAATTGAACATGTCAGATAGTGTTTAAAAAAATCATGAAACTCTACCAATTATTTTGTCTGATTGTATCGGTTGTGATAAACTTGCAACTGAATATGTTCCTATATATTTTGGGAAGGAAACAAACTTGTCTTAAACATGTCTGGCTTAATTGATGATGATTGTCATGAACATTTGGATTGTATCAATTTGCCATAACCGCATTTTTGCTTCTGTTTCCAGAACATGGCCACAGTTTTGATGGCTTGTGGAACGAATGAGGTAGCTTGAATCCTCATAATTGGAGCGTTTGAACATGGTATGCTGACATGTATCTTTGTTTAGAATATATTCACTTAGAACTCTCTTGTGTTGTTATGTCGATTTGGCTCAACACTAACAACAAGCTTTTGGACATTGACATTTTTCACAGTTTGCTGGTCATTTGGCATAAGGGACACCATTGTTTTGGATTGTTCATTCCATAAACTCCCACCTATCTAGAGAGTACTACTTTGATGGAGAATGTGACGTGGATCGCGAGATTTAACTTGTAGGATTGGTGTCAGGGGAGTTGCTGGTGATGAAATTGGATGCATTCCAACAGAACTTTGCAGAAGACCAGTAGTCCTTGCTGGACCAGTATACACACTTGTGTCTATTCCCCTTATTAAATCTAAGTTTGTTAAATTTAGTGTACTTATAGCACCATCAAAGAAGTTTTGTTTGAATGGAATGACGAGATGGCGTAGTCTTGATGCTCCGCAAGTGCACGAAAATATCGAAGTAATATAAAAGATTGTCGAACCCCCAGAGACTAATGTCAACTTACCGTTATCTATTGTTGCGATGTAAAGCTAAGTCTAATGGGATTCTAAATACTGGTGCAAGTAAGAATTTAAATGGAAATTAAAACTAGACCTAAATCAAGATATGATGGAATATCAGTATGTAGTTACATCGGTCATCTCGGATTCAATAATTCATGGAAGTTTGTTAAAAGATGAAAAATATTAGTCTGTAGGAAATACTCATTTAAAAGACCTTATCTCACACTCCTGTGTTTATTGACTCAATCTATACTCTCAAATCAGAATGCAGGCTCTCGCTCTCTCATTTGTATTTAAAAACATTTTTTGAAAATAAGCAGATCCTAATTAATTCTAAAGCGCTCCGCTGCATTTAGAATTAACATTTGGTTTCAGCTACTCGGGTAGAATCTCAAACTCTCGTTTATCTTGTACCTAACCTTAGTTCCTTTTTACTCTCGTAACAAAAGTTGATGGTTTCATAATAAGAAACCGGGACCAGAGAAATAGATTTGTTTAAGTTATGTCATGAATTGATGGAATCCCGTCCGACTGATTTATTTACATATCAATATTAACTAGTTTAGCCAGACATGACTTGCATGCTATTAAGAGAATCAATCCTAATACTAAATAGAAAATAAACAGAATGCATAAAAATAACAAGGACAATAAAAGCAGATAAATGGAACCTGGCAATTACGAAGAATAAAAACACTTGGATTAATGCTGGCAGGTTTGGTATTCAGTACAAGTCCATGCATAAACGACAAATCCTAAAACTAATGGGCAATAGCTTCTCAATGTAAAAAAACTATTGATTTTACAAGTAATATAGAAAATGTCTAAAAAACTAAGAAAAGTAAATTCTGGCCAAAAGAAAAATCCCCCCTCTTTGGAAACTGTCTTCTGACTTTATACTCATGTGTGCCTTCGTGGGTTACAGAAGGTTTTTTTTTGCGTGAGAATCAGATTCCAGGATGAGGTCTGGACGTGTAGAGAATATAGGAAGTAATGGAGAAAAGAAAGGAAAAAAAGTAGTGCATGAGGTGACACTTGCCACTTTCTTCTATTTTTTAGTGTGGCTAGTTCCACTTCCCCCTTCCTTTTAGTGTGGCAGGCGCCACTCCCTCTTCCTTAATAAGGGTGGTAGGCGTCACACCTATGTGGCAAGTGCCACTAGTGTGTGGTGGCCCCGACCCCTTTTTTTTCTTTGTTTCTTTTCTATTTCTTTCCTTCCATTTTCTTTCCATTTTCTTCTTCTTTCCTTTTCTTTCTTTTCCAATTCTTTCCTCATTCCTACAAAAACAAACAAAATTATTAAATAATATGATAAAAGTTGGACAAACTAATAATAATCGAAGGTAAAATCCATGTAAGTCAAGTCAAATAAACAATATAATTTCGCGTTATCAAACTCCCCCACACTTGAACCTTTGCTTGTCCTCAAGCAAATAAAACATATTAGGTATGGATCTCAACACGACAGAACACAAATTATGTATTGATGTGAGGCTTTCATACGAGAGATAAGTACTAGATAGAAACACTATGGATACCGTAATGACACAAAATTACTGAGTGCAATAAAAAACTCCCTCTCTATGCAGACAAGTTCGAATCATGTTATTATAACTCAACCTATTCATTTTCACCTCTTTTTCATTCTCGCGCAATCACATTAAGCCCGTTATCCTTGCACGCCCATGGTAAATAAACCTGTTAGTGTTCAATGATCTCTTTTTCAAAACTTTTTCACATTCTTTTTCTTGTGTATTTTTGAATTTCAAGAGTCTGATCCGTTGGGCTAAATGGTCGGGTAAGGGCCATCTAACTTAGTAGGAGCATATCTCTCATTCAATTTTTCTAATAATTTTATTCGATTCACATTTTTGAGATCAAACACGTATTTGCATCGGTTATTACTTAGGTTGTGCTTCTGGATGGTGCTGACTGCTAGTATAAACTAATCAAGAGGCTACTCTAAAATTTAAGGTCTCGACATAATAAGTATTCAAATTCATCAGCATTTTGCAGGGGGTTCAAGGTGTCAAAGCGTTACCGATATTATTAATGCTTTCCTAAGTCTCTCGAACTTAGCCTAAATCAAACAACATACTTATATACTCTCAGAGTGTCGTGCCATGAATCAAAGAAAAAAATTGTTGGAGGTTAAATATTTTAATTTTTAATTTTTTTGGGGAAATTGAATAACAAGTGAAAACCACGCATAAAGACTCGACAAAACATTAAAAACAAATTCCTAAAAGCATAAAATAAACTAGAGAATGATAAACCTAACTAGGAAGCGGTAAAATCAAAGCGGTAAAGTCCCCCCCCACCCCCACCCCCCCCACCCCCCACACACACACACTTAAACCAAACATTATCCTCAATGTTTTGATAAAAGGTGGAAAAAAGGAAAGATATAACATGTATGAATGTTACTGCGTGCCAAATCTTCTTTGATCCTTCCCTTGCTATCCCTGTCTTTACTGACCACTTCTACTCCGACATATGGCATTTTGATATATCTTCGTTTGTGTAATTCTCGAACCACCTCATCATATTGCCCGCTTCCAGAGGAATTACCTGCAAAAAGTGTTAGAAAAATATGGTGCGATGCGTATAGGTGGAACTTGACCATGCAAAGAGTGAGGAAGAGGTGAGCTACTAATGGGAGAGACATGCTCTCTCTTATCATACTCATCATCAGTGTCACTACCAGCAGCGAAACTCGTAAGAATGTTCGTGGGCACCAGCTCATCTTCCAAGATCGTCATCTAGAGAGTTTTCACCTAGATATAACTAAAACGTGACAAGCGATACATTTCTTTATTTTCTGCAAATTCAAACAAACAACCATAACAACTTAAAATAAAAACCTCTTGGGTTGCCTCCCACACAACACTTTGTTTAATATCGATAGCTCGACAGCTAAGGAGTGCAAGCACTCATGATAGTTCTTTCGAGAATGGTTCCTCGACTGAACTTTTAATAGTCTTCGGTTTCCATGGCCACTTATCAAGCCATCTCTCATATCCTTCATCTTTTCTTTTCTTTCTTCTGTGGGGTGGTTCATTGTTTTGAACTTGTGGTGGTGGTTTTGGATCTATCCTGAGTATCCGTTTTTCAAATTTGGGCTTAGTTATTTCATCCACCACCTCAAACGTAAATCTTACCCTTTTAACAGTAATGATAACCCTAGTTTCATGGTCCTCGAATTTTCTTTTTTTATGCAGGACCTCAGACAAAGGTGCGTTGGTGTGGATATTTTCCAATAAATCCACATATGTTTTGGATTTGCAGTCAACCTTAGCTTCCATAACCCTTTGTGGGAAAGAAATAGGTGGGGTATAAGGACGAGGAACAACAATAAGTGTTTCCTTCTCTACCTCTTCGACAACCTCCCTTTTCGGTGGTGTCGGTGGATTTTTCTCAATATTGTCGCTACGCGAAAAATGACACAGAGTCGCCACCGGATTTTATTTATCCCAAAGGAGGGAAAGGGAAATAGCGATAAAACCTTTAGGGAAAGGATCATGGTCATCGCAACCAAGTCTTAGGGTTCGGGAGTCGGTTATACGAGGGGAAGGTATTAGCACCCCGCGCATCCATCGTACCCGATGGGAACCTTCTAGGTTGTTTGGCGTGAATGGGTGTTTTATTCTAAAAGTTTGCTTGCTTAAAAGAGAAGAGGGGTTGGTTTTTTATTAGAGTGCTCGCCAAGGATTGGGGCCCTTGTGCCTACATATATTCACTTGTAGGAAGTGAAGAATCAGAGCATTTGTAGTTCATGGGCTACGGTGAAAATGGGAAGTTTGGGTGGACAATGCTAACGTGCACATTCTAGCAGTTAGGTGTGTTGCGGCTCGCTCATGGAGTCTTATGCGTTACCTGTTTGCGGTAGTACGAACATAACATGTCCTTTTTGGGTGATGAGGAACGGAGGACTAAAGGTGGAAAAGAAAAAAAAGAGTGCTCGCTAGGATCATCACAATCCTATGCCTATATATTCTCAACATGTGTGAGAAATTAGAGCAGCCGTAGTTCGGCCACTTAAGATATGATTGTGTGTTGGTTAATTTTATACCTTGAAAAAGGGTTTTCGGAGGATGCCCTAAGGCGAAAATAAGTTTGATGAGTTGATATTATTTTTAGGTTTTTTAAGAGAAATCTTTCTTGATTAGGATTACACAAAAGACTTTGGATAAAGATGAATGTTTCGAATAACCAAGTCGAGCGCCTTGTACTTAAAACATTCAGAACGAGTGTAGGAGGGTTCCATTCTCATTCCTTCTCCACCAACTTAAAGTCCATGGTGTATAACCCTAATCACATATTTATTGTGTTTTGGGATTTTTATGAGAAAAAGTACCTCTTGATGTTGGATCAAGGGTTTTATTGTTGGTAAAAATATTTGAAGTGACGCGAACAAGGTCGATGGAGATGCACGAGGCACTCGACTTACAAGGTTGAAAATGGCTCGATAAAATCAAGAGTTAGGAGGGTGAAAACCCTAAAATGAATTACAATTTTCATTTAATATAAAGTGTTTCTAAAATAGGAATTTTAGAATTCTTTAAACATTATATGAAAATATACATTAATACAAAAATTTAGCAAAAAGAATCACTTAAGATGAAAAAGTTATGTTAACTTGAATTTTGAAGAAAAATCAAAGAAAATAGTAATTAAAAAGAAAGGAATGTTCATACCAAGGGTTGAACCCGCGTCTGGTGGTTGCCAGGTCAAAACTCTTACCGCACCAGCCAAAGCATGCGCGTATGAAATTTGATGGAAAAGAAAACTTAAATATTATAAGTGCTGAAAAAACATAAAATGCTAAAAAAGTGTCCTCACCGAGGATCGAACCAAGGACAATAGGCATGGCAAGGCTCTTAAGGGCAAGACAATAACCACTGGGGTGGCGATACATCCAGTGTATCAAGCCACCCCAGTTAAATATGTATTAAACAAGGTAATTTTTCTGGGCAAGCCTAAGGTAAAACCAAGTGAAATGCATAAAAATGATTTGATCACAACTTTGTCAAAACTCAATCAATTTCAGTGAAATTTAAGTCTAACCTGCTTGAAATTTGACAAGGAATGTAATAGTAACCACCATTTTTCAAAATGAAACACACACATTGAAATTCGAATGAACATGCAATTTAAAGCTTTGAGATGCATTTTAAGTTCAATTGATTGAAACAAGTTGATGTAAAAGCAAATAAAGGTCTGCACATGTTTGAAATGTGTTATTGAGTGAGTTCTAACAGGGAGTTCAATCAAAAGACATCGGAACAAGAATATTGTATGTGAGTTTCAAGTTGATGAAATTGATGTTTTAAGAAGAACTTTGCAAATCAACAATGTTAATAGTTTCATGACAGCAGACCCTTATCAATCCAAACTGCAACATGTTTTAAGAGCAATACAAACACCAATTCCACTATAGATCCAACAGCCTAAACACCAAAACTGTCAAGGTTCAATTCATTTCATGAGCAGCTGTGAAACTTCAACTTACATGGTCAAACATAGCCATGAATCTAAAATCATACAGATGCAGCCATAAAGCACAAAAAACATACATTCATGTTACTTACTGCTTTACATGCAAGCTTTAACTATGAGAGACAAATTTACAACAATGAGGTATGAGTTGACAGATTCCAACTTAAGACAGTTTGAGACAAAATATAATTATGTTGATTAATAGTAACTCTTGTGAATCATCTCAACAAGTAACAAGTCACCAATGCAAACCATAATGTTGGACAGATCCATCAATGCCTTATGATAGTTACTACACAAACCAAGAAGAACCAGTTTTGACAGCAAAGAAACTTGGATAGCAAAACAGCCCTCAAAGTACCAATGTCTCAACAGTAGCAATTTTACAAAACATAGCACCACACCCTAAAATTGTCCTAATGACAGTCAAAGCTATGAGTTCTAAATGGTGACCCCTAACTTCTATCACTAAACTATCCAAACTCCAATACATGATGATACAAAGGTTAGAAATTAATAACAAGTTGGTCATGAGAAAAAAGGTTTTGGTGGCAGTGAATGTGAACTCCACAATAAAGATCAATACATGCTTGCACACAAATCCTGGCCTGAATTCCACTTAGACACACAGTACCTGTACTCTATTCTCAAAGATCACCTAGACAAGGAAATCCTACTGAGTCCTATCTAGCCTACCTAGAACGAGTTCCCACCAATGCTCAGCAGACCTGAGACACTCAAAAATAAACTCCTACCTGTAGTAGGCTGGCTGCACTGAACAACCCACAACCCTCATGACAATATGGACAGCAGACACAAAAACCAAGTCACAAACACACTAAGTCAACAAGGTCTGAATTTCCCAATCTGTCATGAATTCTAGTAATATGAGTTTAAAATGAATCACTCAGGCATCCTACCTAAAACAACAACAGTACCCTAATGGTTAACATGAGCTCAACATAAACCAAAGCAAAAACTGCCCTCAAGGACCTAAACAGAACTGAGACATACCAAAATGAATTGGACAAGTTCACACCCAAGTTCTAGCAGCAAATTTAAACAAGACCCTAATGACAGACCAAAAAGCACACCACCAAGCTAAACAGGTTCAGAAAAAGAGCAAGTTTAAAGTTCAAGAATGAGAGGCACTAAACATGAACATGTTTAAAATGTACCTCCATAACCTAGCTGTCCAACCACACATTAAGTGCTCTTACATACCCTGACCAAGATATGATGCATACCAGCAAGTATAACCATCATGCTAAATCACACACATAGGTCATGCCTAATGAGCTAAACAGATCCAAAAACTATGCACAAAGTTAAGCCTCCAATGAGGAACATCAAACACAAGAATGCTTAATATTAAGTCCCCAATCCTATGCTTCTTATGTTTGACAGTTTTTTCTTTCAAAACAGTTTGTGTGTTCAATCCAACATAACGATGTTTAAGGCAATGCTTAATGGCAGCAGCCACCAATGATCCACAAGCTAAAGTACACAACAGTTGAACTTCCATGACAGCTCTTACTCTCGTGATATATCTATGCACCTACCAAATGCTAGACTCGTCTAGAAATATGAATTAGATCAGGCCTCCAAAAGAGATGCACATAACAATGCTCACAATGCACCTCTAAAATTTAATTGAACAACCTAACATCAAAACCCCACAAAAACTAAGATAACAACCTCTAAACCAAAACAAAAACAGCCTTAAGTCCTCAAGACATGCCTTTATTTTGGTCCTCTAAATCTGTTCCAAGACCAACAACATAAACCTAAATTCTTACAACTTGATAGAAATCTACACCTGAGTTATCAAACTTAACTCTCAAGCACAGTCATGGGTAGCAGTGAAAAATGCAAACAAAAATGGCAGCTGTTTAACCCAATCAACAAACTATCCTTAAATCACTAACAAGCTCAGCTATGGGAAATTTTTTTTGGCAGCAACATACATAAGTTGACACAAAAAGGGTTAAAGCTAAATCTCACCCTCTGTTTCAATAGTGTACACCATCACCTTTACAAAAGCAACAAACTATATACATTGCCCTGAAGACAAACTGACAGCAGTTGTGTAACTCCACCAGAACCAAAAAAAACCTATCACCAAAACCTCTAGCATAGGTATTGGCAGCAACAAACTTGTAAACTTAACAGGACCAAAGATAGCAATGTCAGGTCAAAGCTTAAATGAAAGTTAACAAACTTCCTTCCAGTAACACACACAAGTTTAAGTCAACAATGGTCATGAGCTTTTACTAATGCAACATTCTAGACAGTTTTGGTAGCAAAACTACAGCCTTAACATAACAATGTCTAACTTATAAACCAAATCCATACATATATTATGCACAATAATGAAATGGTTCAAAGCTACATACCTATGGTAGACTAGCTACAAAAGGTCAAGAGTTCCTTCCCTTTGCACCAGCTTGTGAGGTTGCCTCCTCTTGAAGAAAGAATACAATCTTGTGGACAATTTGTGAAAATGGATTTCCAACTAATGTTTGAGGTTATGAACAGCTAGTATGTCATAACCATGAAGTGTTATAAGTGTTAAAGTAGTTGGAATGGATCTAGGTAGTGATTTGGCTCACAATATGCATAAAAGTCAAACTTAAGTGGTGTGAAAGTTGACTTTTTTGATTCAAGGTTTTTTTGGTGAAAATAATGGTGGGATTAGCTTCAAATGGTGATTTTAAGTGTGTGTGGTTTTTTTTATGGTGGTTTAGTGTTTGGAACAAGGGCTGGTGTGAAAAGTGTAAAGTGGTAATTTTTTGTGGTTTTGTGACTTTCTTCACTTTCAAGCAAGGAGAGTAAGAATGAGAGCTATGTGTTTCTGTTTTTTTGGATAGCTCATGTATGAGTTGAAGAGTGGGATGAGGTCTCTATTTATAGGCCAAGAGAGGCATTGGGGCAGATTTGAAGTTTTGGCCTTGGAGGGAGGTTTTTTGGAAGAAAATCTATCTAAGATTTGGTACAGCTGCATACATCAGTTCCTTGGCTCAATGTAGGGAAAAACTCAAGTGGTGTAAGGGTCATGGAGGTGACTGAAGTGAGGCTAGAGAGTAGGAGAGGCTGCAGTGGCAAGTCTTCACCAAAAACGTTTCTCTTTCCTCTATTTTTGAATAAAATAATGTCCACTTGCTTGCCAACTTGCAAAGCTCTCAATACCTCGTTGTTTCTGCATTTTCTAACCATCATTCGCTCTAAATATCAGATTAAGACATGATCCAATGGTTGAGAATGGTCCAAGTGGCTGAAAAGTGAATTTGTGAAAAAGTAGAAATGGTGCACTCAAGTGTGGAGACCCCAACTTTCTGGATTCATAACTCTCAACTCATTAGGGATATGGAGGAGTTCTAGTACTTTTTGGAAAGCTCTCACGGAGCTCTATAACTTTCATGTTTTCATGATCCTCAGATTCCAAGTGGAACTAGGTCAAAAAGCCCTTCAAAGTTGGCTGAAAACATGATTTGCAAGGCCAAAAAACTTAGAAATTTTCTAAGTGTTTTCCCCTCTTGTAATGATTTTGATCATAACTCCCAATCTACTCATTTTTTGCACACGGACCTCTGTGAGAATTTTGTAGGATTTTCAAGACCTTTCCAACAAGCTTTGAACCAACTCAATTGGATGTGTGGTTAAGAAATTATGGTCTTGCCCCTTTCAAAACCCTAATTCCCAACTTTCTCGATTACTCATCCATCCTTGATCCAATGTTCATGAAACTCCATGGATAGGTGTAATATGTCTTTAGTAACATTTTGGCTTCACACCTTGAGGTCAAATTCCTTATGGTTGAAGAGTTGACTTTTTGGTCAACGAAGCGATCGATCGATGACTAACGGATCGACTGTTGTTGTTCTGGGTTCCCTGAGGCCATGAAACTTCTTGTGTAGACTTATTTGGATCATATTAACCTTATGGACCATGATTCAAGCTTTGTAACACTTTTTAAGTCAAAAGTCGAAGTTGTAGTTGACTTTTTAATAAGGAAACCCTAATTAGGGTTCTTGCTCTACACTGTCTCAATTCTCTTGGTAACCACCTCAAATTGGATTCATATTTGAACGAATGGAGTATATTTGATGATGTACTTTATCTTTCATGTAGTCCAATGATTGTCAAATTATCTTATTTGGAATGAAAAACCAAGAACTGACCCAATCTTTACCTTGTGAACCCACATGCTCGATATGCAATAGAACGATGTATGATATGACGAAATGTAGGGTATAAAAGGCTAAAGGTGAAAATGAGGGTGTGACAACTGCCCTTATTTAATCCTCTTGGACCTGAATGTCTGGAGGATAAAGGTGCTCGAACATTCATGGTATAAGAGAATTAAATACTAGAATACCCGGGATTTTCAACTAGATAGGTGTGGGATGAAAGTGGACAGTCAGTGAGATGGCTTGAAGAAGGTGTCTGTTAGGGAGGAAGGGTTAAGGGGAATATGATGATATGCTTGAAATGCAATGCGGAATGAACATGAGTGCTTTTCCAGCTAGAAGGGGAGACACCTCGTAATAGGGAATCATAATTGGCTTGAAGATATTCCTTCTACAAAAGATAGAGAGGACTCAGAAGTATAAAAATGTGAGATGCTCCTTCTACTAAAGGTAGAGAGGACTCTAAAATAAACGACTGTGAGATATTCCTTCTACGAAGGGTAGAGAGGGCTCTAAAAATATAGAAATGAGATATTCCTTCTACGAAAGGTAGAGAGGACTCTAGAATAAATGACTGTGAGATATTCCTTCTATAAAAGATAAAGAGGACTCTAAAAATAAAGGGTTATGTGAGATATTCCTTCTACGAAAGGTAGAGAGGACTCTAAAAATAAAGAAATGAGATATTCCTTCTATGAAAGGTAGAGAGGACTCTAAAATAAACGACTATGAGATATTCCTTCTACGAAAGATAGAGAGGACTCTAAAAATAAACGACTGTGAGATATTCCTTCTACGAAAGATAGAGAGGACTCTAAAAATAAACGACTGTGAGATAGTCCTTCTACGAAAGATAGAGAGGACTCTAAAATAAACATTGGTTTTCCTCTTACGAAAGGCAAGGAGGACTCTTGAACAAAAGATTTGGAGAAAACGTTTCCTTCTACAAAAGGTAAAGAGGACTCTTGAACAAAAGGTTAGGAGAAAAATATTCCTTCTACAAAAGGCAGAGAGGACTCCTGAACAAAAGGTTAGGAGAAAAATATTCCTTCTACAAAAGGCAGAGAGGACTCCAAAACAAAAGGTTTGAAGACAAAATTCCTTCTACAAAAGGCAGAGAGGACTCCAAAACAAAAGGTCTGAAGACATGGTAACTCCTTCTACATCATATAGTGGAGACTCCCTTGGGAGGATATGATCGTATTTCCTTCTGTAACGGCAGAAAGGACTCCAAAACAAAAGGTTAGGAGAAGAAGTTCCTTCTACAAAAGGTAGAGAGGATTCCAGAACAAAAGGTTTGGAGATAATTCCTTCTACAAAAGGTAGATAGGAGACTCCCTTAGGAGAGGACGATCATACTTTCTTCTGCAAAAAGCAGAACAGACTCCTGAACAAAAGGTTAGGAGAAAAATTCCTTCTACAAAAGGTAGAGAGGATACTTACAAAAGGTAAGCTGACAAGAACCTGTACAAAAGGCACGACAAGTCTTACTAAAGGTAAGTTGAATCTGTTGCAAAAGGCAAGGTGGAGATACTTCGTGATGGTGACACAAAAAGACTCACAAAAGGTAAGTTGAGGGCAATAACCATCCTCAGACAAAAGGCAGAGGAAACTTGTAAAGGGTATCAGAACATCATTTGACCTCACAGGCATAACGGCGGAGATGACATTCTTTAAGTATGGTGACCATTCAGTTCTTGGCCACATAGGCATCAAGCGTCCAAATTGATCGAAGATACCCAAAACAAAGTTTGGTCGCATGTAAAAGAGAGCGAGAAACACTTACGAAAGGGAGGCGAAGGGATAAGATTTCATGCGAAAGGCAATGAAATCCCTTACGAACGGTAAGGCGACTCCTATGCAAAAGGCAGAGAGGAGATATTCCGTGGAAAAGACATGGAAGGACTTACAAAAGGTAAGTGGAGGGTAATAACCATCCTCTTGCAAAAGGTAGAGGAAACTTGTATAGGGTATTAGAACATCATTTGACCTCACAGGCACAACGACGGAGATGACATCCTATAATCATGACGACCATTCAGTTCTTGGCCACATATGCATTAAGCGTCCAAATTGATCGAATATACCCAAAACAAATTTTTGTCGCGTGTAAAAGACAGCGAAGAAACGCTTACAAAAGGAAAGCGAAGGAAAAATATTTCATGTGAAAAGCCACAAAATCCCTTACGAAAGGTGAGGTGAGAAGATATCTCAAAATGTACTTACAAAAGGTAAGTGAATGGGTAATAGCCACTCTCATGTAAAGGCAGAGGGAACTTGTAAAGGGTATCAGAACATCATTTGACCTCATAGGCACAACGGCGGAGATGACATTCTTTAAGTACAACGACCATTCAGTTCTTGGCCATATATGCATCAAGCGTCCAAATCGATCAAAGATACCCAACACAAAGTTTTTGCCGCGTGTAAAAGACAACGAAGAAATGCTTACAAAAGGAAAGCAAAAGGATAAGACTTCACGCGAAAGGCAATGAAATCCCTTACGAAAGGTAAGGTGAGAAGATATCTCAAAATGTACTTACAAAAGGTAAGTGAATGTGTAATAGTCACTCTCATGCAAAGGCAGAGGGAACTTGTAAAGGGTATCAGAACATCATTTGACCTCACAGGCACAACGGCGGAGATGACATTCTTTAAGTACAGCGACCATTCAGTTCTTGCCCACATAGGCATCAAGCGTCCAAATTGATCGATGATACCCAACACAAAGTTTTGTCGCGTGTAAAAGAGAACAAATAAATGCTTACAAAAGGAAAGCAAAAGGATAAGACTTCACGCGAAAGGCAATGAAATCCCTTACGAAAGGTAAGGTGAGAAGATATCTCATGCAAAAGGCTCGAAAAGACTTACAAAAGGTAAGCGAAAGGATAAACACTCTTAAAAGATCTTACTAGGATGCCCACATGAAATTCGCGTCTTCGAGAGTCACTGGCTAAGCACTCATGTAATGATGCAGGATGTATGCAAAATGATGAGGATGTAAGGATATGGAGGTGAAGGACGTGCCAAGTATGGTTGGGCTTTTGTTTTGGGTGCCAAGCGAGGTTGGGCTTTGAAGGTGAATTACCAGACAAGAACTAGTGACGAAAGGGTTAAGTTGTCAAGCAAGAAACTGACTCCTTATTTTATTGTCAGACGGGAACTATTTTTTATGGTTTTCCAGACAGGAACTAGACTTTGAAGGGAAAATTAACTACCAGACGGGAACTGGAGTCTAAAGGTAGGCTAAAGAAAAGGGTGACTTGGTTGGGTGGGCCATTAGCATGATTTACCGACACTCGTCCTGAACTCAATGGAGACCGTTGATGGATGGTAGAGATTGCTTAAGAAGCTTAAAGGACTTGTCCCAATTTTAGTTCAACTTGCCCCAATTTGGAAGGATCTTTGGAGAATCTCCTTTAAAAGAGAGATTGGAGGTAGATTTCCAGGAGATGACCTTGAGATGACTTGCCCTAGAATCTTGCATGATGGAGGGATTAGTCCTTGATTAACCGACTCTTGGAGTGATGGGCTTCGATGCACTCATGAGGTAGCTTATCCCAAAATGAGCATTAACAAAGAGATTAGTCCTTGATTAGCCGACTCTTGGAGGGATGGGCTTTGACGTACTCTTGAAGTAGCTTGCCCCAGAATGAGTGTTGAAGCGATTTGATTTATGCTGATTGAACATTGGAAGGACTTCTCCTTTAATCAAAGAACCTCCGAGTGGCCTGCCCCTAGTCGGTAGAGTCTTGTGATGATTCTCTTCTGATCAATCGATTTTTAAATGACTCTCCCCATAATCAAATGATGCTTGGGAGTTTTCTAACTTCATAATCATTGGATGTCAATGCCCCTGATCCACAGGACCATAAGGTGCTCTTGATTCTGGTCAACTTTGATGAATGGTCAAATCCTTTTTGATTACTCTTTGTTGGAATTTCCTTCATGTCAAGTACTGACTTGCAATTTAAATTGTTTATTCACAAATGGTAATTCTAATGAGATTCTCATGCAAAATTTGAAAACATTAATTATTAGAATGATGTGAAAGTGTGTGACAAATGGACCATTAGTCCAAACGTAGTGTTGATTTAGTTGGTGTGAAAGATATAGTAGGAATATTACACCAATGCAAATCTGTGGGGAGCCAGTTTACGCAACCTTGCTGTAACATGCTTTTAGAATAAACCCCGCCTCAATTAGGTCTTTTGAGGGTTGTAACGTGGTCTGGCTCACAGTTATAGAAACAAAGGATATAAGGCTCAAAGTTTGATTTTAACCCACCCTTTCTTCATGACATTCTCCAGTCCTACGTTCAGTTAATTTGGTACACACATGTCTAGAGTTGGATGGTGTAAGAATGAAGATGAGAATTCAAGGCTCGTTTGAAATGGCAATCACTTCATCTTTTTTCATGGATGTCAGCGACCCTTTGATGTTTTCCATGGTGGTCACTGAATCTTATCTTGCTTTGAGGATTTGAGGGCCCTTATATATATATATATATATATATATATATATATATATATATATATATATATATATATATATATATATATATATATATATATATATATATATATATATATATATATATATATATATATATATATATATATATATATATATATATATATATATATATATATATATATATATATATATATATATATATATATATATATATATATATATATATATATATATATATATATATATATATATATATATATATATATATATATATATATATATATATATATATATATATATATATATATATATATATATATATATATATATATATATATATATATATCCCTAACTTTTGCCTAAGTTGCCTCTTTAGGTGTTCAACTTAGCGGGCCTTTCTCTTAATATATCTTTTTTTGAAAGGCTTGTGACTGCCAAGTCATTTGAAGAACACATGCCATAATAGGAGGTTTCATCTTGAAACTCAAATGTGTAGTCAGATCAACTGAACACTACCCATGCCCCAGGTTAAGTGTAAGAGTTTAAATCTGAAGGAAACTTCTACTTCTAGGCTCGAAGTGGTTGACTAGGGACTAACTCCTTATCTCTCCAGTGTTTGAGGATTTGAAACAATGCATGTACATCATCAACAAGATTTTATCCGAAAGCATACAATTGCAATTATGGGTATTTTGTTTTCGTCATCCTCCCTCCAAAGTTTGCTAAAACAAATATTTGATAAAGAAAGTGGACGAGAGGTAAATGTATATTTTTTTATATAAGTGAAGAAAGAATGAGCGAATGCGACGTGATTAATTCAAAAAGCATGGTTACTTCATTAATATTACCATTCAAAACAAACAATGTTTAAAAACAAGTAGCAAATAACAGGAAATAAACTTCAAATGCCTAGAAATGACAAGATCTAAAAATTGCCAGCATTGGGTACTGGACTTTTTCTTTCTTGACCTGAAGTTGGGCTAGTCTTCTTGCTCATTGAGACCATGATGATAACCATCCCCACACCCACTCTTAAAAGCTTCTTCCATGACAAAAATCGATGAGCTTGCCTGACCAGATGAAGGGTTGACGTTGATTTGAAGGCCTTGAGGCGTAAATGAAATCGATCTGGACTCAATCAACCTTTGTACCTGGTACTTTAAACTTTTACAATCCTCAATCGTGTGTCCAGGTGCCCCAGAGTGGAATACACACCTGGCATTTGCATCATAGCCTAGAGGAGGTGGTGTTGGAGGAGGACCAAATTCTCTTAGCTGGACCAATGAGTTACTGAGTAACAAAGGGAGGAGTCGACTGTATGACATGGAAATTGGGTCAAAGCGTTTCTCCGGCCTCCTTGGTTTGTTCTGGCCTCGTAGGGTAGAGTTTTACCGCTGATCTGGATATTGATTCTTACTCCGTGGTCGGTTCTTCTGACTTGACTGAGGATCAGGTAATGGTCGTCGATAGGTACGCTTTGTAGGTCTAAGTGGTAGGTCATATTCACAAGGCATCTCTTGACTTGAGGGAGTCTTAAGCACTTCCATAGGATCAAAAATTTTTGTGACAACAATTGGTGCAGGGTTACTTTCCTTCCTCATCCGTGTTTGCAGGATCTCCATAATCAAGTTCACCTGAGTTTTTAGTTGCTTGACCTCCTCTTTCAACAATTCTTGGCCTTTAAGAAGCTCTTCCATAGTGATCTGAGACATGTTTCCAGTCCTGAGCGAGTGTCGGAAAATCAGCTAGCCTGGTTAGAAACAAAAGGTGGTAGGAGGTTATCGTGGGAATGGCATGCAGAATGCAGATGCAATGCTCATGCAATGGATTGAATGCACTGGGATGCAACGCGCTTAATATGATTTTTAGTATACGGGATCACAGGTCAAAGGTACATATCAAGGATAAAAGTTAATTGATCGTAACACAAGGTTCGCACCAAGTGTGGTCTAAGGTTTAATAGGGATCCCAAAGTCATGGATTCATATGACACGATATGAACATATCGGATGATGACTCCATCACATGAACCTCTTTTGGGTGAGGTCCTCGTACCGAACCATGCGAGAAGAATTTCTCGGGGACCCATACTACGAGACCATCGACACTGGGTTCTAGACAAGGATTTCAGAGTCATGGACTTCCTTGACTGTTTGTTACGTATGTCAGTCATTGCCAGGCAACAACTCCATCAAGAAAGTCTCTTCTGAACGAGGTCTTCGTATCGATCCATACGAGAAGAGCTTCTCGAGGACCCATACTACATGACCATCAATCTTAGTTGGCCAATGGTTTAAGGTTCTAAAAGGTCCTTAGAGTAATAGATTCCTAAGAAAACATTGGTTCAACATGCCAAGAGCTTGACGGTTTCCATCATTCTCAAGGAAATCTACTCTAAGCGAGGTTCTCGTATCGACTATCACGAGATGAGCATCTCGGAAGCCCATACTACTCAACCTCTCCTATCTCAATTTTAACACTCTAGACTCGGGTATAGAGTCTTTCCCTTAAGTTTTCCACCAAAGTAACCAATCCATACCACGACGAATGAAACCAAATATGGTGAGATACAATTGAATAATAAGGGAAAGTGATAAACAAGCAAATAAAAAGAAAGGACCCAAAAACGCAAAAGAACCTAGGTTAGGCTTGACTTTCTTAGGAAAATTCCCCAGCAGAGTCGCCAGTTGTTGCTACGTGAAAAATGACACAGAGTCGCCACCAGATTTTATTTATCCCAAAGTAGGGAAAGGGAAATAGCGATAAAACCTTTAGGGAAAGGAGCATGGTCATCGCAACCAAGTCTTAGGGTTAGGGAGTCAGTTATACGAGGGGAAGGTATTAACACCCCTCGCATCCATCGTACTCGATGGGAACCTTCTAGGTTGTTTGGCGTGAATGGGTGTTTTATTCTTAAAGTTTGCTTGCTTAAAAGAGAAGAGGGGTTGGTTTTTTATTAGAGTGCTCGCCAAGGATTGAGGCCCTTGTGCCTACGTATATTCACTTGTAGGAAGTGAAGAATCAGAGCATTCGTAGTTCATGGGCTACAGTGAAAAATGGGAAGTTTGGGTGGACAATGCTAACGTGCGCATTCTATCAGTTAGGTGTGTTGCGGCTCGCTCATGGAGTCTTATGCGTTACCTGTTTGCGGTAGAGCGGACGTAACATGTCCTTTTTGGGTGATGAGGAACGGATGACTAAAGGTGGAAAAGAAAAAAAAAGAGTGCTCGCTAGGATCATCGCAATCCTATGCCTATGTATTCTCAACATGTGTGAGAAATTAGAGCAGCCGTAGTTCGGCCACTTAAGATATGATTGTGTGTTGGTTAATTTTATACCTTGAAAAAGGGTTTTCGGATGATGCCCTAAGGCAAAAATAAGTTTGATGAGTTGATATTATTTTTAGGTTTTTTAAGAGAAATCGTTCTTGATTAGGATTACACAAAAGACTTAGGATAAAGATGAATGTTTCGAATAACCAAGTCGAGCGCCTTGTATTCAAAACATTCGGAACGAGTGTAGGAGGGTTCCATTCTCATTCCTTCTCCACTACCTTAAAGTCCATGGTGTATAACCCTAATCACATATTTATTGTGTTTTGGGATTTTTATGAGAAAAAGTACCTCTTGATGTTGTATCAAGGGTTTTATTGTTGGTAAAAATATTTGAAGTGACGCGAACAAGGTCGATGGTGATGCACGAGGCACTCGACTTACAAGGTTGAAAATGGCTCGATAAAATCGAGAGTTAGGAGGGTGAAAACCCTAAAATGAATTACAATTTTCATTTAATATAAAGTGTTTCTAAAATATAAATTTTAGAATTCTTTAAACATTATATGAAAATATACATTAATACAAAAATTTAGCAAAAAGAATCACTTAAAAATGAAGAAGTTATGTTAATTTGAATTTTGAAGAAAAATCAAAGAAAATAGTAATTAAAAAGAAAGGAATGTTCATACCAAGGGTTGAACCCGCGTCTGGTGGTTGCCAGGTCAAAACTCTTACCGCACCAACCAAAGCATGCGTGTATGAAATTTGATGGAAAAGAAAACTTAAATATTATAAGTGCTGAAAAAACATAAAATGCTAAAAAAGTGTCCTCACTGAGGATCGAACCAAGGACAATAGGCATGGCAAGGCTCTTAAGGGCAAGGCAATAACCACTGGGGTGGCGATACATCCAGTGTATCAAGCCACCCCAGTTAAATATGTATTAAACAAGGTAATTTTTCTGGGCAAGCCTAAGGCAAAACCAAGTGAAATGCATAAAAACGATTTGATCACAACTTTGTCAAAACTCAATCAATTTCAGTGAAATTTAAGTCTAACCTGCTTGAAATTTGACAAGGAATGTAATGGTAACCACCATTTTTCAAAATGAAACACACACATTGAAATTCGAATGAACATGCAATTTAAAGCTTTGAGATGCATTTTAAGTTCAATTGATTGAAACAAGTTGATGTAAAAGCAAATAAAGGTCTGCACATGTTTGAAATGTGTTATTGAGTGAGTTCTAACAGGGAATTCAATCAAAAGACATCGGAACAAGAATATTGTATGTGAGTTGCAAGTTGATGAAATTGATGTTTTAAGAAGAACTTTGCAAATCAACAATGTTAATAGTTTCATGACAGCAGACCCTTATCAATCCAAACTGCAACATGTTTTAAGAGCAATGCAAACATTTGTTTAATATATGCAAACACCAATTCCACTATGGATCCAACAGCCTAAACACCAAAACTGTCAAGGTTCAATTCATTTCATGAGCAGCTGTGAAACTTCAACTTACATAGTCAAACATAGCCATGAATCTAAAATCATACAGATGCAGCCATAAAGCACAACAAACATACATTCATGTTAGTTACTGCTTCACATGCAAGCTTTAACTATGATAGACAAATTTACAACAATGAGGTATGAGTTGACAGATTCCAACTTAAGACAGTTTGAGACAAAATATAATTATGTTGATTAATAGTAACTCTTGTGAATCATCTCAACAAGTAACAACTCTAAATCTAAAGACAGTCACCAATGCAAACCATAATGTTGGACAGATCCATCAATGCCTTATGATAGTTACTACACAAACCAAGAAGAACCAGTTTTGACAGCAAAGAAACTTGGATAGCAAAACAACCCTCTAAGTACCAATGTCTCAACAGTAGCAATTTTACAAAACATAACACCACACCCTAAAACTGTCCTAATGACAGTCATAGTATGAGTTCTAAATGGTGTCCCCTAACTTCTATCACCAAACTGTCCAAACTCCAATACATGATGATACAAAGGTTAGAAATTAATAACAAGTTGGTCATGAGAAAAAAGGTTTTGGTGGCAGTGAGTGTGAACTCCACAATAAAGATCAATACATGCTTGCACACAAATCCTGGTCTGAATTCCACTTAGACACACAATACCTGTACTCTATTCTCAAAGATCACCTAGGCAAGGAAATCCTACTGAGTCCTATCTAGCCTACCTAGAACGAGTTCCCACCAATGCTCAGCAGACCTGAGACACTAAAAAATAAACTCCTACCTGCAGTAGGCTGGCTGCACTAAACAACCCACAACCCTCATGACAATAAGGACAACAGACACAAAAACCAAGTCACAAACACACTAAGTCAACAAGGTCTGAATTTCCTAATCTGTCATGAATTCCAGGAATATGAGTTTAACATGAATCACTCAGGCATCCTACCTAAAACAACAACAGTACCATAATGGTTAACATGAGCTCAACATAAACCAAAGCAAAAACTGCCCTCAAGGACCTAAACAGGACTGAGACATACCAAAATGAATTGGAAAAGTTCACACCCAAGTTCTAGCAGCAAATTTAAACAAGACCCTAATGACAGACCAAAAAGCACACCACACAAGCTAAACAGGTTCAGAAAAAGAGCAAGTTTAAAGTTCAAGAATGAGAGGCACTAAACATGAACATGTTTAAAATGTACCTCCATAACCTAGCTGTCCAACCCCACATTAAGTGCTCCTACATACCCTGACCAAGATATGATGCATACCAGCAAGTATAACCATCATGCTAAATCACACACATAGGTCATGCCTAATGAGCTAAACAGATCCAAAAACTATGCACAAAGTTAAGCCTCCAATGAGGAACATCAAACACAAGAATGCTTAACATTAAGTCCCTAGTCCTATGCTTCTTATGTTTGACAGTTTTTTCTTTCAAAACAGTTTGTGTGTTCAATCCAACATAACAATGTTTAAGGCAATGCTTAATGGCAGCAGCCACCAATGATCCACAAGCTAAAGCACTCAACAGTTGAACTTCCATGACAACTCTTACTCTCTTGATAAATCTATGCACCTACAAAATGCTAGACTGGTCTAGAAACATGAATCAGATCAGGCTTCCAAAAGAGATGCACATAACAATGTTCACAATGCACCTCTAAAATTTAATTGAACAACCTAACATCAAAACCCCACCAAAACTAAGATAACAACCTCTAAACCAAAACAAAAACAGCCTTAAGTCCTCAAGACATGCCTTTATTTTGGTCCTCTAAATTTGTTCCAAGACCAACAACATAAACCTAAATTCCTACAACTTGATAGAAATCTACACCTGAGTTATCAAACTTAACCCTCAAGCACAGTCATAGGCAGTAGTGAAAAATGCAAACAAAAATGGCAGCTGTTTAACTCAATCAACAAACTATCCTTAAATCACTAACAAGCTCAGTTATGGGAAAATTGTTTTGGCAGCAACATACATAAGTTGACACAAAAAGGGTTAAAGCTAAATCTCACCCTCTGTTTCAACAATGTACACCATCACTTTTACAAAAGCAACAAACTATATACATTGCCTTGAAGGCAAACTGACAGCAGTTGTGTAACTCCACCAGAACAAAAAAAAACCTATCACCAAAACCTTTAGCATAGGTATTGGAAGCAACAAACTTGTAAACTTAACAGGACCAAAGATATAAATTTCAAGTCAAAGCTTAAATGAAAGTTAACAAACTTCCTTTCAGTAACACACACAAGTTTAAGTCAACAATGGTCATTAGCTTTTACTAATGCAACATTCTAGACAGTTTTGGTAGCAAAACTACAACCTTAACATAACAATGTCTAACTTATAAACCAAATCCATACATATATTATGCACAATAATGAAATGGTTCAAAGCTACATACCTCTGGTAGACTAGCTACAAAAGGTCAAGAATTCCTTCCCTTTGCACCAGCTTGTGGGGTTGCCTCCTCTTGAAGAAAGAATACAATCTTGTGGACAATTTGTGAAAATGGATTTCCAACTGATGTTTGAGGTTATGAACATCTAGTATGTCATAACCATGAAGTGTTACAAGTGTTAAAGTAGTGGGAATGGATCTAGGGTTCTTGCTCTGCACTGTCTCAATTCTCTTGGTAACCACCTCAAATTGGATTCATATTTGAACTAATGGAGTATATTTGATGATGTACCTTATCTTCCATGTAGTCCAATGATTGGCAAATTATCTTATTTGGAATGAAAAACCAAGGACGAACCCAATCCTTACCTTGTGAACCCACATGCTCGATATGCAATAGAACGATGTATGATATGACGAAGTGTTGGGTATAAAAGGCTACAGGTGAAAATGAGGGTGTGACAAATATGTATGCTTTTCTCACCAGAACTCTCCTCAAAGTCATTATCACTCTCCCTAGGATTTTCTATTTGTTCTTCACTACTGGTTATTACAACATCCACATGTCTCTCAGGGAAGGGTCCTAGAGGTGTTTGTGTAAGTAGAGAGATTTGAGTCTTCAATGCCTCACTATGAGTCGCAAGGGAATCGACCATAACGTTCATCTTCCTAAGGTTTTCATTAATTTGGAGATGTTGTTTTCTAAAATCTTCACTTTGAAGAGTTTGTGTCTCCACAAAGTGCTCCATCATAGATTATATCCTAGAGTGAGTAAGCGTCGCATTGACTTCCTCTATTAATAGTTCGAGGTTGGATTTATTGAAATCTTGTGGTTCCTCAAAATATTGGGAGTGGTAATTGTAGAGGGAATTTGGGTGAGAGTGAGTTGGCAACGTATTGAAATCCTCCATTAATATTTTGAGGTCAAATTTAAGCGGATCTTGTGGTTCCTCAAAACATTGGGGGTGGTAATTATAAAGGAAATGTGGGTTATACATAGTAATTGAGATAAGAGTGCCTTAGTCTACACTATGCAACAACGGAATCACAATATTGACTGTTGGTCCCCAACAACGCTGCCAAAAACTTGATGCTCTGCAAGTGCACGAAAATTCGAAGTAATATAAAAGATTTTCGAACCCACAAAGACCAATGTCAACCTACCATTATCTATTGTTGCGATGTAAAGCTAAGGCTAATGGGATTCTAAATTGGGGTGCAAGTAAGAATTAAAATGGAAATTAAAACTAGACCTAAATCAAGATATGATAGAATATCGGTATGTCGTTTCATCGGTCATCGGGGATTCAATAATTCATGGACATTTGTTAAAAGATGAAAAATATTAGTCTGTAGGAAATAATCATTTAAAATTCCTTATCTCACACTCCCGTGTTTATTGACTCAATCTATACTCTCAAATCAGAATGCAGGCTCTTGCTCTCTCATTTGTATTTAAAAACACTTTTTGAAAATAAGCAGATCCTAATTAATTCTAAAGCGCTCCTGCTGCATTTAGAATTAATGTATGGTTTCATCTATCTGGGTAGAATCTCAAACTCTCGCTTATCTTGATCCTAACCTTAGTTCCTTTTTACTATTGTAGCAAAAGTTGATGGTTTCATAATAAGAAACCGGGACCAGAGAAATAGACTTGTTTAGGTTATGTCATGAATTGATGGAATCCCGTCCAACTGATTTATTTACATACCAATATTAACTAGTTTAGCCAGACATGGCTTGCATGCTATTAAGAGAATCAATCCTAATACTAAACAGAAAAATAAACAAAATGCATAAAAATAACAAGGACAATAAAAGCAAATAAATGGAACCTGACAATTACGAAGAACAAAAAACACTTAGATTAATACCAGCATGCTTGGTATTCAGTACAAGTCCATGCATAAACAACAAATCCTAAAACTAAGGGGCAATGGCTTCTTAATGTGAAAAGCTATTGCTTTTATAAGTAAATTAGAAACTGTCTAAAAAACTAAGAAAAGTAAATTCTGGTCAAAATAAAAATCCCCCCTCTTTGGAAACCGGCTTCTGACTTTATACTCTTGTGTGCCTTCGTGGGTTACAAACGGTTTTTTTTTGCGTGAGAATCAAATTCCAGGAAGAGGTCTGGACGTGTAGAGAATATAAGAAGTAGTGGAGAAAAGAAAGGAGAAAAAGTAGTGCATGAGGTGGCACTTGCCACTTTCTCCTATTTTTTAGTGTGGCAAGTGCCACTTCCCCTTTCCTTTTAGTGTGGCAGGCGCCACTCCCTCTTCCTTAATAAGGGTGGCAGGCTCCACACCTATGTGGCAAGTGCCACTAGTGTGTAGTGGCTCCCACCCTTTTCTTTTTATTTTCTTTTCTATTTATTTCCTTCCATTTTCTTTCCATTTTCTTCCTTTTCTTTCCTCATTCCTACAAAAACAAACAAAATGATTAAATAATATGATAAAAATCAGACAAACTAATAATAATCGAAGGTAAAATCTATGTAAGTCAAGTCAAATAAACGATATAATTTCGCGTTATCAAGTCTCTATGTACCTTCGTTATTATAAGTATGAGAAAATGAACTTGTGTAAAAAAACTTTTAGATCCTGTATGCCTCGAAGAAGAAAAAATCAATAAGTGTAACTTGTATGCTTTAAGTTTGTAATGGACTTTGAATTTCCTTGGACACTTTAAGTTAAGTTTCTAGCTTTTCAAATAAAAAACTCCAATTTGCACTTCCTCTTCCTCTTTATATAAACCCTTGGGATGTAAACACATGATATTTACAAATAAACTTGAACTTGTAATCACATATTTACAAATGATATGAACTTGAACTTGTAATCACATATTTACAAATGATATGAACTTGAACTTGAACTTTGTTTCTTTCAATCTAAACCTTATGAGAAGTATGAATTTTGTAACTTGTATTTCAAATCTTCAAGATCTTGAATTTTCATGGCAACTTGAATTCTTGAATTTAATCATATGACAAACTTGAATTTTAAGAAGCAACGATTGTGAATCTTGTCTTGGGTTCTAATCACATGAATCCACAATCTTGACATTAATCTTGTATGTCTTGAATTGATAAAGTTTGATATCTTGATCATATGGTTTAAGCTTGGAATTAAACTTTGAATTTTAGCATTAAAGGCATGAACTTCATATTGAAACTCATGATGACATCAACAATGAATCTACAAACATTGAACGTCACTTTGAGATCTTATAGCGAAAAATTGATTCAAGATCCTTATTCAAACATGCAACCTCACGATATCAACAAGAAATTTTCAATTCCTTCTTTTAAAATCAAAAGATCGTAATAGTTCAAACTCCTCACAAGGAACAAGATTAAACTTGATCTTTAAATTAATTGTGAATTCAAGAGACTACGCATTCTAATCTGATGAAGTTTTGATATACAATGAAGACACATTCTTTTACATCTATTCTTGAAAAAAACATAATTCTGTCAACACCAACCCCATACCTCAAACCATACTTCATATCAAAGGATAGGAAAGCTTCTGAGGAGTCTTGGATAAAATGACTTTGTATTGATCCCAGGGCTATAAGAAGGAGAGAATGTATTTCTTTTAAATCCACAAGAATTCAACCACTATTTGTGGGGGACCATGATCCTGATGAACACACACAAGACCTTTATGACCTTTCTTAACAATCCTGTCTTCACAAATGAAACAAACAACATATAGTAATTTGGTTAGATATGCATGTATGGTTGTCCTAAGATGATGTGCAAGAGGACATAGAATCTAAGGGTAAAATTTGGGGTATGACATCTCCTATTGAATAAATGGAGGACAAGAGACCAATAAAGGATGAGTTTGCTGATGATTACATCCTCGCTGTTATTGGTGTCCCTTGGTTTGCAGATTACGCGAACTATTTGGCAGGTGGGGTAATCCCTGAGGATTTTGATTCTAACAGGAAGAAAAAGTTTTTACATGATTGCAGGTTCTACTTGTGGGATGACCCATTCTTGTACAAACGAGGAATAGACGGATTGGTGATAAGGTGTGTTCTAGAGGATGAACAGAGGGGCGTTCTGAAAGCTTGCCATGATTCAAACTATAGAGGACACTATAGTGGTGATAGGACCGCATCAAAAGTCCTTCAGTCGGGATTATATTGGCCCATATTGTTCAAGGATGCCCAAGACATAGTCAAGGAGTGTGAAAGATGTCAGAGAACAAGCAATATTTCGAAAAGGAATCAGATGTCTCAGAATGCCATGCTAGAGGTTGAGCTGTTTGATGTTTGGGGCATATACTTTATGGGTCCGTTTCCACCGTCATTTGGAAAGAACTACATTCTAGTGGCAGTGGACTATGTATCGAAATGGGTAGAAGCAGTAGCCTTACCGACTAATGATGCCAAGGTGGTGGTTAAATTTTTGAAAGAAAACATTTTTGCTAGGTTTGGAGTACCAAGAGCGCTTATTACTGATGAAGGAACTCACTTCCTAAATCATCTTATGGAAAGGTTACTAAAGAAATACAATGTGAAACACAAAATTGCCACTCCATACCATCCCCAAACAAGTGGCCAAGTTGAAGTTTCAAACCGGCAACTCAAGCAAACCCTAGAAAAAATGGTTAGTTCATCTCGAAAGGATTGGGCAACCAAGTTGGACGATGCACTGTGGGCATATAGAACTGCATTCAAGACACCCATAGGTATGTCTCCCTACCAACTTGTTTATGGAAAAGCTTATTAGTTGCCTCTAGAGCTGGAACACAAAGCTTTGTGGGCCTCAGAATTCCTTAAATTAGATCTTATAAAAGCGAGAGATTCCCGAATCCTTCAGCTTCATGAGCTCAAATAATTTCGGAATCAAGCGTACGAGAATGCCAAATTATATAAAAATCAAACTAAAAAATGGCATGATCGTAGGATACAAAGAAAGGAATTTTAGGAAGGAAAATTGGTCCCATTATTTAATTCCAGGTTGAAGATGTTTCCTGGGAAGTTGAGGTCTAGGTGGTTAGGACCGTTTGTTGTGAAAAATGTGTTTCCCCATGGAGTTATCGAACTAAAAAAATCAAGCAAACGGGGACACCTTCAAGGTTAATGGGAAGAGGCTAAAGCCTTATTACCAAGGCCAAGAGAGTGGTCGGATAGAAGATGTTCGTCTTACAGGATAAGATGAACGATCGTCCAGCCATGCGATGTTAAACAAAGCGCTTCGTGGGAGGCAACCCACACATTTATTTCTAACCATGTTGTTTTCTTTTGTTTTTTTAGGGTTGTTAGGTATGCACTGGGCCCCTCACAGAAGAGCGAAGACGCCCCAAAGAATAATACTTTTGAGCAGGCATAATAAAAATCAAGTGTACTTGAGAAAAAAAACAGAGAACAATTGAAAAATTGGTGAATTTGTGAAAAAATAGGGGCCTGACACGGTCGCCCGTGTCACCGGACACGACCCGTGTCAGGATGGGTACATAAAGTGAAAAAGAAAAAAAAATTTGATGACTCCCAGTAGACTGACACGGCCCGTGTCAGCTCTACTGGGACAAGGGACCTTCTTGCATGAAAAACTGTGGAAGATAGAACCCTGACATGGTGGACCCCATACGAACTCACACCTCTTAATTGCCCAATTACACTCATTTAATCCTCTTTACATCAGAATTTCTCCATCTCTATCTCACTTTTTATCTTCAATCCTCATTATTCTCCACTTCCTCTAAAAACTCCATAACCACCATAAATCAAAGCTTCCATCTTTCACCTTTCCGTTCACTCAAACACTAGTCCACCTTCATAAAAAGTGTCCAATTTTCTACCCTCTATCCCTTTTCGCAAGTTTTTCCACTAACCTTATATTTTGTTTTTCTTGATTTTCCTTTTTGTATGTACACAAAAATGCCTCCCAAGAGATTGGTAAAAGGTAAGCAATCGGTTGCAGAACCTTCGAGGTTAAGAAAAAGGGTCAGTCGGACGCCAAATGCGCACTACATCATCTTTGCCAACCTGAAACATGAGAAGCGTTACTCCTACCACGTCAAGCGTAAGATAATGCTGACCAAGTATATTTGTAATAAAACTCTGTCTAAGTTAGGCTTAAGCGTTGAAACCAATAGAATGTTTCATGTCTTAGGAATGCTTGAGTTTATGCATTTGGAATCTCCCACTTTTGAACGCATAACTTTGGAATTTTTAAGCACTATTGAATTTCATTTAAACAAAAGATGGACAGGGACGATGAGGTATTTCTATGGTTCAATGAAGTTTCGGTTGTTTAACACCGATCATGAACTCAGTGTCGAGGAGTTAAGAGGCATCCTCCGACTCCCATTATATGGCCCCGGAGCTATTCCGAAAAGCTTTGATGGTAAGGATATTTGGACGGTTGTAACAGGTAAAACAAGTTATATTGCAAAAGGTGCTAAAGCATCGGGAATCCAAAATCAGTGTTTCAGATATGCTCAGAAAGGTTTAACATACACCTTGTTTGGCAGAGGGGATAACACAGGGGTTGCTACATAGAGAGAGCTATATTTTCTTTATGCTATGGTTAATTCTGAAATGGTGAGTGTAGCTGCCTTTGTAGTAAATTACTTAGGCAGAGTAGGAAGGGCGACCCAAGGAGGTATATCTGTTGGAGGGATGATCACTCAAATAGCTGAACATTTCAGATATAACTCTGCTGCACTGAATGATACACTAGTGGCAGGTAAGAATAGATTGGATATGGCTGCCCTAGTCCAACAGGGTATGATTTCTCTCACTCCCACTTGTTATTGCTCTCCTTGACCCCGACAAAGTAAGTATTTCTGACCAGAATAATTAGATTAGTGATAGTACCTTCCAAGATGAGGATGAGTACAATGTTGAGAATGTTTCTGCAGGTGAGCATGATGAGGAGAATGTTCCAGAGCAGGAGAAGTTTGTTCCTTCCCATGAGATACCCATCAATGCAGGTGCTGAATCATCATCCACGACTGAGGACAACTGGTCGTGGGTGCGCAACAAGATCAGATACCTTCAGGGGGAGCAAACTCGCCAAGGGGCGATCATGGTTGAGATGCATGCCATGATGCAACAACTGATGTTGCAATTCCCTCCCCCGCAGTGAAGCTGTGTATGTTCCCCTCTCTAACTTGTACTGAAACATTGGGGTCAAGGTTTAGTTCAAGTGTAGGGGAGTTTATGTTTTCAGTTTTTGTATTTGTTTCTATTTGTTTTTACTTTGATCTTGGTATGTTATGTTGTGTATGTTACAGATTTGTGGGTTTCTGTTTGTTTCAAGCTGTTTGTTTTTACCAGCGGATGAGAAAATTAAACCCCTATTGGATCTCTAGGAAGCCCCAAAATGTTGATATTGCTGAATAAAATGATTGGACGCGACTTTGTGACACCAGACTGTTTTTGGAGTACTGTGCACCAGAACCAGATAGAAAACTGCACCATACTAGAAGCAATTTGGAACCTGTTGAGCTAGACCAAACACGGTGAGGGACACAAAGCTAAACACATTAGTCATCATGAGAGAGTTTCAGGTATGCCTTTATCGCTCTGAGCTTGCGTACTGTCTATTTAAGTTTCACTGCACACTTATACACACCGAGATAATTTTTTTTGTTAACCTAGATTCGTTATAGCCACCCTTTGTATGTTACCCTTTGTTAACCCAATTTGATCCATTTTCCCTTTGTTTGTTTATAACCACGTTATGTGAACCATTAGCCTAAACAGTTCCCTACTTTGGTCAGATAGGTGTTGTTAATATAATCTGTGGAAAAATTCTAAGTTTGGGGTGGAGATGTAAAAAAGAACTAGGTAAGTGCAATTGAAAAAAAGAGCATATATGATTCAAAGAAAAAAGAAAAAGAAAAAAAATATAGAAAAGAGATTATGAGAAAAAATAAAGCACTTACCTAGCGGAAAAAGTTAGTTTGAAGAGTAAGAATACATGCTAAAGAAGATCATTTGAGTAGAAACTAATGAATTCCGATGAAAAGGTGTTGAATACCTCTAATCAATGCAAATAACATAGTGAAAATGACGACACTGACTCTGAGCCATAACCACTTGCTTTCCTATTTTATTTGTTTATCCCACCATGATTCTAAGCCTAGTTACAACCATAAAAGAACTCAAAAGGTGTGTGTGTGTGTGTGTGTGTGTGTGTGTGTGTGTGAGAGAGAGAGAGAGAGAGAGAGAGAGAGAGAGATGAAGATAGATGATATTTAAGTTTATGAGTTGATTTTGCGTGCTCTAACTGTGAGTGTAAACACTTTAACCCATAGAGATTTTGGTGAGAGTGTGGAAAAAGCTGACAGGTAAAGAATTGCTTTGATGTGGAAGTGTAGCAGAAGGTTCAGATCGGGGAAGCAGGAAACTTGATGGAAAAAGTGAAAAGAGAGTCGCGAAACACATCAACAGTGTTGTGGTAAGTCGTCTTTGCAATTTGGGGGTGACCTGTTGTCGCTACTGCGAAAATCGGCGCCGGCTGAACAGAAGAGTCACCACCTTTCGTTATTTATCCCTCAGAACGGGAAAGGAAACGATCAGAAAAACCTGACGAAGAAAGGTAAGACAAGGTCATCGCAACCATTGTCTGGGTTCGGGAGTCGGTTACGCAAGGGGAAGGTATTAGCACCCCTCACGTCCGTCGTACTCGACGGGATCCACGCTTGGTGTTTATAAGGAAAAGGGTGTGTTTATCTATATACGTTAGTGGTCAGTCTGAAAAGAAAAGAAAAGGACAGGACTCAACAGAACATACGGTGTTCTGGGCCTACGTACTCCCTCGTGCAATGGGAAAGTCAGAGTCAACGTAGTTCGACTACCTACGTCTAGACGGGGGGTAAGGTTGCTCGCCAGGACATCGCATCCTGTGCCTACGTACATCCACACGGTATGGAAGATCAGAGCAAACGTAGTTCGGGCTACGCACGACACAAGCTGTTCAAGTGTTTTTTATGGGAAAATGCACCTTAACCAAGGGTTTTCACAGTCCAGGAGGACAAAAGGTTTTGATGTTTGTTCAAATCTTTTGACGGAAGAAATGAATTTACTTTTGTTTTATCCTTTATTAAGTGTTTTTCTGTTGTTTTGAGAAAGGAAAGAGACACCCTAAAACTATGGTTGAAAAGGGGAATCTACCTAATGTTATCATGCCTGGTTAACCAACCTAATGTCTATCATAACTCCTCCACAGCAGAGAAGTTAGAGCTCCTAAGGGATCATGGCAACAGAACTAAACAGCAAATATGAATCACTGCAAAGTAAAGAAATACTGGAAATATCCATGAATGCAACAACCAAACAAGCAAGGCACAAAGGCCACAAACCACAGAGGCAAGGGAGCTCAGCTCTACCAAATACCAACAAGCAAAGCCATTCAATAACAATCAAGCAGAAGGAGGACCACCTCAACTTCTCATGCACACAAGCAGGCTTACTTCTAAGATGCACCTATCTCAGAAATATCTATATGAACCCCTAAGTCTAATGCAACACAGCACCACGCAAGTCAATCAACACAAAGAGAAGGCTAACCAGCCTGGCAAATTCCTATCCCAAAAGCAAGAAACTAACCCTGAGCAAGACCCTAAACAACCCTAAAACAAAACCCTAATCTACCCTAAAGCAAAACCCTAAGCAAAACCCTAAGCAACACCTTAAACAACACCCTAAAGGGAGAAATCAATCCCATTCTTCGAGCTTCAAGACAAGCTTACCAAAGAAAGGGAGCTAAGTAGACAGACCCATAGTGCCTTCTTCGGGAAAGTACTAGGAGGCTTCTACTTAGGAATCATATCCCATGTGGCTCAACAACTGTGAACGGTTTACATTCCTCCTCAGGAGGAACTAAACTCACATGAAGGCTCCAACATCATTGGATACTTAAGAAATCCTATATGAACTAAGGGAACTAAGTGAACAGACCCATAGTGCCTTCCTTTGGAAAATACTAGGGGACTTCCACTTAGGAATCATATCCCATGTGGCTCAACAACTATGAATGGTTTACATTCCTCCTCAGGAGAAACTAAACTCACATGAAGGCTCCAACATCATTGGATACTTAAGAAAGCCTAGATGAACTACAGGAACTAAGTGAACAGACCCATAGTGCCTTCCTCAGGAAAGTACTAGGGGAGCTTCCACTTAGGAATCATATCCCATGTGGCTCAACAACTGTGAACGGTTTACATTCCTCCTCAGGAGAAACTAAACTCACGTGAAGGCTCCAACATCATTGGATACTTAAGAAAGAGGTGAGAAGAAAGAATGAAAGACATCTATAGTGTCTTCCTCAGGAAAGTACCATAAATTTCCCTCAAACTTCAGGATCTCAAACCTCACAGAAAGAGAGCAAGCTCCTAGACTAGGTCTTCAATCCATGCATCCTTGCAAGCTCCATCAAGCCTTCATCCAGCCTCCATCTTCAAGAAGAAACCACAGGCCCTCGAACCAAAAGAAACTATCTCTAAAGTTCAACCACAGTTGAACTTCAAAGTCAGAAGCCCTCAAGACTTCTCCTATTCTCAAGCTCAAGCAAAAATAGCAAAACAACTTCTAAAAATCCACCAAAAATCTAGGGGAAACCTATATGTCTCTATGATCCCAAGATCAAATCTCAAAGCCTAAGTCAACTTCTAAGGCTACTAAACAATCCCTAACATGTGAATGGTTAAGGGTTAACCAGCAAGTTATGAGGTCTCTACTCTCTAACCCTAAAACAACATCAATCAATTTCTAAAAAAATCTATGAAAAATTTATGGGGAGCATGCATTAGTCTAGTACAACATACTAAAAAAGGAAAAGCAAGATTCAATACCAAGCGAGAGAAATAAAATCAGCAAGGCAGACACATCACAAATCAATTACTCAATACCAATTAAAATACAAAAATGCAAATAAAATGAAAATGCATGATCAATTCAATATTTTTGCACCATAAAATCCTAAATTGAATTATGAATCTATAGAAAAAAGAAGGGAATTAATTGGATACTCCTACTATTTTTTATGAATTATTTTCTAACATGGACAAAACAAAGAAATTTAAAAAGGAAAATAAAACAGGAGGGGGGGGGGGTGGCGATAGCAAAACGCCTAGTTGTTTCTCAAAATTGGGCCAGGAGGGGGTGCGATTAGTACTTGCTGCGAAGGCCCAGTCACAATATATTATTTTTTTTCAGCATTTCATAGCCCAGGGGGGGGGGGTATGGCGAGTAAAGAGGGGTAGTTCGCAGTAACTGGACTATTGGGCCCAACCCGTTCAAAACCCTAGCTCAACTAACAAAACCAAATCACTCACTCCAAACTCAATCACTGTTCACCTTAACCCTAATGCGCCGTTCTCTCCCTAACCTCTCTCTCAAACTATTCTCTGAAGAAACCTCTCACACATTTCACAAACGCTTCCCAAACCCTAACAAACCTTCATGAAATCACCCAACGATCTCGCTTTAATCCACTCTCTGAAACGAAAACAAACTACACCACATCAACCTAAATCTGCTTGAATCAAGACAGAACTAACCTAGCAGTCGGAAAGAAGAAGGCGAACGGAATCAAGTGAACGCACCTGGATATGGAGCAAGCTCGAGGAATTCTGGAAGCCTTCTGGAGAGTTCTTCGTGGATTCTTGAAGATCAACAAACCGGACGATATCTGAAGACGATCTGGGGGCTTTGAAGGTCTTCCGGGGATAATTGAAGATCTACGCTGAAGATGGCTCTGAGCGAGAATCCTGAAGGAGATCGGGAAAAGCAATACGCAACAACGCTCTTGGAAGATGAAGATCCTGGAAATCTTCTCGAAGACGACGTTGATGACGAAGCTTCCACGGAGGGCTTTCAAAAATCTGGAAACAGAAGAAAAATGAAGACGAAAAACGTGAGTGTTCTTGCTCGTTTGAAGAAGATCTGGTGAAGCCCTAACGAACTGATGCGAAGCCGGTGTAGGCGATGAACTTGATAAAGTTCTTGCGAGGAGATCTCTGGATGAACACCTAAGATGAAGATCTAATCTTGATTTTCTGGAGAAAACGTATGAAGGTCCCGATGAACTTTCCGGCGATGGTAGGAATTCTCCGATGAAGGCCTGGATGAAGGTAGACGAGAAGATCAGAGTGTTTGGATGAACCTCGGGCGAATTTGTGATTTCCGGTGAGATCGGCCGTAGGAACCACCGTGTGATTTCACCGGTGAAGTTCTACGGAGTTTGCATGGCCGGCGATTGGATTTCCGGTGAGTTTGACCGGTGACAGCCAGGTGGCGAGCATGCGATGACTGATGGTGGTGGCGAAACCTGGAGTGGACGCGTGGCACTGAAGGAGGGTGGCAGAGAGACGCGTGTGAGAGAGAGGAGGTAGTGGGATCGTGTGCTGGCAGGGACTGGGTTAGTGGATTGAAACGTGGCAGTGTGGAGAGGACATAGGAGATGCGTGGCAGGCACTTATATAGCCACGTGGCATGGACTGTGAAAGACTGGGCCTCAAAAACTGATTGAGCCCACGAAAATTAAGGACTAAAACTGAATTAAAATGATTGGATTAATGGACAATTAATGATGAATTAAAACTGAACTCTGGATTAAGACCCTAATTAAAAGATGATTAAGACCAAACAAATAAACCTAATTAAGACTAACAATTAATCCTAATTAATCTAAACAATAAACCTAACTGATAATACTCTAACAATTAACATTCTAATTAACTCTAAACAAATAATTAACATCTAACAATTAACATTCTAAAAAAAGAAAACTATTAATATCTATTTAACCTATTTAATATCTAAAACAAAATAAAACAAATTAATATCTAGAAACCTATTAAAAAATCTATTAATTTCTAGAAAAATCCTATATTAATATTTTATTTAAAACCTATAAGAAAAAATGTTCTATCACACTATTGTCTAAAAAATGACCTAATATCTAAAAAAAAAAAGGAGAAGTTTATTCTAAAATCTATTTAAAAACAATTTATAAACTCTAAAAAGATTTAAAACTATTAAAAATATTAGAAAAAATCTATTTAAATTCTAGAAAATCTATAAAGCCTATTTAAAATCTACAAAAGGCTATTAAATTCTAGAAAAATGCAAACAAAGGCAAATAACCAACATAAAAAAAGAGCGCGAGACCAAATCGAAGCAAACAGTAACCCGGGCACCCAGAATCTCCCAAAATTACTGCGTAAGCCGAAAACACCCGGGAAGCGCGCAACTTCTCAAAATAACCTCCGATTATCCGAATCGGTCTGAGATACCCGAAAAGCGACAGCAGGGCTGTAATCCCGATAAAATCACCATGATTGAGGAAATGCACTGTATGCAGTATGTAAATGCGAATGCGAAATGCGTCGAAACATCAAGCCAGATGCGGGACCGGTTGGTCAAATTTTAGGGTGCAACAGCTGCCCCTATTCAAGCGGCTTGGACCTAAATGGGTGAAGAGCGCTCAACCTTCAAACAGTCAAAGGTAGATGACGGTTGAATACCCATGAAAACCTGAAATTTGCCAACCGCAGAAATAGATTGCGCACACCACTGTTTGGGGAGAATTAACCAGGGAACTGATTTTCGTTGCCACAGCAACAACTAAGCACCTATCCATCAACCTGTTTATGAAATAATCTGATATTGTCCATAGACCATCCCATTCCGAAGAAGAGGGTATACATTGAACAGTGAGAAATTGTTGATCTCTCTTATCAACCTTTCGCATCCGAGCAAACACTTACCAGCGAGAAAATGTTGATTTCACTTACCAACCTTCCGTTCGTACCTGAACGAGCAGACGCTAAACAGCGAGAACATGTTGATTTCACTTATCAACCTTCCGTTCATACCTGAACGAGCAAACGCTTAACCAAGCGAGACAATGCTGATTTCACTTACCAACCTTCCGTTCGTACCTGAACGAGCATCCACTAAACAGCGAGAAAATGTTGATTTCACTTACCAACCTTTCGTTCGTACCTGAACGAGCATCCACTAAACAGCGAGAAAATGTTGATTTCACTTACCAACCTTCCGTTCGTACCTGAACGAGCATCCACTAAACAGCGAGAAAATGTTGATTTCACTTACCAACCTTCCGTTCGTACCTGAACGAGCATCCACTAAACAGCGAGAAACTATTGATTTCACTTACCAACCTTTCGTTCGTACCTGAACGAGCATCCACTAAACAGCGAGAAAATGTTGATTTCACTTACCAACCTTCCATTCGTACCTGAATGAGCATCCACTAAACAGCGAGAAAATGTTGATTTCACTTACCCACCTTCCGTTCGTACCTGAACGAGCATCCACTAAACAGCGAGAAAATGTTGATTTCACTTACCAACCTTCCATTCGTACCTGAACGAGCATCCACTAAACAACGAGAAAATGTTGATTTCACTTACCAACCTTCCGTTCGTACCTGAACGAGCATCCACTAAACAGCGAGAAAATGTTGATTTCACTTACCAACCTTCCGTTCGTACCTGAACGAGCATCCACTAAACAGCGATAAAATGTTGATTTCACTTACCAACCTTCCGTTCGTACCTGAACGAGCATCCACTAAACAGCGATAAAATGTTGATTTCACTTACCAACCTTCCGTTCGTACCTGAACGAGCATCCACTAAACAGCGAGAAACTGTTGATTTCACTTACCAACCTTCCGTTCGTACCTGAACGAGCATCCACTAAACAGCGAGAAACTGTTGACTTCACTTACCAACCTTCCGTTCGTACCTGAACGAGCATCCACTAAACAACGAGAAAATGTTGATTTCACTTACCAACCTTCCGTTCGTACCTGAACGAGCATCCACTAAACAGCGAGAAACTGTTGATTTCACTTACCAACCTTTCGTTCGTACCTGAACGAGCATCCACTAAACAGCGAGAAACTTAACCAAGCAGCTCTGAGAGGACAATTCTGACGACGGCCGTCAAATACCTATTATGGCAATAGGTATCCTGAAAACACTCTGCTGGGGAAATTGGGAACTTAACCAAGCCACTCATTGAAGTAACACCCTGCTGGGGAAACTACGGGTAACCACCCAAAAATCTGCATTACCATCTTCCAATGCTGACACCACAACATCCTGAGAAAGACTCAACTGGAGGGAAAAAGGTGCTTGACCAAACAAACTCTGCTAGGGGAAATATGACATGACGAACATAACCACTGCGTGTCTGGCCCCCCACGTAATCCCCATAACACGATGAACACGATCACTGCGTGCCTTGCGCAACCAACCTCTTGACAGGAGGAAACACGATCACTGCGTACTTTACACCACAATCCTCTTGACAGGAGGAAACACGATCACTGTGCGCCCTGTGTCGCAAACCAAACATACCGGATGAATACGATCACCGCGTACTTTACATTACAATCCTCTTGACAGGAGGAAACACGATCACTGCGCGCCCTGTGTCGCAAACCAAACATACCGGATGAATACGATCACTGCGTACTTTACATTACAATCCTCTCGACAGGAGGAAACACGATCACTGCGTGTCTTGCGCCACAACCCTCTTGACAGGAGGAAACACGATCACTGCGTGTCTTGCGCCACAACCCTCTTGACAGGAGGAAACACGATCACTGTGCGCCCTGTGTCACAAACCAAACATATGCACATCTCCGTGAACCACGATCTCCCTTATCGACAGAGAAAATACACCTGAAGCTGGACGGGTAATCAATCCTGCTTACGTTTCCAAATGCACATGTTTGATAATGCCGTAATGCTTCCATACTGCATGGAAATGCTACGTATTCGTGTAAAATGCAAGTGCTTATGATGCATGCTTATGCAAAGAGTTACTTCAGCAAAATAAATGCTGAAGACAAACTGGATCTGCTGGGGATGACCTGAATACTACCGATATGCTTCCAACAAAATAAATGTTGGAAAGATGAACTAACTCTGCTGGGGATAACCATCCTGCTGGGAAAGTAGCTCACAAACTCATAACTTCAAACTCTGCTGAAAATGATCATCCTGACGAGGAAGGATCAGCCTATTGGGGAAAGAGAAAAGCAATCCTGGAAACTGCTTTCAAAAGGTATCGACACTCTGATTACGCCCTGTGGGGATAATTCATCTTGCTATCACTGAGCTGGGGATTGACCGGTGTGCTCTGATTCGCACTACACAAGAAGCTCTTCGGGTGAGTTAATCATATCCGTCTCGACCCTTGCTGGGGAGGACTTTATCCTGCATGATAAGTCAATTCAGAACTGCTGAAAATACTCTGACCTCGCCTTTGACGCAATCTCAACTCTCCTGGGGAGACAACATTCAATTTTGCCTGGGGCGACTTCACTGGGGAAAGACACAACATTCAACCTCTGGAGAGGGTACTAGCCTGCCGTGGACTCCGGCGGGGATAAACAGATTGGCTTGAATAACTTGCCCCAGTGCACTCAACTTGCCCCTATCTAACTCCTGGGAATACTTGCTCTGAACAGTTTGCTATGAGGCGACCTCGAGATTACTTGCCCCGGTATCTATACGCCAAAAGGATTCAATCTCCATTAAACCCCGATCAACCCAGTTGGTTTCAACACTCTCTGCGGTGACTTGCCCCTGAATGAGCGTTCTAGCGGCTTAACCTGATCTGATTATCCACCTGAAGTATCTGCTTTCAAATCTCCACGTTCTGTATGATTGCCCCTGATTGGATCTCGAGAAGACTCACTTCTGATTAACTGCTTCTTAAGCATACTGCCCCTTGATCAACTGAAGCTTCGGGATTTGTCCTTAGACTAACTGATTCCGAACTCACTGGAAGTCAATGCCCCGGATTTACAGGGCTTCACAACGTACACCATGCTGGTTCAGACTGCTGAATTACTCGGTCCTGCTCGATTATTCCCTGTTGGAATCTCCTTCATGTCAACTACTAACCTGCAAGTAAAAATCGTCTGTTCACGAATGGTAATTCTAATGCAATGTTTATGCAGATTTTGAAGAAATTTGTGCTGTCACTCATTTACATGTCATGATTGAGTGACGAATGAACCAAAGTTCAAACGTAGTGCTTACGTGGTCAATGAAAAACACAACAAGGATGTGACTAGCAAGTCACGAAGGAGTCAGGTTACTCAACCTTATCGTAATGAGCTTTCAGAATAAACCCTACCTCAATTAGGTCTTTTAAGGGTTGTATCGTGGTCGGGTTCACGGTTTGTGAAGCAAAGGATATTTGGCTCAAATTTTGATTTGTACCCACCCCTTCTACGTGATGATCTCCGATCCTAAGGTTCAGCTAACCTGGCACAAGCGCTCGCCTCTTCGAGAGGTATGTTGAATGGTAAGAACCACAGTTAAGGAACTCACATGAATTTCAGAGTGACAGTTACTCCTTTTCGTTTTCGGTGTCTGTATACACGACTTTGTGACTTCACGGGATTTTTCTATTGGTATCCTTTCTTTTTCATTCTTTTGATTCCCTAATTTTTGCCTGGACTGACTCCTTTTGAGTTCTTTTCGTTTTTTCGTTTTCTTTTGAAGTCCAGCGGGATGCCCTGATTTTTGCCTAAGTATCAGCTTTCCAGCTTTTTCTTTCTTTTTACTTAGCGGGCTTTCTTTTTCTTTCTTTTGGAACAAAGTCGTGTGACACTGGTTGTCTTGATTGCTCCGAAAGGATTGTAACTGTCTCACTCCTGATTGGTGAGGTTTAACCATTGTGGTTGACGAGGTACGAACTCTTGAGAGGCATAAACTGTAATTGGTCCTCGAAAGACAACACTCCTCTGTAAGACTTGAATGCTCGGTCAAGCTACTGACAACTACCCTGCCCCGGGTTAAAATGTGAGGGTTAAAAAGTCCGAAAAAAAACTTCTACTTCTTGGCTCGAAGTGGTTAACAAGGGACTAACTCCTTATATCTCCAGTGTTTAGGGGATTTGAAACAATGCCTTGTACGTCATCGGCAAGGTTTTATCTGAAAGCATACGATCATCGGTTATGCGTATAGTTTCGTCATCCTCCCTCCAATCTTTGCTAGTCACAGCGATAAAGTGGAGTGAATATAATGCAAGTGTCAGTGCAATGCAGTAAATGAGCGACAGCGACATGATTAGTTCAGAAAAATGCATAGTCACTTTATTATTATCACCATTCGAAACATACAATGTTTACAGCAAGTAGTAACTAACATAAAAGAAACTACAAATGCAAATGATATAAAGTCTGAGGACTGCCAATGCTGAGGGCGCCTGCCTGTCTGGACCACTGGCTTTTGCTGGGGAATACTTTCCGAGTCTACGAGCTTAGACAGCTGAGAAGTTAGTATGAACAAACAGAAATCCTTCTCGAAAGGAAATGCAATCCTGGTCAATCAACTGCTGTACCTTCGCCTGAAACGCTTTACAATCTTCAGTTGCATGCCCTGGAGAGCCACCATGGTAACCACACTGAACTTGGGGATTGTACCCAGGAGGGTAAGGTTCTGGCACAGGCTTGAGAGCTTTCGGCTCCACCAAAGCGTTCTGAACCAACTGTGGCAAAAGCTGACTGTACAACACAGGAACTGGGTGGGAAGGACCATTCCTTTGTTCAAATTGCTACGAGGTCTGTTCTGATTCTGACGCTGAGTCTGATAACCTTGGCCACGAGTTCGCTGAGCGACATAAGACTCCTGATATGGTGCCCCAGGCACAGTGGTCTGTCCAGAATAACGAGACACAGAAGATACTGATCACTGAGAAGACGAAGAACCAACAGATTTCACCGATTTGACTCGAGGATACCCAACATCATTCATGACTGCGTTGACCACAACTCCTTCTTCGGTTTGAAAGCTATAGAGAGATTCGGTTTCACTAGCCTGACCGCCTGCAACATTCTGGATTTTTCCAGTCTTTACACCATACTCGATGCGCTCTCCTGCCCTTACCAATTCAGAGAAATTTGGTGCGACTCCAAGCATTCTTTCGAAGTACGGGCTCTGCAAGGAGTTTACGAACATGCCTCTTAGCTCTTGGTCTAGAAGCGGTGGTTGCACTCTAGCAGCAAATTCTCTCCATCTCTGAACATACTTTCTGAAAGGTTCATTGTTCCCTTGAGACAATTCTTGCAGTTGCATGCGACTAGGAGCTTCAACAAGATTGTAGTCATACTGTTTTAGAAAAGCGTTGGCTAAATCCACCCATGATCGGATCTGATCCCTCTCTAACTGCATATACCAACTCAGAGATGCCCCAGTCAGACTATCCTGAAAGCAGTGAATCATCAACTTGTTGTTATGCACGAATGAAGTCATTCTTCAGCAGAACATCACCAAATGTTGCTTCGGGCAACTGTCTCCTTTGTACTTTTCAAACCTCGGCATTCTGAACTTCGGAGGTAACACTAGGCCAGGAACCAGACACATGTCCGCAACACTAGGGTTAACAGCGTCTTTACCTTTCAAGGCTTTGAATCTTTCATCCAATGCACGAAACCTTTCAGCATACACGGGAGCTAATGGGTCTTCATTCCTTGCTATCGAGATCTCTCTTCGGGATTTTGGCACTGGGAAGGCAAAACCCTGGTAGTCTGAGATATCAACAGAAGGAGGACGCTCACCTCGGACAACAAACTGCTCACGTAGACCTCGATCTTCAACAGAAGGATGTACAAGCTGAGCTGCAGTAAGGTTGTTCACTTGCGGAAAGTCTTCGTCATGCGTAGATCCATACAAAGGATTGGACGTCACAGTGAAACCTGACAAGGTATCAACAAACTGGAAGCTGCTCTCTGACATAGCTACCAACAACTGTCAACTGACTTCACTGCTTGATTCTGCTCAAATCTGCTTCAACCCCTTGGTCGTCTTCAACACTCCACACTCGCCTCGAACAATCCCTCGAGAATCACCCTCTGGATCAAAACAAAGGCCGGATAAGTGCTCTGGCCAGCTAGAGAAATGCTATGCAATATGATGCAAAGATGCTTATGCAAATGCAATGCAATGCAGGAACCACGGGATCACAACCCCCACAACACGCTCTGAATACTGCTGTACTGCTGACAGAGATAATCACTCTAAAGCGAAAACCAAAAAATCGGGTCGTCTGGAGGTTAAGTTTCCTGCAAAAAAACCCTCCCACTCACAGGTATGGACCTAATCTGACAAGGTACGACATCCTATGCGGTCATCAGCGTCACAAACTTTCATGAGGAATGATGCGATACCCAGAAGGTGTGGCATCGTCATCTCATGAAGCGGCCTCACTTAGCTGACTTCCAATTGATCGGTCCCCAGAGTCGAAAATTCTCACGTCTGGACTCCCCTCAGATCCTCAGGATCGGAAAGGAGCACCTCGGAGAGAACCTCGTCTGAGCGCAGATTTCGTAGGGAACTGTGTCTGCTCGGCAAACAGGTTCGTCTACTACTCTCCACAACTATGCCTAGGTGCATACTCAAGCCCAGGTCCGGCTTCTCACTCATAGTAACCTCCCTCTCCCACAGCAATAACCACAATAATATAGTGCTGAAAGTAAATGCGGGAAGGTAAAGGTACGGAAAAGTAAAGTGCGGAAAGGTAAAACACATATGCACAACACCTAACAGATAAACACCCAAGCGCTAGGATTGACTCGCGTAGGGGATGGGAAACGGTCCCAGCATAAGGGATAGGAAAAGTCCCTAGATGCTAAATGTCCCCAGCAGAGTCGCCAGCTGTCGCTACTGCGAAAATCGGCGCCGACTGAACAGAAGAGTCGCCACCTTTCGTTATTTATCCCTCAGAACGGGAAAGGAAACGATCGGAAAAACCTGACGAAGAAAGGTAAGACAAGGTCATCGCAACCATTGTCTGGGTTCGGGAGTCGGTTACGCAAGGGGAAGGTATTAGCACCCCTCACGTCCGTCGTACTCGACGGGATCCACGCTTGGTGTTTATAAGGAAAAGGGTGTGTTTATCTATCTACGCTAGTGGTCAGTCTGAAAAGAAAAGAAAAGGACAGGACTCGACAGAACATACGGTGTTCTGGGCCTACGTACTCCCTCGTGCAATGGGAAAGTCAGAGTCAACGTAGTTCGACTACCTACGTCTAGACGGGGGGTAAGGTTGCTTGCCAGGACATCGCATCCTGTGCCTACGTACATCCACACGGTATGGAAGATCAGAGCAAACGTAGTTCGGGCTACGCACGACACAAGCTGTTCAAGTGTTTTTTATGGGAAAATGCACCTTAACCAAGGGTTTTCACAGTCCAGGAGGACAAAAGGTTTTGATGTTTGTTCAAATCTTTTGAGGGAAGAAATGAATTCACTTTTGTTTTATCCTTTATTAAGTGTTTTTCTGTTGTTTTGAGAAAGGAAAGAGACACCCTAAAACTATGGTTGAAAAGGGGAATCTACCTAATGTTATCATGCCTGGTTAACCAACCTAATGTCTATCATAACTCCTCTACAACAGAGAAGTTAGAGCTCCTAAGGGATCATGGCAACAGAACTAAACAGCAAATATGAATCACTGCAAAGTAAAGAAATACTGGAAATATGCATGAACGCAACAACCAAACAAGCAAGGCACAAAGGCCACAAACCACAGAGGCAAGGGAGCTCAGCTCTACCAAATACCAACAAGCAAAGCCATTCAATAACAATCAAGCAGAAGGAGGACCACCTCAACTTCTCATGCACACAAGCAGGCTTACTTCTAAGATGCACCTATCTCAGAAATATCTATATGAACCCCTAAGTCTAATGCAACATAGCACCACACAAGTTAATCAACACAAAGAGAAGGCTAACCAGCCTGGCAAATTCCTATCCCAAAAGCAAGAAACTAACCCTGAGCAAGACCCTAAACAACCCTAAAACAAAACCCTAATCTACCCTAAAGCAAAACCCTAAGCAAAACCCTAAGCAACACCCTAAACAACACCCTAAAGGGAGAAATCAATCCCATTCTTCGATCTTCAAGACAAGCTTACCAAAGAAAGGGAGCTAAGTAGACAGACCCATAGTGCCTTCTTCGGGAAAGTACTAGGAGGCTTCTACTTAGGAATCATATCCCATGTGGCTCAACAACTGTGAACGGTTTACATTCCTCCTCAGGAGGAACTAAACTCACATGAAGGCTCCAACATCATTGGATACTTAAGAAATCCTATATGAACTAAGGGAACTAAGTGAACAGACCCATAGTGCCTTCCTCTGGAAAATACTAGGGGACTTCCACTTAGGAATCATATCCCATGTGGCTCAACAACTGTGAATGGTTTACATTCCTCCTCAGGAGAAACTAAACTCACATGAAGGCTCCAACATCATTGGATACTTAAGAAAGCCTAGATGAACTACAGGAACTAAGTGAACAGACCCATAGTGCCTTCCTCAGGAAAGTACTAGGGGAACTTCCACTTAGGAATCATATCCCATGTGGCTCAACAACTGTGAACGGTTTACATTCCTCCTCAGGAGAAACTAAACTCACATGAAGGCTCCAACATCATTGGATACTTAAGAAAGAGGTGAGAAGAAAGAATGAAAGACATCTATAGTGCCTTCCTCAGGAAAGTACCATAAATTTCCCTCAAACTTCAGGATCTCAAACCTCACAGAAAGAGAGCAAGCTCCTAGACTAGGTCTTCAATCCATGCATCCTTGCAAGCTCCATCAAGCCTTCATCCAGCCTCCATCTTCAAGAAGAAACCACAGGCCCTCGAACCAAAAGAAACTATCTCTAAAGTTCAACCACAGTTGAACTTCAAAGTCAGAAGCCCTCAAGACTTCTCCTATTCTCAAGCTCAAGCAAAAATAGCAAAACAACTTCTAAAAATCCACCAAAAATCTAGGGGAAACCTATATGGCTCTATGATCCCAAGATCAAATCTCAAAGCCTAAGTCAACTTCTAAGGATACTAAACAATCCCTAACATGTGAATGGTCAAGGGTTAACCAGCAAGTTATGAGGTCTCTACTCTCTAACCCTAAAACAGCATCAATCAATTTCTAAAAAAATCTATGAAAAATCTATGGGGAGCATGCATTAGTCTAGTATAACATACTAAAAAAGAAAAAGCAAGATTCAATACCAAGCGAGAGAAATAAAATCAGCAAGACAGACACATCACAAATCAATTACTCAATACCAATTAAAATACAAAAATGCAAATAAAATGAAAATGCATGATCAATTCAATATTTTTGCACCATAAAATCCTAAATTGAATTATGAATCTACAGAAAAAAGAAGGGAATTAATTGGATACTCCTACTATTTTTTATGAATTATTTTTCTAACATGGACAAAACAAAGAAATTTAAAAAGGAAAATAAAACAGGAGGGGGGGGGGGGTGGCGATAGCAAAACGCCTAGTTGTTTCTCAAAATTGGGCCAGGACGGGGTGCGATTAGTACTTGCTGCGAAGGCCCAGTCACAATATATTATTTTTTTTCCAGCATTTCACAGCCCAGGGGGGGGGGGGGGGGTATGGCGAGTAAAGAGGGGTAGTTCGCAGTAACTGGACTATTGGGCCCAACCCGTTCAAAACCCTAACTCAACTAACAAAACCAAATCACTCACTCCAAACTCAATCACTGTTCACCTCAACCCTAATGCGCCGTTCTCTCCCTAACCTCTCTCTCAAACTATTCTCTGAAGAAACCTCTCACACATTTCACAAACGCTTCCCAAACCCTAACAAACCTTCATGAAATCACCCAACGATCTCACTTTAATGCACTCTCTGAAACGAAAACAAACTACACCACGACCTTATCAACCTAAATCTGCTTGAATCAAGACAGAACTAACCTAGCAGTCGGAAAGAAGAAGGTGAACGGAATCAAGTGAACGCACCTGGATATGGAACAAGCTCGAGGAATTCTGGAAGCCTTCTGGAGAGTTCTTCGTGAATTCTTGAAGATCAACAAACCGGACAATATCTGAAGACGATCTGGGGGCTTTGAAGGTCTTCCGGGGATGATTGAAGATCTACGCTGAAGATGGCTCTGAGCGAGAATCCTGAAGGAGATCGGGAAAAGCAATACGCAACAACGCTCTTGGAAGATGAAGATCCTGGAAATCTTCTCGAAGACGACGTTGATGACGAAGCTTCCACGGAGGGCTTTCAAAAATCTGGAAACGGAAGAAAAATGAAGACGAAAAACGTGAGTGTTCTTGCTCGTTTGAAGAAGATCTGGTGAAGCCCTAACGAACTGATGCGAAGCCGGTGTAGGCGATGAACTTGATGAAGTTCTTGCGAGGAGATCTCTGGATGAACACCTAAGATGAAGATCTAATCTTGATTTTCTGGAGAAAACGTATGAAGGTCCCGATGAACTTTCCGGCGATGGTAGGAATTCTCCGATGAAGGCCTGGATGAAGGTAGACGAGAAGATCAGAGTGCTTGGATGAACCTCGGGCGAATTTGTGATTTCCGGTGAGATCGGCCGTAGGAACCACCGTGTGATTTCACCGGTGAAGTTCTACGGAGTTTGCATGGTCGGCGATTGGATTTCCGGTGAGTTTGACCGGTGACAGCTAGGTGGCGAGCATGCGATGACTGATGGTGGTGGCGAAACCTGGAGTGGACGCGTGGCACTGAAGGAGGGTGGCAGAGAGACACGTGTGAGAGAGAGGAGGTAGTGGGATCGTGTGCTGGCAGGGATTGGGTTAGTGGATTGAAACGTGACAGTGTGGAGAAGACAGAGGAGATGCGTGGCAGGCCCTTATATAGCCACGTGGCATGGACTGTGAAAGACTGGGCCTCCAAAACTGATTGAGCCCACGAAAATTAAGGACTAAAACTGGACTAAAATGATTGGATTAATGGACAATTAATGATGAATTAAAACTGAACTCTGGATTAAGACCCTAATTAAAAGATGATTAAGACCAAACAAATAAACCTAATTAAGACTAACAATTAATCCTAATTAATCTAAACAATAAACCTAACCGATAATACTCTAACAATTAACATTCTAATTAACTCTAAACAACTAATTAACATCTAACAATTAACATTCTAAAAAAAGAAAACTATTAATATCTATTTAACCTATTTAATATCTAAAACAAAATAAAACAAATTAATATCTAGAAACCTATTAAAAAATCTATTAATTTCTAGAAAAACCCTATATTAATATTCTATTTAAAACCTATAAGAAAAAATGTTCTATCACACTATTGTCTAAAAAATGACCTAATATCTAAAAAAAAAAGGAGAAGTTTATTCTAAAATCTATTTAAAAACAATTTATAAACTCTAAAAAGATTTAAAACTATTAAAAATATTAGAAAAAATCTATTTAAATTCTAGAAAATCTATAAAGCCTATTTAAAATCTACAAAAGGCTATTAAATTCTAGAAAAATGCAAACAAAGGCAAATAACCAACATAAAAAAAGAGCGCGAGACCAGATCGAAGCAAACAGTAACCCAGGCACCCAGAATCTCCCAAAATTACTGCGTAAGCCGAAAACACCCGGGAAGCGCGCAACTTCTCAAAATAACCTCCGATTATCCGAATCGGTCTGAGATACCCGAAAAGCGACATCAGGGCTGTAATCCCGATAAAATCACCATGATTGAGGAAATGCACTGTATGCAGTATGTAAATGCGAATGCGAAATGCGTCGAAACATCAAGCCAGATGCGGGACCCGGTTGGTCAAATTTTAGGGTGCAACACCTGTCTGCTGTCTCGAGTGTTTCTTGAGGACAAGCAATAAGCTAAGTTTAGGGTTGTGACCGGTCACCATTTCTATTGTGTTTATGTTATTTGTTCAGAATTTCATCCATCAATCGGTAATGTTTGTCTAAGTCTTTTTATTATTTTTGAGTAAATTCTATTGTTTTTATGTTTTTCTCGAAATTTATGTTTTCTAGTGTTATGTCGTGTTTTTGTTGCATTTTACGCATTTGGTTGTAGTTTTGATGATTTTAGGTCCATACAGAAAAGGCCAAAGGACTCGGGTGAAGAAAATGGAGATTCCGGGAAGTTGGAGGAGATTTTAGAAGTAAGACAGTGGCCTGACATGGGCCATGTCAGGAGGAAGCCTAGAAGATGATGTTTGTGTGTTGGACAGAGGGCTGACATGGGTACCCGTGTCACTTGACACGGCCCGTGCCAGCAAGTCTGGGCAAAGTTGATTTTGTTTGTTAAGAACTAGGGAGCCAACACGGCTGCCCGTGTCGCCTGACACGGTCTATGTTGGCTTGGACATGTCGACTCTTATTTTTCTTATTTTTATAGCATTAGTGATTTGTGAGGGTATTTTGGGTGATTCCTTGCTGCTGTGTTGGACTTGGGAGTATTTTAGACGCGTTCTGAGAAGGAAAAAAGGGACTTTTGGACTGAAGAAGAAAATTACGATAAAAAAAAATTGGGAGATTATGAACACAAGGGAGGACTGAAGGTTTTCATGCGCAGACGCAATTGAAGATCAAGGCATCGCTATTATCTTGTAATGTCTAATTTTTACATTGTAATTTCTCTGATTATTATGAGTAGCTAAACTCCCCAATGCTAGGGGGTGTCCCTGAATTGCTTCTGTAATGATATTGTTCCTGTTATTCGAATGACATAAGTGCTTATTTTATTAATCAAGTTTTATCGTTCAATGTTCTTACTACTTTTTCAATCGGACAAATTGATTTAGATTTACGGTTAACCTTAGGTTGGACAAACCATCGTTAATGCAATTTGATCGATAATGCTTCAGTAGATATTACCTAGGACTAGGAATACCCTGTTGCACTTGCAACATTGTTGACATTTTTTGTAATGATTAATTTCAAACTAATTTCCTATGGACATAATAATTAGGTTATGCGATTAAGAGGTTTTCTCACTAAGAATTTAGGAGTAAACAAATTTCTTGTCAAGAACTTGATAATTTGAGCTATGTCTTTGAAATAAGGATTGATATTGTTACAAGGCAATTCATACACTACCTCTAGTATGCTCTCACATCTGCCAGAACCCTATATTATTTTTTGCCTTATTTTTATTATTGCAACTTTTAATTGTAAAAATAATTTCAGAACCCCAATTGCTTTTGTTTGATTGAATTATCATAAAGCTTGTATTATCTGACGCAGTCCTCGAGATCGATATTGGGGATAAAACCCCTATTTTAACTATGATAGGTAGAATAGTACACTTGCTATTTTACCGATCAGTCACCAAGCCAGACACCGTGACACGTGAATCATCCACAAGTTTATTCCTTCCTTTCTCCCGCTTGCACGAAAACATTGGGGTCAATACTGATTTAAGTGTGGGAGAGGAAATATTTTCCTTTTTTTGCTTAATTTTTCAATTTTTCATTAATTTTTCAATTTTTCATTAATTTTTCAATTTTTAATCATTGTTTAATCATGTTTATATTTCAGTTGTCGAGCTATCGGCGTTAAACAAAGCGTTGTGTGAGAGGCAACCCACATGATTCTTATTCATTTTGCATCTAAATTAAAAATTTTCCTTTCTAAATTTGATTTGATTTATATGTTTCCCATTCAATTTTTAAAATTTTCAAAAATTATGCACCACTAACCATGATGCAGCCCCAAAAAAGTTTAAAGAGCCCAACAATCAACCAAAAAACGCTGCAAAAAGGCCCATAGTGCTCGCCACAGACTGGTGTTCGCCACCACTAATAGAATCTTGAAATTCCAAATACCAGAAACATGGAGTTCACCACACATATCATGGCGTCTGCCACGAACCTCAAACACGCAAAATTAGTTTTTATTACCTCATTGCCTTTCAAATTTCATCCTCTCAACTTTTAACCACCCCATTCACTCCACAATTACTCCACTACATCCACCCGCATTTACTCCTCTATTTTCCCAAAAATCTCTCAATATTCCGTCATTTTTCCAACTTTCACTCTCCCATTCCTATTTAAAACCAACTCCATCATTCCCACTTCCACCATTCTTACTTCTACCAACCTTCTTCCATACAACTTCTACTACTTTCTTTTCAAGTTCTTAAAAATGGCATAATGTGGAAATGGTGATGTTAACAGTGTTATATTTCGGGAAGAAAAACATGGAGAAAGGCAGCGGAAGAAGTACGAGGCTCTGCTAAATTGGGAAATTCTTCTGACAAGGTACGCAAATGATACTTGTTTATGTACTTTAGGATTGTATGACAATGTACATTAGATGATAGATACATTAGACTTATTACACTTTTATGCACATAAAGATCTTATTTATGTCCGCTTAACTGTAGAATTTCTTAACTGACTAATTTACCTCACACAACCTGCCACTGCTAGCACTGCCGATATTGTTAGGTTTCATATGTTTAATAGGAAGTATGAATATAGTACTAATCAAATTGGTGACATGCTAAATTTTTTGTATCTGCAGGGTATTATTTGTGAGACACTATTCAATACTGATTGGGAACTTAATGTTGTGGATTTTTGGGAATAATTAACTGGGTATACTACTGATAGTTTTGAGGGTAATGTTGTAACTCGCATACATAACCTGGCCATACACTATTTTCGTCAAATATTGATAAACACCATTTTTGGTCGGGAGAACACAAATAAAACCAATGTTAAATAGTTGTTTTACTTGCATACACTCTTCGCACCTACACAGGTTAATTCAATTCCATTCATGTTAGCCCATATGAACGTGGTTCACACTGCTAAGAAGGGGCCTATTTTCTTTGGGGGATTGTTTACCTCCACTGCTCGTGCTTTGGGTCTTGATATAAAGCTTGATACTCTAGAGCCTTTACCACCACATTTCCTTGATCTCCCCGCCTATAGACTCATGTGTTTTATTAGAGTCAGGCCTGATGAGAGATATTTGTTAATGGTTCATAACATTGTTATTTATGGTGTGGTTTTGCCTTACCCGAACCGCACTGATGTGCGAAATAGAGCCAATTAAATTTATGACCTAGTTGCCGACCCAAATGCAGGACCAGAGCCCATGTACATTCTTATTAATGCTTGAAAATTCTGGCTAGCACACGATGGATGTTATCACAGAAGTTATAACATCCACTGTGACATTCACTACAAACCTACTATTTTGCAATAATTATAAAGCAGTAAATACACAGTAATTGTTTACCCAGTTCAGTGTCAACAACACTTACATCTGGGAGCTACCAAGCCAGGGAGGAAATTCACTATTAGCAGTATCAATTCAAGGTTAAACCTCCAGTTTACACTCCTCACTTAATCACTACCCAATGACACTTCAGCCTAGAGACTCTCTAGTACCTGAGTATACCCACTCACTCCCCCACTATCACACACCTGTGATATTAGTTACAATTGCAAAAGCAGTTTTGAAGAGACACTCCAAAACACACACCTTGATCTTGCTTCACAGCTTTGATCAAGGAACTCACACACCCTTACTTCACAGCTTCGAGTGAGACACAACCTAGAATCTACCTATCCAATACAATCATCCACCAGACAATTGCTTGAAGTACAAGTAGTCCCTAAACAGACTTTATACGTGAAGACTAGCCTTCTTCACTTCCTAGGACTCTCTGCTTTGCACTCTCTATTCTTCTGTCAAGAGCCCTTCTTCAGAATTGCTCCTTCTGATATTTATAGCCGCTTCAGTCCTTTGGGCCTTGGTGTATAAATTAGGTTTTATCCATAATAAAACCTCTCTACAGTATTCTGCACGCTTGCCACTTTAATCAGGTACATATTAGTTCCCCTAGGACTTCTAAAATGTCTCCTGCATTCCAGCTTGAGCTTCTAATTTGTTTCCTGAGTTCTAGCTACCAGAATAACAAACATGCGCTTGATGTCATACGACCTATGTGATAACATTGAGTATGACATCCAACTTAACTTATAGTTAGCCGAGTTAACTTACCCTGCACATTCCATATTATGAATGTATCAATATCAGACATGACATTCATACATACACTAATGTATTTCCATAAAATGCAGCCAATCAAGAGCACTTACAAACTCCCCCTTTGGCAAATTTTTGGCTAAAACACTCTGTACTTACACCAGAGATTTACACAGCAGAAGACTTAACATAGGTCCTGTCATGCAGGTAAGTCACTTGCTGCTCAAGCCTCTCTGAGTCCTCACAGTTAGCTCTCACTGTTATGACTCAACCTGTTAGCTATCTGTAGAATATGCACTACAGATGTCACTCCTTGCTGAGTGAGTAACACACAGAGTTACTCCCCCTCAACTGATGCATCTTACCAGCTGAGCACATACCCTGCAAACAGCCTGCAGTCACACATATTCATCCAGTCTACTCTGGATGTTATGACCTTCAGGATAACATCCTGAAGTACCCACACCTGTGCTACTCTCCCTGAAGGGATGCACATTATTCTGCTCACAGCTTGCAGACACACACTAGATTAGCTCCTAGCTTCTAGCTTGCAGACACACACACACACACACACACACACACACACACACTAGATTAGCTCCTAGCTTCTTCACCACAGAGCTCTTACATGCACACATAGCCTCAAGTCATTACTAACAGAACTAGCAACTGTTATCACACATGCATCTTCAGCATCACTTGCAAGCACTGCACAATGGTACAAATGCTCTGGCTACCTGATGTATTCTATTATCTATATTTCCCACTCCCCCTTTTTAGCCACAAATTAAGATCAAACTACTAAGATAGTATACATCATATTAAAGGGCACACCATCCTTAGCTCAACAACTAGCAGCCTGAGCTCCACAACACTCTATCAGCTCATTACTCTTCCTCCTCAGAGGCAGAACTGGAACCTATGTCATTAGCACCGGTTGAAGCATTCTTCGCAAAATTGTCACCTGACATACCCACACCCTCAATATCAGCTTTACTTTGTTTAAGGCTTCGAATATAGGATTCTAGCTTGATCTTTCTTATAGTTGTTGTACTAATGGTTTCTTCCAAGTCCCTACATGCTTCCTTTAGTTCAGCAATTATAATTTCTTTAGACATGTTTTCCTTCTCATCAGGAGTGAGTACCATATCAGGGACATGTTTCCCTTTGGATGAACATGTTTTGACTTGATTTGCAGTGATGATCTTGCAAACCTGGTTGTCTGAAGCAATCAATTCAGTCTCACCATCATTAGCTCGCCCTAGAAATCTGTTGATCACAGCAGGTGAGAATTGCACAATGGGAGGGAACTTAATGTATTGACCAATCACCAAATGATTAATTTCAAAATAACAATTCCCTATTACCGTTAATTGCTATAATTCCTTATTAAGACATGCCCTCAACTGACTTTGTGAATTTTCACATTGAGTAGCCTTGAGACCTCTTGTAACCATGTCAGCACCATGTAGGTCAGAATCCCAAAATTTCACACAGGCCTTTTCAACTTGATACATGTCATCCCTGTGCATGGCTCTCTTGAACTGAATGGAGTTCATATTGGAGTTTCTCAAAGTGCCACAGAATAATGTCATGACATCCTGAGTGACATTGCCTCCTTTATGTTGGTTACCTTTCATGGGCTCCATTAGGTTCCAGTTTAGTAGATCTAGATTTCTATGATGACCATTCTTTGGATGTCCATCCTTGGCTTTCCTACCAGTCTCACATTTACCATAGCCTGTTCTTCCATCTAGAGGAAACTTAAGAATTTCTCTTACTAATTCCTTGGTTATGGTCTTCTTCATCCTTTTAAGATGTCTACCTTTCTCCAAACACAGTTGATCCTTCTTTTCTTTATTGACCAAGACATTGAGGTTACTTCTAGGCTCCCATAGATAGCAGTTGTTCTTGGCTCTAGATCCCCTCATAACTTCCTTACCTTCTTCATTGGTGACAGTACATTCATCCTTAGTGAATTTTACACTGAAACCTTGGTCACAGAGCTGACTGATACTGATGAGATTGACAGTCAGTCCTCTAACCAACAAGACATCATCCAGTCTTGGAACACCAGGACGCTCTAGTTTTCCAGCACCTTTGATTTCTCCTCTAGCTCCTTCACCAAATGTGACATGACTTGGGGAATGAGGTTTGAGGTTTAACACAAGATTCTCTATTCCAGTCATATATCTAGAGCAGCCACAGTCAAAATACCATTCTTCTTTGATTGGCATTCTAAGAGAAGTATGAGCTACTAGAGCAAACTCCTTGGCAACCCATTTTTTCTTCTTGACACGGACTTCCTTCTTGGGTCTAGCATGATGCTGTTTCTTGACATGAGCACCCTGTCTGGATTTTCCTTGATGGAGATGGCTAGGAAATCCATGCAGCCAGAAACATACAGATTTAATATGTCCAAGTCTTCCACAGTGGTAACACCTATACCCTTGGAATTTACTCTTGACTTGGTTCCAGTTTTGTTTCTCTGATGTTGTGACATTGGTCGTGACATCCCCTTTGACTTCTGGGTTTCAGGTTTTTCCCTCTTGAGATTCAAGATAGGTTTCTGTTTACTAACAAATCCCAGTCCAGACCTATTTCCTGATGTCTGACCACTCTGTAGGATTTCTTCTAGAGTGTCAGTCCCAGGGTTTAGCATCCTGATTGACTTTGACATCTGCTCAAGTTTACAATTCAACATGCTGACCTTAATGTTGAGTGAGTCTATTGTTGCAAGATGTTCCTTCTTCTCAGCCTCCAACTTCTTAACGATCCCCTTTTGCTTTTCTCCTTGTTGGCATACCTCTGCACTTTTGAAACACATCTGTTTATATAAAGCTGCAAGCTCATCAAAAGTCAGGTCATCCTTATTTGAGTCATCATCAGATATGCACACACTATTTAGAACAGTGATATGCTTGGCAGACTCCTTTTCTGACCCACTTTCAGAGTCTCCATCAGACCAGGTTATATTTAGGCTTTTCCTCTGTTTCTTTACATAGGTGGGGCATTCAGTTCTACTATGACCATATCCCTCACATTCAAGACATTGACCTCCTTTGCCTTGGTTGGACTTTTCTTCAGATTTAGTCCTTCTGCTAATGTCAGATGGGATGAACTTGTCACCAGCTCTACCCTTCTGATCCACCCTTTTCATGAGTCTGTTGAATTGTCTCCCAAGCATAGTTATAGCTTCTGATAAATTCTCCTTGCTTCCATCATTGTCTTCACCTGAGTTCTCTTCAGTGTTTGAAACAAGAGCTATACTTTTGTTCTTTTTCTCCAAAGCCTGATCACACATTCCCATCTCAAAGGTTTGGAGGGAACTAATGAGTTCATCTACCTTCATGTGGCATATGTCTTGAGCTTCTTCAATGGCTGTTACCTTCATGGCAAACCTTTTAGGTAATGACCTTAGAATCTTCCTTACAAGCTTTTCTTCAGCCATCTTTTCTCCCAAAGCTCCTGAGGTGTTAGCTAGTTCAAGAACATTCATGTAAAAGTCATGAATGGACTCATCTTCCTTCATTCTTAGACTTTCAAATTTTGTGGTCAGCATTTGAAGTCTAGACATTTTTACCTTGGAAGTTCCCTCATGAGTGGTTTTGAGAGTGTCCCAAACATCCTTTGCTAGCTCACAGTGGTGGACCAGTCTGAAGATGTTTTTGTCTATACCATTGAAGAGTGCATTCAATGCTTTAGAGTTTCCAAGAGCCAATGCCTCTTGCTCTTTGGTCCATTCCTCTTCAGGAATTTGCACAGATACTCCATCCTTGTCAGTCTTCACAGGATGTTCCCAAGCTTTTCTGTCTAAGGACCTTAGGAATGCAATCATCCTAGGCTTCCAATAGTCATAATTAGAACCATCCAGAATTTGTAGTCTATTTATGAATCCTATATTTCTATCCATAGTACCAGAATTTATCTTCCCTAGATCTCACCCAGATTCAAACAAGCAGGGTGCCTGCTCTGATGCCAATTGAAAATTCTGGCTAGCACACGATGGATGTTATCACAGAAGTTATAACATCCACTGTGACATTCACTACAGACCTACTATTTTGTAGTAATTATAAAGCAGTAAATACACAGTAATTGTTTACCCAGTTCAGTGTCAACAACACTTACATCTGGGGGCTACCAAGCCAGGGAGGAAATTCACTATTAGCAGTATCAATTCAGAGTTAAACTTCCAGTTTACACTCCTCACTTAATCACTACCCAATGACACTTCAGCCTAGAGACTCTCTAGTACCCGAGTATACCCACTCACTCCCCCACTATCACACACCAGTTTACAATTGCAAAAGCAGTTTTGAAGAGACACTCTAAAACATACACCTTGATCTAGCTTCACAGCTTTGATCAAGGAACTCACACACCCTTACTTCACAGCTTCGAGTGAGACACAGCCTAGAATCTACCTATCCAATGCAATCATCCACCAGACAATTGCTTGGAGTACAAGTATTCCCAAACAGACTTTATGTAACACCCCCTTTCTATACCCCCAAATAAACAATTAAATCATTTAGGCATTTAATAAAAATTTTCATCAGAGTATAATTAACACATGGTATAAAAGAGGTACGTCACATTATCCAGGAAATTCAAAACACAAACAACACCTGCTCATAAATATATGCAACAAAGGGTAAATCACCACCAAGGAACTTAGTCCTTAAAACCCACATATCATTATTTAGAATAAAAGCGGAAACATCTAAACATTGAATCACTTCATTCATATAAACATTTTATACATCAACAATTTAATTCAAGTGATAAGTCATGTTTACAAAACATTCCCAACAGATACATCCACAGATGTATCATAAAAGAACCAAAAGAATTCCTAACTACCCGGTGCTACATATCAGAGCCAACCGACCAAAAAGAACGAAGCCACGCTTCGCAAAAGACCTCCAGCAAACCTACTCTGCAATGCCTCATAGAGCATCATAAAACAGCAGAAGGGTGAGAAACGTTATCATAACAAACAATGCATATAATATATATATATATATATATATATATATATATATATATATATATATATATATATATATATATATATATATATATATATATATATATATATATATATATATATATATGTACACCAACATAGAATACACATAACACATTTCTCACCATAATACATCACAGTTCAATCATATATACATCGCAACGCATATATAATTCACCAAGCATATCCACCATCATTTAATTACCAATCATTCACATATTTCACATAAACATTTACACTTATGTTTACTTCAATCATTCACATAAACATACACAATTATGTTCATTACACCAATACATCATATGAAGATAATAATGCACCCATAGAGACCGACTCATGACTCTATGCAGATGCAAATGCGTTAACGACTCATTCAGCAGGTTCAATTGAAGAACCAAATGGAACCATCGCTCGTTACCGAAGTAACTCCCCGTCGGGCCTACAATGTTCACCCATCGCTTACACCCCACATGGGCACACAATGTTTCAGGATTGCTCACACCCCACACGGGCACACAATCCGATTGCTCACACCCCACAAGGGCACACAATCGTTCTGCAGATTCTCCATGGAATCAAATATAAACTATCGCTCAGACCCCACAAGGGCACACAATCGTTTCTGTAGATCCTCCTAGGGATAAAAAATAAACCATCGCTCACACCCCACAAGGGCACACGAGGTTTCTGCAGATCCTACGCAGGATCAGACACACAAGAATGCAATCATGATGCTTCACATGCAAAACGACTCCATACACTCTTGAAATGCATACACGTTCACAAACATACTCATACATTCTTCACATCATACAAATACATACAATTATGCACATTCACATCAATCTCATCATGCATTTTCACTTAATTCAAACAAATGCACAAAATTGCCAAACAACCATATTTCACACTTCACGATTCACAATCTAGGATTCACGCCATACGACTACCCACAACATTTCATATCACACACATAACTATGCATAATAAGAAAGGATTAATCATACTTGAATCGAAGAATCCACATGGAAGTGAAAACACAAGAAAATAACATACTGACACGCTTGCTACCTTGCTCGCCTAGCGAGTGCTCGCTACCTGTTCGCCTAACGAACAAGCTCGCGAAGGCAAACAGAAGCCACTGACTTGATTCGCTACCCCACTCGCTCAGCGAAGGCCTAGCGAATGCTCGCCACCACCCCTTCGCTACCAGCGAAGAACACCAAAACCATTCTGTCCAAGTCTGGGACCGTTCGCTACTGGCTTGCCACAGCGAATGCCTAGCGAATGCTCGCGACCTGCTCGCCTAGCGAACGTGCTAGCGAGGGTCTGCGAACTCAAAAATCCCCACTGTCCAAAACTCCGAAACTCCTCAAAATCCAAGCGATTCAATCCCAACTCGTCTCAGTAGCCTTAGCCCAACATTCCTCGACTAAACTTAACCACTTATTCTCATTTTTAATCGTTTAAACTCGATTTCTATTGATTATATCAAATTCGACCTAAAACGGAAAATGAGCAAAACCCTCTCCAATCCAAAAGCAAACCAATAGAAACATACATAATCATACACATCGAAAGAATGATAAAGTTTCACACCCTTACCCGATTAATCGAAGCTTGGAAGTTTGATTCTTGATGATTCTAGGTTTTCTCCTCTTCCTCCTCTTTTCTCTTCTTTCCTTTCTATTTCTTTCTATCTCTTTTATTTTCTCTCTATTTCCACTTATACTCTTTCTATTCTATTTCTCTCAAATAACAACTAATTAAGGATTATCTAAAACACCCTCTAATTAATTCCCAAAACTCTCCAAATAATAAAATAACATAACACGCATACATAACATATTAACATTCAAATTCCACAATTAAAAGAATAATCAATCAAAATAATTAAAAGACTCAACAAAAATGGGAAATTCAGAATCGGGGTGTTACAACTCTCCCCCACTTCAGAAGTTTTCGTCCTCGAAAATATTACCTGATCTAAACAATTCTGGATGCGACTTCCGCATCTTACTCTCCAATTCCCAAGTCATGTTGCCTTCTGCAGCGCCTCCTCATGCTACTTTCACAAGCGCAATATCCTTGCCTCTTAGCTTCTTAATCTCACGATCCAAAATCCTAATCTGTAAAACTTCAACCGTAAGATTATCTCTTACTTCAACCTCGTCCATAGGAATCACATGTGATGGATCCGGAACATACTTCAGAAGTTGCGAAACATGGAACACATCATGCAAATTCGAAAGATTCGGAGGCAACGCTACACGATACGCCACAACACCCACTCATGCAATAATCTGATACGGACCAATAAAACGAGAAGTCAACTTCTTCGACTTCAAGGCACGACCTACACCCGTAACCGATGTAACTCTCAAAAACACATGGTCACCCTCTTGAAACTCAAGATCTTTCCTTCTCTTGTCATGATAACTCTTCTGCCTACTCTGAGAAGCTTTCATCTTTTCCCAAATAAACTTCACCTTCTCCGTCGTTTGTTGTACCATCTCCGGCCCAACAACCGACTTCTCACCAGTTTCATGCCAACACAAAGGTGTTCGACATCTCCGACCATACAAAGCCTCAAATGGCGCCATACCAATACTTGAGTGAAAACTGTTATTGTAGGTGAACTCAATCAACGCTAAATAACTATCCCAAGCACCACCTTGCTCTAGTACACAAGCACACAACAAATCCTCCAATGACTAAATCGTCCTCTCGGTTTGACCATCTGTTTGTGGATGATAAGCCGAACTCAATCTCAGCTTAGAACCCAAAGCCTTTTGCAAACTCTCCCAAAACCTTGAAGTAGATCTAGCATCTCTGTCTGATACAATACTCTTAGGAACTCCATGCAACTTCACAACCACACGAACATAAATCTCGGCTAACTTCTCCAAAGGATAACTAATATCAATCGGAATGAAATGAGCAGATTTAGTAAGCCTATCAACAATCACCCAAATAGCATTATGACCTCTTTGCGTATTCGGCAATCCCATAATAAAATCTATCGATATACTATCCAATTTCCACTCTGGAATATCCAACGGTTGCATCAATCCACTAGGCTTCTGATGTTCTACTTTAGACTTCTGACAAGTCAAACACGCATACACAAACTGAGCTACATCTCTCTTCAATCCGGACCACCAAAAGATTATCTTCAAATCTTGATACATCTTATTCGCTCCCGGATGAATACTTAAGTTACTCCGCTGTCCTTCCTGCAATATCATCCTTTTCAACTCCGCATCATCGGGAATACAAATACGACCACGAAATCTTAAAACTCCAAAATCATCAACTTTGAAATCCTTATTCTCACTCGTCATCAAGTCAACGAACTTCAAGTCCAACTGTTGCCTTTCACATAAGGTAGCAAGAAAATCATTCGTAATACGGAGTATACCAAGTCTCACACTTCTCGGCGTCATTTCACAAACCAAACTCAAATCTCTAAAGTTCTCCAAAAGTTTCCATTCTTTCATCATCAATGTAGACATGTGCAACGACTTCCGACTTAAGGCATCGACCACCACATTTGCCTTACCCGGATGGTAATTCAAACCAAAGTCATAGTCTTTCAAAAGCTCTAACCATCTCCTTTGCCTCATATTCAATTCCTTTTAGTCAAATAAATACTTCAAACTCTTGTGATCACTTAAAACTTCAAATCTTGCACCATAAAGATAATGCCTCAAAATTTTCAAAACAAACACCACAGCCGCTAATTCTAAATCATGCGTAGGGTCATTCTTTTCATGCACTCTCAACTGTCTCGAAGCATAAGCCACAAATTTTCCCTCTTGCATCAACACACCACCCAAAACTGACAAGGAAGCATCACATTAAGCCACAAAAGGTTCCGTAGGATTCAGCAAAATCAAGACTGGCGCTATTGTTAATCTTCTCTTTAACTCAATGAAACTCTCCTCACAACCAGCATTCCAAATGAAAGCCTTTCCTTTACAAGTCAACTGCGTTAACGGAAGTGCCAACTTCGAAAATCCTTCAATAAACCTCCGATAATAGCCTGCCAAGCCCAAAAAGCTTCGAATCTCCGTAACCGATTTAGGAGTCTCCCATTGCATTACCGCATCAATCTTGGATGGATCAACACTAATACCACTACCGGAAATAATATGTCCGAGAAAACTCACTTCCGACAACCAAAATTCACACTTTGACAACTTACATACAATTTCTTCTCTTTCAGAATCTGTAACACAATCCTTAAATGCTCTTCATGCTCCTATTGAGACTTAGAGTAAATCAAAATTTCGTCGATGAACATAACCACAAAACGATCCAACTGGTCATGAAAAATACGATTCATGTATTCCATAAACACACCCGGCGCATTAGAAACTCTGAATGGCATCACAGAATATTCGTAATGACCACACCGTATCCTAAAAGCCGTCTTTGGAATATCCTCCTCCTTAACTCGAATCTGGTGATAACCCGATCTCAAATCAATCTTGCTAAAAACACGCGCTCCAACCAATTGGTCCATCAAATCATCGATTCTTGGAAGCGGATACTTGTTCTTAATTGTCACCTTATTCAACTGCCGATAATCAATGCATAACCATATACTTCCATCCTTCTTCTTTACTAACAATAATGGCGCACCCCAAGGAGAAACACTTGGTCTTACAAATCTCTTATACAACAAATCAATCAACTGCTCCTTCAGTTCTACCAACTCCGATGCTGACATACCATACGGTGCCATCGAAATCGGTCTAGTACCGGGAACTAGATCAATAGAAAACTCAACTTCTCTTTCCGGCAGTACATCCGTAATCTCCTCCAGAAATACTTCTGGAAAATCACACACCACTGGAAACACATTAAGCTCAACTTTGCTCTCCACAGACAATGATGCAAACAAGCCGAACAATTGAGCTTCATCCGCTAAAAGCTTCTTCAACTCTTTAGTGGATAGAAAACTCTTACCTTCATCATCTTCCAAAGAAGGAAACCTTACAAACTTGTGATAGCAATCTAAATGAACTCTATTAAATTGTAACCAGTTCATACCCAAGATCACGTCCAAACCTTCCAATAGTAAACACACTAAATCCATAATGAAGTCTTTACCATACATGGTCAAAGAACAACTTACACACACCCAAGAAGTAGTTACCGACCCCGAAGTGGGAGTCTCAATAACCATGTCTCCACTCAAAGACACCATGCACAAACCCAAATGCTTAGCACACTCAAGAGAAATGAACGAATGAGTCGCTCCAGTATCAATAATAGCAACTAAAGGCATATTATTAATAAAGCATGTACCTTTAATCAAGCGATCCGCATTAGTAGTGTCTGAACCTGCTAATGCAAATACTTTTCCATCCGACTGAGCTTGCTTTGGTTTGGTACACTTGGTGCTAATATGACCAACTTCCCCACAATTAAAACAATTTACCACATTCCTTCTACAATCAGAAGTGGCATGTCCAAGACTTCCACAATTAGCACACTTCTCCACAGACTTCCCACATTCAAAAAATTTGTGACCCATTACGCCACACTTGTAACATTTGACCGCACCAGAACTTCCTCCTCCGAGTCTCCTATCAAAGTTTCCCTTATACTTGTCCTTATCAACAGGCGTCACATAAGGTCCACTCCTTACTTGCTGCTTGCCTTTCTTCTCACTCAAACTCTTATAATGAGTAGATCGAGCCCTACTGTCCTCTTAAAAAATCCTACAACATTCGGTCAAGTCCGAAAATCTTCGTATTCTTTGGTATCCCACCGCTTGCTTTATCTCAGGACGCAAGTCATTCTCATACTTAATGCACTTAGAGAACTCCACCGTAACCGCCGCATAATATGGATGAAACTGAACTAATTCCACAAACTTAGCCGTGTAGTCCACCACTGACATATTGCCTTGCTTCAGCTCAAGAAATTCCATTTCCTTTTTCCCCTTTACACTCTCAGGATAATACTTTCTCAAGAATTCGGTGCGAAATAAATCCCAGGCTATTTCTTCGTCATCTACCTCAAGAACTTGTCTCATACCGACCCACCAGTCGTCGACCTCTTCCCTCAACATGTGAGTTCCAAGTCTCACCTTGTTTCCTTCAACACACCCCATAACTCTAAAGATTCTCTCAACCTCCTTCAACCAGATCTGAGCACCATCCGGATCAAACCTCCCCTTGAATACCGGCGGCTGATTCTTTCTAAACTCATCATTAGCGTTCGTATTCGGTGCACCTTGTACCGCCCTAGCCATAGCCTCCAACGCCGCAACCATAACATTGTCATTACGACCAGCCATATTCTGATGATTCCCAAAAATAACAACAAGGTTAAACAACCATTCAACCAACATAACAACAAGACAGACACAACTGACTCAACACTGGCTCTGATACCACTTAATGTAACACCCTCTTTCTATACCCCCAAATAAACTATTAAATCATTTAGGCATTTAATAAAAATTTTCATCAGAGTATAATTAACACATGGTATAAAAGAGGTACGTCACATTATCCAGGAAATTTAAAACATAAACAATACCTGCTCATAAGGATATGCAACAAAGGGTAAATCACCACCAAGGAACTTAGTCCTTAAAACCCACATATCAATATTTAGAATAAAAGCGGAAACATCTAAACATTGAATCACTTCATTAATATAAACATTTTATACATCAACAGTTTAATTCAAGTCATAAGTCATGTTTATAAAACATTCCCAGCAGATACATCCACAGATGTATCATAAAAGAACCAAAAGAATTCCTAACTACCCGGTGCTACATATCAGAGCCAACCGACCAAAAAGATTGAAGCCACGCTTCACAAAAGACCTCCAACAAACCTACTATGCAATGCCTCATAGAGCATCATAAAACAGCAGAAGGGTGAGAAACATTATCATAACAAACAATGCATATAATATATATATATATATATATATATATATATATATATATATATATATATATATATATATATATATATATATATATATATATATATATATATATATATATATATATATATATATATATATATATATATATATATATATATATATATATATATATATATATATATATATATATATATATATATATATATATATATATATATATATATATATATATATATATATATATATATATATATATATATATATATATATATATATATATACACACACACCAACATAGAATACACATAACACATTTCTCACCACAATATATCACAGTTCAATCATATATACATCGCAACGCATATATAATTTACCAAGCATATCCACCATCATTTAATCGCCAATCATTCACATATTTCACATAAACATTTACACTTATGTTTACTTCAATCATTCACATAAACATACACAATTATGTTGATTACACCAATACATCATATGAAGATAATAATGCACCCATAGAGACTGACTCACGACTCTATGCAGATGCAAATGCGGTACCGACTCATTCAGCAGGTTCAATTGAAGAACCAAATGGAACCATCGCTCGTTACCGAAGTAACTCCCCGTCGGACCTACGATGTTCACCCATTGCTCACACCCCACATGGGCACACGATGTTTCAGGATTGCTCACACCCCACACGGGCACACAATCTGATTGCTCACACCCACAAGGGCACAAAATTGTTCTGCAGATTCTCCACAGAATCAAATATAAACTATCGCTCACACCCCACAAGGGCACACGATCTTTTCTGCAGATCCTCCTAGGGATAAAAAATAAACCATCGCTCACACCCCACAAGGGAACATGGGGTTTCTGCAGATCCTACGCGGGATCAGACACACAAGAATGCAATCATGATGCTTCACATGCAAAACGACTCCATACACTCTTGAAATCCATACACGTTCACAAACATACTCATGCATTCTGCACATCATACAAATACATACAATTATGCACATTCACATCAATCTCATCATGCATTTTCACTTAATTCAAACAAATGCACAAAATTGCCAAACAACAACATTTCACACTTCACGATTCACAATCTAGGATTCACACCATACGACTACCCACAGCATTTCATATCACACACACAACTATGCATAATAAGAAAGGATTAATCATACTTGAATCGAAGAATCCACATGGAAGTGAAAACACAAGAAAATAACATACTGACACGCTTGCTACCTTGCTCGCCTAGCGAGTGCTCGCTACCTGTTCGCCTAGCGAACAAGCTCGTGAAGGCAAACAGAAACCACTGACTTGATTCGCTACCCCACTTGCTCAGCGAAGGCCTAGAGAATGCTCGCCACCACCCCTTCGCTACCAGCGAAGAACACCAAAACCATTCTGTCCAAGTCTGGGACCGTTCGCTACTGGCTCGCCACAGCGAATGCCCAGCGAATGCTCGCGACCTGCTCGCCTAGCGAACATGCTAGCGAGGGTCTGCGAACTCAGAAATCCCCACTGTCCAAAACTCCGAAACTCCTCAAAATCCAACTGATTCAATCCCAACTTGTCTCAGTAGCCTTAGCCCAACATTCCTCGACTAAACTTAACCACTTATTCTCATTTTTAACCGTTAAAACTCGGTTTTTATCGATTAAATCAAAATCGACCTAAAACGGAAAATGAGCAAAACCCTCTCCAATCCAAAAGAAAACCAATAGAAACATACATAATCATACACATCGAAAGAATGATAAAGTTTCACACCCTTACCCGATTAATCGAAGCTTGGAAGTTTGATTCTTGATGATTCTAGGTTTTCTCCTCTTCCTCCTCTTTTCTCTTCTTTCCTTTCTATTTCTTTCTATCTCTTTTATTTTCTCTCTATTTCCACTTATACTCTTTCTATTCTATTTCTCTCAAATAACAACTAATTAAGGATTATCTAAAACACCCTCTAATTAATTCCCAAAACTCTCCAAATAATAAAAAAACATAACACGCACACATAACATATTAATATTCAAATTCCACAATTAAAAGAATAATCAATCAAAATAATTAAAAGACTCAACAAAAATGGGAAATTCAGAATCGGGGCGTTACACTTTATACGTGAAGACTAGCCTTCTTCACTGCCTAGGACTCTCTGCTTTGCACTCTCTATTCTTCTGTCAAAAGCCCTTCTCCAGAATTGCTCCTTTTGATATTTATAGCCGCTTCAGTCCTTTGGGCCTTGGTGCATAAATTAGGTTTTATCCATAATAAAACCTCTCTACAGTATTCTGCACGCTTGCCACTTTAATCAGGTACATATTAGTTCCCCTAGGGCTTCTAAAATGTCTCCTGCATTCCATCTTGAGCTTCTGATTTGTTTCCTGAGTTCTAGCTACCAGAATAACAAACCTGCGCTTGATGTCATACGACCTATGTCATAACATTGAGTATGATATCCAGCTTAACTTATAGTTAGCTGAGTTAACTTACCCTACACAGTCCATATTATGAATGTATCAATATCAGACATGACATTCATACATACACTAATGTATTGCCACAAAATGCAGCCAATCAAGAGCACTTACAATGCCGATGTTGATGGTGCTACCGATGATGAGTTAGACCGGAGAGAGCGAGGATCTCCTGCACATGCTCCAACACCATGTTGTTCCCCTCGTATTTCTGATCTACCTGCACACACTGCACCATATTTTACTGACCATTCTGCAGATACCTATTCCGGACGTTAGTCCTGAGAAGAGTATGACTATGTTGGTATACAAACTTCCCTTGATCACGTCCTTTTCAAGCAGCGAGACCATAATGATATATATGTCAAACATGACCAGCCGATCAAAGTTATGCAACGACAACAGGTTTACATGATGGAACACATCCAACAGATACATGTGAGACAACATGATTATGTAGGACGATTGGAACATAATATAAAAGATCTGACTGAATAAATGATAGGATTATAGATAGGGATTGATGATTTGTTATAATATATGCACGGAATGGATGTCCCTCCTCCTCCTTACCATGGTCGTGGAGGATATGGGCAAGGCCGTGATAGGCACTAAGTTCTTTATCCAGGTTCTTTATTCTTTTTACCACTTTCATCAAAACATTGAGGATAATGTTTGATTTAAGTGTGGGGGAGGAACTTTATTGCTTTCCTTTTCTCGCCTTTTAGTTAGATTTATTGCTTTTCTAGTTTATTTCATTTTCTTAGGATTTTGTCAATTTCTAGTTTAAGTGTTATTAGTAAAGTCAATGTCTGTGATATCGAGTCTTTATGTGTGGTTACTTGTTATTTGTTGATTCTCCCAGTTTCTTGAGCCATACCAAAAAAAAATTGTTTTCAAGACTTAAAAATTCATTGCATAATTAGAAAGTATATTAGGCTATAGATGAAATTTAGGTTAGATTATGGAGACTTGGGAAAACTTTACAAGATTGGTATCGTTTTAACACCTTAAGTCTCCCAAATATGGAAATTGATTTGAGTACTTATTATGTCGTAGTCTTGAATTCTCATCCTTTAATAGTCCTTAAGTAGTTTATCTAGAAGTCAACACCATTTTAAACACACACTATGTAGAAAGTCCATGAAAATAAGTGAATGATCTTAGACTTAAAAAGAAAGAAAAAAATATTGAATGAAAAGGAGTGTTCCTTCTAAGTTAGGTGACCCTCACCCAATCATTTAGCCCAACGGTGAAAATCACTTTACTTGTTAGTATTTGAGCCAAAGTGCAATAACAAAATAACAATGATAACATCATAATCACTAACAAATTATCCTACTATGAGTGTGTAAGGATAACACATTAATGTGATTGAACTAGAATTTAAAAGGACTAAGAGGAGAATGAGTAAGTTAAGTTTAGGCATAATAACATGATTCAGATTGGTTTGTATAGAAGGCGGGCTTATGACCGCACTATTGCGGAACTATGTTCTTACAATACCTTTAGTGTGCAAGCTAGTACCTATCAACGCAATCTTAATCGAAGTAGAGTTTGTAGCCTAAAATGAGTATTTGAATTCTATTGTTTTTCATTAGTCTTGACATTAGATGCTGCATTTTTCAAAGCTTTTTCATATGTGTAGCAACTTACAATACCGTGAAACTTATCACATTTCCGTAGATACACATGCATTTTTATCCGTATTATGTCCATTTCATGTTTGTATGTAGTGTTATGTTTGTATGTTATCTTTGTTGCAAATACTTTCCAAGTAAATGAGAAAACCAAGCAAAAATGGCCAAAAGCTAATAAAAAAGACACCTTAGCATGAAGAAAAGCAAAGGAGGGTGCAATTAGTACATGCGGCGTTTGCCACAGAGGCATGGTATTCGCCTTGCCCCCTTAACCAACCACGTCCCCTATGTTGCACTCATGGCATTCACCATGAGTCCACGACGTTCTCCGCGGGCTTTGTTTCTAGATTTTCAGCAACTGGATTACTCAATCTTCTCCCATCTCACCATATTTTTCTCAACTGCTCGCTCCTACACGAATTTCAGCCCAATTTTAGAGCCAGGAACAATATATATAGTCTTAGTTTTTAGGTTTTTACTATCCAAGCTTTCTAGTATCAGTAAGCAGATAAAATCACTATGTAAAAGTGCTTAATTGCTCACATCGGATAATAAGTACACCGTAGTTTTAAGAATTATGCAATTCATATTCGTACTTGGATCATTCATCAATTAAGCTTGCCATCATTTTAATTCCAGAAGTTTGTTTTCAAGTTTTCCGTTTTCAATTCTCACACGGTATTACTTTCAGTACGTAATTTTTCTACACTTATTTGTTTTAAGTTCTTGTATTGACATTGTTATTGTTATTTATTCTATTTATTTCAATTGACAGTGTTTTGATTTTTAGTTTCATATACTGTCATCACCAACTAGTATCACACACATACAAAATATATATATATATATATATATATATATATATATATATATATATATATATATATATATATATATATATATATATATATATATATATATATATATATATATATATATATATATATATATATATATATATATATATATATATATATATATATATATATATATATATATATATATATATATATATATATATATATATATATATATATATATATATATATATATATATATATATATATATATATATATATATATATATATATATATATATATATATATATATATATATGCATGTTAGTGAAGGTGAGAAAATTACTTAGAAGGGGGGGGGGGGGGTTGAATAAGTAAGATTAAAAATCAAAGATTAGAACACAGATATTTTTATCCTGGTTCGTTGAAAACAACTAGTCCAGTCCACCCTCTCAAGAGTGATTTGCCTTTCTCTGTCAAGGACTTAATCCACTATTTTAATCAAACAGATTACAAATAGCAACACCTAAGAACAACCGTTCTTAGTCTTCTCAAGAGCAGCTGATCCCAACTGGATCCTCTTAAGGAAAACCTTTTACAAACAAAGTAAAACTTTTACAAGAGTAAGAATGCTTCTAATAAGCTGTTATCACAACAGTGATATTTCTCTTAAGTTAATAATAAAGATAAAGCAAAGTAATATGATAAAGAGCTTGTTGAGATTTGCTTTGAGGAGTGATTTTTCTAGTAATTCGATTTCTGAAGAAGATGGAGTGGACTTCTTTATATAGGCACTAAGATCCAAGAAGTCTTGTTACGTTGAAGGCTGTGCAGAAAAGCCTAGAGCCTTTTGTCTTCACATTGGAGGCTGTGCTGAAACAGGCCTGATGCTTTTTGTCTTCACTTACAGAATACTTTCCTCAGAATGGAATGCACAGATAAAACCTTTTTGTCTGTGTCCTTGTGTCTAGCACAAAATAGGAAAGAGCTGTTGAGAAAGACCAACGTACATATTTAAATCTTCTTCAAAGTGAGTTCAGCTTTCAACATAAGAATCTGAATCTTCAGAGTCTTCTGATCAAGGATCATCTGGATCTTCAGAGTCTTGAATGTTCTTCAGATTGAGCTGAAACAGAGTATGTGCAGCTAGTGTGCTTGAGCGTGTAAATCCTTTAGAGCAGAGTCTCTATGCTTTAGAGGCTCCTTCTTCAGAATCTTCAAGAGACAGTAGTCAGATTCTTCTGGGAGCAAAGTTCAGATCTTCACTTAAGATGCTCTTGAACTTATGAAGTCTTTCATACAAACAATGTTCAGATGCAATTTTGCTTTCTTAAGATAATTTACTTTAGTGCCTGTAGCAAACAATCTAGAACACGTTTAGAGTATATAATTCTTGAATACAAAATTCATAATTGTTATCATCAAAACATAGAGATAAAACTAAGACACAATCTGTGCTTTTACAATCTCCCCCTTTTTGATGATGACAAAACATGAGAAAATTTTGTTCAATAAAGAGTAAGAATTAGAAACTCCCCCTGAGATAAACAATCTCCCCCTGAAATAAATACTACAATAGAATAGAATACTTCCCTTTCTGATTGAGTATATTTCAGATTCAGAGCCTGATGAATGAGTTCAGAGTCAAATCTTGATTCCAGATGATTGAATAAATGTATCAGAGTAAGATATCAGAGTTGATTGAATACTCAGATTTTCTTTAGAGAATCAGGTTCTGGTTGACACAGTCTCAGGGTAACTTCAATGAATTATGTCAGATATAACAGTATAATCTGAAAGACTTAAATTCAAATAAGTTAATAAAATGTCTGAATTTTAGTTTTGGTAAATGCTTATAGGTTGAACACTCAGTTTTTCTTTTTCTCCCCCTTTTTGTCATAATCAAAAAGATATACAAAGACGGAAAGAAATAAAAGAGAAGAAGCAAAAAATAGGAGCAAACCATGTTAGCATGCAATTAAAACAAAACAAACCAAAGTTCACAGACAAACAGGCAGAGGCCAAAAAACACATAACACAATAACGATAACCAAACATCAAAAACTCAGTTCATGTGCAAAACAACACATAAAACTAGGTCTGGCGAGAGGCAATGAGGGTCAGAAGCTCTGTCATCTTGGCAGCTGACTCTTCTTGCTTAGACATCCAGGTCTTGATTTCATCGGTTGTTTTCTCTTGCTTGATCATCCAGTCCTTGATATCCTTCACATCATTCACAAGTTCTGAAACCACAGATGAAGATGGAGCAGATGCAGCAGCAGCAGGGTTCCCTTCAGATTGGTTTTCAACAGAAGCTTGTTCAATCATTTCAAAATCAGGAACAACTGGAGGAGCAGCTTCTAATAGTAACACAGGAGGAGGAGGAGGCATGTTCATCAGTGTCACCTTTATTAACTCAGCAAATTTAGTCTTAGCAAGCTTAGAGCATTTTGCTCTAACTTTTAGGGCAGCTTTGTTAAACATCCAGATGAAGCGCTTCCAAGCAGTATTCGAAACATTTGGGTCCAAACTAGACATACATATAGCCTTAACACGATCATATTCAGAATCTAACTCCTTTTTGAAAATATCAAACATAGCATTAACACAAGATCCTAAATCTGACTGTTCATTCTGACCAGAGGAAAAAGGATTAGGGGTGTTAGCAGGAGTAGGTTCAGATGGTTGTGGTTGAGGTGTGGGTGGTTGAGATGTGTGGATGACAGATTGAGGGAGTTCAGCTGAGTGAGGAAAAGTTTGATTCTCAGATGGATTAGTTTCAGGTGGTTGTGGAATGGTTTGGTTTTCAGCTGTTTGAGTGTCAGAGGGTTGAGCTTCAGATGGTTGTTGAGATGGAGAGTTTGGTGGGGTATGAAACAAAGCAATGTTAAGATGTTTCTTCATAACACTCTCAGAGCGAGCTTGTTTAAGTGATTCTGAATCATAGTCAGATGAATCAGATGAATCAGATGAATCAGAGGATTCATCTGAGTGAACAGATGTAGACGAAATTTCAATTGTTTGGTTGAGGGGTGGAATATCAAGAATATTGTCAGAAAGATTTGGATCTTCTGAGGGAATTGCTTGTTCAGAGTGTTCAGTTTGAACAGTCTCTGGATGATTTTGTTCTGAAATAATTATTTGTGGTTGGGGAGTCTCTATGTGGGGATTCTCTTGTTGCGACAAAGTTGGTTGTGGAGGTGTTGTTGGAGAATTTTCTGGTTGAGTTGGTTCTGGTGGAGTTATTGTTGGAGAGTTTTCAGATAAAATTTGTTCTGGTGGTGGAATTTCTGTTTGAGTAGTTTGATGTTGTGGATTAGATGGGATTGGTGCTGGAGATGATTGTAAATTTACTGGTTCAGAGGATAGTGGTTCGGATGAGATATTAACAGACTTTCTAGATTTTGAAGTTCTTGGTATGAGGTTTGGAGAGAGTTGTGGTGAAGATAGTGGTGAATGAACAGTAGGAGTAGGATCAGAGGCTAATACCTGTTGAATGGTGTCTCTGATTTCTTCCAGAGTGGCTTCTCTTGGACTGCTTCTGGCCTTCTTTCCTTCTTTCCTCTTCTTTCTTGATGCTTCAGGAGCTTTTCTCTTCTTCTGAACGGATTCTTTGTCAGCCTTCCTCTTACTGCGCCTTTCCTTCATCTGATTAGGCAATTCTTCTCCAGGCTTCTGAACGAGATTGGCAGGTAAAGGGATTCCTTCCTTTAGGCATTCAGTAATGTACAGCCAGACAAATTCCTTAGGTTCATCTGCACTGAACAGTGGAAAATCTTCCACAGGAACTCTTCTACCTTGAATCTCGTCAGAGTTGATTTTCCTGAGTTGTCCTTTCAATTCTGAGATGATTTTCATCCTCTTCAGATTGAGCCCATTAATTTCAGAGCCAATGATGTGAGTCAGATCCTCTGTAATCTTCGCATCAGTCAGATGTTGAACCAGTTTGTTCTCAACAAGTATATCAGAAATCAACCTTCCCAGGGGAATCCATGTCCTTACTTTACCAGCTTTCGCCCTTACTTCCTCTCTGGTTTCTTTGACATGAGTTAATAAATGACTGAAGATGAGATACGGTAGATCCACTTTGACATTTTTGCTAATGCAGTACATAAAATACAAATGTTCAGAACTCACATAATCTGGAGAGTTTGAAGGTTTTCTGTGGAAAAACGTACTCATAAAGATTTTCGCCCAGATCCTATAAATGGGTTTTAAATCTTTAACCTTGCTTGACGGCAAACCAGCAATAGTAACTTCTTCATAAACCCTAGCCATATCGATGCGAGAAGAAGCAAGATTTGAAACACCATCAGACTCAGTATAGCTAAACAATTGTCTGATCAGGTTTTCAGTGATGACTATCTCCACTCCAAGAACCGAAGAATGTATAAACTTGGGACCCGCGCTTGCATGTATCCAAAATTCCTTAACCAGTGTTGGAAAAACAGGCCCCATTAGCCTTTCAAAATATTTTTCCCACCCTTGAGCTTTGATGGCAGAAATGAGATCAAACCCATTTTCCTTTAAAGAGTCGAGGTCAATGAAGCTTTCACAGAGCACCTCTAGATCAGCCACTGGAGTGAATAAGGTTCGTTCAGGTTCTTTGTACATGATGGTCTTGTTAGGTTTTGCAGCAGTGTTTGAAGTTGACGCCATTGAAGAAGAAGAATACCTTGGTTTCGGTTTAGGGTTTTGGAAAAGATTGAAAAGGAAGCAGAAACGCATGAATGAAGTGAATGTGGAAAGTGTGATAGAAGTGTGATAGGTGATATATATAGGAAACCAAAAAAAATAGGGCACACAAAAGACACTTACGCACGTTTGGACAGCATTAAATGAAAAGTAATCATTTCACATTAAATTATGACAGCTGGGGGAAAAACAAGAAAAGTGAGATTTTCAAAGCATTACCTCAAACGTCAAATCAGTTATGCACTCAATTTTTTCAGAAATTGAATGCCACGTGTTTGCTTTGTTGGCTCATTTGATTTCTCTCACGAAATGAAACGTTTCCAACTTTCAGATCTTCTGAGCTAGTTAGTTCAGAGTTTTACCCAAAACGAAATAATCAAATAAATATAAATGAATAAAATAGACAGATGAAATACTTCAGATTATTAAACATTTTGCATCTGAGAGGTTGCCTCTGAGAAATATTACTCTGGACATAAATCCATACAAATATTTTTCAGAATAAACTTAAATCTATCTTCAGCAAGGGGTTTTGTGAAAATGTCAGCCCATTGATGATTTGTATCAACGAAAGCTAGATTAATTACACCCTTCTGAACATAGTCTCTGATGAAGTGATGTTTAATTTCTATATGTTTTGCCTTAGAATGCAAGATTGGATTTTTTGACAAACATATAGCAGAAGTATTGTCACAGAAGATAGAAAGGTTACTCTCATAGATTTGATAATCTTCTAATTGACTCTTCATCCAGAGCATCTGAGTACAACATCCAGCAGCAGCAATGTATTCTGCCTCTGTAGTTGATAGTGCAATGGTAGGTTGCTTCTTGCTGTACCATGAGATCAGATGACTTCCAAGAAACTGACAGCTTCCAGAAGTGCTTTTACGTTCAATTCTGTCTCCAGCATAGTCAGCATCACAGAATCCAACTAATGAAAATTCATCAGATCTTCTGTAACACAAACCCATGTTAGCAGTACCTTTCAGATACCTCAGAATCCTCTTAACAGCTGTTAAGTGTGATTCTCTAGGATCTGATTGGAATCTAGCACATAAGCAGACACTAAACAAAATATCTGGTCTAGAAGCAGTCAAGTATAGAAGAGATCCTATCATAGCTCTGTAGAGTTTTTGATCTACCTTCTTACTTACCTCTTCCTTACCTAGAGTGCTTGTAGGATGCATTGGAGTCTTTGCCATTTTGCTATCAACCATGTTGAACTTCTTCAGAAGCTCTTTAACATATTTGGTTTGATGTATGTAGGTGCATTCTGGAGTCTGATTGACTTGGATTCCCAAGAAGAATCTCAATTCTCCCATCATGCTCATTTCAAATTCTTCCTGCATACATTTAGCAAACTCATTTCCAAGCGTAATATTTGTTGATCCAAAAATAATGTCATCTACATAAATCTGACAAATCAACAGATCTTTCTTAACAGATTTACAGAATAAAGTTGTATCCACTTTTCCTCTGATAAAATTTTTCTTCAAAAGGAAGTTGCTCAACCTCTCATACCAAGCTCTGGGAGCTTGTTTTAATCCATAAAGGGATTTCTTTAATTTGAAAACATGATCTGGAAAGTTTTCACTTTCAAAACCAGGAGGTTGGTGGACATATACTTCTTCTTCTATAATACCATTAAGAAAAGCACTTTTAACATCCATCTGATACAGAGTGATGTTATTCTGTGCAGCAAATGAAATAAGAAGACGAATAGATTCTAACCTTGCCACTGGAGCATATGTCTCAGTGTAATCAATACCTTCTTGTTGACTATATCCTTGAGCAACCAGCCTTGCTTTATTCCTTTCTACTTCTCCCTTTTCATTCAGCTTATTCCTGAAGACCCATTTTGTTCCAATGACATTGAATCCTTTAGGTCTAGGAACCAGATCCCAAACTTCATTTCTGGCGAATTGATTCAGCTCTTCTTGCATAGCTATAATCCATTCATTATCTTCCAGAGCCTCATCTACAGATGTTGGTTCTATCATTGACACTAAGCCAAATAAGGAAGATTCAGAAGTTCTGAGATATGATCTTGTCCTTATGGGATCATCCTTCTTTCCAATTATCACATCTTCTGGATGAGAAGCTTTGATTCTGGAAGAAGATCCTCTGACGGTTGGTCTTTCAGAAATATGCAAGTTGTTTAGTTGTGAAGTCAAAGGTGTACCATCTGGGGTTGCATCAGATTCTTTGTTCTTTGCCTTTTCTGCCTCTGAGTCTTCAGAGTCTGTGAGAATTACTTCTCTATCTGCAGAACTTTCAAACTGCTTTGGCTTTTCAGAGCCAAGCTTATCATCAAATCTGACATGAATAGATTCTTCCACAATCTGTGTTTCAGTATTGAATACTCTGTAGCCTTTAGAGCGTTCAGAATAACCAAGCATGAAACACTTCTGTGCTTTGGAATCAAACTTGTTCAGATTATCTTTAGTATTAAGCATATAACAAATACATCCAAAAGGATGAAAATAAGCAATGTTGGGCTTTCTGTTTCTCCACAATTCATAGGGAGTCTTTTTCAGAAGAGGTCTTACAGACACTCTGTTCTGAATATAACAAGCTGTGTTAATTGCTTCTGCCCAGAAATATTTTGCCAGATTTGTCTCGTTGATCATGGTTCTGGCCATTTCTTGCAATGTTCTATTTTTCCTTTCTACAACTCCATTTTGTTGCGGAGTTCTAGGGCAGGAGAAATCATGTGCAATGCCTTTTTCAGAAAAGTATTTTTCAAAATGTTTATTTTCAAATTCTCCACCATGATCACTTCTGACTTTAATAATTTTATAATCTTTTTCAGTCTGGACTTGATTGCAGAAGTCAAAGAACACAGAATGAGACTCGTCCTTGTGTTTTAGAAACTTTACCCATGTCCATCTGCTGTAGTCATCTACAATGACTAACCCATACTTCTTGCCTCTGATGGATGCAGTTTTCACTGGTCCAAACAGATCAATGTGAAGTAATTCCAATGGTCTGGAGGTAGAAACAACATTTTTTGATTTAAAATGAGATTTTGAAAATTTTCCTCTTTGACATGCTTCACACAGAGCATCTGAGTTGAACTTCAACTTAGGAAGTCCTCTGACCAGATTGAGTTTATTAATCTGAGATATACGTCTCATATTAATATGCCCCAATCTTCTATGCCAGACCCATTGCTCATCATTCACAGATAAGAGGCATTTTACATTTTGAACTTTAAGTTCTGAAAGGTTAATTTTATAAATGTTGTGTTTCCTCTTTCCATTGAATAGGATAGAACCATCCTTTTGACATACAGCTTTGCAACATTTTTGATTAAAGATGATATCATAACCATTGTCACTTAATTGACTTATGGACAATAGATTATGTTTCAATCCTTCAACTAACAGAACATTAGAAATAGAGGGTAGGTTGCCATTACCTATAGTTCCAGAGCCAATGATCTTGCCCTTCTGGTTCCCTCCAAATTTCACGTCCCCTCCAGATCTAAGTTCCAGACTTTGGAACATAGACCTTTCTCCCGTCATGTGTCGTGAGCATCCAGAGTCCAGGTACCATGATTGGTGTCCTGACTTTGCTGCTAAGGACATCTGCAACAGGGATTATTTTGTCTTTAGGTACCCAGATCTTCTTGGGTCCTTTAGGGTTAGTTGCCTTGTAGGTTTGTCTAAACTTTTGTTTTTCAACATAGTTTTTGTTTAGACTTGCCTTAGATCTAAACACATGAGTATTCTTTTCAGAGCTCGTGTGTTTAATATCATTTAAATGACCAAATTTAAAATTAGAGTATAAAGGAGTTATCTTAATGATCAGATCATCTACAGGTATTGGTCTTACATCTTTTTCAAGAGAAGAAGACTGAAATCCAATTCCCTTTCTTTTATTCCTACTAACTCCATAGATCATAGAAGCCATCTTGCTTCTGTCTATGCTTTTAGTGAGGAACCTCTGAAAACTAGAGTCATATTTTTCCAAAATATTTTCAGATGACTTAGCTTCAGAGTCAGATTCTTGTTGAACAATTTCCAAATCATTTTTTATTTTTAAATTTATTTCTCTCTGCTCAACAAGTTCTGTTTTCAGATTATCAATCTCAGATTCAAGATTGCTTTTCAGCTTCTTGTTCTTGAGTTTGATATTATTGTAGCTTTTCAAGACTTCAGATAACACCTTTATAAGTTCATCTTTGGTAAGTTTGGACATTACCTCTTCAGCATCAGAGTCGGAGTCTGACTCAGATTCAGATGATAATTCTTCATTCTGATCTTCTATTCCAGCCATTAATGCCATGTTGGCACACTCTTCTGATGCTTCAGATTCAGATTCAGATTCATCTGAATCATCCCAAGTTGCCATAAGAACCTTTTTCTTTTTATCAAACTTTCTCTTGGGTTTCTCCTTGAGAAGTTTGGGGCAGTCATTTTTGTAGTGCCCAGGTTCCTTGCATTCATAGCATGTGACCTCTTTCTTTCCAGATCTTCTGTATCCAGAAGATTCCTTCCTGTGGTCAGCTTTCCTGAAGTTGTTAAACTTCCTTCCCTTGTGCTTCCAGAGCTTGTTGATTCTTCTGGAAAGCATGGACAGTTCATCTTCTTCTTCAGAAGACGATTCTTCAGAACTTTCTTCTTTTACCTGCAAAGCTTTAACAGGTTTGTTAGATTTTAAAGCTATGGATTTACCTTTATCTTTCTTCTGGGGCTCATCTTCCTCCAGCTCTATTTCATGACTTCTCAAAGAACTGATAAGTTCTTCTAAGGAGATCTTATTCAGATCTTTTGCCATCTTCAGTGCAGTCACCATTGGTCTCCATCTGGTGGGAAGACTTCTGATGATCTTCTTGACATGATCTGACGTTGAGTAGCCCTTATCCAGAACTTTCAGACCAGCAGTAAGAATCTGAAATCTAGAAAACATAGTTTCTACATTTTCAGACTCTTCCATTTTAAATGCCTCATACTTCTGTATGAGCGCCAGCGCCTTGGTCTCTTTAACCTGAGAATTTCCCTCATGAGTCATTTTGAGTGACTCAAACATGTCATGAGCAGTATCTCTGTTTGTAATCTTTTCATACTCAGTATGAGAGATTGCATTAAGCAATATAGTTCTGGCTTTGTGGTGATTCTTGAAATCTCTTTTCTGTACTTCAGTCATTGACTTTCTATCAATCTTTTTGCCATCCTCATCAGTAGGGTGTTTATATCCATCAATGACCATATCCCAAAGATCAGCATCATACCCGAGGAAAAAACTTTCTATTCTATCTTTCCAATAGTCAAATTTTTCCCCATCAAACATGGGTGGCTTGGTACTGATCCTATCTCCTTCATATTTGTTGTTGCAAGTTGATGTAGCTGTTTCCATAATGACAACAACACAAATATCAAAGTATCTTTCTCACTGGATCTTTAACTGTCATGGTTAAGTGGAGCACACGCAGAACCGGAGCTCTGATGCCAACTGAAGGTGAGAAAATTACTTAGAAGGGGGGGGTTGAATAAGTAAGATTAAAAATCAAAGATTAGAACACAGATATTTTTATCCTGGTTCGTTGAAAACAACTAGTCCAGTCCACCCTCTCAAGAGTGATTTGCCTTTCTCTGTCAAGGACTTAATCCACTATTTTAATCAAACAGATTACAAATAGCAACACCTAAGAACAACCGTTCTTAGTCTTCTCAAGAGCAGCTGATCCCAACTGGATCCTCTTAAGGAAAACCTTTTACAAACAAAGTAAAACTTTTACAAGAGTAAGAATGCTTCTAATAAGCTGTTATCACAACAGTGATATTTCTCTTAAGTTAATAATAAAGATAAAGCAAAGTAATATGATAAAGAGCTTGTTGAGATTTGCTTTGAGGAGTGATTTTTCTAGTAATTCAATTTCTGAAGAAGATGGAGTGGACTTCTTTATATAGGCACTAAGATCCAAGAAGTCTTGTTACGTTGAAGGCTGTGCAGAAAAGCCTAGAGCCTTTTGTCTTCACATTGGAGGCTGTGCTGAAACAGGCCTGATGCTTTTTGTCTTCACTTGCAGAATACTTTCCTCAGAATGGAATGCACAGATAAAACCTTTTTGTCTGTGTCCTTGTGTCTAGCACAAAATAGGAAAGAGCTGTTGAGAAAGACCAACGTACATATTTAAATCTTCTTCAAAGTGAGTTCAGCTTTCAACATAAGAATCTGAATCTTCAGAGTCTTCTGATCAAGGATCATCTGGATCTTCAGAGTCTTGAATGTTCTTCAGATTGAGCTGAAACAGAGTATGTGCAGCTAGTGTGCTTGAGCGTGTAAATCCTTCAGAGCAGAGTCTCTATGCTTTAGAGGCTCCTTCTTCAGAATCTTCAAGAGACAGTAGTCAGATTCTTCTGGGAGCAAAGTTCAGATCTTCACTTAAGATGCTCTTGAACTTATGAAGTCTTTCATACAAACAATGTTCAGATGCAATTTTGCTTTCTTAAGATAATTTACTTTAGTGCCTGTAGAAAACAATCTAGAACACGTTTAGAGTATATAATTCTTGAATACAAAATTCATAATTGTTATCATCAAAACATAGAGATAAAACTAAGACACAATCTGTGCTTTTACAGTTAGTTGTCATTGTTACTTCTTACCATCATCATGATTATGTTTAAGTCTTAATTTTGCATGCATATTACTTACAAAATAAATATTATGTCAAATTTGTCCGGCTAAACCGTTTAGGGTCCGGAATATGAGGACCGTTATTTCTGGCGGTACTCGCATCTAAGTTGTAAACTGATGGTTAAATTTGGGACTTGTTTTTGGGTCTAATTTTTAATGTTTTGAACCGTGAATTTAATTACTGCAAAAGTGTTAAAAATTTATAGGTATTGGTTCCGTTTCAAAAAAGAGGAACCCGTATCCGAGCTAGGAAAATAAAATTTATATTTTAATTTAAATCACTTGCGACAGCAAGACTTACTTTAAATTGAAAAAATAATTATTTTCAAAAAGAGAGGTTAGAGGGACGAGTGTACTTTGAAATCAGAGATTTGTAAGTTTAAACTCTGATGCTACGTGAGCGACAACTGGTATCACCTTTAAATTTTGTTTTTCATCCAAAACAACTTTTTAATTAATTAGAAGTACTCGATTTTCAAAAGCATAGTTTTATATACTTAAACACGTTGTACTGCGACAATCGCAATATAGATTTTTGAATAAAACTTAGTTTCAATTTAGCGAACACAAACAGTTCATTTAAATTAAGTTTTTTTCCTATTAAAGAGAAATATTGTCATGATTTAAATAATTAAACTGACTTAGATGTAGGTACTGTTGATTGATGTGAATCATATTTTGGTCTTACTTTTATTAATTGTTTTAAAAACCAATTAGCTTTAATTCCTGTTTTTACTTTTCCCTTCTCACAATTTTTTTATTAGCCTTAACTTTACATAGCGATAATAGATAACGGTAGGATTTGACTATTGGTCTCTGTGGGTTTGACATCTTTTGTATTACTTTGATAAAGTCTGTGCACTTGCGGATAAGTTAACTACACGACGCACATCATCCTTTATTATGCCAATGTGTCAGATCATACACTCATGGTTGAAGCTAACGGGAATATACCCGAGTGCATCGTACGCTCGATGGTACAATAGAGTCGCAACCAAACTTTATTTATTCTAAAAAGAAGGGAAAATATAGATAAAATCCAAGAGAAGGAGAAACGGGTAAGGGAGTTGGTTATTCGAGGGAAAGGTATCAGCATTCCTCGCATCCGTCGTACTCGACGAGAACCATTTTGCTTGTTCTTTGTATGGATGAGTGTTATTATCTAAAAGTTACTTGCAAAAGGGGAAATAAGGTTTATAATTAGGGTGTTTGCGGAGGATTGAGGCCCTCGTGCCTACGTATCCTCATAGTGCAATGAGAAAATCAGAGCTCTGTAGTTCGTAGAACTACGAAAAAGGAAGGTTTCTTGCCAAAATCTCACAATCTTGTGCCTACATATCCTCATAGTGCAATGAGAAAGTCAGAGCTCCGTAGTTCGGAGAACTAGGGGAAAAAGAAGGAAGGTTGCCTGCTAATATCTCGCAATCTTGTGCCTACGTAACCTCATAGTGCAATGAGGAAGTCAAATCTCCGTAGTTCATGGAACCAAGGATGAGAAAAGAAAGGGAGAAAGTTGTCAGAGCATGTGGCTCCACAGGGCAAAAGGGAAAGGAAATGAAAGTTTCCAGAGTATGAAATTCCACAGGGCAAAAAGGAGAGGAAACGAAAGTTGGCAGAGTATGAAACTCCACAGGAAAAAGAAAAGATAGATCGCTAGAGTATGAACTCCAAAGGACGAGAGAAAAGATTGATCGCCATAGTATGAAATCCAAAGGACAAGAGAAAAGATTGATCACCATAGTAACCCCTGCGGGTAGTACCCAATTCTTTATCTCAAACGATTTGTTTTGAAAAAAAAGTGTGGCGAGTATAATCACGTATTTGTATTAAAAGACGAGTATCAAGACGACACATTCTAAAATGAGCATCCTAATACTCGGAGAAGAAGAAGTCTTCACTCAATCTTCTCTTTTCAGTCCAACACAAAGAGGACATTACTCGTTTTTATTAGGAAGTGTTTTACTTTGAAAGATGAGTGTTTAGACAGTGAACCCTAAAGGTAATGCCAAACACTCGAGATAGGACATGGCATTCGCCTAACCACTCCACAGCCGTTCCAAGTTTGTTTAAAAAAAAAGTTTGAAAATGCACTTGGTACAAAGACCAAGGTTTTAGCCTTATGAAGAAATGAGATGATAATGAAGTAAGTGGAGTAAATTTGAAGGGTGGTGGATTGAGTTAGGGTAGGTTGATGGCGATGTGCAAGGCAATCGGCTTACGGGTAGAAGCATGCAAGGCTTGTTCGTGGTGTAAGGGAGTGGATGAGATGTAGGTAGATGAGAGGTGTAGGAAATCCTAAATGCGTGGTGAGACGTGAAGTTCAATTAATTAATTTGAAAATAGCTCGACGATGGATCAAGCTTTGTTTCTATCTTTGTTTTGAAATTGTTTTCTAGTCGCTTCGTTTTATCTTTTTTATCATACAAGCATGTGAGCATAAACGATAAAATAATGTAAAGTTCTAATTTATTACACTATAATAGAAATGGGAGACATATATCTACAATGGGGATGACATATGAACTAAAGATAAAATAAAATAAAGTGCAATGAATGAAAAAGTGAATTTGAAGTCCAAGTTGCCAGAGAGGACGTGAATCTTCCCGGACGTGGTTGCGAAAAACAAAGAAGATGATGCTACCGTGAAGATTCAAGAGATGCTTTAGAGAGGTAATCTACTCGAATTCGACTTTTCCTTAGTATCCTTCTTCTTCTCTTTCTGTAGTTGGTACTGATTCTGAACTCTTATTGCTTCTGCTTTCTCTTTTGTTGCGTGTGCGTGAGAGAATGTGAATAGAGATTGAGAGGAAGCTTGAGAACGGAGATAGTCTAGTGTGTTATGGTGAATTGAGGGAATGGTTTAGAGTAAAAATGATGGTGAGAGAGATTCGAGAGTGATAAAGTGGTCTTGATTATTGATAATGAATTGAAGGTGATGAATGTGAATGTGAATGTGTGTTTTTGAAGAATGAAAAAAAAGGTCTTGGAAATTGTGATTGAGGGTGAGTTATACAGAGTTTGAATCCTAAATTTCTGTTAGAAACTCCCATCCAAATGTAAGTGAAATTTACTTGAAATTGCCTTCAAATGAGGAAGCGATTAGAAGGTAGTAGGGTTACTTGAATCAAGTTAGTTAGGACAGCTGTTAGGTTTTGATTCAGTTATGACTTAGTTGGAATATGGTTAGGAAGTTATGAATTCTGTTTGAACACTGTTAAGACTGTTATGTTAATTGTTGTTAGTTTGAAGAATCAGGGAATTATGTTAGAGTTCACAGCTGTTATGCCACTGCTACCTTAATACTTGAAGAAACTGGGAAGTTAATGAATGTCAAAAAATGAAGGATTATTTGCTCGTTTATATGAGAACAAGCTGTTATGTATTGTGAAATAAGGACTGTTAGCATCAAAAGTTAGTCGTACTGTTTGCTCTGTTTGAAATGCCAATTTAATATTGAATGTAATTTGGATGGAATTCGAGAGGTAATAATTTGGTTATGTTGTGAACTTTGCAGTTGCAGAGGTTGGTTAGGATTATGACCACTGAGCTTGTCAAAATCTTTAGGCAAGACACAATAACGAGCTTAAATCAATTTGTCGTCAAATTGGCAATGATGTTTGCCTTGATGGTGAAGAAGGTAAACCAGAAGATTGTTCTGTTGTGGAGATTAATTGGTTATCGCTTGAATGAAACGTGAGCTTCTGAGTTATTGAATCGAAATCCTGTTGATGTGTGTTATGAAATGAATGTTGAGCTGGACACACAACCTTGTTTGAATCGACCTGCTGACTTGGAACGTGAATTTCTGATTTTGTCATGTTGCTGTATTTTAAGGGAGCCAGGGTTCAGGGATAACACCAAATGTGGCTGGTAAGAAGGCACCTGGATTTCTGATTTTGTCATGTTGCTGTATTTTAAGGGAGCCAGGGTTCAGGGATAACACCAAATGTGGTTGGTAAGAAGGCACCTGGAAGAGCAGCTTGCAAAGAGCCCATGTTAAGGAATATATTGCTCTGCTCTGTGTCAGAGTCAAGGGAAAGACAAAAGGATTAGTTGATTTACGACTGATTCCATTAGGTTGAGTATCTCTTTGTGATGGGATGAAATGATTATCAACACCTCTTAATAGGAGCAACACCTTGGATTCCATTTCTATTAGGTCCCTCAGAAACACTTAAACCCAACATCTGTAGTGGAAAATAGTGCAAATTTAATCCTTGACTACTGTCATCCATAGAAAATGCATTCCATGACTGAGTATCTGTAGCCACAACAGGAATTTGTTTTTTTATTCACGGTTGAAAATGGATCAAATCTGTCCTGCAAAGACTGCCGCATGAGTTCCCCTTTGTGCCGTAGCTGATGCGAACTGAGGCGTATCAAATGTTGCAGTAGTTTCCACAAAGAAATCAATAGAGGCAACTTGGGATGTTTGTGTAATTGCCTGAACATTCTGTAGTCTAACTGTATTTCGCTTGTAACCGTCAATATTGTACAGACGCAGAGCATAATTTCCGCAATTGTTTTCGTCTGCAGGTAACTCTGCATAAGAGAACAGTGCCCCAAATGTCGCTTGCGCGAAAATAAGGTGCCGGCATAACAGAAGAGTTGCCACCTTTCGTTATTTATCCCTCAGAGCGGGAAAGGAAACGATCGGAAAAACCTGACGAATAAGGGTAAGACAAGGTCGTCGCAACCATTGTCTGGGTTCGGGAGTCGGTTACGCAAGGGGAAGGTATTAGCACCCCTCACGTCCGTCGTACTCGACGGGATCCTCGCTTGTTTGTTTACTTGGACGGGTTGGTTATAATCTATCTACCTATCGAGGCTGGCTGAAAAAGAAAAGAAAAATGACTCGGCAAAGCATCGCGCTTTATGCCTACGTATTCCCGTCTGGAACGAGAAATCAGAGTCAACGTAGTTCGGCTAACTACGGGTGAAGGTGGGGAAGGTTGCTCGCTAGGATATCGCATCCTATGCCTACGTACTTTCATCTGGTATGAAAGATCAGAGCAAACGTAGTTCGGGAAACTACGGGTTATCTCCTGAAAGAAGTGTTTTTTTATTGTGTTTGCGATTTCAACCGCACTAGAGACTATGACCTGAGAGTGAATGCGTCGCATGTCACCCAAAGGGAACCATACTAAACATCCATCCTCAGATGGCTTAAGGCTCGTAACGTACGAAAGAAATCATTCATGATTACTTTATCTTAAACTGCTTCGAGATGAGAAGAGAACAGGCCCAACTAGGAGGGAGACTATCAAGTCCTACTGTTATCATGCCATGGATTCATCCTATGGTTGAGGTTTGAACAGGGAACTCCTAGATATTGTTATGCATAGGTTTCAACCTAAAAGTCTATCATCAAATCCTCATCAGAGGAAATGAGAGTCCTAAGGGATCATGTCAATGATACACCAAAACAGACAAAAGCATCAGCTTTAACAGTAAAATGCATGCAATGCAAGTGAGGGAGGAAATGTGTGTGGGGCTTCAGCCTCCACAAGCTCGTCTCGACCTCAAGCCAGTCATGAAATAACAGTAATCATACTGAAGATAATCAACATGCTATCAAACAATGAACAGATAAGGGAAATGAAGTGCCATCAGGCAAACAACCACACTTGAGAAAGAATCATCTACATCTAATCCTAACCCTAACACAGAATCCTGAACAAATCTAAGCAAAGCCCTAAAGCAAAACCCTAAACAAGAGACAGCAATCCCAGTCTTCAAGCTTCAGAACAAGCTTACCAAAGAAAGGGAGCTAAGTAAGCAGACTCATAGTGTCTTCCTCAGGAAAGCACTAGGAGGTGTATACTCAGGAGTTATATCCTATGTGGCTCAACCACTGTGATCAGTTTACATTCCTCCTCAGGAGAAATTAAACTCACAAGTAGGCTCCAACATCACTGGACATTTGAGAAATCCTATCTGAACTAGTGGAACTAAGTGAATAGAACCATAGGACCTTCCTCAGGAAAGTACCAGGAGGCTTCCACTTAGGAGTTGTGTCCTATGTGGCTCAACAACTGTGATCAGTTTACATTCCTCCTCAGGAGAAATTAAACTCACAAGTTGGCTCCAACATCATTGGATACTTGAGAAATCCTAGATAAACTAATGGAACTAAGTGAATAGACCCATAGGACCTTCCTCAGGAAAGTACTAGGAGGCTTCCACTTAGGAGTTGTATCCCATGTGGCTCAACAACATGTGATCAGTTTACATTCCTCCTCAGGAGAAATTAAACTCACAAGTTGGCTCCAACATCATTGGATACTTGAGAAAGAGGTGAGAAGAAAGAATGAAAGTCATTCATAGTGCCTTCCTCAGGAAAGTACCATGAACTTCCTTCAAACTTCAGGATCTCAAACCTCACAAACAGGGGACAAGCCAAGCTCTGGGTCTCTGAGTCTTGATCTACAATCTTCTCTTCCATCATGCTCTTCAACAAGATCTTCAATACAACACAAGCCCCACAACAAAATCCCCAAAACAAACCCCAGTGATGGACAGATAACCACTGGACAGACAAAATCATCAGGCAACTTCAGAAAATACCTAAAAATACTAAACCAAGGGGGAAAAATCTAACAATTGCTCACAAGGGTCTACAACATCTACCCATAACATTCACATAGGCCTCTACCCTAAAATCAAGACAAAACTATCTAAAGAAAATGAATTCTTCACCTAAGCACAACCTAAACCCTAGTTAGGATACCCTAAAGCTACCCTAATTAAACTAATCAAATTTTAATCTAAAAATCAAGAATTAAATCCTATGGGGAACTATGGTCTAATATCTAATTACACAAAAAAAAGAATGGATTAAAAAGACTAAAGGAAGGTCCTAAAAGAAATTCTACAAAATCATGATATCAAACTAAACATTATAAAAGCTATTTAAAAGAAAAATCTATTAAAAATATGAAAAGAAAATAAAATGGACATTTTATTTATTTAGAATTTTCTAGACAGGTTTATTAACATGTGAAAAAAAACAAGAACTAAAAAATGTTAAATTCTCTATTTTTTATGAATTTTACAAATGCAAGAAATATTAAATGGAATAATAAAAAAAAATAAAAGAAAACACTTAAAGGGAAAGGGGTGTAATAAGCAAGGCAGGTTAGTTCATTTATACTGGGCCAGAATCAGGGGGGTGGGGATAGTGATTTCCACTTAGGCCCAGACGCGCCTCACTTAACCAAACGGCTGCGTTTTGCTTTTCAAATTTTCCCTCCGTTTCGCTATTCAATTTGGGCCGCACGATGAATGGAATAGGTCAAAAGCTGGGGACTAATCCAACAATGGACAGCCATCGTCCCCAAACTGACCTAGGGTTTCAGGGTTCATGCGCTTCATGCAGCATACTTCCAGCCATGCGTTCTCTCTCCACAATTGATGAATTTCAAAAATTCTAAAAGCAAAAGTGATCTACTAAACACGAGGAATCCAACCTTACGTGCAGTTTTCATTAACTCCCCCTAGATCATTCAAACAGAGGACCTTAAGATCATGGTTCCACCATGTTCATCTGAGATCAACCATGGTAAAGCTTCAACCTAAGGGCCTAAACTTGTTCTACATGCTACCCTAGTTAATCTAACCTAATCCATGCTAATTAAAACTCCCTAAACAGCTAGCTCTTGGAGTTTAAAGGATCACTCACCTGTTATGGAACCTCACGAATCTTGCTCTAACTCCTAGGGTTTAATCAACTAACCTAATGCATCAATCCTATACCTAAAGAACTACTTGAAAGTGCATAAATTAGGAGAATTATGGAGAGGAACCAACCTGTCAAGTGATGATGGTAGGTGCTCGTGGGAATGGATTCAAGGCTTGTAATGGCTGCAATGAGATCCTCTTGTGATGCACAAGTTTCTGTTTGCACTTGTTGTGAAAGAGATGGCTTGTAGATGCAGATTTCTTGAATTGCTTGAACTTGAAGAAAGTGCTTCAATGGCTATTTCTCTCTCTCTCTCCTCTGAAATCTCTCTCTATCACCCAACCTTGAACACTATGAAGATCATCCTTCTTATAATGATGGATGGAAATTTCTAGATTCATCTAGAAGGTGTTAGAAAAGTGTGGAAAGTATCATGTGATGGTATTTTGAATGATCCATATCTCATGTACCAAGTCCTTATTCTTGTGTCAAATTCTCCTTATGTGAGATATTGAGAAGGAATGAATGAAAATCAGCCCTTTCTTTCACTTGTGCAAGCTATTTCAAAGTTGCCTTCTTTTTCAAGTAACAAGTTTTCAAAGCATCACCCATTTTAAAGCCTTAAATCAAAATTCTATCTAAACCAATGTTCTCAAAATGATGTTTCCAATCAAAATAATATATTGGATGACCTATTTTGGATTTGTGGATCTTCCAAACCAATTTCCAATTTCAACTTTTCAAACTTATATGCCATTTTTAGTTCATTTTTGACCAATCATGTAACTTCATGCTATGAGCTTTTCCAACAATTTGTGGCCTTCTTTCTAGGCTTAAAATCCCATTTTGAACAACTTTCATGTTTTGAGTTTTTTCATTTGAGGCTTGGAAATAGGAGTTTTAGGCATTGGCTAAAATGACCTATAACTGACAAATGACCAGAATACCCCTGTCTTGTTCAAACCATAAGTTGAGTTCCACAAATCCTATCAAGGACTTCTACCACTCAAATTAAAGCTAAGAAGATGCTCTTCAACATTCATGTTGACCAAGAAGTCATAGGAATCACCCTACTAGGGAAAAAGTTGTCTGCAAGTTGGGTGACTTTCAAGGACCCAGATTCACACACCTCTGCTGACCTGTAATTTGTCAAAACCATAACTTGAGCTCTGTAACTCTTATCAAGGACTTCCACCACTCAAATTAAATCTAAGAACAAGCTCTACAACATTCATGTTGTGGGGAAGATGAGATATCAATCACATCTTGAGCTAAAACTGCCTGGAAGATAGGGATCAAATTAGGGTTTTTCACTGACAATCCTTGGGGACCCTGACTTGAAACTTCTCAAACTCCTCACTCATGATGAGTTGGCCTAGGAATCATCTTTATATCATCTCTATGCATAATTCCATGATCTCATGGCCCTTGGATTGGGTCTCAACCTTCCCCAAATCTTCAGTTATCCTAGGGTTGACCCAGTCAAAACCCTAATTCTATCATTCATGGTTGAATCTTCTGAATTCTTGCATAATGACCTCTCTGGGCTTCATAAAGGCTATCAAGACATCTCATAGGCTTTCCCAAAACATTAAGTTCATTCTCAAAGTCTCAGAATCATCTGGGGGGCACCCACAATCCTCAAGCTATGAAGCACACAACCCTGGTTTCAAACCACTTCTTCTGAGGATCTCTTGAACTTTCTGATGAAGGTATCCACTTTCAAACACTCAATGAATAAATAATTGTTGGTCAAATTTTGGGGTGCAACAGCTGCCCCTATTCAAACGGCTTGAACCTGACTGGGTGAGAAGCGAACGGCTCTCAACCAATCAAGGTACGAGACGGTTGAATATTGGTAAACCCGAAAATTTGCCGACTGCACGAGCACACGGTACTCTGCGGGGAACAAATCTTTGAATCCTGCAACACTAGCTGCTCAACAACTAGCTGGAGAAATATCGACCTGACATCACCGTCCGACAATCAAAATACCCAACATTACCGCTGGAGAACCAAATCTGACATCACCGTCGGACGATCGAAGTACCCTGCGTCACCGCTGGAGAACTAAACCTGACATCACCGTCGGACGATCGAAGTACCCTGCGTCACCGCTGGAGAACTAAACCTGACATCACCGTCGGACGATCGAAGTACCCTGCGTCACCGCTGGAGAACTAAATCTGACATCACCGTCGGACGATCGAAGTACCCTGCGTCACCGCTGGAGAACTAAATCTGACATCACCGTCGGACGATCGAAGTACCCTGCGTCACCGCTGGAGAACTAAATCTGACATCACCGTCGGACGATCGAAATACCCTGCGTCACCGCTGGAGAAACATCTTCGACTTCAATCAGAAGACATATCATTCACTTGATCGCAATCAATCATCACCTCAGGATAACTGACTTGGTCTTCAGACCCACACGGATCACTCCGTTGTATCTACAAACTCTGGAACCTTGTCTTCAGCCACCCGTTGATTTATCAACACGGAAGTCTGAACTCACAGGAACTTTCTGATGTCGCCTTCAGGCGCTTATGAAATCCATCTTCAGATTAGACATCATTGTTGGAGCAGACATATCATGCTGCTCAGGACTTCTAGAATCATCTTGAACAAACAGATCCGTCGGGCATCTTCAAGAATCGTCCTGAACTGATAACCTTTCTGGAGCAAACATTCTGTTGGGTATTCCAGGAATCTTCCTGGGCAACTCTTGCTGGGGACGCTATTGGGGAGCTCAAGTATCATACTAGGCGAACAACTCGGGAAGCCGTACTAAGGTCTTAAGAATCACCTTAAGCAAACGGCCCTGCTGAGGAGTTCAAGGGTCGTTTTGAACTGAAAACTTCGCTGGGGATCTCAAAAATCATCTTGAGCGAGCGACCGTGGGGATTACACCGGGGTCTTTAAGAATCATCTCAAGAGCGACCTTGCTGGGGAGAACATCAAGAATCGTCCTGAGCAACCGGTCTTTTGGTCGCACACCTGGAAGGCAAGAATGATAATGACCTAGATCATGCTTATGATGCGTATGCTCCGGCACCATGCCCCACACGGCGGGAATGATATGCGTTTATGCTAAATGCTGTGCAATCATGCACAATGCTATGCAGCGTTAAATGCTATGCAGTGTTAAATGCTATGCAGTCATGCACAATGATGCGATCCCGTCAGCAAAATGAATGCCGAAGGGGGAAATCCTCCTGTCAAGGAGAAAGAACCATTCAGGTAGAGGAATCATCCTGCTGAGGAGAACGTGAACACGCCAATATTAATCAGGCTCTGTCTGGGGAATTGATCTTCCGCGAACTGCTGCAGGGGAACAACTTCAGCTGACTGCTGCAGGGGACGAAGCTCTACGAGAACTTGGATCTGCTGATATCAATCGCGAGAATGAACTGCGTGGCCGTCTCGGCTACTCTTCTGGGGATGACCACTCTGTGGGGAACCAACTTCAGCTGCTCAACACTCCACTGGGGAAAAACCAATCATGATCTGATCAACTTCCAAGGATTCGGATCTCTTGGACATCTGCAAACTCGGCTGAGGAAGGAGAAATCATTCTGCTTTGATGGAGAGAGTGCGATTCTGGGGAAACACAACATTAACTGCCCCACGCTCTGCTGGGGAAAATTGATCATGATCTGATCAACTTCCAAGGATTCTGCTTTTCTGCGGACTCAGCCGGGGAAGGAAATCATTCTACTTCACTGGAGAGTGCGACCCTGGTGCGGAATTTCAATTTCGCCGGGGAAGAAAGGATCATCTGCCTTCGGGGGAGAGTACAACTCTGTAGAGGAATACAACATCACCCGTTCCAATACTCTATTGGGGAAGAGGGAATCGTCCAACTTTAGGAGAGAATACGGATCTGGTAGGGAATCTCAATTCCGCTGGAGACCTTAGTCTGGCACCATCAGTTACTGCATCCTTCGGCATACGAACAGCCTCCTGCGAAACCTGCACTTGTGACCCGGTGCGGGGGAGACACCTGCCTCGGCGCCTTTACTGGGGAAACACGAGCTTCGGCACCCGAACACTTCTCTGAAATCTGCACTTGTGACCCGGTGCTGGGGAAGTACGAGATCATTCTTCGGTGCTTGATTCAGCTGATGAGGTGACGTTCCTTCAGGATGCGTCTGCTTGGGGAAGAGAATCATCTCTGCGCGGGGAGACATGTCAATGCTCACTATCTGCGTTCAGATTCTGCGGTGGAGAGACCACTGAACACTGCTGGAGAAGGAGGACCCGTCCTGCTTCGGGGATATCAATCCTGGTCTGCTGAGGGTAGTCTTGACCCTAATCTGATAAGGGATAAACGCCATCTCAATCTGCTGCAGTCTTAAACTGTACAGGGGGAACAACCTCAAACCGTACATCTCTGCTGAGAAACAATCCTGATTCAACAACGTCAACACAGGGAATACAGGCTACCAATCATGGAGTCAAGTAACAGGTTATGCTGTAGGATAGCAATCCAATGACTGCAAGGCTTCTTCAGAAGGTTCAGGTTTTGGCAGGGTAATGACACGATTCCCCGATACTCAATTCTTGCTAGGGTGAACAAACTCATTTGAACAACTTGCCCCAGTGCATTTCAACTTGCCCCAATCCGACCTTTGGGAATAATTCATTCTGAGCCGAAAACAACTGGCAACAAGACAATCTTCAGAGGGCTTGCCCCAGCATCTGCACCACGGGAGGATTCATCCTCAACTAATCAACTCTCAGCATGGTCGGCTTCGATACCTCTGAAGTAGTTTTCCCCTGAACGAGCGATGAGCGACTCAACATGCTCTGATCGAACACTGGAGGGATCTGCGCTCAAATCGCAAGAATTCTGGATAACTGCCCCTGATTGGGTCTCGAGAAGATTCACTTTCGGCCAACTGCTTCTTGCATGAACTGCCCCATAATCAACTGATGCTCCGGGACTTGTCCTCAAACAAACTGATTCCAAACTCGCTGGAAGTCAATGCCCCAGATTCACAGGGCTTCGCAGCATACCATTCTGATCCAAACCTCTGACGATTCAGTCCTGATTGACTATTCCCTGTTTGAGTTCCTTCGTATTAGCTACCAACCTGCAATCAAAATTGTTTATTCACGAATGGTAATTCTAATGCAGTGTTCATGCAAATTTCGAAAAAATGTTGTACTGTCACTCATTTACGTGTCATGCTAGTGAGTGACGAATGAACCAAAGAGTTCAAACGTAGTGCTGATGTGATCAGTGAAAAATACAATAAGGATATGATTAGCAAATCATGAAGGAGTCAGGTTACTCAACCTTATCGTAATGCGCTTTCAGAATAAACCCTGCCTCAATTAGGTCTTTTAAGGGTTATATCGTGGTCGGGTTCACGGTTAGTGAAACAAAGGATATTTGGCTCAAATTATGATTTGTACCCACCCCTTCTACGTGATGATCTCCGATCCTAAAGTCCAGTTAACTTAGCTCGAGCGCTCTCCTCTTCGAGAGGTATGTTGAACATTGGGAACAACTGGTTAAATAATTCACAAGGTGTTTCGGAGTGACAGTTACTCCTTTTTCGTTTTCGGTGTCTGTATCTACACGACTTTGTCCTTGTTTGAGGATTTTTCTTTTTTATAATCCTTTCTTTTTCATTCATTTTTGATTCCCTAATTTTTGCCTGGACTGACTCCTTTTGAGTTCTTTTCGATTTTTCTTTTGAAGTCCAGCGGGATGCCCTGATTTTTGCCTAAGTATTTGCTTTCTAGCTTTTCTTTTTTACTTAGCGGGCTTTCTTATTATTTTTTCTTTTTCTTGGAACAAGTCGTGTGACACTGGTTGTCTTGATTGCTCCGAAAGGATTATAACTGTCTCACTCCTGATTGGTGAGGTTTAACCATTGTGGTTGATGAGGTATGACCTCTGGAGAGGAATATGATATGGTTGGTCCTCGAAGGACAACACTCCTCTATAAGACTTGAACGCTCGATCAAGCTGACTGACAACTACCCTGCCCCGGGTTACGATATGAGGGTTAAAAAGTCCGAAAGAAACTCCTACTTCTCGGCTCGAAGTGGTTAGCAAGGGATTCTCTTCCTTATCTCTCCGGTGTTTGGGGATTTAAAACAATGCCTTGTACGTCATCGGCTAGGTTTTATCAGAAAGCAATACGATCATTGGCTATGAGTATTCAATTTCATCATCCTCCCTCCGCTCATTGCTAATCATAGTAAGAAAGTGGAGTGAATAAAATGCAAGTGTCAGTGTAATGCAGTAAATGAGTGACAACGACATAATTAGTTCAGAAAAAATGCATAATCACTTTATTAACATCACCATTCGAAACATACAATGTTTAACAGCAAGTAGTAACTAACAGAAAAGAAACTACAAATGCAAATGGTAAAAAGTCCGAGGACTGCCAATGCTGAGGACGTCTGCCTGTCTGGATCACTGGCTTCTGGAACTAACCCTCTGAATCCGCGAGCTCAAAAAGCCGAGAGGTTGTCACGTACCACTAAGACTCCGTCTGGGAAGGCAATACCCCCTTGGTCGATCAATTGTTGCACTTTCGCCTGGAAAGCCTTGCAATCTTCAGTTGAATGCCCCGGAGATCCACCATGGTAACCGCACTGAACATGAGGATTGTACCCTGGAGGGTAAGGCTCTGGCACGGGCTTGAGAGCTTTCGGTTCCACCAAGGAATTCTGAATCAACAGTGGAAGAATCTGGCTATACGGCACAGGCACTGGATGGGAAGAAGCATTCCTTCGTTCTAAGTGGTTACGAGGTCTCTTTTGATCCTGGTGTTGGTATTCTTTCCGCCAAAAAGCAAGAGGTCGTCGTTTCTGAGTGGCAATGGTCCCTTGTTTAGGCGCTTGCGTCCTTGAGCTTGATCCAGGTAGAAACTGCGAGCGAGGCGATGCAGTCACCAAAGGTCGTGGGACGTATTCAAGATCTTTCTCAGCTTCAGGCAAGGGAATGGAATCATTCACCTCTTCCGCAGGATACGGGATGAACTTTCCCGATGCTCTCATGCCGCCCGACACAAGCCTAATTGTCCTCGAGTCAATAAGGTCTTGAATCTTATTCTTGAGAGCCTTACATGTTTCAACATGGTGCCCTGGTGCTCCTGAGTGGAAATCACAACGTATGCTGAGATCAACGTCTGGTGACACATCATCTGGCGGATCTGAGGTCCGAAGCTTGAGAACACGGTTCTGAACCAACAGTGGCAACAGCCGGGCATAACTCACAGGTAGTGGGTCCACAGCTCTATCCAGTAGCTTCTTCTTTTGATTATGACCTTCCGGGTTATTCTGAGATGCCCGGCGCGGCTGCTGACGAGACAGGTCTCGAGCTTCATGCTGTGTAGAGGATCCACGAGGTCCATTTGGCTTCAGCACGGGTGGCAATGACGGCAATGGGGGAAGCACTTTGGTCTCCTCTTTGGGTGCTTGACCACTCTCCTTATTTAGCATACTTCTTACCACTCCCATGAGAAAGCTCAACTGATTCTGCAGCTGCTGATTCTCCTCTCTGAGTACTTGCTGGTCCAGACGCACTGCCCGTATGTCATTCATGACCTGCCCCAGTTGGCTCTGGATTTTCCCCAGTTCAGCTTGTACCTGCTCCATTAGTCTGAGTTGCTTGATTCTGGCTCAAACCTGCAAACACAAGGGTTAGAAGACAAGTCCCGGCTTTTGTCATGCAAGATGAATTATGGGTGTCTGTACGTTCAGGAGATCACCCCTGATTCTGGTGTCAACGTGCCAACACAGTGTCAATGCAATGATAAGACTGGATCCATTCATGGAAGAAAATATCTCATATTGCTCGGGACACCAGGATCAGGGTACGAAACACGCCTGCAGCACAGACACATGCTAATGGAATGCAAACATGAATATGCGAGCTAATGCAAAATGCAGGCATGCAACAGTATATCCAGGTGGCTGCTGTGGAGATTCGGTATCGACAGTCACTGATGAGAAGGAAACCCCGGTGTAAAACCACTGATCTGATCTGCTGAGAATAATCATCTGATAGGATTGAGATCAACATTCTGCCTTACAGGAACAAGGGCCTGATAATAAAGACCCCGGATGCAAGATCAAGTAACATCTGTTGATGAAGTCTTCAGACCCCAAATCAAAAATCTGCCCTGTCGAGAACTAACACACAGCTGCTGATGAGATCTTCAAACCCCACTCAAAATCTTCCCTATCAAGAACAAATAACATCTGCCGATGAGGTCTTCAGACCTTACTCAAAATCTGCTCCGTCTAGGACAAACCTCTGATAACAATACTCTGATCGAAACCTGCTCTATCAAGAACAGACAAACACCCGATGATAAGATCCTCCGATCAAACCCTTGCTCTATCAAGAACATATCTGCAACTGAGAACCCATCATAACTGATTCACTGTCAAGAAAACCAGGTAGTCTGGAGGTCAAAGTTTCCTGCAATATCCCAACCCCACTCACAGGTATGGACCTAATCCACGGACAAAGGTACGACATCCTATGCGGTCGTCAGCGTCACAGACTTTCATGAGTGACGATACGATTCCCAGAAGGAGTGGCATCGTCAAGTCATGAAGAGGCCTCTCTTAGCTGACTTCCAAATGATCGGTCCCCAGAGTCGACAATCCTCACGTCTGGAATCCCCTCAGATCCTCAGGACCGGAAAGGAGCACCTCTGCAAGAATCTCGTCTGAGCGCAGATTTTCGTAGGGAACTGTGCCTGCTCAGCAGACAGGTTCGTCTACTACTTCTCTGCAACTATATCTAGGTGTGTACTCAAGCCCAGGTCCGGCTTTTCACTCACAGTAACATCCCTCTCCCACAGCAGCACAGATAATCATATCAACTGGAAATAAAATGCGGGAAATAAAATGCGGGAAGTAAAAATGCGGGAAGTAAAAATGCGATAAATAAACGCAACCCAACAAGCAAACGCACAAACGATAGGATTGACTCGCGTAGGGGATGGGAAACGGTCCCAGCATAAGGGATGGGAAAAGTCCCTAGATGCCATGAGTCCCCAGCAGAGTCGCCAGCTGTCGCTTGCGCGAAAATAAGGTGCCGGCATAACAGAAGAGTCGCCACCTTTCGTTATTTATCCCTCAGAGCGGGAAAGGAAACGATCGGAAAAACCTGACGAATAAGGGTAAGACAAGGTCGTCGCAACCATTGTCTGGGTTCGGGAGTCGGTTACGCAAGGGGAAGGTATTAGCACCCCTCACGTCCGTCGTACTCGACGGGATCCTCGCTTGTTTGTTTACTTGGACGGGTTGGTTATAATCTATCTACCTATCGAGGCTGGCTGAAAAAGAAAAGAAAAATGACTCGGCAAAGCATCGCGCTTTATGCCTACGTATTCCCGTCTGGAACGAGAAATCAGAGTCAACGTAGTTCGGCTAACTACGGGTGAAGGTGGGGAAGGTTGCTCGCTAGGATATCGCATCCTATGCCTACGTACTTTCATCTGGTATGAAAGATCAGAGCAAACGTAGTTCGGGAAACTACGGGTTATCTCCTAAAAGAAGTGTTTTTTTATTGTGTTTGCGATTTCAACCGCACTAGAGACTATGACCTGAGAGTGAATGCGTCGCATGTCACCCAAAGGGCACCATACTAAACATCCATCCTCAGATGGCTTAAGGCTCGTAACGTACGAAAGAAATCATTCATGATTACTGTATCTTAAACTGCTTCGAGATGAGAAGAGAACAGGCCCAACTAGGAGGGAGACTATCAAGTCCTACTGTTATCATGCCATGGATTCATCCTATGGTTGAGGTTTGAACAGGGAACTCCTAGATATTGTTATGCATAGGTTTCAACCTAAAAGTCTATCATCAAATCCTCATCAGAGGAAATGAGAGTCCTAAGGGATCATGTCAATGATACACCAAAACAGACAAAAGCATCAGCTTTAACAGTAAAATGCATGCAATGCAAGTGAGGGAGGAAATGTGTGTGGGGCTTCAGCCTCCACAAGCTCGTCTCGACCTCAAGCCAGTCATGAAATAACAGTAATCATACTGAAGATAATCAACATGCTATCAAACAATGAACAGATAAGGGAAATGAAGTGCCATCAGGCAAACAACCACACTTGAGAAAGAATCATCTACATCTAATCCTAACCCTAACACAGAATCCTGAACAAATCTAAGCAAAGCCCTAAAGCAAAACCCTAAACAAGAGACAACAATCCCAGTCTTCAAGCTTCAGAACAAGCTTACCAAAGAAAGGGAGCTAAGTAAGCAGACTCATAGTGTCTTCCTCAGGAAAGCACTAGGAGGTGTATACTCAGGAGTTATATCCTATGTGGCTCAACCACTGTGATCAGTTTACATTCCTCCTCAGGAGAAATTAAACTCACAAGTAGGCTCCAACATCACTGGACATTTGAGAAATCCTATATGAACTAGTGGAACTAAGTGAATAGAACCATAGGACCTTCCTCAGGAAAGTACCAGGAGGCTTCCACTTAGGAGTTGTGTCCTATGTGGCTCAACAACTGTGATCAGTTTACATTCCTCCTCAGGAGAAATTAAACTCACAAGTTGGCTCCAACATCATTGGATACTTGAGAAATCCTAGATAAACTAATGGAACTAAGTGAATAGACCCATAGGACCTTCCTCAGGAAAGTACTAGGAGGCTTCCACTTAGGAGTTGTATCCCATGTGGCTCAACAACATGTGATCAGTTTACATTCCTCCTCAGGAGAAATTAAACTCACAAGTTGGCTCCAACATCATTGGATACTTGAGAAAGAGGTGAGAAGAAAGAATGAAAGTCATTCATAGTGCCTTCCTCAGGAAAGTACCATGAACTTCCTTCAAACTTCAGGATCTCAAACCTCACAAACAGGGGACAAGCCAAGCTCTGGGTCTCTGAGTCTTGATCTACAATCTTCTCTTCCATCATGCTCTTCAACAAGATCTTCAAGACAACATAAGCCCCACAACAAAATCCCCAAAACAAACCCCAGTGATGGACAGATAACCACTGGACAGACAAAATCATCAGGCAACTTCAGAAAATACCTAAAAATACTAAACCAAGGGGGAAAAATCTAACAATTGCTCACAAGGGTCTACAACATCTACCCATAACATCCACATAGGCCTCTACCCTAAAATCAAGACAAAACTATCTAAAGAAAATGAATTCTTCACCTAAGCACAACCTAAACCCTAGTTAGGATACCCTAAAGCTACCCTAATTAAACTAATCAAATTTTAATCTAAAAATCAAGAATTAAATCCTATGGGGAACTATGGTCTAATATCTAATTACACAAAAAAAAGAATGGATTAAAAAGACTAAAGGAAGGTCCTAAAAGAAATTCTACAAAATCATGATATCAAACTAAACATTATAAAAGCTATTTAAAAGAAAAATCTATTAAAAATATGAAAAGAATATAAAATGGACATTTTATTTATTTAGAATTTTCTAGACAGGTTTATTAACATGTGAAAAAAAACAAGAACTAAAAAATGTTAAATTCTCTATTTTTTATGAATTTTACAAATGCAAGAAATATTAAATGGAATAATAAAAAAAAATAAAAGAAAACACTTAAAGGGAAAGGGGTGTAATAAGCAAGGCAGGTTAGTTCATTTATACTGGGCCAGAATCAGGGGGGTGGGGATAGTGATTTCCACTTAGGCCCAGACGCGCCTCACTTAACCAAACGGCTGCGTTTTGCTTTTCAAATTTTCCCTCCGTTTCGCTATTCAATTTGGGCCGCACGATGAATGGAATAGGTCAAAAGCTGGGGACTAATCCAACGATGGACAGCCATCGTCCCCAAACTGACCTAGGGTTTCAGGGTTCATGCGCTTCATGCAGCATACTTCCAGCCATGCGTTCTCTCTCCACAATTGATGAATTTCAAAAATTCTAAAAGCAAAAGTGATCTACTAAACACGAGGAATCCAACCTTACGTGCAGTTTTCATTAACTCCCCCTAGATCATTCAAACAGAGGACCTTAAGATCATGGTTCCACCATGTTCATCTGAGATCAACCATGGTAAAGCTTCAACCTAAGGGCCTAAACTTGTTCTACATGCTACCCTAGTTAATCTAACCTAATCCATGCTAATTAAAACTCCCTAAACAGCTAGCTCTTGGAGTTTAAAGGATCACTCACCTGTTATGGAACCTCACGAATCTTGCTCTAACTCCTAGGGTTTAATCAACTAACCTAATGCATCAATCCTATACCTAAAGAACTACTTGAAAGTGCATAAATTAGGAGAATTATGGAGAGGAACCAACCTGTCAAGTGATGATGGTAGGTGCTCGTGGGAATGGATTCAAGGCTTGTAATGGCTGCAATGAGATCCTCTTGTGATGCACAAGTTTCTGTTTGCACTTGTTGTGAAAGAGATGGCTTGTAGATGCAGATTTCTTGAATTGCTTGAACTTGAAGAAAGTGCTTCAATGGCTATTTCTCTCTCTCTCTCTCTCTCCTCTGAAATCTCTCTCTATCACCCAACCTTGAACACTATGAAGATCATCCTTCTTATAATGATGGATGGAAATTTCTAGATTCATCTAGAAGGTGCTAGAAAAGTGTGGAAAGTATCATGTGATGGTATTTTGAATGATCCATATCTCATGTACCAAGTCCTTATTCTTGTGTCAAATTCTCCTTATGTGAGATATTGAGAAGGAATGAATGAAAATCAGCCCTTTCTTTCACTTGTGCAAGCTATTTCAAAGTTGCCTTCTTTTTCAAGTAACAAGTTTTCAAAGCATCACCCATTTTAAAGCCTTAAATAAAAATTCTATCTAAACCAATGTTCTCAAAATGATGTTTCCAATCAAAATGATATATTGGATGACCTATTTTGGATTTGTGGATCTTCCAAACCAATTTCCAATTTCAACTTTTCAAACTTATATGCCATTTTTAGTTCATTTTTGACCAATCATGTAACTTCATGCTATGAGCTTTTCCAACAATTTGTGGCCTTCTTTCTAGGCTTAAAATCCCATTTTGAACAACTTTCATGTTTTGAGTTTTTTCATTTGAGGCTTGGAAATAGGAGTTTTAGGCATTGGCTAAAATGACCTATAACTGACAAATGACCAGAATACCCCTGTCTTGTTCAAACCATAAGTTGAGTTCCACAAATCCTATCAAGGACTTATACCACTCAAATTAAATCTAAGAAGATGCTCTTCAACATTCATGTTGACCAAGAAGTCATAGGAATCACCCTACTAGGGCAAAAGTTGTCTGCAAGTTGGGTGACTTTCAAGGACCCAGATTCACACACCTCTGCTGACCTGTAATTTGTCAAAACCATAACTTGAGCTCTGTAACTCTTATCAAGGACTTCCACCACTCAAATTAAAGCTAAGAACAAGCTCTACAACATTCATGTTGTGGGGAAGATGAGATATCAATCACATCTTAAGCTAAAACTGCCTGGAAGATAGGGATCAAATTAGGGTTTTTCACTGACAATCCTTGGGGACCCTGACTTGAAACTTCTCAAACTCCTCACTCATGATGAGTTGGCCTAGGAATAATCTTTATATCATCTCTATGCATCATTCCATGATCTCATGGCCCTTGGATTGGGTCTCAACCTTCCCCAAATCTTCAGTTATCCTAGGGTTGACCCAGTCAAAACCCTAATTCTATCATTCATGGTTGAATCTTCTGAATTCTTGCATAATGACCTCTCTGGGCTTCATGAAGGCTATCAAGACATCTCATAGGCTTTCCCAAAACATTAAGTTCATTCTCAAAGTCTCAGAATCATCTGGGGGGCACCCACAATCCTCAAGCTATGAAGCACACAACCCTGGTTTAAAACCACTTCTTCTGAGGATCTCTTGAACTTTCTGATGAAGGTATCCACTTTCAAACACTCAATGAATAAATAATTGTTGGTCAAATTTTGGGGTGCAACACCAAAGTACCAGGTGCAAATCCGAATTCGAAACTAAATCTTGAACTGCTTCCATGCAACCTTTAACAAGCCTGCTGATATCCTGTACTAGACTTCTAGCTTATATTTCTTTCCTCAATTAGCATTGCACCACACTTAGTCAACACATCCCACATCATTTTAAATTCAATAGGTTTTCCACACTTAATGGTTGACTGATATGTGAAGTTTTTAATGCAAATTTCAGGAGGTATCGCAACAGGAGCTGGAGTACTCGTCGTGGGAGGTGGAAATTGGCAACCCAATGTGCCATTCATGACTACTAGATGTTGCTGCAATCCTGTTAGGTGAATGTTTAAATTGTTTTTGGATTTTGATGTTAGTGAGATGAGAGTTATGGGCTTGATTAGCCTTGATGAAATTGAATGCTAGACTTGCCCTTAGTAGCTCAATTATGCACTCTTTTAAAGAGTTAGCTGTGACTTAAAATGTTGATGTGAAACAAAATAGCTAGAAGAATAATTAACTATTTGAATATTAAAGGTTATACTGCCAGTTGCGAATGGACTGTTAATTAATTATTGGTTAATTAAAATGTGAAAAAACGGTTAGCTCGATGTTAGCTATGTTGAAGTTGCAAGTACAGTTGAGTTTAATGTGTTGTGTGAGTTGTGGGGGACTGAATTTGAAAATTGTTGTGCTAGGCAATTTTGTTTCATACTATCTACTGCAACTCATTTAATAACCAATGTCGACAGCTTTATATTATGCTTCCTGATGCAAATTTTGATTGTAGCTTGGAGATTGGAATTGCAGGCGCAACAGACTCGGCGTTCACACGCAATTTTCGCGCGAACAACTTCTGACCTTCTGATATAGGTTTACTTGCGGGACCGACCAAATAAGTCTCATAACTATCTGGTCGAGTATATATGACGGTGGCTAAATGGTGTTTGTTTTAACAAATTGGAAATAATCTTGAATAAAAGATGCATAAACTTGAATAAAATACAAGTAAATAAACGAGAAAAGGACAAAAAAATCTTTAAAGTTGGTAATATAAATTGCTTTTAAAAGGAAATGTGGACGCGATCGTACATTTTGCAGGAATGAAATTTTTTTTCTCTAAAAGCTCGATACTCAGGGGTTTTCCCTTACAATGTTACAAAATGCTCTCCTAAAATGAACATGGGCATTGTCTTAAATATGAAAATAAAATAACTGGCATGTTGGCTTTGGTGTCGCCACATGTCCTTCCACCACTTTTGTAACTTCCCACATTCTCAACTTTTCAAAATTTCTTCCCGCTCAAACGTGTTCATACTTCGCGTCGACTTCCTTACCCACCAGTCGACACCTTCGACGAAATAGGCCTGAGTCGACTCCCAAACTCCCTCTGGTGGCGTCAACTCACATCGTTTCCTTCACCTCCTTCCCTAGCCTGCCAGCCCACAAGCCAATTTCTGTGTCACCTTTCCTCAGTCGAAAACTTCCAGCCAACGTGATGCCCCCTCAAAACTCAGTTTCGATTGAGTACGATGTCGACTGAGAAACTTGGTGTTTTGGTTTTCTGTGAGGTTTCGGCTGCACCTTGGTTATGACCCAGCAACACCATCATTGTCTTTCTGTCGAGTCAGCCACACGTCACCCACAGTCTGACGTGATAATGGCGCCTTTCTGCGCCACGATTTCCAAGAAAACTAATCATGCCTGGTCGCATCCCAACGTTATGGATTTTAAACCACTCCCACTTACTCTGGAATAGGAACCGGTCCCTGTCTTTGCAACTGCATGCCAACTTGCCTATAAATAGCTTTCTCTACATTTTGTTTTCTTTTTCCAACTTCACTCACACTATACTTACCTTCAAGATTTTGCTCTCAGAATTCCTTGAACCCTCTCCTTCAATGGCTTCCTCAACCACTTTTGCTACTCACACCACCGAAAAAAACCCCATTGCGTTTGTTCTCTCTGAAGCCGAAGCACTCAGGCCTCTTCCGAATCCGTCGTCTGTTGATGACGCGGTGGTAGCTACCTGACAACGCCAGATGATTATCCCCTTTGCGGTGGCTGGAAAGTTGCATGCTTTCCATGGGCCATACCTTGATAAAAAACTCAGTCATGAGGAACTTCAAGCATTTTTTCCTTGCTACCTTCCCACCATTCCACCTGCTTTCCAGAAACATGGGATTCTCGACCTCAAGTTCATGGCGCCAAAGGCTCGTGTTTTCAGATCGATGCCTACCCCAGGCAACAAAGATTACATTTCTTGGTTGAACAAGGTCCAAGGAAAATGTCAGGACCAATGGAAGACAACTGGCATCTTCGGCGCCATCCAGCTCTACAGGAATGCTCATAGGGCCAACCCTTGTCTACTGTTGGTGTCGATGTTTTTCTAGGAAGGGTCGACCAACACCTTCCATTTCCCCTGTGGCTTGTTGACGCCGACGCTTTTCGACGTGACGGCCATCACGGGTCTTTCTCCTCTGGGCGAAACCTTTGAGCCGACCTTGGAAACGGACGCCACCATCGACTTTGAACGTGCTGGTTTTCAGAACTTTATAGAGGACCATCATGATAAAGGTTTCGACGAAGTGTCGAATGAAGAACACATCTCCTTTTTTACTCTTTGCTTGTCCTACTACCTCTTCTATCCTGACTCTCTACAAATAACCAAGAGTTATATCAATCTGGCGATCCAAATACATGAAGGTCGACATGTATCTTTGATTAAGCTTCTACTATCCTTTCTCTATCATTCCTTTGGTATATCGGCCTTGAGAATAAAACTCCTTCACAAGACCACCAAAGCCTTAAATGTTTTAGGGCCTATGTGGTTGTTGCAACATTGGCTTAACGCCACATTCGAGCATCAGTCAGGCTATCCCGTGTTTGCAACAATGCATTGTCTGAATGATGACTGTCCCATAGAAGGCGTTCAACCCGTCGTAATGACTACACAAGAAACTCCCAACAAAACTCTCTTTATGAAATACCTCACCATGTTTGCAGAAGCAACTTCATTTGTCCCTGGTATGGCTCCTTTTGTGCATCGACGGTTTGGTCTGTCATGGTTTAGAAATCCCTTCCTTGGTGCTTCCCCAAAAACGAAAGCAATGTCGAATTCCATATGGAGGGCGTTTCTGACTCCCACCATGTTGTCGTTTCGAATCGAGACGGGGAATACATGCTTTGGGTTCATGAACTACCAGCCTAATTTGGTGGCCCGACAATTTGGTTTGAGCCAACTGCTGCCAAAGTCCTTGATACGACATTCCTTTGACATTGTGTGGACTGGTCGACGGTTAAACCTGACAGGCCACAAGAACTGCCTCCAGCTTGCTAGGTCGACTCAGCGCCTTGGGTTACCTATTTTTTCTTTTCAACTATCCTTCTTTACAACAGAGGGTTTTAGTGTATGGTGGTTAGAATACCAAAACCAATGCTTCAAACATGACCTTTTCTTGGAGAATGTGGTCGATGCTTTTGCTGCCCTCGCTGGTGAAGTCCCTACTTCAATGATTGATGTAGCTGTCGAGAATCCCCAAGGAGCTGGTGCCACAGAGGACACCTCAAAGAAGGTACATTCTTCGCTTTCATTCTGTATTTTATTAATTGCCAATATCTAATCATTTGTATTTATTCCCCTAGGTCTAAAGAGGGAACCAGCTGCTGCACCGACCTCGACCAGGATGGCAAAGAAATAAAAACTCTTGAATCCCCAGGTACCACATGTTTTTGGTGACTCTTTGTACTTTCCTTCTACTGTCAACTTACCCTATTGTTTGTTAGGTTCTTGAAAAGGCGTCGACTTCTTAAGGTGGCGCGTCGGATGAAAGCACCCAATCCCGGGTCTTTCCTGCTAAAACGTCAAACTCTCCTCCTACTACCCCAATAGCCAAGAAGAAAAGAGTCCCCATCAAAAAGACTCCATCCAAAGCGGTCACTTCGACCGTAAAACCTATCGTTCCTGATAATCTAGCTGAAGTTTTCCAATCTGTTGCCATTGAAATTCCTCCTCCACAACATACTGCTGAGGTGTTTATCTTCTTTGTTCTTTTGGTCCATATATTACCTAGGTGTTTTCTTATTTAAGCCTCCTTCTGCAGGACACCGCGGTCGACGTGATCGTTGCTATAAATGCTGATAATGCCATGGCTACTGCTAGAAATCCGCCTAAGACGGCGCCTCTTTTTAGTCCTCAGAAAGTCGACGAATTCCAAGGGGCGTCGACAGAAGAAAAACCTATGGCGAATACACCCCTCGCTAACAACACCAACAATGAGGCTAGTAAGGACGACGCAGCTGCCGGCGGAAATGAGAACCCATTGATTACCCCAACTGCTGCCTAGGATACTCCGACTCCTATATGTTCGGCTGAAGGTGGCCCCTCTATTGAAAGGACGCTTACTCTAGAGGAGATTCTGGCTATGAAGCGAACAAACCCAGCAGAGACTTTGAAGGCCCTGCTTAAGCTTCGTAAGTCGTCTGTGGTGCAACCCCTGCTCATTTGATGGCCCCTCTTGACTCAGAAATAGATGATTCTTTTGCCCTCAAAATCCAAAAACTAAGGACGTGCCTCTTCGAGGATGAGTTTCTAGACGCCATCGCGGAGGAGTCAGCTGCAACCTGTGATATCTTCGAAATACTGGACAAACTTTCCCAGTTTATATTTCCTGCACCCATGGCCAAATATTTCATTGAATTCAAGGCTTTCTCACCCAACTGGCAAAGGGCCTCTCAGTTTGTAAACAGGCTGATGCTAAGATTAGGGTGAAAATCAATGAGATGAAACGAGAGTGATATCTCATCTCCCTTTGTGAGAAGAAACTTGAGGACTTTGAAACTTAATAGAAAGAGCGTTATGACAAGTGTCGTGTCTTCGACCAGCAGATATTTTACTATTAGGCCCATATGGCTGAACTTGCAAAAAAGATTGTTGAGGTTGAAAAGCAGAAATCCTCCTTGGACTCCAACAAACCTCTGCCTGCTCAAGAGGTCATCGACCAAGAAGTGTCTCAAGGGATTACTCATGTCGAAACAGCCTTTGCGTTGAAAGGTACTATTGACAAGATGCGGCAGAAGAAGTCTCTCCTTGAAAGAAAAATGGCTCATGAAAAGAACCTCTTTGAAGACTTTAAATCAAAATTTCCAGCATAGTTGTATTTGTTATTTAGTCGAACTGTTGTAACTCCGGTCTGGAGCTTTTTGTAATCTGTCTTGGCCTTCTACCGACGTGGGCCAATTTATTAATGAAAAGTTATTTTTGGATTTGAACCTCTTGTAACATAGGCTTATATTTTTTCAAATATTTCCCATTTACTCTTATGATTCGTTCATCCAAGCCTTTCTCTTGGATATCGTATGCGTTGTTACTAAACGCTTGGATTACTTGGAATGGTCCCTCCCAATTTGGTGACCATTTTCCTAATGTTCGATCCCTTCGATCTACAGGAAACACTGCCTTCCACACATAATCATTGACTGCAAAGGTCTTCTTTCTGACCATCTTATTATATGCTTTAGCCACCTGTGCCTTCTGGCGTAATAGCCTATCTAGAGCTGCCATTCTTTCTTCGTCTAAGTCCACGATTTTGTCTAGCATCATGCTCCAGTATTGCTCCGATGGGATGTCATGCTGACATTGCACCCTAATTGACTATAAACAAATCTCTACTGGAAAAACAACGTCATAACCGAACGCCAAACGAAACGGAGTCGAATTGGTCGCTTCCTTAGGGGATGTTCGACAAGCCCATAAAATTTGATCCAACGTCTTGTGCCAATTCATGGGTTTCTTATCAACGTGTTTCTTGATGAGTCTAATTACTACCTTGTTGGCGGCTTCGACTTGAACGTTTTCCTGAGCATAATACGATGTTGCAGTGATCAACTTAAAACCTGTTTTTGTTACAAATTCTTACATCTTCTGGACAACAAACACGGAACCTTGGTCCGTAGTGATGGTTTTAGGGATCCCGAATCTATACAAAATATGATTCTGGATAAATTCAATCACGGTTTCCTGGTTTACTTTTACCAGAGGCACAACCTCTATCCACTTTGTGAAATAATCTATACCCACAAGGATGAATCTTTGTTGCTTCGATGAGGCTGGTCGAATCTCACATATGATATCCTATGCACATCTTCGAAAGAGCCATGGCTTGACGACCGTGTGTAATTCGCTGGATGGTATGTGCTGAACATTCATATGTATTTGACAATTCTAGCACCCGTTTGCAAAGTCCATGCAATCCTTGAGCATGCTTGGCCAATACACACCTTGTCAGAACAACAACCATTTCATCTTATGGCCAGCTCGGTGAGCCTCGTATATCCCACTATGGACTTCCGAAATTGCTAGGTATGCATCTGTGTCTCCTAGACATTTAAGCAACACCCCTTCTGGCGTCTTTTTCAACAACTCATTCCCCATTAGGACGTAAATTAAAGCTCTGTATTTAATCTTTCTATCAACACTTCCTACTAGATTTTCCAAATACTCGATGATTAGTCTTCTCCAATCTAAAGGTGATAGATTTCTGTCATACCCTTGTCATACCCCAAATTTGTCCTACCTATGCTTAGCTTCTATTTTGTATATCCATCCACTAGCAGTTATTCAGAAAATCAAAAAAATGTTTTTTCTTTCATCATCCTTGTTGCATAGATGAATAGAGGGTCATTTGGGGCTGTTAGGTCAAGTGAATGTGTAGTATGGATTGAGTTTCAATGGGTTTGACGTAATTTGTAAGTTAGGCTTGAGTTATTTTAAATTCAAGGTCTGGGTGTGATTGATTCAAATGATGTATGTGTGAAGTCTCAATTAGGATTTCTATGTCAAATCAGTTTATCTAGGTATGAGCCAGGTTACCAGGTTGTGCTAATTTCAAATGATTCATGGTTGAGGATCATATGAGGGCTGGTTCACTTTTTTTAGTTAAGATTTTGGCGCAAGTGCAATGCAATTCATATCAAGTCAATATCTCTTGATTTCAAAGCTGTGAGAATTTGGTTCATAATGAAAACTTTGGTTTATCAGTATTCAAGTGGCCAGATTCAGATGGATTTATGGATTCAGAATTTTAGTCTAATATGTTCTATGTTCATGATGAATTCAGGGTTTATCTATGGTTCGAGGCTCTAATTCGTTCAAAGTCCAAGGTTGATTCATGTCTAGCATTATTGTTTTGAGGATTTATTTGTGATGGGTTTTATTTCAATTCAAATGAAAATCCAAGAAAAATAGATTCTGGTTGTTCAAGAATTCATGTCAAAATGGAGGTGCAAAAACCAAAGAGTCCGCATTATAAAAGCCCATGGCCCAAACCATTATTTTTGAAACCCATCGCCAACACATGTCACAAAAAAATTTCACAAAAAATTATGGAGCCCATTTACATTTATAATGTTTCTATAAAGCAAAATGATTAGAGATCAAGAATCTACAAAGAATAGGAGAGCCCAATTCCTTTACAAGATATAAAGCCCAATTATAATGTTATAGAGAATGGAATAAAATCTACTATAATCACACAAAGTTATCCATCTCAGCCAGGACCCATGAATCACACGGGCCACCACCATTCACTAGTTGTAGAAACAGACAAAATACATTTAAAAAATGGCAGCAAATCCACGTCCAAAGCGCAGATGACTCCAAAATGAAACGATACGTACGCAAGCCAGAATGACCTGCAAAGCAAAATGAGGGGTTGTAAAATTGGCGTTGCGGTAGCGCCTTTGCATCATACTAAGACACAGAACAACATCACAAAAACCCCATCTTTTTGTTCTATACAAGAAATGGATTCTTCATTGAGAAAAGAAGAAGAAAAAACTCACGCTGAGGGAAAGATGTCATCAGGCTAACCAAAGTGAACCCCTATCCTGCAAATCAAATTCCTAAAACAGTTTTCAAACCCCCTTTATTTTTTTCAGCCTATTTAATCAAATCTGTAGAAAATCGCCACCCTTTTGAAAAAAACATCAACAATCTTCATCCAAACTTTTCAACCCAAATCACTCAAAATCCTCCATAAAACCAAATCAGAAGAAAAGGGAAGAGGTGAAGAAGAAAAAACCAAATTACAAGCCACATGAAATCTCAATCGAAAGCAGAAATCCAAAATGAAGAAGAAGATGAAAAATCGAATCAAGAATGAAATGGAAATGGAAAGCAATCTAACCTGAAGTGAAGGTAAGAATCCAATCGAGGATTAAAGGAGAAGGTTGGAACATAAGGTTGTGATTTGCTTCATGTCCGTTTTCGATATTCTGACCTTCGTGGAAGGATTCGATTCGCGTTGCCTCGACTTGTTCTGAGAATGTTGTTTTGATGAAATTTGTTTCTCGATCCATGGTTGTGTTCCATATATTCATTGCCTAAGTATGGTGGCTCAACAAATGGATCAAAATGTGAAAATCGTTTTCAAATTTGGGTCTTGCGATTTCTAATCCACTGCGTTTTTTTGTTGCTTTTTGTTTGGATGAATGGGCCTAAAAGGCCCATAATGGTTCCATTTAAATTCTACACCCCCTCCCTTTTGGTTTTGATGAGCTAAGTTAATTTGTTTTAAAATCAATTTTAAAATCTTATTTTCTAGATTTATAAGTTGTTAAGCTCTTAGTATATTTTGAGGCTAGTTATTTCATTCTATTAATCCCACTTCCGTTTTTAGATTTCTTTTTTTATTTTTCATTATTTTTCGGTTGATGACGAGACCTCTAAAAATTGCTATTGGTCAAATTATTGATAAATATCGATTTATCCGAGACCACATTTTTTTCTCTTCTCATTTCTTCTTCATCTCGATTTTATTTTTATCGGTCAATGAAGTCTTTACATTCGTAAACATCGACTTATCAAAGTCGATCATCTTCATTATTTCAAATCTGTAGAAAATGATCATTTGGATCATTTTTCTATACTTTGGGATCATGAGAGGTTACCTTCGATTAATCAACATGAGTTTATGATTAAGACGAGATCCCACCTTTCTTTTTGCCCGTGCGACACAATTAAATCGGAGAATGATCCTCAATATCATTTCTCTATCTTGTTTTTAGCACGAATATCGATTTACGCGACCTTCTATAGTCCGATTTTCGTCATAAGTCGAGCTACGATAGTTTAGCGTTTCATTTCATCCCGATTCAATTCTTAAATCGACTAACCACTAACTTTACTTTCCGTCAATATGCAACTGCTTTATTTTCAGTCAATATCATCTTGATTATATTATCTTGTTCATATACTTGTTAATATTTATCTTGATATATTATTTTGAATATTATCTTGTCTATATTGTTATATATCTTGTATATTATTCATATCTTGTTCATATTCATTTTATTCATCTTATTCACCCATATTCGAAAACACTTAATAAATGATCGAAACCATAAAATCCTAAATTAGTGAACTGTTGGTTGTTTGTTAGAGTGGCGGATCATTGGACTTTGTCAAAAACCCTAGCTCGGAATTTTGTCTGAATTTTTCTCAAGGCTTAGTTTAGGACCGTCGCACACACACGACTTCCTCTTGGGCTACCTGACAATGAGACCTTTTATTTCTTTTAATCCCGTGTAATTTGCATGTATCCCTCTCCCATTTTCGATGTACGCTTTCGTATTTCTTTGGTTGTGGTTTATCTTCTAGGAGCACCCCTAGGGACTAGCATAGATTAAACCATTTTCAAACACCCATCTGTAAGTTGAGTGCTCGTCCGTATTCGCCATCAACCTATCACACACGCTTTCACATTTCATCGTGGTTTCGATATTGGGAGCACCCCCAGGGTCTAATATCGTTTCTCACACCTTAACCCTTGATTCGTCGTCAAGCCGGTTCCATTTTCAATCAAACCCTCGACTCGCTGTCGAGCCATTTTAAAACTCACTTCCATTCCACCCCGGTTTTGCATGCAAATATAAGTCAAACCCTTGATCCAACGTCGAGTGGATTTTCTCAACAAACCATTAAACCAATTAACAATTATTTAATTATTTTCAGAATAAAAAGAGGGAGAGCCAAGTATTTGACTCTTTCTCCCGACTACTTGGGCCCGAGGAGCCTTTCTTAAGCTTCAAGTAATCGTCATCCAAAACCAATTCACCACCTTTTCTTTTTTTACAACTTTTCTCTATTTCTTTTTGTCTGCTTGAGTCTAAAAAGCTTGGTCTTGTACCAAGTGCATTTTCAAACTTCTTTTCCTAATAAACTTGGATGGTTGTGGAGTGGTTAGGAGAAAGCCTTTTCCTATCCCGAGTGCTTGACATTACCTTTAGGGTTCACTGTCATAAAGCACTTACCATTCAAGATCAAAACATATCTAATAAAAGAATGAAGTTCTCTTTGTATTGAACTAAAGAGAGAGGATTGAGTGAAGACTTTTTCCTCTCCGAGTATTAGGATACTCACTTTAGAGTGTGTGGTCTCGATACTCGTCTTTCAATACAAAAACGTGACTATATTCGCCACACCATTTTCCCAATAAATCTTTTGAGATAAAGAATTGGGTACTACCCGCAAGGGGTTACTATCCGAGGACTTATTTCACTCTTAAAAATAACTTCCACAAATCAAGTGTGACATCTTGCCATGATGGCGAAAACTATCTCTTTTCAAACGGATATGTTACGTCCGTTCTACCGCAAATAGGTAACGCCTAAGACTTCAAAAGCGAGCTGCAATACACCTAACCGCTAGAATACACACACTAACATCATCCATAAAAACACCAGCAAACCGTAGGCCGAACTACGACTGCTCTGACTTTCTCATAACTGTTGAGAATACGTAGGCATAGGACCGCGAGGTCCTACCGAGTCTCTTCTCCCCTTTTCCAACCTTTTCTCTCTCCCCTTAGAACACTCTTCATGCATAGACAAGCAAATAGTTCCCATCGAGTACGATGGATGCAAGGGGTGCTAATACCTTCCCATTGCATAACCGGCTTCCGAAGCCTTTCTCTTGGTTGCAAGACCATCTTATTCGTTTCTTTCTTGGGTTTTTTTTATGTTTTCCTTTCCCTTTTTGCGATAAATAAAGTTTGATGGCGACTCTTCTGTTCTTCCATTTTCGCCTCTCTGTCGTTGCATTTTCGAGTAGCGACAGCTTGGCGACTCTGCTGGGGAGACCTAGAAAGCCAAACCTAGTTTGTTTTTCGTATGCGTGTTTTATTTATTTTATTATGTTGTGTTCCTCTTATCTGTTGGGATTGGTTTGTGAGGATAAAAGCTTTCTACCAGAGCTTTTCTAGTATACACTAAGCTAGGAGGTGGTTGCTTTCTGATTTGCGAGACTTAGGACTCGTTGAGTTGGTTTGACTTCCACCGCTCAGATGAGGCCTCTTTAGGATGATTATGTCTTACGAGTAGTCGTAATGGCGTCTTTATTTCCGATCTGGGAGTCCGTGATTCTGAGGACCTTTTTAGAACCCTATTCCAAAGGTTACTAAAAACATAACTCTGTGCTCATCCTTTGAAGGGATTACCGTCTTATGAATCGTCGTTATGATGGAAAACTTTTGAGGGTTTGTGCATGGGACCTTGTTTGAAAATTCTTGGAATTTACTATTATAAACTAATAGATTGCCCACCCGAGGTTCGGGATATCTCATCGTGTTGTCTTGCAGGATCTTTGACCTTGATCTCTATGCTGCTGATTTTGTTCTAGCGTACATTCGTAACATTGCATAAGCACAGGTATCTATGTGGCGCTACTGCGAAAATCGGCGCCGGCTGAACAGAAGATTCGCCACCGTGCATTATTTATCCCAAAGGAAGGAAAGGAAATGCTCGAAGTAAACCTACCGCAAAGACGGGAAAGGAATGGTCATCGCAACCAAATCCTGGATTCGGGAGTCGGTTACGCAAGGGGAAGGTATTAGCACCCCTCACGTTCGTCGTACTCGACGGGATCCACGCTTGTTTTCTAGTACGGATTGTTATTCTATCTATTCTACAGGTCAAGGGTTAAAAGAAAATAAAATGACTCGGCAAAGTATCACACTTTATGCCTACGTATTCCCGTATGGAACGAGAAATCAGAGTCAACGTAGTTCGCCTACCTACGGGAAAGGAGGGGAAGGTTGCTCGCTAGGATATCACATCCTATGCCTACGTACTTTCATACAGCATGAAAGATCAGAGCAAACGTAGTTCAGGCTACGGAAGACACAGATTTGCTTGACTGTTTTTTTTATCCTTCTGAAAAAGGTTTTCTCCTGATTACGGGTCCAAGCGGACAAAAATGACTCTTTGATTGGTTTGTAGTCTTTTACGCAAGAACTATTTTTTTATTGATGTTTAACCTTTATTAATGTGTTTTTGATTGTTTTGAGATAGAAGAGAAAGAACTCTAAAACCTAGGGTTAAAATGGGAATCAAAACTACCCTAATGTTGTCATGCATGGATGAAATCCTAATGTCTGTCATATTTCTCTCTTGCACAGAGAGAAACAGAGATCCTAAGGGATAAACGGAAAAGAAACAACATATATACAGTAAAGCAGTAAAATGCATGAATGTAGCAGTACAAGCGAGGCAAGGGAGTCCCACTCAACCTCGAACCTAGAAAACAATGGGCAAAGTGAAACAGCTTCACCTCAACCTAAAGGGAAATTAACAAACAATACAACAAAGAAAAACACCAGCTCAGCAAGCCCCACCAGCAGTAAACCCTAGCTTCAACAGCTGCACAGTTTTGACATGAATAATCTTCATCTTTGTCAATCTTTGATCTTCACCTCTATCTTCAATGGCTTCTTTCTTCAAGGTAAGCACTCCAGCAAAGAATTGATTTATCAGAATAAATTGAATGTCAAACAGTTCATTGACGACCAAAGGAAGTCTCTGAATAGTTGACATTGTAGTAGACTGTTTCCCTCAAAGTTCTACCTCTAAGGTAAGGCCACTTATCCCTCCAAAGGAGGGAGGTGAATACCATAGAGGGACTTTATGTCATAGAGAGGAATGGAAGCACATGAAGCTATCCATGTTCGTACAAAGCAATTCAGTCTATTCTAAGGCTCTGCTTATTCCTATTATCCTATGTCTTCAACCAACTCCCAGCTCAAGCAATCTTCAATCTTCAACATTGATTATTATCTTCAATCTTCTCCATTGATTCTTCATGCTCCACAAGCTCAAACCGAGCCCACACCCCAAATAAAAACCCAAAAGCCCAAGCAAGCAACATAAACCCCAAATGGGAACACCAAACAGTCACACAATTTGCAAAATATACTAAAAATAGCAAAATAGTATTTAAAACTCTAGGACTTATTCTAAGGGGATTTCTATATCTACCCTACATACCCTATATGTCCCATAACCTAATTCATGCTAAAAACCCCAAAAGAAAATGTTATAATGCACCTATGTTGAGTTTGAACCCTAATACTATCACCCTAATGTTTTCTAATCAAAACTAATCAAGATTAATCCACAAAAATGTGGAATAAATCCAGGGGGAACTTAATGTTCTAATCTAACTACCACAAAAAGAATGGAATCAAAATATGGATTTAAACGACTAAACAAAATTCACCAAAATGTATGTACAAACAAATATGAAAATAAAAGCAATTAAATGTGAAAATTCACCATAAATGGAAAAAATGATTAAAATACTATTTTTATTTTCTCACAATTTTCTTGACATCATTATTGAAATGGAGGAAAAAATCCCATGTTGAAATGATGATTTTTTGATTTTATATGGATTATTTTGTGAACTATACACAAATGAAGAAAATTAAAACAAAATTCAATTAAAAGGGGGGTAGCAACAGCAGTTTATTTACCTTCAGAAACATATTGGGCCCAGGATGGGGGGTGCAGCCAGCAATACGCTGGGCCCAGTCTTAATCAAAAAAACACCAAAAAAAACAAGCAAGGGGGGTGCAAATAGCGAGTAACTCGCTTGGTTTCAGGTTTGGGCCTCCAAACGGGGGGTGCAGATAACAGATCTGTTAGGCCCAAACCAGAGTTTCACACCAGGGGAGAGGGGTGTGAATGGAAATAATGGGGGAGTAGATTCAGTAAATCTGGGACTGGGCCTAATTCCCGAGCCCAATCACACTAAGCTTCAGCATTAGTAACCCTAAACGAAAATTCCCCTCACTCTTCATCCCAAGGCCACTACTGTTCATCGTCCCAAACTAAACCCTAACGGCGCCTCTCGAACCTCTCTCTCTGAAAACCTCTCACCTCTGAAACTCCCTAACAACTCTCAATAATCCATCTCACAAACACCATCTAGTTCTCAACTAAAACACGAAAAGAAAAAAAACTACCATGGATGAAGCGTTCAGAGCAAACCTGGAGGAAATTGCAGGAGGATCTTGAAGTATTGGTGAGTGTTCTTGCGAATCTGGCAAAGAAGAACACTATCGAGCGGACGATCGATGAATCTGAAGAACAACTCCGGTGAAAATCTGAAGGATGCGATGAGCCTGAAAAAGAATATTGGACGAAGGTTGACGAATCCAGAAGAAGTGTGAAGATCGAAGAAATCTGGAGATTTGATGTTAAACAATCTTGAAGGTTCTTGTGAAGAACATGAAGAGGACGAACACCGTGTCGGAGACGGTTACACCAAGCTTGATGATCAATTTCTGGAAATGGCTTGAGGATTGTTGAAGGTTTCTGAAAAATGATGAAGACTATGGTGAAGTTGGATCGGAGAAGATGAAGATTCTGGTGATTAAGATGTTTCCGGTAGAATGTTGATGAAGATGGATCGGAGAAGGAAGATGAAGTTTGGATGAATTTTCTGGGTTTTTTGCAGTTTCCGGTGAAATTAGCGGTGGTCGGAGGCGGTTAGGGTGACCGAAGGGGGTTGGTTAGGGTGGCCGGAGGGGGTTGGTTAGGGTGGCCGGACGGGTGGCAGGATGGTGAAGGGATGGGAGGACGCGTGTGGTGTGGGGTCACTGCATGGTGGCCACGTGTGCGCGGAGAGGGTGAGTGGAGTTGCTAGGTGGCAAATCTGAGAGAGAGAGAGAGAGAGAGAGAGAGAGAGAGGGAGTGAAACGTGGCTGAAGCTGAGTGAAGGGAATAATGAGGTGGCGGGGAAAGGGAACGTACGCGTGGCACACGCTTTTATATGACAAGTGGCAATCTGGACCTGATTTGGGCTTTGATTAACTCTGGATAATTGGCCCACTTGGATTTAAATTCTGATTAATGACTTAAAAAACTGATTAAACTCTGATTAGCCCTAAAACAAAACAAAATTAAACTAAAAATTAACCCTAATTAATCTAAAACGAAAATTAACAATAAAACCTAATTAAAATCTAATAAACCCTAATTAATCCTAAAATGAAAACTAAGAAATAAACTCCTAATTAATCTGAAAAATATCTAAAACTATTATTTAATATCTAAAACAATTATCTTTAAAACCCTAATTAATCCTGAAAAAAAAATCAAAAAAATCTAAAAAAATATAAACATTTTAATCCTTTTTCTTTTTAAAATCTATTCTATTATTTTTTTTAAAAACAATTAAATCTAATAAAAATCTAAAAACAATACTATCTATTTTTAAAATCTATCCTCTTTTTTTTTAAAAGAAAAATAATATCTATTTCTATCTATTTAAAAAAAACTATTAAAAGGAAGTTAATATCTAAAAACTTTAAAATCTATTAAATCTCTAAAAAAGGAAAAGAAAATTTATTTAAAATTCTAAAAATTATAAAAAAACTATTAAATCCAGAAAAATCCAATTAAATGCATTAAAATCCAGAAAAATGACAGAAAAATCCTAAAAATGCCAGGAGGCCGATTAAACCGAATAAAATCCATTTGCGCAACCGTAACGAAACCCTGGCACCGAGATGGCCTGAAAACACCAGGAACGAGCACCAATTCTCAACAGACTTTTATTCCAACCGGCCTGAACTGCCTGAAACGCCAGGGGCTATAATCCCGATAAAATCCATCTGACTGATAAAAATGCAATGCATGCCATATGCGAATGCGAATGCAAAATGTGTCGAAACATAAACCAGATATGGGGACCGGTTGATCAAATTTTAGGGTGCAACAACTGCCCCTATTCAAGCGGCTTGGACCTGAAGGGTTGAAGAGCGAACGACCTTTAAACATTCGAGGTACGAGACGGTTGAATACAAAATAAACCCGAAAATTTGCCAACCGCAGAAATAAACTGCAAAACTGCTTGAGGAAACACCATCCAGAGAACTGAATCCAATTATTATGGCAACAAACTGATCGATCACCTGATAAAGAGATTGACTTTAACACCAGTTACTTGTGTAACACCACAGATAACAAACCCGAAGGTTGGATCAACATGCACTTGATCACATCCCATCGTCTATTGATAGACGGAGACACCATCCCGCAGGAAAACCATACCCATACTCACATCGTCTAAAGATAGATAGAAAGACCCCATCCCGAAGGAAACCATTATCCATACTCACATTGTCTAAAGATAGACAGCAAGGCACCATCCTGAAGGAAAACCATACCCATATTTACATCGTCTACAGATAGACAGAAAGACCCCATCCCGAAGGAACACCATACTCATATTCACATTGTCTAAGGATAGACAGCAAGACACCATCCCGAAGGAAAACCAATATCCATACTCACATTGTCTAAAGATAGACAGGAAGACACCATCCCGAAGGAACACCATACCCATACTCACATTGTCTAAGGATAGACAGAAAGGCACCATCCCGAAGGAAAACCAATATCCATATTTACATCGTCCACAGATAGACAGAAAGACCCCATCCCGAAGGAACACCATACCCATACTCACATTGTCTAAGGATAGACAGAAAGGCACCATCCCGAAGGAAAACCAATATCCATACTCACATTGTCTAAGGATAGACAGCAAGACTCCATCCCGAAGGAAACCATTATCCATACTCACATTGTCTAAGGATAGACAGAAAGACACCTTCCCGAAGGAAAACCAATATCCATATTCGCATCGTCTACAGATAGACAGAAAGACCCCATCCCGAAGGAAAACCAATATCCATACTCACATTGTCTAAGGATAGACAGCAAGGCACCGTCCCGAAGGAAAACCAATATCCATATACTCTCCTCGTCTAATGATAGACGGAGACACCATCCCGAAGGAAAAAACAATATCCAAATACTCTCCTCGTCTAATAATAGACGGAGACACCATCCCGAAGGAAAAAACAATACCATATACTTTCCTCGTCTAATGATAGACGGAGACACCATCCCGAAGGAAAAAACAATATCCATATACTCTCCTCGTCTAATGATAGACGGAGACACCATCCCGAAGGAAAAAACAATATCCATATACTCTCCTCGTCTAATGATAGACGGAGACACCATCCCGAAGGAAAAAACAATATCCATATACTCTCCTCGTCTAATGATAGACGGAGACACCATCCCGAAGGAAAACCCGTCAGCGGAAAGAGAACTATATTCATCACCACCCATCAAATTTCAGAATCCTTTCGTCTACAGGAATTGATGGAAAGAACAATATCTTCAAAGGGGCCACATCATCAATAAGGATTGACAGAAAAACCCAACTCCAAAGAGCCATGCCGTTGATAAGGATCAACAACTAGGAAAAACCAAACATTCTTCGAAGATCCTCGACGTCAATAAGAATCGACGGTCAGAAAAACCTTCTTGAAATACCATCTCGTCCAATAGACAGAAAGAACGCCAATATCTAAAAGATCGCCTTGAAACCTCTCAATGTCTAAGGATAGACGGAGAAAACCACATCCCAACTCCCGAAGTCTAATGATAGACGGAGAAGGCCCGCTGGGGGAAACCATCGTCAATGGGAATTGACGGGAAGAGAAGTCTGTCAATATCAACCGATCGTTGAATAAAGCATAACCGTTGCATGATCTGAGAATCGAATACCAAAGAGCTGTCTGAATAAAGCTGCTGGATAAATGTCCCTGAACTGATTACAGAGTACTTCATGTTGCCAATGAAGGCTGATAGAAAAACTGGCTTATGCTTCGTATGCATATGCGTATGCTTGAATTTTTCTATGGCGTAATGCTCCATATGGGATGGAAATGCTACGCGTTTGAGGATAAAATGCAAGTATGATGCAAATATGATGATATATGCAAATGCAAATGCAGGCTCGGCCGCTGGAGAAGTTGGATACAGAAAACCGCTTCAGCAAAATAAATGCTGAAGACAAAGCCAACTCCGCTGGGGATAACCAGACATCCCAGAATTATTCTAGCAAAATAAATGCTGGAAAGGTGAAGCCAACTTCGCTGGGGAATAACTGAATGTGCCAAGCGTGATTGGACTTCTGTCAGGGATAGCTTACCCGTGCCAATGAAAATTGGACTTTTGCTGAGGAAAACAGACGGAGTCTTCCTGCGTACCAATGAAGATTGGATTTTGAAATGATGTGCCACAACACAAGTTGGGCCTCATAGTGATTGCCAATAGGGATTGGACTTTCTGAAAATTGCCAATAAGGATTGGGCTTTAGGCTATCTGTGATGGGTCATGTACGACTGACACTAAACAATATCCTGTCTGAATTCACAACTTCTGATTGAAGGGTCAATAGACGGTGACATGACTTCCCGACATTCGACTCACACTTGGAGATTAGCTGAATCTGCTTGAATAGCTCCGAATAACTCTGATGACACGGAGAAAAACCATTCCTTCGCTTCTGATATGCCCTAGCCTGTGGGACTTCTGTGGGGATAGTCCTCAAAAGGAAATCTGAAAATCTGTACCCTGATGGTCTGATATGAAATGCCCCAGCATTCTGAACCTCGGCAAAACTTCAAATCAAATGCCTCTCGAATGAAAAAATAAATTATGCGCTCTTAGGATGGCCTTCCCCTGTCTGCAATGACTTTGCCCCTGATTGGCTGATTCGATATAGTGACTCTAGCTACGAGATTTTTACCGAATCTCGACCTGATTGCCCTGGAATAACGACTTTGGATGGCTGACCTCACTGGGGATCACTTGATAATAGCTTGCCCCAGCTCTCGGAACATTCGGGCATCCTGCATTCTATCCTGATCAGACTTTCCATTGTAGGAAACTTTCCTGCTGTCAAGCGCTTACTCGCAAGTAAAACCAATTGTTCTGCCTAAAAGATATATTAATGCAATGCATATGACAGTTTTAACATCCAATCTGTTCACTGGAAAAATGGAAAAACCGTTTATGACACATACTGCACAAATCATTTATCAAAATATCGACATCAGTACCAACATGGTAAGAAGAATCCTTTTAGGAGTCAGCTTCGACGCGATCTTAACCGATGTATGCCTTCGAAACAACCCTGCTTCAATTAGGACTTTTGACGGTTGTAACGTGGTCAGGTTCACGGTTTTGGAAGAAAGGATAAAGGCTCAAAGTCTAATTTTAACCCACCCATTCTCCTTGATGTTCTCCGATCCTACGTTCAGCTAATTCTACATTAGCGCTCACCTCTTAGGGATTGAAAGATAGGAGTGACAGTTCGAGAAACTATGAGCTTTTGGAGTGACAACCACTCACTCTTCGTCTTTGACACTTGGGGTCACACGACTCGTATTTCATTTGAGGACTTTTCTTTTGTAATCCTTTTCATTTTTCTTTTCCTTTCCCTAACTTTTGCCTGGACTGACTCTTTTGAGTTTCTTTCGATTTTCCAGTCCAGCGGGATGCCCTTATTTTTGCCTAAGTCGTTTGTTTTCAAGTTTTGACTTAGCGGGCCTTTTGATTCTTTTTGCTTTCCGTTTTTTTTCCCGAACAAGTCGTGTGACACCGATTGTCTGACTCCATGGGGAATAATGTGACTGTATCACTCCTGACGCTTAACCATTGTGGCGTTTTAGGCACGACCTATAGAGGTGTGATTGATCCTCGAACGGACACTCCTTTTGCAATTTGGACGCTCGGTCAAATTAGCTAACACCTACCCTGCCCCAGGTTGCGATTGAGGGATTTTCGTTTTCAGAAAGAACTCCTACTACTAGGCTCAAAGGGGTTAACAAGGGATTATCTTCCTTATGTCTCCGGTGTTTAGGGATTTGAAACAATACCTGTACATCATCAGCAGGTTTTATTTCAAAGGCATACAATATCGGAAGCTTGCATGTCGTTCATTTTCGTCATCCTCCCCGGATTTCGCTTAACCAAGCGTTGGATATCTGTAAAAATCAATTAGTGAACATGAATGGATTTGATCAAAACATGCATACTCATTTCATTATCATCAATTGAATGAAAACAACAAGTTTTACAAACAAGATTGCAATTTAACAAGAAAGAAACTGCAAACGTAAAGAAATGACAGGATGAAACACAGGAAAACGTCAGCTTCCGAGAACCGGGCTTTCACATCTGACTTGTTGCTGAACCAACCATCTTCAAAGTTGCATATTAAAACCATACTGCTTAACACGGATGCCGGGTGAATTGCCTTTCTAACTTCAGTGGGCTATGTCTAGCACGCAGGTTCGACCGATAACGATAAGGCTGCTGACTCTGGAAAGGAATTGACGTCTGTTGCGAAGACTGGACAGATTGTTGACTTTGATCAGTCGAACCACTTGGAGGTCGAGTCTGAATTATCAGGGACTCCTTTTGTTCAAGCGCTTTCATCCTCAGGCTTGGTCTAGGCAGCAACTGAGGACAGGGAGATTCTGACATCAATGATTGCAGAATATATTTCTGATCTACAGCAGCTTCGGGAACGTCCATCATTTTAGCACCAACTGGAGTAAGACCACTAGGTACAATTATGCCTCCCGGCGGGAGTTCAATAACTTTTGCGTCAATCAAGTCCTGAACGTTGTGCTTAAAAGCGTGACAGCTTTCCACATCATGTCCGGATGCCCCGGAATGAAATTCACACTGCTTACTAGTGTCATACCCATAAGGAAGCGTCGTTCCTGTGAGCGGTTCCAATGTTCTTTTTTCAACCAGCTTCAAACTCAATAAAGTCTGCAAGAGCTTAGCATATGTTGAAGACGGCGCCTCAAATATCCTCCTTGACCTTCGCCGAACTGGATGTACCTTTTGTTGTTGTTGGTGGTGTCGATCAATACGTCTTTTAAGCTCAGGTTCCACAGGCACGGGCTCCACAGGCACAGGTGGAACAAACTCCTTCACTGCAGCTTCAGATAGCTGATCATCCTCTTTCCTAAGCACGTTTTTGACTACTTCCATGATCAAGCTCATTTGGGTCTTCAGCTAATTATTTTCCTCTTTGAGTATCTTCTGATCCAGACGCAACTCTTGCATGTCCTTCATCATCTGCCCTAGCTGGCTTCGGACTTCAATCAGTTCAGCCTGATTCTGTTCCATATCTTTAAGGAATTCCTGCAACAAACTGGTGATAGGAAATAAGACCCACAATTCTGATGTACCTGTTATGTGAGAATGCAACGCAGAAATCAAACACATATTCAAGACAAGACAAAGAAACCCCAAGATATAAGCACAGAGATAAACACCTCACACCACTATGCAAAGCCAACAAGAGTAGCAAACAAGCACACCCAAGTACAAAATACAATGACCCCAGCCAACAAGCTTGGTGGTGGTCAGCAAACAACAATGCACGAAAGCTAAATAGATGCGACGCCCGACGCAGAAACCTCTAGCAACTTTCTCCATACCCAACTGAGCTCTCAGTTGGACATTCTTCCAAACATACACTCTCAGTGGAGTATTCCATAACATTGACTGACGAACCCCCACAACTGGATGAAGGAGAATCAATAATCCAAACAAAACCCTGAGGTGTGATGAAGATCTTGTTAGCGTCTAGCAGATTCTGAACTTAGCTTCTAAGCACCTTACAATCATCTGTTGAATGCCCATGTACCCCAACATGGTACTCACAGCGGGCGCTGGCATCAGAACCTGAAGGATAAGGCGGGATCGTTGGATTAGTCTCTTTCGGCACTATTAATCCACTTTCGACCAGATCTGGCAACAACTGGTTGTACGACACCGGTAGCTGAGTAAACTGCCTTTCAGGCTTCCTTGGTCTTTGTCGGGCGTGACGATGCGGACGACGATAATATGACTGCTGGTTTGAAGTGTCTGAAAACTGAGCCTGAGACGCTAGAGATTCTGAGACAATATCGCTTCCTTCTTCCCACTCCTCTTGAGAACTGATAACTGATTCATTCTTATCAACTGGGATATAAGGGGCCTCTCTAAGCTTTCCATTCTTGAGTCCTCTCTCAACAAGCTCCCCCATTCTCATCAGGCCTTCAAAGCTTGTACAAGTGAACGTCATGTCATAATAACGGCCCTTCAGAGTATCCAAAAAGAGGCTAACCATTTCTTTCTCCGGGACCGGTGGTTGAACACGAGCAGCCAATTCTCTCCATTTTTGCACATACCCCCTAAAGGATTCATTCTCCGCACGAGATAATTCTTGCAACTGCACGCGAAAAGGAGCCATTTCCAGGTTGTAGTCGTACTGCTTCACGAAGGCATTGGCTAAGTCCGACCATGATTTAATACTATCACTCTTCAAGTGCAGGTACCAGTCCAAAGATGCTCCGATCAAACTATCTTGGAAACAGTGAATCATGAGCTTGTCATTGGTGATATGCGGGGTCATTCTTCTGCAGAACATAACCAAATGTAGCTTCGGGCAACTATCCCCTTTGTACTTCTCAAAATTGGGCATTTTGAACTTTGGAGGCAATACAAGACCTGGCACCAAACACATGCCCGCAACATTCAGATCAAGAGTATTCTTATTCACCAGGGCAGCAATCTGATCTTCCAACGTCTGAAGTCTTCTCATATACTCAGCAGTCCTTGAGTCCTGAATATTAACCTGCGGAACAACTCTTGGAGATGGAACAATCCTTGGAGAATCTGGCGTAGAGAAAGCGGAATTGTGACACTCTGCGTCATTGAAGGAATATGGACCTCTGACAGGGGTTTGTACTGGCTGAGCAACATTGTTCATCTGAGCTCTTTGACCATTGTTTCCTCCTCCATTTATAGCTGTTATGGCTTCCATGACCTGACTCACCTGGTACTTCAACAATTCAAACTCTGCCCAAGTAACAACCAAGTTCTGCTCTCCTGAAGCCATGATCTTTTCAGATACTAACTCAAGTCCAATGCGAATGTCGGGAAATCAACTAATGAAGCGGACAAAATGGGTAAGCTCCCTGTTCCGGCTGAGGATGAATATGCAAAATGAAATGCAAATGCAAACAGTCATGCAAAATGCAAAATGCACACACAAGGGACCAGGTGCCCCTGGCTGAGAAGTCCAATCCACCATAATGGTCTTAACCAGACCTAAAACATTGCTCAACCCTGGTCTCAACAAGCCAAAACAATACTTCAACCTGGTCTCCAACAGACCCTATAAACCTGTCCTCAAATAAAGCCACTGAATCTCAATCAAGAAAACCGGTAATCTGGAGGTCAAGTTACCTTCATGCCCCAACCCCTCTCACAGGTAGGTGTCCTAATAACTGACACAAGGTATGGCATCCTATGCGGTCGTTGGCGTCACAGACTTTCAAGACTGATGATACAATACCCAGAAGGTGTGGCATCATCATGTCCTGAAGAGGCCTCACTTAGCCAACTTCCAAATGATCGGTCCCCGGAGTCGACAATCCAACTAACCAACAACCCCCTCAACCCAAAGGGTTGAAAAAGAAGTCAACCAGAAGAACCTCGTCCGAGCGTGGATTTCATGAGACACTAGTACATGCAAAGCATGCACGCGCCCACTAATTTCCACTCTAATTCTAGGTGCACTCAAGCCCAGGTCCGGCTTATCTCTCAATCATAGAACCCCCTCATACCCACAGCAATAATAACAGGAATATAAAGCTGAATTTAAAATACAGAAACGTAAATCCATACAAAATCCTCGACGGGAAAACAAGCGCTAGGATTGACTCGCGTAGGGAACCGTTGGAGTCCCCAGCAGAGTCGCCAGCTGGCGCTACTGCGAAAATCGGCGCCGGCTGAACAGAAGAGTCGCCACCGTGCGTTATTTATCCCAAAGGAGGGAAAGGAAACGCTCGAAGTAAACCTACCGCAAAGACGGGAAAGGAATGGTCATCGCAACCAAATCCTGGATTCGGGAGTCGGTTACGCAAGGGGAAGGTATTAGCACCCCTCACGTCTGTCGTACTCGACGGGATCCACGCTTGTTTTCTAGTACGGATTGTTATTCTATCTATTCTACAGGTCAAGGGTTAAAAGAAAATAAAATGACTCGGCAAAGTATCGCACTTTATGCCTACGTATTCCCGTCTGGAACGAGAAATCAGAGTCAACGTAGTTCGCCTACCTACGGGAAAGGAGGGGAAGGTTGCTCGCTAGGATATCGCATCCTATGCCTACGTACTTTCATACAGCATGAAAGATCAGAGCAAACGTAGTTCGAGCTACGAAAGACACAGATTTGCTTGACTGTTTTTTTATCCTTCTGAAAAAGGTTTTCTCCTGATTACAGGTCCAAGCGGACAAAAATGACTCTTTAATTGGTTTACAGTCTTTTATGCAAGAACTGTTTTTTTATTGATGTTTAACCTTTATTAATGTGTTTTTGATTGTTTTGAGATAGAAGAGAAAGAACTCTAAAACCTAGGGTTAAAATGGGAATCAAAACTACCCTAATGTTGTCATGCATGGATGAAATCCTAATGTCTGTCATATTTCTCTCTTGCACAGAGAGAAACAGAGATCCTAAGGGATAAACGGAAAAGAAACAACATATATACAGTAAAGCAGTAAAATGCATGAATGCAGCAGTACAAGCGAGGCAAGGGAGTCCCACTCAACCTCGAACCTAGAAAACAATGGGCAAAGTGAAACAGCTTCACCTCAACCTAAAGGGAAATTAACAAACAATACAGCAAAGAAAAACACCAGCTCAGCAAGCCCCACCAGCAGTAAACCCTAGCTTCAACAGCTGCACAGTTTTGACATGAATAATCTTCATCTTTGTCAATCTTTGATCTTCACATCTATCTTCAATGGCTTCTTTCTTCAAGGTAAGCACTCCAGCAAAGAATTGATTTATCAGAATAAATTGAATGTCAAACAGTTCATTGACGACCAAAGGAAGTCTATGAATAGTTGACATTGTAGTAGACTGTTTCCCTCAAAGTTCTACCTCTAAGGTAAGGCCACTTATCCCTCCAAAGGAGGGAGGTGAATACCATAGAGGGACTTTATGTCATAGAGAGGAATGGAAGCACATGAAGCTATCCATGTTCGTACAAAGCAATTCAGTCTATTCTAAGGCTCTGCTTATTCCTATTATCCTATGTCTTCAACCAACTCCCAGCTCAAGCAATCTTCAAGCTTCAACATTGATTATTATCTTCAATCTTCTCCATTGATTCTTCATGCTCCACAAGCTCAAACCGAGCCCACACCCCAAATAAAAACCCAAAAGCCCAAGCAAGCAACATAAACCCCAAATGGGAACACCAAACAGTCACACAATTTGCAAAATATACTAAAAATAGCAAAATAGTATTTAAAACTCTAGGACTTATTCTAAGGGGATTTCTATATCTACCCTACATACCCTATATGTCCCATAACCTAATTCATGCTAAAAACCCCAAAAGAAAATGTTATAATGCACCTATGTTGAGTTTGAACCCTAATACTATCACCCTAATGTTTTCTAATCAAAACTAATCAAGATTAATCCACAAAAATGTGGAATAAATCCAGGGGGAACTTAATGTTCTAATCTAACTACCACAAAAAGAATGGAATCAAAATATGGATTTAAACGACTAAACAAAATTCACCAGAATGTATGTATAAACAAATATGAAAATAAAAGCAATTAAATGTGAAAATTCACCATAAATGGAAAAAATGATTAAAATACTATTTTTATTTTCTCACAATTTTCTTGACATCATTATTGAAATGGAGGAAAAAATCCCATGTTGAAATGATGATTTTTTGATTTTATATGGATTATTTTGTGAACTATACACAAATGAAGAAAATTAAAACAAAATTCAATTAAAAGGGGGGTAGCAACAGCAGTTTATTTACCTTCAGAAACATATTGGGCCCAGGATGGGGGGTGCAGCCAGCAATACGATGGGCCCAGTCTTATTCAGAAAAACACCAAAAAAAACAAGCAGGGGGGTGCAAATAGCGAGTAACTCGCTTGGTTTTAGGTTTGGGCCTCCAAACGGGGGGTGCAGATAACAGATCTGTTAGGCCCAAACCAGAGTTTCACACTAGGGGAGAGGGGTGTGAATGGAAATAATGGGGGAGTAGATTCAGTAAATCTGGGACTGGGCCTAATGCCTGAGCCCAATCACACTAAGCTTCAGCATTAGTAACCCTAAACGAAAATTCCCCTCACTCTTCATCCCAAGGCCACTACTGTTCATCGTCCCAAACTAAACCCTAACGGCGCCTCTCGAACCTCTCTCTCTGAAAACCTCTCACCTCTGAAACTCCCTAACAACTCTCAATAATCCATCTCACAAACACCATCTAGTTCTCAACTAAAACACGAAAAGAAAAAAAAACTACCATGGATGAAGCGTTCAGAGCAAACCTGGAGGAAATTGCAGGAGGATCTTGAAGTATTGGTGAGTGTTCTTGCGAATCTGGCAAAGAAGAACACTATCGAGCGGACGATCGATGAATCTGAAGAACAACTCCGGTGAAAATCTGAAGGATGCGATGAGCCTGAAAAAGAATATTGGACGAAGGTTGACGAATCCAGAAGAAGTGTGAAGATCGAAGAAATCTGGAGATTTGATGTTAAACAATCTTGAAGGTTCTTGTGAAGAACATGAAGAGGACGAACACCGTGTCGGAGACGGTTACACCAAGCTTGATGATCAATTTCTAGAAATGGCTTGAGGATTGTTGAAGGTTTCTGAAAAATGATGAAGACTATGATGAAGTTGGATCGGAGAAGATGAAGATTCTGGTGATTAAGATGTTTCCGGTAGAATGTTGATGAAGATGGATCGGAGAAGGAAGATGAAGTTTGGATGAATTTTCTGGGTTTTTTGCAGTTTCCGGTGAAATTAGCGGTGGTCGGAGGCGGTTAGGGTGACCGGAGGGGGTTGGTTAGGGTGGCCGGCGGTCAATGCATGCCGGCCGGTGAGAGTTACCGGCGAAGGGACGAGTGGCAGGATGGTGAAGGGATGGGAGGACGCGTGTGGTGTGGGGTCACTGCATGGTGGCCACGTGTGCGCGGAGAGGGTGAGTGGAGTTGCTAGGTGGAAAATCTGAGAGAGAGAGAGAGAGGGAGTGAAACGTGGCTGAAGCTGAGTGAAGGGAATAATGAGGTGGCGGGGAAAGGGAACGTACGCGTGGCACACGCTTTTATATGACAAGTGGCAATCTGAACCTGATTTGGGCTTTGATTAACTCTAGATAATTGGCCCACTTGGATTTAAATTCTGATTAATGACTTAAAAAACTGATTAAACTCTGATTAGCCCTAAAACAAAACAAAATTAAACTAAAAATTAACCCTAATTAATCTAAAACGAAAATTAACAATAAAACCTAATTAAAATCTAATAAACCCTAATTAATCCTAAAATGAAAACTAAGAAATAAACTCCTAATTAATCTGAAAAATATCTAAAACTATTATTTAATATCTAAAACAATTATTTTAAAACCCTAATTAATCCTGAAAAAAAAATCAAATAAATCTAAAAACATCTAAACATTTTAATCCTTTTTCCTTTTAAAATCTATTATATTATTTTTTTTTAAAAACAATTAAATCTAATAAAAATCTAAAAACAATACTATCTATTTTTAAAATCTATCCTCTTTTTTTTTTAAAAGAAAAATAATATCTATTTCTATCTATTTTAAAAAAACTATTAAAAGGAAGTTAATATCTAAAAACTTTAAAATCTATTAAATCTCTAAAAAAGGAAAAGAAAATTTATTTAAAATTCTAAAAATTATAAAAAGACTATTAAATCCAGAAAAATCAAATTAAATGCATTAAAATCCAAAAAAATGACAGAAAAATCCTAAAAATGCTAGGAGGCCGATTAAACTGAATAAAACCCAATTGCGCAACCGTAGCGAAATCCTGGCACTGAGATGACCTGAAAACACCAGGAACGAGCACCAATTCTCAACAGACTTTTATTCCAACCGGCCTGAACTGCCTGAAACGCCAGGGGCTATAATCCCGATAAAATCCATCTGACTGATAAAAATGCAATGCATGCCATATGCGAATGCGAATGCAAAATGTGTCGAAACATAAACCAGATATGGGGACCGGTTGGTCAAATTTTAGGGTGCAACACTATACATCATTTTGCATATCATTCTCTGACCAAAAAAATACAAAGAGCTCACGTATCCCTTGTTCGTAACCCGAAGTTGATTTCTCGACACTCATATTGAACCTGTGGGAGCTGTGAAGCATTTGAAGAAAGAGGAACATAGACGTCTGGAAAGGCCAGTTAGACGAAGCCAGCTGAGGTAGCTATGTCAAGAGAACAACCGCCAGAATGTTGATTCCCCACCAGGATTTACTGTGACAACTAATCCACTGTATGATCTTTTGCCTGATGACGGTCTTCCACAAGTAAGCATTCCTACTCGACCCTAGAGGGTGCCATTGACTGATCCCATGAAGGAAAAGCTCTGTGCCATTAAGGAGAAACTCCAAGCTATGAAAGTGCTTGATACACTTGGGCTCAATGCTGCTAATATGTGTCTAGTGCCAGACTTGGCGTTTCCTCCGAAATTCAAGATTGAGTGGGGCATCTTTAAGTTGGTACATGGACTTAGAAAGAAGTTGTATCCAATCATGGAGGAACTTAGCTAGCGCTTTTCTAAAGCATTACCAATTCAATCTGGACGTGGCTCCCAGTTGCATGCAGTTGTAAAGTCTATCTCAGAATGGCAATGAATCCTTTAAGGAATATGCACAACGGTAGAGAGAATTAGCCGCCAGAGTACAACCACCACTCTTGGACAAGGAATTGATCGACATGTTCATAAACAATCTACATAGGTCTTATCTTGAAAGAACAGATGGCAGTGTGCCATCAAGCTTCTTTGACCTTGTAATAGTAGGAGAACACATCGAAAGCTACTTCAAGAATGGACAAATCCAAGACGCCTCAAGTATTCAAGCCGGTGGGACTGAATCCCTTAGCAATTCCCGAGAGGAAGAAGATGGTGAAACAAATGCAGTCATAGCAAATATTTCCCAGGGTACACCAGCAAAACCTTATGGTCCCTCATCTTCTCAGTGTTCATCATTTCTAGTGCCATGTTATCCTTATGGGCAACCAGCCATGCCTAAAGCTTCATCCTATAAACCATGGATTGCTCCTTATTTGAATCAACGGGCCCGTGGCCAAGGATATCAGCGTTAAAATCAGCATAGGCCTCGCAACAATTTAGAAGGGAGGAATACTCCTCTTCATCCAGTTCCTATGTCATACAGTCATCTTCTTCCGCATCTGGTTCAAAACTTGTTGTAGGAGCCCATGACTCTCAGCCATCGCCAGAACCATACCCTCCTGGGTACAATCCCGATAAACATTATGGATATCATGCTGGATTAACGGGGCATTTGACTGAAGATTGCAAAGCCTTCTAAGCTAGAGTGCAACAACTTATTAACAAAGGTTACATATCCTTTCCAGAAGAACAGCGTGAAGCTGCTGCTATCGTCAATAAACAATGGTCAGGGGCAAGGGTCTACCTCAAGACTTTTGGTTCCTGTCCCCAACTCCTATAAGATGCCAATGAACTTCGCTACCACAGCTGAAGGAACCACTTTTCAGCCAACCCCAGCACCTGGAGTTACTGTTGGAGCCATCTCGCAGGCCTAACCCACTGCTGTTCAGATTCCCGTTCCTCATGCCGAAGATAATCTGTTGGATCAATATGATGACGTGTAAAACTATCATGCCGCTATCCATTTCCAGTCCTGTTGCTGCTCAGGATTCTGAAGCCATCAAGATGTGTCGCGATCTAGATGAGAAACTCCGAGTTATGGAGGGGCACGACTCAAACTCTCTCAGTGCTCTAGAATTGTGCTTGGTTCCTGATGTCGTTATTCAACCCAAGTTCAAAGTGTAACACCCCATTTAAATTATTTAGTCATTTTATACTTTGTTGTGCGTGTATTGGTTGTGATGTCCTTAATTAAGGGTATGAGGTTAGGAGTGAGAGTGTGAGCTGACCTTAGTTGGGGGTAATGTGGACCTAGAATAATGGATAATTTAATAACAAGATTAAGAGCATTATGATTATTAATATTATTATTTCAATTATTAATAATAATAATATTAATAGGATTATGGTTATTATTATTGTTATTATTAATATAATTATTATTATTAGTAATTAAATGAAATGAATTAAAATTTGATTAAGAGGGTTAAGAGAGTATTAGTGGGATTAAACAGTTAACATTCGTAAAAAGGAAAAAGGAAGAGAAAGGAGAGCTAGGGCAAAAAGGAACCAATTCTCCATTGTTGTCAAGAAAGAGATCAAATCCAAGGTAAGGGGGAGAATGGATTTCAATATGGGTGATTTAACATGAGAAGATAGTGAGAGGTCCTTTCTCTCGTAGGAATTTTTCCTGTTCTTACCTTTTTAGTTGATTTTCGTGATATTATGATTTCCTTGTGATTGTTGTTATTGTCGAATGACCATTGTATGATGTTGTATGTATGATTCTAGTACGAATATGAAAATTCGTCTGGAAATTCCCTGAAGCTGTGATAGAATACTGTGGACTAGTAGATATGAAAACCAAGGGTTTAACCGTAATCAAAACTAGATCTAATAACTAGAATCTTGAAAGAATAGAAGATAGGATTCATTGGAATCAATTAAAATCTGAGTTTGAGGATGAATGGGAAGATAAAATGATGAATCTTGAGTATAAACTCGTGAGAATGATGAGATCTGATTTTTTTGACAGATCTGCTGGTCATACGCGTATTGGAGGTGTCAATACGCGTATGGGGGACTTCCCAAGGGCTGTACGTGTAGCAGACGTGCCTTGTCCGCAGTGCCAGCACGACCATCTGGTGATACGCGTATGGGCTTGGGCAATACGCGTATGGGGGTATCCATACGTGTAATAAGTAACTCTGAGGGGTTTTGGGAGGTGAGAGCCCCTAGTCATACGCGTGAGGCAGGTCTGATACGCGTATGACAACAGGCTCTACACGTATGGTATGCGTATGGACAATCTGGGATGACTTTTCCCCAGTTTTTGTGATTTTTGCCCAGATTCGTTTGGGACACAATTCCGTTCAATCGGTAGGATTAATAGAACTAAAATGAACTTAAGAAATATTAGTAATGAATTAAATCGAGAGAATATGGAATTATCTGGGTGTTCCCTTATGGGTGTGTTTTGATGAGTATGAACCATGATTGTCGAAATTGGCAATCTTGTGCGATTGTGGTAATTCCCGAGAGGATTACGGTGAGCAGATGGCTCGTGTGGATCTTCGATGGTTGTGAATTATGCTTGAATTACTATATGCATAATTGTGTTGTCATGCATTTCATGTCATGTGTCTTGTGGAGATGGCTAGGTGGGAATCCATGATGGATTCCTAGTTTCATCCAGACTTCATGTGGAAGTCGTTGTGGAGATAAGTTGTAGTTCAGAGGAACGTATATGACTTATCCGAATTCCGAAGAGAATCGGGTTCTAGGGTGAACCGTATGTGTTTGTGTTGGTACCACATGCATCATGTCGGGTCAGTGAGTCACATTGCATATTTGTATTTGATATAGGCTATTGATGCTGAGTGATTGAGGTGGCACGTGTATGTGCGTTGTATACGTATGATTGTACGTGTGGTGTGTAACTACTCCTTAGCATGTGTATTTCACTGCTTATTTATTGAATGTAGTTCTCACCCCTTTTTTGTTTGTTGCATCTGTTCTCCTTAGGGAGTGCAGATGACCAGGTACCTGAGTAGTGCTTGGAGTGTGTTGCTATTTGATCGAGTCCTATGAGTCGCTCTAATACGTAACATGGGATGACAGGATTACATTATATTTTGTTTATTTTCTTGAGTAATTGTTACGTATCTTTTATTTGTTGGATTGAGGATATATGATCACCTTGTGGTTGAGATTATGTTTAAACAATTGACTTTATTTCACTGTTTAATTGAAAGTTAGATATCATTAGTTTATTTATGAAGAATGAAGTGACTTAGTATGACATCCTACTTGTTTTGAAAACTCTGATGTACTTTTATGTAATATTTCCGTATATGTTTTATAATACGCGTACGGGGTAGAGTGGGGTGTTACAATTGGTTTCAGAGCAGGTCGGCCCGTCCGGCCAGTGTTGTAGTAGAATCTAACTATAGGATGTCTATAGTCGTGTGTTTCTTCTAACCTGTGTTTTCATGGATATGGAACAGTATAGCTGGTAGGAATGATGTTGTGATGGCTGCTGCGTTACAAGCTGTTGCGCAGGCAGTGGAGAACATTGGTCAGAATATCAATCAAAATGCTGGAAAAAGAGAGTTTCGTAATTTGGAGAAGTTTCAGAATAACAAGCCAACTAAGTTCGAAAGCGGACATGATCTAGATGTAGCACAGAAATGGCTGAGGGATATTGAGAAGATCTTTAGAGTCATGGGATGCTCAGAGGATCAGAAGGTACAGTTCGGTACCCATATGCTAGAAAGTGAGGCTGAGGACTAGTGGGACAACACCCGCCAGAGCTTGGAAGCTGGTAAGGGTCCCATTAATTGGACAGTGTTCAGGGAAGAGTTTGTAGAATAGTATTTTTCGAAAGATGTTCGTGGAAAGAAAGAGATTGAATTCATTAAGTTGAAACAGAGGAACATGATAGTGGCAAAGTATGCGGTTAAGTTCGAAGAACTGGTAAAGTATTATCCTTATTACAATACTGATGCAGCTATGAGTTCAAAGTGCATCAAGTTTGAGAATGTGCTGCATCCCGAGATCAAACTGGGTGTCGGTTATCAGAAGATCAGGTACTTTCCTGAGCTGGTGAACATGTGTAGAATCTATGATGAAGACAACAGAGCTAGAATCGCTCACTATAAGAATCTAAGTGACAGAAGAGGCAAACAGAGGCATGGGAATACACCTAACCGTGCTCCGGCGGATAAAGAAAAGTAGAAAGATGTTGCTGGGAAGAAACCAAGTGGGGGAGGAAATCCTTCCAATCCTCCCAAGTGTTTCAGATGTGGTGGCGCAGGTCACAGTGCGAATGAATGTCAGAATGAGGTGAAGAAGTGTTTTAAGTGTGGAAAGCCAAGTCATATGGTCGTGGATTGTAGAACCAACACACCAACCTGTTACAACTGTGATGAGCAGGGTCATATCAGCACCCACTATCAGAAACCGAAGAAGTCTCAGACAGGTGGGAAGGTGTTTGCATTGGTGGGAGCTCAGCCTACCAGTGAGGATCGTTTGGTCAGAGGTACGTGTTACATTCATAACACTCCTTTGATTGTTATTATTGATACGGGTGCAACTCACTCGTTTATTTTTGTGGATTGTGTGAAGAGACTGGGGCCTGTGTCGTCTACTTTGAGTAGAGGAATGGTGATTGATACTCCATCTATTGGATCAATCACTACATCTTTAGTGTGTTTGAATTGTTATGTGTCGATCTTTGGTAAGGATTTTGGAGTGGACTTGATTTGTCTACCACTCAGCGAGCTGGATGTTATTTTAGGGATGAATTGGCTCGAGAGCAACTATGTTTATATTGATTGTTATAGGAAGATGCTGTTATTCCTGACTCCTGAAGAAGAAGAAATGGCTAGTCTTATATCTACTAAGGAGTTGAGAATCTTGGTAGAAGACGAAGCTAAAGTATTTGAAGTGTTCGCTTTGTTATCTATGGAGGGTAAATCTTCGATTGAGGAATTACCTGTTGTGAGATAATTTCCTGAAGTGTTCCCGAAGGATGTTGCAGAGTTACCTCCAGAGAGGGAAGTAGATTTTACGATTAATCTTGTCCCTGGTACCAGACCTATATCTATGGCACCATACAGAATTTCAGCGTCAGAATTGGCAGAGTTGAAATCTCAGTTGGGAGAATTATTGGACAAAAAGTTTATCAGACCTAGTGTGTCGCCATGGGGAGCGCCAATTTTGTTAGTAAAGAAGAAAGATGGAAGTATGCGCTTGTGCATCGATTATCGCCAATTGAATAAAGTAACCATCAAGAACAAATATCCACTTCCAAGAATTGAAGACCTGATGGATCAACTTGTGGGAGCTCGTGTGTTCAGTAAAATTAATTTGAGGCCAGGCTATCATCAGATCCGCGTGAAAGAAGATGATATCCAGAAAACAGCTTTCAGAACTCGGTATGGGCATTATGAATATGCAGCGATGCTGTTTGGTGTGCCCAATGCACTGAGTGTGTTCATGGAGTACATGAATCGTATCTTCCATGCTTATTTGGACCAGTTTGTAGTAGTTTTCATTGATGAAATTTTGATTTACTCCAAGTCAGAAGCAAATCATGTAGAGCATTTGAGGGTTGCGTTGCAAGTGTTGAAGGATAATAAATTGTTTGCAAAACTTTCAAAGTGTGAGTTTTGGTTGAGCAAAGTGAATTTTCTTGGACATGTTATTTCTGGAGGAGGCATAGCAGTGGATCCATCGAAAGTAAGTGTTGTGCTTCAGTGGAAGGCTCCGAAGTCAGTGACAGAGATTAGAAGTTTCTTAGGCTTGGCAGGCTATTATCTTAAGTTCATCGAAGGGTTTTCTAATTTGGCTCTTCCGTTGACCCAGTTGACTAGAAAAGGCTAGGCATTTGTATGGGATATTTTGTGTGAAGAAAGTTTCCGAGAACTGAAGAAAAGGTTTACTATCGCACCAGTGTTAACCTTACCAAATCTGAATAATCCTTTTGTGGTATATTGCGATGCGTCTAAATTAGGATTAGGCGGTGTTTTGATGCAAGATGGCAAGGTTGTGGCTTATGCTTCACGATAATTGAGGATTCATGAAAGGCATTATCCTACTCATGATCTCGAGTTAGCGGCAGTGGTTTTCGTACTAAAGGTTTGGAGGCATTATTTGTACGGGTCGAGATTCGAAGTGTTCAGTGACCATAAGAGTTTGAAATATCTGTTTGACCAGAAGGAATTAAATATGAGGTAGCAAAGATGGCTGGAATTTCTGAAAGACTATGACTTTAGCTTGAGTTACCATCTCGGTAAAGCTAACATTGTGGCAAATGCTTTGAGTCGGAAAACGATACATATGTTGACGTTTATGATTAGAGAATTGGATTTGATTGAGAAGTTTAGAGACTTGAGTATGTGTTGTGAGTTAACTTCGGAAAGTGTGATGTTGGGGATGCTAAAAGTGAATAATGAGTTCCTTCATGAAATAAGAGAAGGTTAGAAACTAGATTTGAAATTGGTAGACTTGATGATTGTAGGCGGAACGGATAAGGAAGAAGACTTTAAAGTAGATGATTCTGGTGTGTTGAAGTTCAGAGATAGGATTTGTGTGCCAGATAATCCTGATTTGAAAAAGGTAATTTTACAAGAAAGCCACAGGAGTAACTTGAGTATTCATCCAGGAGCTACGAAAATGTATCAAGACCTGAAGAAATTATTTTGCTGGCCGGGTATGAAGAAATACATAGCTTGGTTTGTGTATGCTTGTTTGACTTGTCAGAAGTCAAAGGTGGAACACCAGAAACCATCCAATTTGATGCAACCGATGGAAATACCGGAGTGGAAATGGGATAGTATATCAATGAATTTTGTGACTGGATTGCCAAATACAGTGAGAGGTTTTGACACCATTTGGGTAATTGTGGATAGATTGACGAAGTCGGCGCATTTTATACCGATTAACATCAGTTTTCCTTTGATGAAGTTAGCGGAAATTTATATCAGAGTGATAGTGAAGTTAAACGGGGTTTCGTCGAGCATCATATCTGATAGAGACTCGAGGTTTACTTCTGGATTTTGGAAAAGCTTGCAAGAAGCTTTGGGTTCCAGTTTGAAATTGAGTTATGCTTATCACCCGCAGACCGATGGTCAATCTGAGAGGACTATTCAGTTATTAGAGGATTTGTTGAGAGCTTGTATACTCGAGCAAGGAGGCGCTTGGGATACTCATTTACCGCTGATTGAATTTACTTACAACAACAGTTATTATTATAGTATTGGAATGACACCTTTTGAAGCATTGTATGGTATGAGGTGTAGGACACCTCTATGTTGGTATGATTCAGGCGAGACTACGCTACTCAGACCCGAGATTATGCAACAGACCATGGAGATAATCCAGATGATTAGAGAGAAAATGAAGATGGCCCAGAGTAGGAAGAGAAGCTACCATGATAATAGGAGGAAAGACTTGGAATTCAACGAGGGTGACTATGTATTTCTTAGAATTAACCCGGTGACCGGTGTTGGTCGTGTGTTGAAATCAAAGAAATTGGATCCTAAGTTCATTGGACCGTATCAGGTTCTGCAGAGGGTTGGAGCGGTTTCCTATAGAGTGGCGTTGCCACCTGAACTTTTGAATTTACATGACGTGTTTCATGTATCGCAACTTCAGAAGTATGTTGCTGATCCATCTCATATGCTTCAGAGAGATGAAGTGCAAGTTTGAGATAACCTTATGGTGGAGGTGATGCCGTTGAGGATCAAAGAACGCAAGATGAAACAACTAAGAGGGAAAGATATTCCGTTGGTGAGAGTAGCTTGGGGAGGAGTTGCTGGAGGAAGTGTGACCTGAGAAGTGGAGAGCAAGATGCGAGAGTCGCATCCGAAATTGTTCTCATCAGGTATGTTTTCGAGGACGAAAATATTTTAATTGGGGGACAGTTGTAACACCCCATTTAAATTATTTAGTCATTTTATAATTTGTTCTGCGTGTATTGGTTGTGATGTCCTTAATTAAGGGTATGAGGTTAGGAGCGAGAGTGGGAGCTGACCTTAGTTGGGGGTAATGTGGACCTAGAATAATGGATAATTTAATAACAAGATTAAGAGCATTATGATTATTAATATTATTATTTCAATTATTATTAATAATAATATTAATAGGATTATGGTTATTATTAATATTATTATTATTATTAGTAATTAAATAAAATGAATTAAAATCTGATTAAGAGGGTTAAGAGAGTATTAGTGGGATTAAACAGTTAACATTCGTAAAAAGGAAAAAAGGAAGAGAAAGGAGAGCTATGGCAAAAAGGAACCAATTCTCCATTGTTGTCAAGAAAGAGATCAAATCCAAGGTAAGGGGGAGAATGGATTTCAATATGGGTGATTTAACATGAGAGGGTAGTGAGAGGTCCTTTCTCTCGTAGTAATTTTGCATGTTCTTACCTTTTTAGTTGATTTTCGTGATATTATGATTTCCCTGTGATTGCTGTTATTGTTGAATGATCATTATATGATGTTGTATGTATGATTCTGGTACGAATATGAAAATTCGTGTGGAAAATCCCTGAAGCTGTGATAGAATACTGTGGATTAACAGATCTGAAAACCAAGGGTTTAACCGTAATCAAAACTAGATCTAATAACTAGAATCTTGAAAGAATAGAAGATAAGATTCATTGGAATCGATTATAATCTGAGTTTGAGGATGAATGGGAAGATAGAATGATGAATCTTGAGTATAAACTCGTGAGAATGATGAGATCTGATTTTTTTGACAGATCTGCTGGTCATATGTGTATTGGAGGTGTCAATACGCGTATGGGGGACTTCCCAAGGGCTGTACGCGTAGCAGACGTGCCCTGCCCCCAGTGCCAGCACGACCATCTGGTGATACGTGTATGGGCTTGGGCAATACGCGTATGGGGGTATCCATACGTGTAATAAGTAACTCTGAGGGTTTTGGGAGGTGATATCCCCTGGTCATACGCGTAAGGCAGGTCTGATACACATGTGACAACAGGCTCTACGCGTATGGTATGCGTATGGACAATCTGGGATGACTTTTCCCCAGTTTTGTGATTTTTGCCCAGATTCGTTTGGAACACAATTCTGTTCAATCGGTAGGATTAATAGAACTAAAATGAACTTAAGAAATATTAGTAATGAATTAAATTGAGAGAATGTGGAATTATTTGGGTGTGCCCTTATGGGTGTGTTTTGATGAGTATGAACCATGATTGTTGAAATTGGACAATCTTGTGCGATTGTGGTAATTCCCGAGAGGATTATGGTAAGCAGATGGCTCGTGTAGATCTTCGATGATCGTGAATTATGCTTGAATTATTATATGTATAATTGTGTTGTCATGCATTTCTTGTCATCTGTCTTGTGGAGATGGCTAAGTGGGAATCCATGATGGATGCCTAGTTTCATCCGGACTTCATGTGGAAATCGTTGTGGAGATAAGTTGTAGTTCAGAGGAACGTATACGACTTATCCGGATTCCGACGGGAATCGGGTTCTAGGGTGAACCGTATGTGTTTGTGTTGGTACCACATGCATCGTGTCGGGTCAGTGAGTCACATTGCATATTTGTATTTGATATGGGCTATTGATGCCGAGTGATTAAGGTGGCACGTGTATGTGCGTTGTATACATATGATTGTACGTGTTGTGTGTAACTACTCCTTAGCATGTATATTTCACCGCTTATTCATTGAATGTAGTTCTCACCCCTTTTCTGTTTGTTGCGTCTGTGCTCCTTGGGGAGTGCAGATGACCAGGTACCTGAGTAGTGCTTGGAGTGTATTGCTATTTGATCGAGTCTTAGGAGTCGCTCTGATATGTAACATGGGATGACGGGATTATGTTATATTTTGTTTATTTTCTTGAGTAATTGTTACGTATCTTTTATTTGTTGGATTGAGGATGTATGATCACCTTGTGGTGGAGATTATGTTTAAACAATTGACTTTATTCTGCTGTTTAACTGAAAGCTAGATAGCATTAGTTTATTTATGAAGAATGAAGTAACTTAGTGTGACATCCTACTTGTTTTGAAAACTCTAATGTACTTTTATGTAATATTTCTGTATATGTTTTATAATATGCGTACGGGGTAGAGTGGGGTGTTACACAAAGCACCAGAATTCTCAAAGTACAAACGCCTCGGCTTCCCGAACATTCATCTGAAGAGGTACTGTCGCAGGTGGCTGCTTATGCCAGAGATGAAAAGCTAATGATTCATTTCATCCAAGACAGTATGTCTGGGGCATCACTCGAATGGTATATGCAGCTGGAGCGTAATAGTGTGCGCACTTAGGCTGAGCTAGCTGACGCATTTGTCAAGTAGTACAAGTACAACACCGACCTTGTTCCGAATCTTACTCAACTTCAGAGTATGGCTCAGAAGGACAGCAAATCCTTCAAGAAGTACGTGCAACGGTAGAGAGAGCTAGCTGCAAGGGTGCATCCACCTCTTGTCGATCGCGAACTGATTGACATTTTCATGGATACCTTGTAAGGCCAGTACTACGAGAAACGGATCGGTAGTGTCTCTACTGGATTCTCTGACTTGGAGATCATTGGTGAGAGAATTGAAGAAGGGTTGAAAAATGGAAAGATCCAAGGAGGTTCTAACAGCCAAGCTGGTGCCAAGAAGCCTTTCAATGGGTACAAGAAGAAAGAGGGCGAAACAAATGTTGTCTCTGTACAGAAAGGGAAAACTCCTCAACAAGCTCTCGCTCCTATGCCTTATCAAATCCCCTACTTCCGGTATCTGTATGTTACTGCTGCGCAATATGCTCCAATGCCTTATCCTCCAGCTGTTCAAGCGGCTCAAGCTCAAATTCCTCAACAACAGGCTCCTTAACAACAATCTTACAATCAGGAAGGATATCAGTATCCTCCTCAGCAACAACAACTGCAAGCCACTCAACAGCAGCAAGATGCTCACCAACAGCGTCGGCTTAATCAATAGAGCACGTGGAGGCCAGATAGAGTCTTTGATCGCCTGCCAATGCCATATGCTAATATCTTTGCTTAGTTGTTAGAGAAAAAGGCCATTGTCTCGAGAGATTTAGCTCCTCCAACTGTCATTCCTGCCGACTATGATGCAAATGCTCATTGTGAGTTTCATAAGAGTGCTCTAGGGCATACAATCGAGAATTGCAGAGCTTTGAAACACAAAGTTTAAGACCTGGTTGATAAGAAGGCTCTCACCTTCGATGGGAAAACTCCAAATGTCATCAACAATCCTATGCCACCGGCCAGTTAGTGCCGGCACCAGATCAAATCAAATCAAATTAGGTAAAGTTCAGTTTCTTGAAGAAGGCAGTCATGTTTCCATTTCATCTTTTTGCTTTCTTGTACTTTGTCTTTGTTCGTTTAAGTACTGTATGCTTTGAACATTCCTATTTGTATTTGGTTTTCACTAATGTATTGATTATGCACGTTTTGAATTAGTTATGTCGTATTCACTCATTATTATTCATTTATCACAAATCACAAACACTTATTTTTTTCCACTTCACCCTCTATCATTTGTTGTCTGGCATGATTGGAGGGAGGATGACAAAATCGAAATACCCATAATTGCAAATATATGCTTTCAGACAGAATCTTGCCAATGATGTACAAACATTGTTTCAATTCCCCAAACACTGGAGATACAAGGAGTTAATCCCTAGTAATCCACTTCGAGCCTAGAAGTAGTAGTTTCCTCGGATATTCAAACCCTTACACTCAACCTAGGGAAGGGTAGTGTTCAGTTAATCCAAACCCCGCACTCGAAACACAAAGCAAAATCCAAAAGACGGTTATTCATCAGAGACCCATGACTTGGCAGTCACAATCCTCCAACAAAAAAATCAAAAAAGTCAAAAGCCTGCTAAGTCAAACACCTCAAAGGAACTTAGGAAAAATCAAGGCAATCCCGATGGATCTGACAAGCGGCATCAGTCCATGCAAAACTTAGGGATCAAAACAAAATTAAAAGAGGTCCCCAAACCTTCAACAAAAACAGAATAAGATTCAGTGACCACCCATATCCAAGTTGTAACACCCTTTTTCTACCCCAAAAATATCAAGGCAAATAACACAGAAATTAGAGTGAATAAATAAATCTCATTAAAAAGCCACCAAAAGAGCGTACATTTCTCAAAGTCATCAAAATAAGTCAATGCTCCATAACACAGTTTTTCTCAAAATACATCAATTTGCACAAAGCAGCGGAACTCAAAATATAACCCAAGGTTTACCTCATAAGGAAAAATAAGTAAAATAACCCACTGATATAAAACCAACTCAAAGAACCCAACCCGATGTTACATATCAGAGCAAGACCCTCTAAGTTAACCATAAAGGCTAACGACTCTAAAACTTCAAAATACTCCTCGACGGCATCCACGACTAAACTGGATCATTTGCACGTTACCCACGTGGAGGTAACATTCAAACAGAAAGGGTGAGTACAACAATTCATAATAATCAATCTATAACAATTAATGCATAAACGGCGTCATATTCATATTCAACACATTCATATCCTTCAATAGGCCTCGAAGGCCACAACGTCATAATTTATACACAAAGGCTCATAAATGCAAATGCAACATAGACTCAATGCATGTGGTACCAATCATCACAGCGCGATGGACACTGGGCCATCAACCCTCCAGAGATCCCCATCAATGGAATCGGAGCACATAAAAATACTTCACATCCAGACAGTGGGATTGAAGCCAAAGCAATCGAGGTCCTGAACCGAAGTCCGGATGCACATGAATGCATGATGCACACGTCACAATAATCCTCATAACAACAACATAGGTGCATCATCATTCATCATATTCATCACATTCATCATCATCAACATCATAGCTCATCATCATCATACATCATGTCATCACAACACATCATAACGCTTATCCTCACACCTCATTTCGTCATATAATTCATCATAATAATTAACCTCACACGTCATGTCATCATATAATTCATCAATACAATCATCATCACATAAATCATCATATCTCATGTTATCACATAATTCGTCATAATAATACTCATCATCACATAAATCATCATATCTCATGTTATCACATAATTCGTCATAATAATAATCATCATCACATAAATCATCATATAATCATGTCCAAATCACATATTAGCTCATAGTCATCCCCGTATTAGCCCATCCTATTATCACATATTAATTTATAATACTACCCCATATTATCTCATATTAATTCATGATATTATCCTATATCATCTCATATTACATCATAATATTATCCCATATTATCACATGTTAATTCATCAACTTATACCCACGGTAATCCTCACACTATAGCCTATCAATCACATAATTCCTCACCTTCATACTCATGTTAACTCATCTAAGAAATCTCAGAATCAAACATCAAGGCATCGCTGCAAAACAATCAATTTCGCGAACTCTGCTACGTTCGCTGGCTTGCTCGCTAGGCGAGTTGGTAGCGAACCTTCGTTGGCCTGCTCGCTAGGCGAGTTGGTAGCGAACCTTCGTTGGCCTGCTCGCTAGGCGAGTCTGTGGCGAGCCTTCGCTGGCTTGCTCGCTAGGCGAACAGAGCAATGACAGCAAAAACCTGTTACGACCAGAACTGATTCTTGCCCAAATACTCATACGATTCACTTACTCAATGCCCCCAAAACATCCCTAAATCATCCCTAAGGTCATACAGCGATAAAGGCACAAAACCTACGGTTTATTAGGCCAAGTCTGAGACATATTCACATCCTAAACCACAATGTTCCTACATTTACCAAGGCATCATAATTCCCCATATCACATATCGTTATCCCTTCAAGGTCGGACGCATGTCACCCCATAGTTTTGGCCTCGAAGGCCTAAGGTTCTCTAATCCTCGTATCAAATATTCAAACCTTCAGTGATACATATCACAAACCATAATCTCAGAGTCTTATAATCAATTTCACTAATTTCTCAATTAATTCACGGTCAGATTTGCACTTACAGATTTAGGCCACGAAGGCCAAAGATTATTATTTCCCATCTTTACCCTTAGAATTCTTACGGTTACCACCTCCATGATAGATCTAGGTCACGAAGGCCATAAATCACTTGTTCGCATAACCTTCTAATCTTATCACGGTCAAAATCTCAATGATAGATTTTGGCCACGAAGGCCAAAATCCCTTTTTCCCATAATTCTCCCTAAAACCCCAAACCAACCATAAAACACATCGAAAGGCATACATAGAAAATCATGAAAAGCGATACTCCCCATACCTTAGTCGATTCGCAACTTTCACAATTAACTTTGGGATCTTCTGCCTCCAACCTTTCCTTCAAAGCTCTGGCCACCAAACTTTCCACGGTTAACAAATGAATTCTAAATCTCTTCAGAATTCTATTTTGTCAAACTTAGACTTGGGCCACACAATTGGGCTTTTCCCATAATATCCTCACTAACTCCTCTAAATGCCCAATTTACCCTTATTCCTCTTATATTTATTTTAATTCATAATAATATTAATAAATCCATATTACATACTATTATTCAAAATAAATACTCCAAAAAGCATAATTCCTCAATAATTCACAAAGCCACCGAAAACACCAAAATACGAATATTCTCAATTAAATCAATTAATTAAAATATTCCGATTAAATTTGGGGTGTTATAACTCTCCCTCACTTAAAAGAATTTTCGCCCTCAAAAATTACCTCAAGGAACTGAGTCGGATACGACTCCCTCAACTGATATCCACACTCTAAAATTCAACTTTCTCCAGCTGGTCCTTCCAAAACTACCTTCACCAAGGCTATTTCCTTACCTCAAAGTTGCTTCTCGTTCATCAATCCGAAGTAGCAACACCTCAACAGTCAGATCATCTCTCACTTGTACATCATCCATCGGAATCACATGTGACGGATCTGGAATGTACTTCCTCAACTTAGACACATCATTCAATTTCACAAGCGACAGCGGTAAAACAGTCTAACATGCTACTTCTACCATGCTTCCGCTGTGCCACTCTGATACAGACCAACAACACAAGGTGTGAGCTTTCGAGACTTCAAAGCTCGGCCAACACCAGTTACCGGCGTAACTCTCAAAAACATGTGATCTCCCTCTTGGAATTCAAGTGTTTTCCTCCTCTTATCATGGTAAATCTTCTTACGACTTCAGGACTGTTGCACCCCAAATTTTGACCCCTTAGATTCTCATTATCATTTTAGGAGCATACTCATAATTTATCTAACCCTAACCCGGTGCAAGTTTGTCTTTGTCAAGTTACAGATGAATCAGGGTTTTGTACAGTCAAATAGAAGCTTCAAGGTGTGTGATCAATCCAAGTTTTAGGATAATTCAATCATGAAACAAGATCAAGGGTATCATATGATGCCAATTGAGAATCCAATTTGAAGTTGTCACTCCAGAATCAAGAACAATGCAGCCCATGAGCCCCGATTAGGGTTTTTGACCGGTAAAAGTCAACTGTAGTTTGACTTTGGTGTTGGAAGGTGTTTTAGTGGTGGGATAATAATCCATGAAGTTCATATAGCTTAATAAAGTTCATTCAAGAAGTATCAAATTCTCAGGAGGTCCAGAGTGTCAACAGACGACTCGGTAGTCACCGATCGATCGTACGGTTGACCGAAAAGTCAACTCTTCAAATTTAAGGAATTGGACTTCAAAGTGTGAATCAAAAATTATCCTTATGTAATATTGTACTCGCCTATAAATTTTCATGACCATTGGATCAAGGATGAAGGAGTAATCGAAAAATCGGGAAATTAGGGTTTTGAAAGGGGCTAAACCATAACTCCTTAACCGCACATCCAAATGAAGTGGTTCAAAACTCATTAGAAAGATCTTGACAAATCCTACAAAAGTCCCTAAGTGGTCCATGATCAGAAAATGCATAGATTTGGAGTTATGATCAAATTCATTTCAAGAAGGGAAAAAGACTTAGAGAAATTTCACTTTTAAGCTCATTTTTTAGCAACTTTGAGAGATTTTTTGGCCAAGTTCCTTTGGGAATTTGAAAGTCATGAAAACATGAATGTTTTAGAGCTATTTTAGGGATTTCTAAAAATTACTAGAACATCTCAAAGGGATTTGTGAGCTGAGAGTTATGGATTTGGCAAGTTGGTGTTTTCACACTTGAGTCCCACATTGACAAACTTTCAAAAATCATTCCTTTGATCAATTGGACCAATCTCAGCTGTTGGAACATGTTTTATCTGATATGTAGAGACTTTGTAGCATGGAAATACAATGAAAATGCAGAGGAAATGGAATTAGCCAAGTTTGCAAGTGGACTTGCAAGATGCCTTGCAACTTGCATTAAAATATCATAAACCAAGCTAGAGGTGGAAAGTAAGGTCTGAGCCAGCCATGAGCCTATACACTTTAGCCTGACATTAGACACACTAAACTCATCATGATACTTGACTTTAAGCTTACCTCCAAGCCAAGAAAGCCTCTTTTTGGAGATTGGATTCAAAAAGTGAAAACCTTTCCTTCTTAAGAAGGAAATCTCCAAATCTGCCCAATACCCACATTTGCCTATAAATAGAGGCACTCCCCACCTCATACCATACACAATAGCTCTTCTAAAAACCAGAGAAAGCTCAAGCATCTACCCTTTCACACTTTTCTCCAAAATCACCAAAATTACAAAATTGCCAAAAAGCTTCAAAAATCTGCCTTGCTACAATTGCTGCCAAAACCATTTCTCCACACGAAACATCATCCCCACAACCCACAAATATGATATAGAAGGTGTTCCAACCATTGAACCACTCAAAAACCTCATTCTCCAAAAAGTCAACTTCAATACCAAGTTACTTTGACTATGATGCACAAAATCTGTCAAAACTTGTTCTAGGAATTTGCTTGATGTTATAATCACTCAAACACCTCACATATATCATTTCTCAACTGTCTAAAGTATTAAGGATCATTGGTGGAGTTTATTTCTCCAACTGTCTTGAAATTTGCATTCTTGCTTCAAAAAGAAGAAATCTCCAAAGCTAGGTGCATTTGAAGTTTCTCTGGGTTTCTTATTGATCAAACCTGCTCAACACAATCTACTAGAGGTATGTAAACACTCCATCTTTTCTTTACACCATAATTTCATGTTTTGGCATTTTGAGTTCATCATGTTAAAAATGTGTCATGTGTATGTCTGTATCAAAATTCTGTCATGAACACACCAGTTGTGATCTCAGGCCTAGAGGTGTTTAAATTTGTGCTCAAATTCATCCAACATCATGTATCCAATATGTGTGTGAAGTTAACTTGATCAAAGTTGCTTAGAATGTTGAACTGCATTCTTTCATGGTTGCATAAAAAATGCCAATTTGCAACTCAAACCCTCATTTTTCATGACAGTCCTCTCTTAGCTTCAAATTGTGTTTGAACTCATTCAATATCATGTATGGGTGGTGTGTATATGGTTGGTTCAGTCTAAAAATGCTTGGAATTGAATTTGAACATCTTCATGCATTTCACAACCTAACTTTGCAACTTGACAGCCAATTTTCACTACAGCATGATTTGAACTCCATTTTATGTTTGAACACATTTATCTTCATATATATGACTTGTGTACATGACTAGATTGATCAATATGTGACTAGAATCAAAACTGAGCATCATGATGCTTTTCACTTGTCAAAGCTTGCACTTTGATCACCACTTTTCATGTCAGCCTGTTTTGAGCCATACCTTTTGTTTAAAATCATCCCCATAACATGTTTTCAATGTGTGTAAGTGATTAATTTGATCAATTTGTGCATAGAAACTGAATTGGTCATCCAACTTGCATTTAAAAGCATCATTTTGCATTTACCTCACCAAATTTCATATCAGCCTTGTTTGAACCATTTTTCTTGCTTGGACACACTTGTTTGTATATATGAGAGATATGTATGTGATTCATATGATCAAAATGTGCTTGAATCTGGTTTTGAACATCCTACTGCATCATCATAATACCAATTTGCAACTCAAAACTTATTCTTCATCACAGTCTGTTTAGGCTCCATCTTTGTGGTCAAAATCATCCATTATCATGTTTACAATGTGTGTATGTGGCTTATTGGATCAAAGTATGCCTAGAACTTGAATTGGACCTCATCATGCCTCATATTCACAACAACTTGCAACTTGAACACATTTTTTCACAACTGTTTGTTTTTTTACCTAAATTTGTGTTGGAAATCTTTCATTAGCATTCTTATGAGGTGTGTGTATGTCTCAAATAACCTGAAAATGTTTGGACTTAAAACTGGACATCAACTTGCATTTCACTCACAACAAATTGCAACTTGTACACCATTTTTCACCACAGTCATATCATGCTCAGTTTTTCTGTGTAAATGCAGTCATCAACATATTTTTGATATGTACATATCATTTATTTAACTTGTATGTGCCTATAATTAGAACTTCATATCATCATGCATCTCAAACACCAAGTTGCAACATGACAGGCCATTTTCATTACAATTTGCTGTGAGCTCAATCTAGGTGTTTAGAATCACTCAGTAGCATATTTTTAACATGTGTGTATGTTTGTATTGATTTGAAATTGGTTGGAGTATGAGTTACCTTTCAAAATGCATCATGCTTTAAAAAATGCAAGTGCTATCGGGTTTTGAAATGGAGGAGGAATTTTGAAAAATCTAAAAATGCCATCTTGTTCCTCATGAAAAAATACATGATTTAGACTAAAATTTCACCCAAATCCATGGAAAATTGAAGAAGTTATGACCAAAATGCAAATCCAAGTTTTATTCATGTTTTGTGCCCAGCCTGTTTTGAATGTTACCCATATATTTTAATGGGGTGGCATTTACAAACGGATGTATAGCCACCCCAGTGGTAACCAACTTGTCACCTAAGCGCCTTTGACCTTGCATGCATGGGTTCGACCCCTTTTACCATTTTTTCCATTTATTTTACCAAACTTCAAAAAATCATATCTCCCTCATTTTTTATCATTTTGCACCCATTCTTTTTGCATTGTGTTTGTTTTTATGTCTTTTTATGTAGTATTTTAAAATTCCATGTTTGCCCAATTTTTCATCCATTTTAACCACTGGCAAGTTAAGTACGTTTTTGTGATCGTTTCCACATATGCAGATGAATTTCTCTCTTGTTATACTTGTGAATGTCATGATATTTGTTTACATTCATATCTTTAAATGTTAGTCAACATGCTAGGATTTTATTTTTGGTTGTTACCATGTTCATTTTGCTTCCTCTGAGGAATTTACTTGAGCTCAATCTGTCGTCACATTTCTTGCTTAATTAGTTGCTTTGATTGTCATCAATGCCTATTTTGTGTTTACTTTTAACATGTTCATTCAATGGTTGTCACCATGCTCTTTCCTTCATCATACCTAAAACTTTGATTAAATGTTTTCTTTCCCCAAGTGATGAAGCTTGTTAGCTCTCATCCAAGTTGCCTCCCTTTTCTCCTTCCAAAGGAAAAGTCTTTCCATTGACCCCTGTGTCATGGATAGCTCATTCACCTTTCTCTTGACTTTGTTAAGTCACTTTAACCTTAGTTTAGAAACCATTAGACTTTGCTTTAAGTCTAAGAAACCCACCTGTACTAGGAGTGTTCTTCAACTAGAACCCTAGGATAGAGTTTGTCAACTCTATGTAAGAATCATTGTCATGATTTCTTACTTCCCCTTTTGAGTATTACAATTTAGATTAGGGAGTTTTGTCAAACTCCACACAAACATTGTCATGTTTGTTCCCCCTTGAACCTTGATCATCATCAAGTGTTCTTTTGTGAGGTGAACTACGATTGCTCTGATTCTATCCTAGTTAGGATACGTAGGCAGAAGATGCAATGTCTTTGCAAGCAAACTTAGAAAACCATCTAGGTCTTTACCCATCCCTTATCCTAACCCCAAACCATAACACATTTCACAAACTTAGCAAGCAATCAAACAAAAGGTTCCTGTAGAGTACTACAGATGCTTAGGGTGCCAACACCTTCCCTAGGTATAACCAACCCCCGATCCCCGAATCTCTTAGCATTGTCATTACATTGCGAAAAGGGTTTTTCTTTCTTTAGACCTTTCCTTTGGATAAAATAAAGTTCGGTTATAAAAGAATTAAGATTCAAGTTAATTCAATAGCTTGATATCCAATTTTCACCGCAACAGAAATGACGACTTCACTGGGGAAGGAATTGCTTTGAGGGTTTAGCCTATCTTGTTTGAATACCTGCTATATTTGTGAATACTTGTAAATATGTATATATATGCCCTGTTGGATCTTGGGGAACTTTGAGTGGTAAGACAACACTATACCAGTGTTTGAGCGTACTTATGATAGGATGGTGGTATATTCAAGGAGACTTATAGGGAGTTGATTCCCGACCAAGTTGACTTGAGAAAACCACCGCTCAGTAGAGGCCCTTCTGAGAGTTAGTATTGTTGATCGAGTATTCGCGAAAACAATGTTACTTTCTACATGGGAGCCCGTGACACTGAGGACCTTTAGATTACCTTTTCCCCACTTTGACTTTATTAGGATGTAGTGCAATGACTATAAGGGAGTAATTCCGAAATAGTTGATACACGATACTACACTTGGACGAGACTCTCTTGAGAATGTTATCGACCACCAAGTATTTGGGAAATTGATAATATCCGAAAGATGGGTCGAGGACTATGGGAACCTTTTTAGAACCTTGTTCTACAGTTTTTGAAAGCCTTAGTACATACTTTTGGGATGGGTAGACCCTGGCTCCATGCTCATGTTCTCCAAACCAAAACCTTTATCTGTTTACCCATGTGTATATGTGAATCTGTGCTTACCTGTGTTTGTGCATTCATGCATTCATGAACATCATGTCATAAATGGAACTCAGGCTTTTTGTTTGTAAACATTAGGATCATCATGGATAGTGGAAAAAAGAAAACTATGAAGTACACTTACAAAAGTCCTAACTTGGATGACATAGAAAGGTTGAACACTTTGATAACAGATCTAAAAGGATTCAAGAGCATGTATGGGAACTTATTGTCATTGTTGAAAGTAAAGAAGAAGATGGATCTGGGACTTCTCTCCACACTTCTCTAGTTTTATGATCCACTCTATCATTGTTTCACTTTTCCTGATTATCAACTGGTACCTACACTTGAGGAATATTCTTGCTTGATTGGTTTGCCTATTCTTGAAGACTCTCCTTTTCCAATCATGGAGAAGGACCCTAAGGAGGAAGAAATTGCTAAAGCTACACGTTTGGGATTGGTGGATATTCAGAAAAAAATGGCTACTAAAGGAGGAGTCTTTGGTTTGACTGCAGAGTTCTTGGTTGGGAAAGCCTAATACTATGTTGATCACTTGAGTATGGATGCATTCGAGGCTATCCTCGCCTTGCTCATTTATGGGATCTTCTTGTTTCCAAGTTTTGATAATTTTGTGGATCTCAACGCCATTAAGATTTTCTTGAAGAAAAACCATGTGCCTACTTTATTAGATGACGCATATCATTCTATTCACTTGAAGAATTTGCATAAGGGAGGAATGATTACCTGCTGTATCCCTCTACTATACAAGTGGTTTATTTCTCACTTACCTAAGGCTCATGCTTTTTGGAAGGAAGGTTGGTGGTCTCAGAAGGTTATGGCTCTCACTCACTCTGATATTGATTGGTACAGCCGTAATTACGATGGGATAAAGATCATTGACAGTTGTGGAAGTTTTGATAACGTACCTCTTCTTGGTACAAATGGAGGAATCAGTTACAACCCTGTTCTCGCTCGCCGACAGCTTGGATATCCTTTGAAGGACAAACCCAATAACGCTCATGTGGAGAATATTTTCTTTAAGGGAGAATCAGAATTAAGAAAAAGAGATCCTAAAAGCTTGGGGTCATGTGCATAAGAAAGGAAAGGAAGACTTAGGGAAACCTAATTGCATCTCTCTCGAGCCTTATCTCCGATGGGTCCGAAAGAGAGCTATTCAGCTGAAGATGCCTTATCCTCAGCAGGAACCCATGGATTTGAAGGAAGAACCCCCATTGATCTTTATGGCTGAAGAGGAGAAGTTGAAGATTGCTTTGAGAAAATCACAACAAACTGAAGTAGCCTGGAGATACAAGTACCAAGTGACTGTGGAAGAAAATAATGAACTCCATAGACAACTTCAGTTGAAGGATGAAGAAATGATTGCTTGTAAGAAGAGGAAGGTGCAAGAAGATTTATTTTATTCCAGCCATCAGTCAACTCCATGGAAGTTAATGGTGGACAAGCTCATTCTTGAGAAGACGCGGATAGAAGAAGAAATCAAGAAGATCAAAGCAAGAAAGGACTTTTGTTAGAATATATTTAGCTCTATGTTTAGGACTTTTTGTAAGATGTACTATTTTGTAATTCAAAACTTGAAAATAAATGAAATGAAATGATGTTTCGATGTTTACAAAGTCTGAGTTCCATAAAATCTTTGCATTTGCATTCTCATTAATTAATCATTCAAGGGACTAAAGATTGTTTTGCAGATATTATAGGATGGATTATGGAAAGAAAGCAGAGATTGTGTTCTAAAGACCAAAATTGGAGAACTTGAAGAAGTTGGGAAGTTTAGTAGAAGACCCCGAGGCATTTAGAGAGAAGTATGGGAATATGTTGTCTTTGCTAGAAGTTCAAGTATATGAAGAGATGTTGTCCGCACTCGTGCAGTTCTATGATTCAACCTATCACTGTTTCACATTTCCAGATTATCAGTTGCTACCAACCTTAGAAGAATATTCCACCCTGATGGGAGTAGGTGTCACTTCTAGACCATTTTCTGGAAGAGAAGGGACTCCTAACGAAAGAGCAGTTGCAGAGGCCGCGTATTTGGAGGTGGACGAGGTACAATCTCATATGATTGCTAAGGGAGGGTTGTATGGATTTCCAGCTATGTTCCTGTATGGAAAAGCTCAAGGTTATGCCGTGTCGAAGAATATTGAAGCATTTGAGGCCATCCTGGTTTTACTAATCTACGGACTGTTCCTGTTCCCGACTACTAATGATTTCGTAGATGCAAATGCAATCAACCTCTTCTTAATTAAGAATCCTGTACCTACCTTGTTGGCTGACATGTACTTTTCCATCCACCGTAGGAACCGTTATGGAGTTGGTCAGATTGAGTGTTGCACCGTTCTCTTGCACAAGTGGTTTATTTCGCACTTGCCAAGAATTCCAGCCCTCTGGGATAGGCAGAATGGGTTCTCCTGGATTGAAAAGCTATTGTTACCCAAACACTTAGATATTAAGTGGTATGACCCTATGTATGGGGGGATTGCCATGATCCAAAGCTGCGGGGATTTCCCGAATGTACCGCTCATCAGCGTTAATGGTTACATCAGCTATAATCCTATTTTAGCTCGTCGGCCGTTGGGGCACCCGATGGAGAATGAACCAGACCCAGACTTTTTGAGAAGCTTCTACATTGAAGAGGGGAAGAATCCCGCTTACAGGGCTCGAATTGTGTATGCTTGGCGTTATGTCCACACGAGGGGAGTAACTGCCCTAGGTTACCATGACACTACTGTTTCAGAATCTTACTTATCATAGGTAAAAGAAGCAGCGTTGAAGATGTTCTATACTCGCTTTGGGCCTGACTCACCCAAACCTACTCTCGTAGAAGAATTGAAAGCTGCTTTGGCAAAAGCTGAAAAAGAAGGAAAGGCTTGGAGGGATAAGTATTTCAGGGCTATGCAAGAGAAGGAAGAACTTCAAGAGTTGATCCGTCAAGGTGGAAAGAAGAGTCATCCAGAAGACGAAGGGCCATCCAACCGGAAGATCTAAAATCCTTTTGTTTTCCGTTTTATTTCATCATGTATCTGTATTGAAGACTTGTATTTCAGTTTCAGAATCGTTGTTGTAAAACTCTCAGTTATTTATCTATGAATATTTTGAATTTGCTTATTTCCCCATTGTTATAATTTTTGCAAATATTTCTTTGGATTCCTTGAATGATTAATTTTGCATCGTTGCATTTTGCATTCATAAGCATTGCATGTGCATGTTCTTGTGTTGTGTCTCATCTCGCTGTCTTGTCTCCAGAAAGAATCACACTGAATCCTCAACACCGATACAACACCCGAGCCCAAGCTCGCCTAAGAATGGAAGGACAAAATTTGGATGTGGACAGGATTGATAATGAACTCGGAGAGCTACGAGGAGGCATGGGGAAGATCATGGAAGCCCTACAAGTCATTCGTGCAAAGTTGGACACTCAAGCCACTGTTATTTCTGAAATCGTTGGCATAGTTGTAGAGCCGATCCCAACGGCAGTCACTGTTGCAAATGTTCCACCATATGGGTTACCGCCTGGCTTTGTACCTGCACTAGCAGTCAATCAACAAGCAGTTCCCCTAGGGGCAGAAGTTCCTCAAGCTATTCCTACTTACACTCAGCCTTCTGTTTAGATTAAAGCGTGCCCTGTCTTTCATAATCATCCACAAGTGTACGAAGGTCTTGATGGGTATGAAGAGGAGAGTGGACGACATGATAAGTTGAAAGAAAGTGTAGAGACTATAGGCAGGAAAGTCAGAGCAATGGAAGGGAATGACGTCTTTGGTACTGATGCCAGAGATATGTGCTTAGTGTCTGGATTGGTAATTCCGCCGAAATTCAAAGTTCCCAAATTTGATCAGTATTCTGGTGCTACTTGTCCTCGGACGCATCTGATTATGTATTACTGAAGAATGGCCATTCATGTAGAAGATGACAAGTTGATAATTCACTGTTTCCAAGATAGTTTGAAAGGAGCTCCTTCTAAATGGTATTTAGGTTTGGATCATTCTCGTATTCACAATTTCCAAGACTTGGCCGATGCTTTCGTAAAACATTACAAGTACAACATGGATTTAGCCCCTGATAGAAGACAGCTACTGAGTATGTCGCAGAAAAGTTCAGAATCTTTCAAAGAATATGCACAATGGTGGAGGGAAACCGCCTCTCAGGTGGAACCTCCTTTGAGTGGAAAAGAGTTGACAGATTGGTTCGTCGATACAGTGAGACCGGAGTTTTATGAGAAGATGATCAGTAGTGTAACCGCAAGTTTTTCTGATATAGTAGCAGTGGGGGTGAGAGAGGAGTTATGAATGAAGAATGGAAAGGTGGCTAGTGGTTCCAGCAGTTCTGGTAACAACAATGTTAAGAAGTTCAGCAGTAACTTTCATAACAAGAAAGAAGGGGAGACAAATGCAGTAATCGTGGGAAGAAAGAGTCGCACCTGGAGACCACCTTACCAACAGTATCAGCAAGGCTTTGTTCAACAACCTCAGCAAGGCTTTGTTCAGCAGCCTCAAGCAAGTTATGTTCAGTAACCCCAGCAACAACGACCAATGTATCCGTTGCAGTATGCCCAACAATCATATGTGGCAGCTGTAACTCCGGCTTTCAATCATCCTATTCCCAGCTATCAGGCAGTACCAACACCTGTATATCAGCCAATTCAACAAGGGTATCAACGAGTGCCCAACGCTCCACCCTATTAGCAACATCATCAGCCTAGAGCTCAGGCACCCAAATAGAACTACCAGAATCGGAGACCAACAACAAAACCTCCACTTCCCTAGATACCGATGACTTACACAGAGTTGTACCCCTCCTTGGTGCAACAAGGACTGGTAACAACGTGACCTCTAAATCCAGACACTACATCTCCTCACTATAATCCAAATGCTCATTGTGCCTTTCACGAAGGCGCTGCCGGTCATGATTTAGAAGGTTGTTTTGCCTTAAAACATCTTGTCAGGGAGTTGATGGAAAAGAAAATCTTGTCTTTTGATGATGTACCCCCTAACTTTAAAAGTAATCCATTGCCGAACCATGGAGGGGTTAATGCTGTAGAAGAAGTTTCAGATGAAAGAATAGTCCGAGGTGTGTCAGAGATCAAGACTCCGGTAAAGTTACTTCACGAGAAGCTGTTGAAAGCAGGATTGATAGAAGGTACCCATAATGATTGTGAATAATTTTCTATTGATTCTAGAGGGTGTGATGTGGTACGAGGAGATATACAAAGATTGATTGATGGTGGAGTATTGCAAGTGTGTAGTAAGGTGAGGAAAGAAGAAGTTTCGGTAATTGAGCCTGTTTTTAATTTACCAAAGAAAGGTGAGAAAGTTCCGGTGTTCAAAATGACCAACAAAAGTGTGAAGCCTGTTTTCAACAAATCGATTATCGATCAACCTCGACCGATTATTATTCAGAAACCAAGACCATTTCCTTTTGAAAGCACAAAGGCTGTTCCATGGAAGTATGACATGACTGTGATAGACCGAGGATCTGGGAAGGTTAGTCAGAAAGAGACAGTGAAAGATGACCAAGTAGACGTGACAAATATTGCAGGTACAAGCAAGATGACCCGTAGTGGTCGAATATATCAGCCAAAGATAACAGTAGTCACTCCTGCTGCGACAAAAGAAAAAGAGGTACCAAGTACTGAGGGAGACGACGAGGAATTCTTAAGGATTATTCAAAAAAGTGATTACAGGGTTATTGATCAGCTTCACCAAACCCCATCGAAGATATCGATCTTGTCTCTCTTGATGAACTCTCCAGCCCACAGAGAAGCTCTGCAAAAAGTATTGAAGCAGGCACACGTGACAAAAGATATAACTCTCGGACAATTTGACTCAGTGATAGCCAACATTACTGCATGTAACACCCTGAGTTTTAGTGATGCAGAGTTGCCAAAAGAAGGACGTAATCACAACCGTGCGTTACACATATCTATCAGGTGCCAAGAAGACACAATGGCACGAGTTTTAGTCGACACTGGATCCTCATTGAATGTATTGCCCGCAAGGTCGCTCGCGAGGTTAGCATATGCAGGGGCAGAAATGAAACCGACATCATTGATTGTAAAAGCTTTTGACGGTTCAAGAAGAACGGTTGTTGGAGAGGTAGAATTGCCAATCATGATAGGACCTCATGTGTTCAATATTACATTCCAAGTCATGGACATTAACCCAGCTTATAGTTGTTTTTTGGGACGACCGTGGATTCACGCGGCTGGCGCAGTAACTTCCACATTGCATCAGAGAATGAAATTCGTTGTGAATGACAAGTTAGTGATTGTACACGGTGAAGAGGACCTAATGGTGAGCAATCTGTCATCATTTAAGTATATTGAGGCAGATGAAGGCGCGTTAGAAACTTCCTTTCAGGCACTCGAGATAGCTAACGCAGTGATGTTAGAGGAAACAGTGGCTAAGAGTGGTCCGTCTTTTGCATCCGCTCAGAGCATCAAGTCTACACTAGAAGAAGGTACTCCTGCAGGTTGGGGAGAGGTTATTGAAGTGAAGCCAAAGATGGATCGCCAAGGGTTGGGTTACAAACCAACTCATGATGAAGCACCGACACATGACAAAGGACGCCCAAAGACTATACAAGAAGTATTAATCAGTGGAGGATTCCAAGTCAGTGCTGTGGAAGAAGATTTTGAAGATGAAGACCTTGAACAATTAGTGTACCATTGCAACTCTGCCTTGAGCAACTGGGAAGCTATTGAGATTCCTATGGTCTTTCCTGAGTTAAAGTAATTTGTTTGTCTTTCTTTTCTTGTTGTTGTTTTGAATCTCCATAGCCATGCCCAAGGCTATAGGAATATTTTGTAAGGGCCCCGCGCTTTCAAGAAAATCAATGAAAACGAACAATTTTGTTAATTTCCTTGTGTTAGTTCCTTTACTGCTTTTACTTTCATTTTAAAAGAAAATGGCGATCTTAAAAAACCCAAAACAATTTTCTCTTTTGTGTGCTGCATTTGTCTTTGTGTGTTTTAATAAATTAAGCCATTCCAACGTGCAGTGATGTCCTAAAACCCGTTGAATCTTATGACCTTGCATTCCCTCCTGACTTTGATTCACCAATATACCAAGCTGAAGATGAGGATGAAGATCTTGAAATCCCTGATGAACTGGTAAAATGGGCACACTATGAGTACACAGAGCTTCAACCCTACAAAGAATAGGTAGAAGTCATTAATCTTGGCACCGAAGAAGACAAGAAAGAAGTCAAGATTGGGGCAGCTCTAGGGGCAGAAGTCAAGCAGCAACTAGAAAAGCTTCTGAAAGAGTATGTGGATGTATTTGCTTGGTCATACCAAGATATGCCGGGTTTAGACACTGACATAGTGGTTCATAAATTACCGCTTCGACCAGAATGCCCATCGGTTAAACAAAAGCTTCGAAGAACAAGATCTGACATGGCTCTCAAGATTCGAGATGAAGTGAAGAAGCAGATTGATGCGGGTTTCTTAGCAGTATCCAAATACCCCGAGTGGGTGGCCAATATTGTACCTGTACCGAAAAAGGATGGGAAAGTCAGAATGTGTGTGGATTATAGGGATCTAAACAAGGCCAGTCCGAAGGATGATTTCCCTTTGCCGCATATCGATACGTTGGTGGATAATACGGCTCGTTTTGCAGTTTTCACATTTATGGATGGTTTCTCCAGTTACAATCAGATTAAGATGGATCCCGATGACATGGAAAAAACTACTTTCATTACTCCGTGGGGGACTTACTGTTACAAAGTTATGCCTTTCGGTCTGAAGAACACAGGTGCTACTTATCAGAGAGCCATGGTGGCTTTATTTCATGACATGATGCACAAGGAGATAGAGGTATACGTTGACGACATGATAGCCAAATCTCAGAATGAGGAGGACCATTTGGAACATCTTTTGAAATTATTTAAGAGACTCAGGGAATATCAGTTGAGAATGAACCCAGCCAAGTGCACCTTTGGAGTAAGATCTGGAAAGTTACTCGGTTTCATTGTCAGTCACCGAGGGATTGAGGTGGATCCAGATAAAGTCCGAGCCATTCAAGATATGCCAGCTCCGCAGACTGAGAAGCAAGTCAGAGGTTTTCTTGGAAGACTAAACTATATATCCAGATTTATTTCCAATATGACTCCTACTTGCGAGCCCATCATCAAATTATTACGCAAGGACCAGACGGTTGTTTGGAATTCAGATTGTCAGCAAGCGTTTGATAAGATCAAGGGTTACCTACAAGAACCTCCGATCTTAATACCTCATGTTCCAGGAAGACCTCTCTTCATGTATTTGATAGTGCTCGAGAATTCCATGGGTTGTGTGTTAGGTCAGCAGGATGAGTCTGGACGAAAAGAACATGCTATTTATTATTTGAGTAAGAAGTTCACTGATTGTGAAAGCCGATATTCACTTCTGGAGAAAACTTGTTGTGCTTTAGCATGGGCTGCCAGGCGTTCGAGGCAGTACATGATTTGTCATACCACTTTGTTGATTTCAAAAATGGATCCGATAAAATATATTTTTGAGAAACCTGCTCAGACTGGAAGGCTCGCCCGTTGGCATATGTTATTATCAGAATACGACATCCAGTATGTAGCCCATAAGTCTATCAAGGGTAGTGTTTTGTCAGAATATCTTGCAGATCAACCAGTGGAAGATTATGAGTCTCTCAAGTTTAATTTCCCAGATGAGGACATCATGTTGGTAAAAGATTGTGAAGAACCGGGTTCCGATGAAATTCCGCAGACAGGTCTTTGGTGGAAAATGATGTTTGATGGTTCCTCCAACTACAGTGGGCATGGGGTAGGTGCCGTTTTGATGAATCCGGAGGGTGGGTACACTCCATTCACAGCCAGGTTGGATTTTGACTGCACCAACAATATCGCCGAATATGAAGCATGCATTCTCGGCCTCCAGGCAGCTATCGACCTCAAAATCAAACTTCTTGAAGTCAGTGGGGATTCAGCTTTGGTTATTTATCAAGTCACTGGTGACTGGGAGACTAGGCATGAGAATTTGATCCCTTATAGAGCCTACATCGTCAAGATGATGGAGTGTTTTGATGAAATCACTTTCAAACACGTTCCGAGATCTGAGAATCATATCGCCGATGCCCTAGCCATGTTAGCCTCAATGTGGAAAATCAGGGATGTCAATTATGCCACTCTCATTCGAATTGAACGCAAGACCGAGCCCGCCTACTGTCAGATGGTTGAGGAAGAAACTGACGACAAACCATGGTTCCATGACATAAAGAATTATCTGTTAAAACAAGAGTATCCAGCAAATGCTACGTCACTCGACAAGAAAACTCTGAGACAATTAGCATCCAAGTTCTTTCTCAGTAATGATGTGCTTTACAAAAGAAATCATGACATGGTCCTGCTTAGATGTGTCGACAGACGAGAAGCAGATTTGTTAATGCAAGATGTTCATGAGGGAATATTTGGCACACATACCAATGGATATGCTATGTCTAAAAAGATTTTGAGGGCTGGTTATTACTGGTTGACTTTGGAAACTGACTGTATTCAATATGCCAGGAAATGTCACAAGTGTCAGATTTATGCGGACAAGATGCACGTACCTCCAACGTTGCTAAATGTGTTGTCATCGCCGTGGCCTTTCTCTATGTGGGGCATTGATATGATTGGGGCAATTGAGCCAAAGGCTTCTAACGGACACATATTTATTCTGGTTGCTATTGATTATTTCACGAAGTGGGTTGATGCCGCATCCTACACTAATGTTACTCGACAAGTGGTGGCCCGTTTTATCAAGAAGGAGATTATCTGTCATTACGGAATTTCGAGCAGGATCATAACGGACAATGGTACCAACTTGAACAACAAAATCATGAAAGAGTTGTGCGATGACTTCAAAATTGAACATCAAAATTCCTCTCCTTATCGTCCCAAGATGAATGGAGCTGTGGAAGCTGTAAATAAAAACATCAAAAAGATTTTACAAAAGATGGTGAAAACTTACAAAGATTGGCATGAGATGCTACCATTTGCCTTGCATGGGTACAGAACGTCCGTCCGCACTTCAACAGGGGCAACCCCTTTTTCTTTGGTATATGGAATGGATGCGGTACTTCCTATTGAGGTTGAGATACCTTCCTTGAGAGTCATAATGGAAACCAAGCTTGAAGAAGCAGAATGGGTGAGAGAAAGGTTTGATCAGTTGAATCTTATCGACGAGAAGCGCATGTCCGCAATGTGTCATGGCCAGTCATATCAGAAAAGGATCAAGAGGGATTTTGACAAGAAAGTTCGTGTCCGAGAATTTCGAGAAGGGGAGCTTGTACTCAAAAAGATTTTACCAGTTCACAAAGATGCACGGGGAAAATGGATGCCTAATTATGACGACCCGTTTGTTGTGAAAACAGTCTTCTCAGGAGGCTCATTGATTCTCACAACCATGGATGGAGAGCAGCTTACACATCCAGTGAATTCTGATGCAGTACGAAAATATTACGCCTAAAAGAACCCGATAAGCCGAAAACTCAAAGGAGCGGCTTATGCAAAAGTTAGGGTTGAGAAAAAAGAAAAAGAAGAGAAAAAGAAAAAGAAAATAAGAGCTCGCTAAGTTGAAAACCCGAAAGGGCGGCTTAGGCAAAAATGAGTGTTCCGGTGGATTGAAACCCCGAAAGGGCGATCCAGGCAAAAGTTAGGGACAAAGGCGTTTCACTGCATCAGATAAGTTGTCACTACTGCAGAAAATCCTACAAGAATTCACTCCAGCCGCTCTCGTCAGAAGCAAGGATTTTGGGGAGTTTTTAGTCTTTAGGGATAGTTTGGTCATGGGATTCAATGTAACCTTGTCCACGTTGCCATTTTTCACTTGTAAAACTTCTATGGAATTTTGTCATTTGCAAGATTTCATTCTTGAATAAAATCAGTTTTGAGCCATTCTTTCTTTTGCAAATTTATCATTTCCTTTATTTTCTTTGTTATGCAAAATATTGTTCGTTGATCAACGATAATTTTGAAAGCATAGGGGTCAAATTATTGAATAAAACTTGAAAAGATTAACAAACGTAAAAACTTCAACGCATGGAAAAGAGTCGAGGAAAATCATACTTCCCCGAAACCTCAGGGTAGCAGAAACTTTGATACGCAATCCTATCGCACTCCCTGATGGAGCGTAAGCAAGTTGAACTGCTGATTTTCTTTTGGTCATGTATGGTTATCAAGTTTGAAGACTGGCTCTCAAGACCTTCTTATGTTGGTGTGAAGACTCGCCCCAGTAGATAATTTCTGAGCATTTGTTTGAATTTACTTTTGACATCTCTAACTAGCTTATTTAAAGCTCTGTTTCCCTGTTAGGATTGGTTTTACGTCCCAAAGGCTACATACTGTTGCACCCCAAAATTTGCCCAATATTTCTCTACCTAGCTTATGTTTCATTTCATTCACATTAGCATTATCATTTGCATTTCATTGATATGTATGCAGGAGATCAAGAGATATGATTACCAATCAAGGGCTACACAAGGCTTTGAGACTAGCAAAGAAGGTTATCCAGATGTTCAAGGGTTGACATCCTTGTTAGAGAGGTTAAAAGATCCTCAGAGAGAGTGGTTGAAACCAAGTATGTGGGTCTCCTAACTTGAGGGTTGTGGAAAGCCATCAGATGATTCTGAAGCCATGAAGATAGACTTGAGGTCTTGAGAGAGCTCATGAAAAGTGTTGAAGATCACTTTAAGGCCTAGACAGGTCATTGTGCAAGATTAAGAAGGCTCAGCCATGAGTGGTGCAATTAGGGTTTGACTAGGTCAACCCTAAGTCAACTGATGATTTGGAGAAGATTGAGACCTAATCCAAGAGCCATGGGATCATGGATGGATACATTGATATGTTCTAAGGATGATTCCAAGGTTAACTCATCATTATTGAAGAGTTTGAGATGTTTCAGGCTAGGGTTGCTAAGACTTGACAGTGTAAAATCCCCTAGTTTGACCCCTGACTTCAAGGCAATTTAACTCATGATATGATTGTCATCTCATCTTGACCCCAACATGATTGTTGTAGAATATGATCTTAGCTTTAATTTGAGTACTAGAAGTCCTTGATAGGGTTTATAGAACTCAAGTTATGAGCCAGACAAGTTACAAGTCATCTGAGGCATGTGAATTTGGAGCTTGAAAGTTACCCAACTTGCATGACACTTTTGCCCTAGAAGGATGATTCCTATGAACTTTTAGTCAACATGAATGTTGTTCCTTATTCTCTTAGCTTTCCATAGAGTACTATAAGTCCTTGATAGGATTTGTAGAACTCAAGTTATGGCTTTGACAAGTCAAGGGTATTTGGGGAAGTTGTAATTATAGGTCATTTTCACCAACTTAGACATCTCAAATGAAGTTTTGTTCAACTTGAAAGTTGCTCAAAATGGGGTTTTAACTTTGACCATGTATCAAGGAGGCATTGAAATGGCTTAAGGAGAGACTTGATTCAAGAAATTGTGAAAAAGGAAGAATTAAAGGGAATTAAAGATCAAAAATTCAAAATAAATGTTATGTGTGCAAATAAGGCAAAGTAATAGCATTTTTTGAATGGAAATTGCATTTTGGAAACAATGGCATCATTAGAATTTAGGTTTGAGCTCATTTTCATGGCCTTTTGCTTTGTTACTTCAAAAGGAAGTTACATCTCAAATCAAATCCCTAGGATGAAAACAAGGGATGAATCCCCACCACTCAAGTTCAGTAACTCACAAGGAGTGCAATGAGAGCTTCCTGAAGAAGAAATAGAGGGGATATCGTGACTGCCATGAAAGAGATTTTGAAGAGAAATTGAAATTTGAATTTCTCATTCTGAACCTTTGAGAAGGATCTAGATCATTCAGTCACATCCTATATAAGTCTATGAGTGCATTCAGTTCATTTTTTTGGTGAAGTTTGAAGCCTGAAGCAGAGAGTGAAGTTGGAATTTCAGAGGTGCAAGTGAGAATCGGATTCTGAGTTCAAAGGCAAATCAAGATCAATTGAAGGTTTCATTGTGTTCGTCAAGTGATTTGGAGTGTATCTGCACTTTCTTGAAGGCTGAAGAGTGCAAGAACTACTTCTGTTACAAGCATGAACACAGGTTGGTACATTTCTCTTTTGTGCTTAATCTATGTAGAGATAGTTAGCATTCCATAGGTGGTTAGGATTCTGGTGATATGTAGTTGGATTTAGGATCGAAAACTGGTGAATTAGATACAAAATAGGTTGATGATCAATTTCTGTTGAGGCTCGAATCAAGCAATTCTTGGACTGTTAATCAAGTTTGGATAGTGTAGAATAATCACCATAAGATGAGGATTACATTTGTGCCATTAATTTAGACTTTGGTGAGAATCAAGATTGAGGTACATTTTGAAAGTGCTATCGGGTTTGGAGATGTAGAGGAATTAGATGATTCTAATGAGATATTCGTGATGAACATTGAAATCTGAGTGGAATGATGTATGGTTTGTTAATCTTTGATGACCTGTGTAAGTTGCTTCGCCGGAGAAGACGGTGGCGCCACCGTCTGGGCCACCGTCTGTGTTTTCCCCCCAAACGGAAGTTCAAACGAAGAAGATGCATGTGAGGCATTAGATCTTGCCGAAGCTTGACCTAGTAATCATCATACACGGCCATGATTGGATTTTGGAATTCTGACTTTAACCTGAGCAAAACGACGCCGCCCTCATTAAGGTGCTGGCAGCATGAGAAGGCATTGGATCCATTGACTGGTAATCCCATCGTGTGATCAGAACGTTGCCACATAACCCCTCTCCAAGCGCTGCATTTTGGTTAATTGAAAGAACCTGGGCTTAATGCTGAATTGATGTTCACCCCCCCTTCTGGGCCCAACCCAAGATCTGAACTGGCCAAAATTGCTATTCACCACGCGTGTTTAATTAATTTCTGTTTTTTTATTGTTCTTGTGCATTTTACACTAGTTTAGTTTTAATCCATTAAACATAGGAAAATCAGTCAATAAATCCTGAGATTTGTTCCCCTGATTCATGAATGAGTTTAGAAATTTTAGGAACAAAAAAATCATGATTAGCATTTATTTTCATTTTATTTGATTTTTTCACATTTTATTTGACAATAAAATTGTATTGTTTTCCTCTTCTGTTTGGTGAATTTTGATTGAGCATTTGGTATTGAGTTTTTGCTTGACTTTTGGCTTGTGATTAGGTTAGATATGCATTCTCCCCTCGGATTTTTCTCACATTTTTGTGATGAGTTTAGGTGCTGTTTTAGGACTAGAACTTTAGGAGCTCCGTTTTAGGGTTTATTTGTGATACCTTGAGGTTTAAGATTTTATTGAAGGACTTAGAGAATGAATTAGGTCCTGATTTTTTAACTATAGGTTATTAGTGAAGGCATGTTTTCCTAGAAAAATAATCATATTTTTAGAATGTGTTTTGGTATTTTTGATAGAATATTCTACTTGTTTGTTCATTTGGTGTTTCAATGTTGATGATTGATTTGGAATGGACTCAAAGTTGGGCTTCCTTGCATAGTGGGCTTCTGGATCTCATTGGAAGATATCAAGGACATGATGAGGCTTGTGTGAAGTGGCTGGTGGAGCTTGGATTGGAGTTTTTACTTCCTTTTTGTTAGCTTTGAGTAGCTTAGGAAATTAGGGCTTTAGGAGAGAGCTTTAGAAATAGATATTTCTTCAAATAATGGTTGGTTTTGTTCCCATTCCATTCTCATCCTATGATTCAAAGTCCTCATGTTAAAGTATCATCTCTCCTTTGGAGGGATGTGTGACATTTACAATGAGTAGAACTTTTGAGGATGCCTTTCTCTGATGACTGGTTGAGTGCCAGACATGATTCCTTTGGTTTACTGTCTGCTTCCCATTAGCAAACAATCATCTTATTGATTCTCTTCATTCTTGGTGGAGCCTATTGAAGATTGAAGCTTGAAGATGGAGTACCTTTCATTCTCTTGAAGATGATGGACTTGAAGAACAGTTACAGACTGTGGACTGGACTGTTGTCAGAAGATTGCTTTGCTGTGAAGCTGTGGAAGCTGATGATTTGCTTTCTTGACTGTCTGTTTTCTTTCTGTGCAACTCTATTGATGTGACTTGATTGTTGTGATGCATTTAGGTTAGGTCATGTAGTTGAATAAGCCTAAGAGCATCTTAAGGGTTGAGCTTCTCCCCTTGCTTGTATTGCATTAGAGGTTGAGTTTCTCCCTCTGCTTGTATTTTTACTGTATGGCTTTGCTTGCTGATATTCGGTAGAGCTCTGCTCCCTTGCCTGTGTGGTTTGTGATTTGCTTGATGGCATTTTATTTTCCTTTATGATTGCAGTTATTCATACTTGGCTTGAGGTTGAGATGAGCTTGTGGAGGCTGATGCCCCACACACATTTCCTCCCTCACTTGCATTGCATGCATTTTACAGTTGTTTACTATTTACTGTTTAAGCTGATGCTTTATCTGTTTCTGTTTACCGTTAACATGATCCCCTAGGAATCTCACTTCCTTTGATAAGGAAGTGATGATTAGAACTTTAGGTTGAAACCTATGCATGATAACTTCTAGGAGTTCCCTGTTTTAAACCTCAACCATAGGATGAATCCTTGGCATGACAACATTAGGACTTGATAGTCTCCCCATAGAGCCTGTTCTCTCTTCTCATCTCAAACAACAGTAAAAAACGTAATAAAGGCAAGTTAGTATAAGCGCGTTACGAGCCTTAAGCTACTTGGGTAATGATAATTGAGCGACCTCCTCTCAATCGTCTAGAATGTTTAGTATACTTCCTTTGGACGATATGCGACGCATTCGTTCCCAGGTCATAGTCTCTAGTGCTGTGCAAACTACAGACAACTAAAAACAGTTCTTCCGTAAAAGACAGAAAACAAACTTCAAACCTTTTTGCCCCGTGGGCCCATAATTCAAAAGAAGCTTTTCTGAAGAAAAGAGTGTCGTTAACTCTCAGTTCTACCGCAAACGGTAACGCCTAAGTCTCCAAGGGTCGAGCTGCGTACACCAAACTGCTGGGACTGTTTGTTAACCCTACTCGAAAAAATACATGAATCTGAATTCCCGTAAGCCGTATTATCCCAAACTACGTAAGCTCTGATCTCTCATGCCTGTTGAGAGTACGTAGGAACAATACTGACGTATTGGTACGCCACCTTCCCCATAACCCGTAGTTAGCCGAACTACGTTGACTCTGATTTCCCATTCTCTGATGAGAATACGTAGGCATAAAGTGCGACACTTTGCCGAGTCATTTTCTTTTCTTTTTAGACAAGCCTTGATAGGTAGATAGTAAACAAACCCGTCAGATAAACACAACAAGCGTGGATCCCATCGAGTACGATGGACGTGAGGGGTGCTAATACCTTCCCCTTGCGTAACCGACACCCGAACCCAGAAAATGGTTGCGATGACCTTGTCTTATACCTTTTCGTCAGGTTTTTCCGATCGTTTCCTTTCCCGTTCTGAGGGATAAATAACGAAAGGTGGCGACTCTTATGTTTTGCCGGCACCTTATTTTCGCGGAAGCGACAGCTGGCGACTCTTCTGGGGACTTGAAAGTTTCCAGGGATCCAACGTCCCTTGTGCGAGTCAATCTGGGGATCCAACGTCCCCTGCGAGAGTCAATCCTAGCGCTCGCGTGTTTACTTGTTGGGTTGTGTTTATGTATCGCATTTTATTTCCCGCACTTTATTTTCAGTATGATATGATTATCTGTGCTGTTGTGGGAGGGGCATTCTGATGAGTGAGAAGCCAGACCCAGGCTTGAGAGCTACATAGTATTAGAGTGGGTTAGTGGAGAACGTGCTTGCTTTGCTTGCATCAGTTCCCATGTAATCCACACTCAGACGAGGTTCTCTTTGATGGCTTCCTATCGGTCCTTTGGACTCGAGGGGTTGTCGGATCTGAGGATTGTCGACTCTGGGAACCGATCATTTGGAATTCAGCTAAGTGAGACCGCTTCAAGAGATGATGATGCCACACCTCCTGGGTATCGTATCATCGTTTCTTGAAAGTCTGTGACACTGATGACCGCATAGGATGCCGAACCTTTTCCGTGACTAGGTCCATACCTGTGAGCAGGGTCGGGTCTGTTGCAGGAAACCTTAACCTTCAGACTACCTGGTTTTCTTGACAGTGAATCAGTTTTGTTGGTATCAGAGGTTCTCATCATCAGATATGTGGTTGTTCTTGACAGAGCAGATTTATGGTCTGGTATAAGGGTTTCTTCTCATCAGAGATATGGTTGTTCTTGACAAAGCAGTGTTGTGGTTTTGTTGATACAAAGCCTTCATCTCCTTAACAACACACTCATCTTGATCTCCTGCTGCATAATTGCATTTTGCATTGTCTGCATCCTCATTTGCATGTCATTAACGTGTGTCTGTGTTGCAGGTGCATATTTCTCCCCTGGTTCTAGTGATCTTGATCCTCATGGCAGATATGGCATCTCTGAAGAAGACTGTGGCTTACAAGCTACCAACACCTGACATCCGAGAGTTACGAGCTTTGATTTCTTTGGCTGATAAGACAGTGATGGAGAGTTTCAGAAAGAGTTATGGGAGACTTCTGGGTATTGTGTATAAGCTTCCTACGTACGAGTTGAATGGCCTCTACGCCCTGCTGCAGTTTTACGACCCACAGCTCAGATGCTTTGTGTTCCCAGACTATGTCCTAGCCCTGACCTTGGAAGAATACTCTGACCTGTTGGGGGTGCCTTTGTTGAATCAAATGCCTTATTACCGTGTTGAGGGTGAACCCAAATTGAGTAAGTTGACTGACGCTCTTCATGTAGATGAGTCTGAGTTGGAAGGGATGGTATCCAGAAAGATTGGAGTTCATGGTTTCCCTTTGCCTTTCCTGATGGAAAAAGCCCGAAAGTTTGCCGAGAAGGGTCGCTAGGATGTGTTCAATGCCTTCTTAGCCCTTTGCATTTATGGGATCGTGCTATTCCCAAGTCATCCAGACTTCATAAGCATGGATGCTTGCCACATATTTGCCTCCGGGAATCTAGTGCCCACTCTCATCGGAGACGTCTACCATTCAATTCACAGCAAGAATGAAAACAGAAAGGGGAAGAACGTGGCATGTTGTGCTCCTTTACTGTATAAGTGGTTTGCTAGCCATCTTCCTAAGTCAGGGTTGTTCATTGATTCTGCTGAGTCTTCACCTTGGTCTGCACGTTTGATGGGTTTGACCGCTGACAATATTATCTGGTTTGATAGAGATCTACTGGGCAAAGATATTGTGCATAGCTGCTGTGGCTTTCCTAACGTCCCCTTGGTCGGAAGGAATGGATGTATAAACTACAATCCATCTCTGCTGGTACGACAATTTAGGTATGCACTACGAGGTCCTCCTGAGGAGGAAGAGATACAGGAATCTCTGTATCTCACAGGGTTGCTTGAAGGTGACACTTTGGTCAAGGTACAGAATGCTTGGAGCAAAATTCACCGAAAGGGGAAAGTCTTGCTAGGAAAAAGCAACAACAAGGCCTTTGATCCGTATGTGACTTGGGTTCGAGAAAGAGCCGCCAAGTTTCTAATGTCGTTTCCTGCCGTGGAACCATTGTATCCTCCTGTGTACAAAGAGCCTACCATAGTTGATATTCAGAGATTCAACCAGGTACTCCAAGAGAAGGAAGAGCTACGAAAAGCCAACGAAGACTTGGAGAAAGAGATCGCTCAACTTCGGAAAGAGAAAAGTGAAGTCGTTTATACCTGCAAGAAGCAGACTGAGATGATCAACCATCTAGGCGCCAACCTGACCAAAGAAACTGATGCTAGGGAACGTCTGGGGTTGGACCTGAAGTCAGTACATGGCGTGTTGACAACCAAAAAACAGGATCTAGACAGAGTGTACCGGAAGTTAACCCAATACGAGAGAGTCTGGAGCAGCACCCTAGCCAAATACAAAGAGCGGGAAGAAAAGCTGAAGCAGCAAGTAGCCGAGCTAGAAGCTCAGATCATGGGGAAAGACAAGAAGATAGAGGCTGAAGCCTCACTGCGACGAGACGTCCAGTATAGATTGGCTGAGGCCGAGGCGAATTTACAAGATTTTCAACTCCAGGCCGATGCTAAGAGGAGTAGAGTCGAGAACCATTCTGAAGAAGGTGTTTCTAGGAGCGTTGCCGAGAACCTCCCAGAGTCCATCAGGCAGAGGGACCTGCTGGCCCAGGGTTTGCTTACTCAGTCAGGTCATCCCGCTACAAGGAAGTTGATAGAAGATTTTCGCGCCCGTGGCCGCACCTGATCTTTTGTATCTCTTTTTTTTGTATATTTTATGCATTGATATGCTGATCACCGCCAGGTCTGTTGGTTGGGGGCATGCCTTGTTACTTCAGTTGTATGTGATTATAGTTGTACGCTACCCAAGCGGGCTTTTCAGATGAATATATGAGGATTTTGTTCCATGAATGGATGTTGGACTTTATTTGTCCCGGAAACTAGGATTGGGGGGGGGGGGGAATCTCCCCAAGGCACAGACACACGTTTGCATTTGCATGAAATATTTGCATGACAAGCACCTTGTCGTTTTTCTAACCCTTTGTGTATGCAGGTCGTTCCAGGATTGACCGAAGATCGATCCATCGCTATTCGACCAGAGCGAATCAAGCTAGAGCAGTGGAACAAGTGCAAACTAACGTTCAGGAACTCCGAGAGAGGATGGACCGCTTCATGGAGCTCATGCAAGTGGTTGCCAACGACCAAGACCAGCTCAGAACATTGGTCCAGCCCCTGATCTCAAGGGTTGACAACAACGGTGTGCTTCATGGTGGGAGCGTTCCAGTCCCCCCACCTGTTGAAACTCCTCAGGGTGGCATCCCCGTGACTGGGGGGAATGGAAGTGGTAACGACAATGTGATCACTAACATCGGGCTCAATGGTAATACGACTGGCGTCGGTAATGGAAACTTTGAGGCTAATGGTAACATTGGACTAGGCAATGGCAACACAGGTGTTGGAAATCTGTATGGGCCTAATGGCACTCAGCCATGGCTAGAAGATCGTCAAGAAGATTTGTTCTCACAGAGGAGTGATGAGGGAGAATTGACTGCTGAAACACGTCTGAGGTTTAAAGCACTCGAGGACAAAATGAAGAATTTCGAGAACCAGAACACTATGGGTGTCGACATGACTAAACTGGGATTGATTGCTGATTTCAAGGTGCCTCCTAAATTCAAGGTACCCGACTTTGAGAAATACAAGGGCACCACTTGCCCTCGTGTCCACTTAAGGTCATACTACCGAAAGATGTCCGCTCACTCTGAAGACGAGAAGCTGCTGATGCACTTCTTTCAGGATAGCTTGTCCGGGCCATCCTTGGAATGGTACATGGGTTTGGAACCCACCAGTGTGCGCACATGGAAAGAACTTGCTGAGGCCTTTGTGCACCATTATCAGTATAACAGTGACTTGGCTCCGAACCGGGTTCAACTGCAGAACTTGTCACAGAGGAACAACGAGGGGTTCAAAGAATACGCCCAGCGATGGCGTGAATTAGCAGCTAGAGTTCAGCCTCCGATGGTTGAACGAGAGCTTGTTGAGATGTTTGTAGCCACTCTCCCGGGGGTCTATTACGAGAAACTGGTCAGCGGTATGTCAGGGAGTTTCTCAGATCTCATCATTACTGGCGAGCACGTTGAAAATGGGATCAAATTGGAAAAAATTTAGGGTGTTGATCTATCCTCAGCTGGAGGAGGAAAGAAACCATACGGTAACAAAAGGCGTGAAGGAGAGACGAGCGCCGTGTCCAACGCTCGAAGGAAAGGTAAAGGGCAGCGCCAGCAGGTGGCTAGCATAACCATCCCTGTTGTCCAACAACCCCAGCCGCAGCAGCAGCAACCAAATCAGCAAGGGTACAAAAGGTATCAGAACAGGGCACCCCTGGCAAGTCGTCAGCTTGAGACACCACTCATGTCTTATGCTCAGCTGTTACAAACCCTGCTTCAGTTATAGCTAGTCCAGAAAAGAACCCTGGCTCCCTTGACAGGGGCACCTCCGCAGGGTTATGATGCGAATGCAACATGTGATTTTCACTCAGGGGCACCCGGGCACACGATAGAAAACTGCAAAGCCTTCAAGCACAAGGTGCAAGATATGGTAGATGCTAAGATCATCAATTTCTCAGATAATGTGCCGAATGTCACAAAGAACCCTATGCCGAACCATAGGGGAGGTGGGGTGATTGCCATTATTGAAGAAGAGAACTTAGATTTGTTGATTGATGTCAAGGATCTGAAGACACCACTTATCTTCGTTAAAGCCAAGCTGATGAAGAGAGGATTCTTTCTGGGCTGTGGAGAATTGTGTATGGGCTGTGCGACTCGTCCTGATGGATGTGAACAGTTGATAGTGGGGATTCAGAGTCTGATGATCAAAGGAATCTTGCAATTTATCCGAAGGGCCGAATGTGGATCTGGAGAGGTAATGCTGGAACAGGATGATGAGGTTGCCACCATCACCATCCCTCGCAAGATAATAACCATTTCTGCACCCAGGCCGCCCACAATTACCATCACAAAGGCTGGGCCGATACCTTTTGAAAGCACCAATACTGTCCCATGGCACTATGGGGCAGACGTCTACTGTAACAGACAGAAATTGGAACTGGAACCATCTGGGCAGTCTGTGGATAACCTAGTGGGAACTGACGGAATCACACGCAGTGGAAGAGTATTTGCTCCATCTAAGGTTGTGGCAGACAAAGCAGACAAAGTTGAGAAAACTGATAAGGGAAAGAGTAAAGTCGTTGAGGAAACCCCTCGTGGGGTAGAGAAGGACTTACTTGTAAAGGACGCTGAAGAGTTCATGAGGTTGATCAAGAAGAGTGATTACAAGATCGTTGACCATCTTCATCAAACACCTTCAAAAATCTCCATTCTGAATTTGTTGCTGTGTTCTGAGGCACATCGCAATGCGCTGTTAAAGGTTTTGAATGCCACGTATGTACCGCAGGAGATCTCGGTCAACCAGTTGGAAGGGGTAGTCGCCCACGTGAATGTTGGAAACGGGTTAGGGTTCACTGACTTGGAGCTGACGTCGAAGGGAAGAAACCACAACAGCGCCCTACACATCTCAATAGAATGTAGGGGAACAGTTATGTCTCATGTGTTGGTGGAAACTGGGTCATCGCTCAATGTTCTTCCGAAGAAGGCATTGATGAAGCTAGACACGAGAGGATTGATTTGCACACCCAGTGATCTGGTTGTGAAGGCTTTCGATGGAACCAAGCGTCATGTCTTTGGAGAGGTAACTCTGCCAATCCAAGTTGGGCCGGAAACTTTCGACGCAGTCTTCTACATCATGGACATCATGCCAGCCTATAGCTGTCTCTTAGGCCGGCCATGGATCCATTCTGCTGGTGTCGTGACCTCCACGTTACACCAGAAGCTCAAGTATGCTGTCGGGGGCAGCATTGTAACTGTATGTGGCGAGGAAGATATAATGGTGAGCCATTTGTCGTCCTTCAAATAAGTTGAGATGGATGGGGAAATCCACGAAACCCTATGTCAGGCATTCAAAGCTGTTAAGGTCAAAGACGTGACTCCAGTAATGATTGAGAAACCAGAGATGACTCTCTCTTCCTTCAAGGAAGCCCGGGCCGTTGTTCAAGCCGGACCTACCCCAGGCTGGGGGCAAGTTTTAGAGATACCTAACAAACAGGACAAGTTTGGGTTATGATACTCTCCTACGGCTGAAGCATCCTCCTCTCACAGTATGTCCCGAGGTAAAGGGCCGATCCAGTTTACCAGTGGCGGGGTGATATTTGAAAGTGTCAACGCAGTGTCTGAAGACGGCGAAGACAGCGATTGCGACCTGGATTCCTGGATCCAGCCAAGCAAACCAGGCCAGAGCCTCAACAACTGGTCCATCAGGGATACCATCCAAGTGACAGGCAAAGAGTAATGATTTACTTTCTCCAATTATTGTACAACCCTATGTCCTACCCGGGGCATAGTGGTTTTATTGTCAGGGCCTTGTTTGATTATGTACATGTATTTTACCAATAAATCAAAAGGCGTTTTTCTTCGCATTCAAATGTTGAGATCTCTGTTATTCCTGTTTTATATTTGTTTTGAAAAACAATAAAATGGCAATAAGGTTTGTGCTAACCTGCATATCCTTGTTTTAAGCTTAACCCTTGTTATTGCAGGATCCACATAGCAGATGACATCGACTCTGGACCTTTTACAACTCACTTCAACTTTGATTGCTCGATCTATCAAGTCGAAGAAGAGATTGATGAAGACGAAGACCTTCCCGAAGAGTTGGCCCGCTTGTTGAAACAAGAAGAGAAAGTTATTCTGCCTCACGAGGAAGAGATTGAGATTGTGAATCTGGGTTCTGAAGAGCTGGTCAGGAACGTCAGGATAGGGGCTGCATTGCAGAGTGATGTCAAGCAGAGATTAGTCGAGATGCTTCGAGAGTATAGTGACATCTTTGCTTGGTCATACGAAGATATGCCCGGACTTGATACTGACATCGTGGTCCATCACTTGCCGCTGCGAGAAGATTGTCCTCCCGTTAAGCAGAAGCTCAGAAGGACACGACCAGATATGGCCGTTAAGATCAAAGAAGAAGTGCAAAAGCAGTTTGATGCTGGCTTCTAAGCGGTCACTACTTACCCTCCGTGGGTCGCCAACATAGTGCCTGTACCGAAGAAGGATGGTAAGGTGCGAATGTGCGTCGATTATCGGGATTTGAATAGGGCGAGCCCTAATGATGATTTCCCGCTCCCCAATATTGATGTGTTGGTCGACAATACAACTCAGTTCTCCGTATTTTCGTTCATGGATGGCTTCTCCGGCTACAATCAGATCAAGATGGTGCCGGAGGACATGGAGAAAACTACGTTTATTACACCTTGGGGGACATTTTGCTACAAGGTAATGCCTTTCGGTCTGAAGAACGTAGGGGCCACTTACCAACGAGCAATGGTTACTTTGTTTCATGACATGATTCATCATGATATTGAAGTCTATGTTGATGACATGATTGCGAAGTCCCAAATAGAGGAGGGACATCTGGTCAATTTGCTGAAGCTTTTTGAGAGGCTTAGGAAATTCAGGTTGAGGCTGAATCCTAACAAGTGTACTTTCGGAGTACGGTCGGGAAAACTACTGGGGTTTATCGTGAGCGAAAGAGGCATTGAGGTTGATCCTGCGAAGATAAAAGCAATACAAGAAATGCCAGCGCCAAAAACTGAAAGAGAAGTTTGTGGTTTCTTGGGCAGAATAAACTACATTGCAAGGTTTATCTCTCAGCTCACGGCCACGTGTGAACCGATGTTCAAACTACTAAAGAAAGATCAGGCGATTATCTGGAACGAGGATTGCCAGAAGGCATTTGATAAGATAAAACAGTATCTACAGGAACCTCCCATCTTGATACCCCCAGTGGCCGGAAGACCCCTAATCATGTACTTGACAGTTCTTGAGAATAGTATGGGGTGTGTTCTCGGTCAGCACGACGAGACGGGCAGAAAGGAGCATGCCATTTATTACTTGAGTAAAAATTTTACGGACTGTGAATATCACTTCTCAATGCTGGAGAAGACGTGTTGTGCACTCGCCTGGGCTGCCAAACGTTTACGACAGTACATGCTCAATCACACAACCATGATAATTTCAAAGATGGATCCGATCAAGTACATCTTCGAGAAACAAGCGCTTTCGGGCATGATTGCCAGATGGCAAATGGTGTTGACAGAATATGATATTCAGTACGTTTCCCAGAAGGCCATCAAGGGAAGCGTATTGTCTGAATACCTTGACGAACAGCCGATCAAACATTATCAGCCGATGAAATTTGAATTCCTTGATGAGGATATCATGCTTCTCAAGGTAAAGGATTGTGATGAACCGTTTCCCGACGAGGGTCCAGACAGGAAATCCCAATGGAAATTGATATTTGACGGGGCGATTAATTCTTACGGAAGTGGCATAGGGGCAATCATCACGACTCCCCATGGATCCCACATCCCATTCACCGCTAGACTGACGTTTCCGGTCACCAATAACGAAGCGGAGTACGAAGCATGCATCATGGGTCTAGAAGAAGCAATTGATTTGAGAATCAAGAACCTAGACGTATATGGTGACTCGGCACTTGTGATCAACCAGATTAAAGGGGAGTGGGAGACTCGTCAATCGAATTTGGTGTCGTACATGAACTATGCCAGAAGGCTGCTTCCGTTCTTTGATCGAGTGGAACTCCATCATGTGCCCAGAGCTGAAAATCAGATGGCTGATGCCTTAGCCACGTTGGCTTCGATGTATAAAGTCAATTTTTGGAATGAAGCTCCAAGGATTGTCCTTTCTCGTCTTGATAGACCTGCATTCGTCTTTGTGATCGAGGAATCCTCTGACGGCAAGCCATGGTTCCATGATATTCATACCTTCCTTATGACTAAGGAGTATCCTGCGGGAGCGTCAACCCAGGATAAGAAGACTCTGAGGAGGTTGTCTGGAAATTTCTATCTCAATCCTGATGGAGTTCTCTATAAAAGAAACCACGATCTCGTGCTACTCAGATGTGTAGATGAGAAAGAAGTGAGTATGCTCATGGAAGAAGTCCATGAAGGCACATTTGGGTACGCACGCCGGTGGGCATGCTATGACAAGAAAGATCCTGAGAGCAGGATATTACTGGCTGACGATGGAGTCAGATTGCTTTAAATTCGCGAAGAGATGTCATAAATGCCAGATTTATGCTGATAAGATTCATGTGCCGCCGTGCCCGTTGAATGTCATGTCCTCCCCGTGGCCGTTCTCCATGTGGGGCATCGACATGATAGGCAAGATCGAGCCCACTGCATCTAACGGTCATCGCTTCATTTTAGTAGCCATCGACTACTTCACCAAGTGGGTGGAGGCAGCCTCGTATGCTAACGTGACCAAGCAGGTGATGGCTAAATTCATAAAGAGGGACATCATCTGTCGATACGGAATTCCCGAGCGGATCATTACTGATAATGGTTCAAATCTGAATAACAAGATGATGAAGGGGCTAGGCCAAAGTTTCAAGATTGAACACCACAACTCATCTCCTTACCGGCCGAAGATGAATGGCGCCGTTGAAGTGGCCAATAAAAACATTAAGAAGATTGTACAGAAGATGGTTGTGACCTATAAAGATTGGCACGAGATTTTGCCATTTGCATTGCACGGTTATCGTACGACAGTACGTACATCAACCAGGGAAACTCCTTTCTCATTGGTGTACGGTATGGAAGCTGTCCTACCGTTAGAAGTTGAGATTCCTTCTTTACGAGTTTTGGTTGACGTGAAACTCGATGAGGCAGAATGGATTAAGAACCGGCTAAACCAACTCAGCCTGATGGACGAGAAGAGATTAGCATCGATTGCATATGGTCGTCTGTACCAAAGCCGAATGAAGAAAGCTTACGATAAGAAGGTGCGTCCTAGAAGCTTTCAGACGGGTGATCTCGTCCTAAAGAAGATTCTTCCTCCACACTCCGATCACAGGGGGAAGTGGACTCCCAATTACGAAGGTCCGTACATCGTCAGCAAGGTCTTCTCGGGAGGAGCCTTGTTGTTATCCACAATGGATGGCGAAGATTTTGCATCCCCGGTAAACGCGGACACAGTTAAAAAATACTTTGCTTAAAAATGACCCGCTGGAAAGAAAAAGAATATCCAGGCAAAAATGGGGCATCCTGGCGAACCATAAAAAAGGAAAAAGGTTCGGGCAAAAATTAGGGATATAAATGGAAAAAATGTACACCCGCAAAATCGAAAACCTGGAAGGGCAACTTTGGCAAAAAAAGGGTATCCCGGTGAATCGAAAACCCGAAAGGGGGATATAGACAAAAGTTAGGGATTTGAAAAAGTAAATGACTGCGTTCCGCGTATGGACTTTCTTTGTTTAGTGGTTTGGAAGACCTGAGGGCCGTTTATCTGAATCAATCTCTTCTGAAGCTGAAGCGTCGGAGAAGTATCGAAGTCGAGTGGGTCATAGAGGGATCAACTCATGGTGTCCGTCTAGGCCGCATTGCCGACATTTGTGTATATACTGATGTATGTTTATGTTATTATATCTGCACAGCTTCCTCATTCCAGGAGCTTGCATCTGTTGTAAAACATTTTTACCCATTCAGGGGTTCGTTATCAATGAAAAGTATACTATTCAGCCATGTTGTGTGCTTGTTTAGCATTTATCTGTTTTGTTTGCGAAAAAGAACGTCGATGTTTTTGATAAAATGCGCATACATAAACTTACTGGCCTAGGACACTAATTGTTGAAACATTGAATTACTTGAACATTGTCACCGGATGATAACCTTGATAGGACCCTTTGAGAAGGGTATCTTGTCTGTTTGTTTGTGTTGTTGCAGGTATGGCATATTCCAGGCAGTATGCCGTATGTGCTCCCGAGCAGGATGATTCCTTCTTCCCCAGCAAGTTCAACAGCGTCTCCCCACGGCGTCTGAACACGAGACCGCGAGCAACGATATGTCTCCCCCAAGCAGAGATAGATTCTCCCCAGTCAGGTGTATCCCAGGCAGGATCATCATCTCCCCATCTGAGTCATGCGCTGAAGCGTATACCCATTCCCAGCATGGAGTCAGGGTGCAGTTTTCTCGCAGAAAACTAGTCGCAAGTGTGCAGCTTTCGATAGCTCAAGACTGAAGTCTCCAGCGGAATTGAAATTCCCCACAGAGTTGTATTTTCCCCAGCAAGCAGGATGATTCCTTCTTCCCCAGCCGAGTTGGAAAATCCCCAAGAGAGTCGAGTCCTTGGAAGTCGTGCGGGCCATGATTGGTTTTCCCCAGTAAAGTGTTGAACAGCGGATGCTGTATTTCCCCACCGGAGTCGTTATCTCAAGGGAAGTTTTGCCGCGAAGGCCGTGCAATTTATTTCTGCGATTGACATTGTTTTCCTCAGCATTTGTGGTTCGTATACCCAGATGAGCAGGTTCAGGTCCTCGAAGAACCTTACTCCCCTGCAGCAGTCGTCTGAAGTTCGTTTCCCTAGGCGGAATCCAATTGAGATTGGTGTGACTTCTTCTCCTTGGCAGGATGAGTCCTTCCTCCACCAGAGTGGTTCTTTCTCCTTGACAGGAGGCTTTTCCCTTCAACATTTATTTTGCTGATGGGGTCGTAGCATTTTGCATGATTGCATAGCATTTACCCTAAAAACACGTAGCATTTCCACTGTGTGGAGCATTGCGCCATTGTCAAAGCATATGCATATGAAACATGAGTTAGGTTGTTACCATTCTTGTTTTGCAGGTGTTCCTCCGCAGAATGGTTTGATCAAGATGATTCTTAAATTCCCCAGCGAAGTTGTGTGCTTAAGATGATCCTTAAAATCCCCAGTGAAGTCGCCAAAGTTGGTTGCTCAAGTTGATGCTTAGAGTCCCCGGCAGAGAGTTTGCTCAGGATGATTCCTGAAATCTCCAGCAGAGTTATTGGTTCAGGATGATTCTTGAAATCCCCAACGGAGTCATTTGTCCAAGATGATTCTTGAAGTCCTCAGTAGAGTTGATTCATCCAGAATGATTTCTGGATCCCCGAAGTAGAGTTACTTGATAGTTCTCCAGAATCCCCAGCGGAGATGTGTCATCCCCAGCAGGTTTCTGAACAGCGAAGTTGAAACTTCCCTTGAAGACGTGATGATTGAAGTCCGGCAGCGGTGCCAAAACCCCTGACTTACTAATGAAGTCTCACTGCGAGGTCAAAGCAGTTCTCCTAGCGGACGCGGAGTGCCTGACGGCAAAAGAATGTATATCCTTACTGATCCGTGAATGATTAAGGATCCCATTTCAAGACTTATTGACGAAGTCCAACTATGATGCCGAAGCAGTTCTCTCAGCTGATGTGGAGTGCCTGATGGCAGAAGTCTGGATATCCCTATTTGGTTCATGATTGACCGAGGATTCTATTTCAGACTTGCTGACGAAGTCTGGCTGACGCCCGAGAATCTCTTTGAATGCCCGACGGCATGATCAACTCGATTGTTAAAAAGTTCCTAATGACTTGATGAGTCCCGAGGAATCCTTCTGCCGCAGTGTCGCAGAATGCCTGACGGCAATATCAGTTATGTATCGCCGGTTACTGAATGACCCGTGGTCCCTTGATGACTTGAGGAAGGAGCTGTAGCAAAATCTGATAATCATCCTGATGGAGATTTGAGAGTAGCCATATTTTGCCAGTTACCGAGTAACCGGTGATCCCTTATTGACTTACTGATGAAGTCCGACAAAGATGTTGTCGACGTTCCTAGCGACATGATGAGTCCATAGGCGACGATAAGGAATTTTTTCTCCTATGACGCAGAATTCCTGACGGCATGATCAACCATACATTACTAGTTACCGTGTAACCAGTGATCCCTTGATGACTTGAGGGCGAAGATCTATAGCAAAATCAAATAATTATCCTGACGGAGATTAGACCCTTCACCAATTCCCGTGTGACCCATTCTCCAGCAGAGTTGCCGTGCATCTATCATGCTCAGTTTTTGAAGATGTTCCTACCAGTCAAAGTATCGTTTACCTGTACGGTAGGCAAATCATCAGTTACCGTGTAACCGGTGATCCCTTGATGATTCGAGGATGCAATGATATCAGATAAATCAAAGAATCATCCTGACGGAGGTTCAGATCATTATTTCTCCAGCTAGTTGCCGGGCAGCTATTATTTCAGTTTCCGAAGATTTATCCCCATCAGAGTACCGTGTACTTGTGCAGTTGGCAAATTTCCGGGTTTGTTGGTATTCAACCGTCTTTTACCTTGATTATTTGAGAGTCGTTCTCTTCTCACCCAGTTAGGTCCAAGCCGTTTGAATAGGGGCAGCTGTTGCACCCTAAAATTTGCCCAACATTTCTCTACCTAGCTTATGTTTCATTTCATTCACATTAGCATTATCATTTGCATTTCATTGATATATATGCAGGAGATCAAGAGATATGATTACCAATCAAGGGCTACACAAGGCTTTGAGGCTAGCAAAGAAGGTTATCCAGATGTTCAAGGGTTGACATCCTTGTCAGAGAGGTTAAAAGATCCTCAGAGAGAGTGGTTGAAACCAAGTATGTGGGTCTCCTAACTTGAGGGTTGTGGAAAGCCATCAGATGATTCTGAAGCCATGAAGATAGACTTGAGGTCTTGATATATCTCATGAGAAGTGTTGAAGATCACTTTGAGGCCTAGACAGGTCATTGTGCAAGATTAAGAAGGCTCAGCCATGAGTGGTGCAATTAGGGTTTGATTGGGTCAACCCTAAGTCAACTGATGATTTGGAGAAGATTGAGACCTAATCCAAGAGCCATGGGATCATGGATGGATACATTGATATGTTCTAAGGATGATTCCAAGGTTAACTCATCATGATTGAAGAGTTTGAGAAGTTTCAGGCTAGGGTTGCTAAGACTTGACAGTGTGAAATCCCCTAGTTTGACCCCTGACTTCAAGGAAATTTAACTCAAGATATGATTGTCATCTCATCTTGACCCCAACATTATTGTTGTAGGCCATGATCTTAGCTTTAATTTGAGTACTAGAAGTCCTTGATATGGTTTATAGAACTCAAGTTATGAGCCAGACAAGTTACAAGTCATCTGAGGCATGTGAATTTGGAGCTTGAAAGTTACCCAACTTGCATGACACTTTTCCCTAGAAGGATGATTCCTATTAACTTTTGGTCAACATGAATGTTGTTCCTTATTCTCTTAGCTTTCCATAGAGTACTAGGAGTCCTTGATAGGATTTGTAGAACTCAAGTTATGGCTTTGACAAGTCAAGGGTATTTTGGGAAGTTGTAATTATGGGTCATTTTTGGTTATGGGTCATTTTCACCAACTTAGACATCTCAAATGAAGTTTTGTTCAACTTGAAAGTTGCTCAAAATGGGGTTTTAAATTTGACCATGTATCAAGGAGGCATTGAAATGGCTCAAGGAGAGACTTGATTCAAGAAATTATGAAAAAGGAAGAATTAAAGGGAATTAAAGATCAAAAATTCAAAATAAATGTTGTGTGCAAATAAGGCAAAGTAATAGCATTTTTTGAATGGAAATTGCATTTTGGAAACAATGAAATCATTAGAATTTAGGTTTGAGCTTATTTTCATGGCCGTTTGCTTTGTTACTTCAAAAGGATGTTACATCTCAAATCAAAGCCCTAGGATGAAAACAAGGGATGAATCCCCACCACTCAAGTTCATTAACTCACAAGGAGTGCAATGAGAGCTTCCTGAAGGAGAAATAGAGGGGATATCGTGATTTCCATGAAAGAGATTTTGAAGAGAAATTGAAATTTGAATTTCTCATTCTGAACCTTTGAGAAGGATCTAGATCATTCAGTCACATCCTATATAAGTCTATGAGTGCATTCAGTTCATTTTTTTGGTGAAGTTTTAAGCCTGAAGCAGAGAGTGAAGTTGGAATTTCAGAGGTGCAAGTGAGAATCGGATTCTGAGTTCAAAGGCAAATCAAGATCAATTGAAGGTTTCATTGTGTTCATCAAGTGATTTGGAATGTATCTGCACTTTCTTGAAGGCTGAAGAGTGCAAGAACTACTTCTGTTACAAGCTTGAACACAGGTTGGTACATTTCACTTTTGTGCTTAATCTATGTAGAGATAGTTAACATTCCATAGGTGGTTAGGATTCTGGTGATATGTAGTTGGATTTAGGATCGAAAACTGGTGAATTAGAGACAAAATAGGTTGATGATCAATTTCTGTTGAGGCTCGAATCAAGCAATTCTTGGACTGTTAATCAATTTTGGATAGTGTAGAATGATCACCATAAGATGAGGATTACATTCGTGCCATTAATTTAGACTTTGGTGAGAATCAAGATTGAGGTACATTTTGAAAGTGCTATCGGGTTTGGAGATGTAGAAGGAATTAGATGATTCTAATGAGATATTCGTGATCAGCATTGAAATCTAAGTGGAATTATGTATGGTTTGTTAATCTTTGATGACCTGTGTAAGTTACTTCGCCGGAGAAGACGGTGGCGCCACCGCCTAGGCCACCGTTTGTGTTTTCCCCCCAAACGGAAGTTCAAACGAAGAAGATGCATATGAGGCGTTAGATCTTGCTGAAGCTTGACCTAGTAATCATCATACACGACCACGATTGGATTTTGGAATTCTGACTTTGACCTGAGCAAAACGACGTCGCCCTCATTAAGGTGCTGGCAGTATGAGAAGGCATTGGATCCATTGACTGGTAATCCCATCGTGTGATCAGAACGTTGCCACATAACCCCTCTCCAAGCGCTGCGTTTTGGTTAATTGAAAGAACCTGGGCTTAATGCTGAATTGATGTTCACACCCCCTTCTGGGCCCAACCCAAGATCTGAGCTGGCCAGAATTGCTATTCACCACGCGTGTTTAATTAATTTCTGTTTTTTTATTTTATTTTATTTTTGTGCATTTTACACTAGTTTAGTTTTAATCCATTAAAAATAGGAAAATTAGTCAATAAATCCTGAGATTTTTCCCCTGATTCATGAATGACCTTAGAAATTTTAGGGACAAAAAGATCATGATTAGCATTTATTTTCATTTTATTTGATTTTTTCACATTTTATTTGACAATAAAATTGTATTGTTTGCCTCTTCTGTTTGGTGAATTTTGTTTGAGCATTTGGTATTGAGTTTTTGCTTGACTTTTGGCTTGTGATAAGGTTAGATATGCATGCTCTCCTCGGATTTTTCTCACATTTTTGTGATGAATTTAGGTGCTGTTTTAGGACTAGAACTTTAGGAGCTCCCTTTTAGGGTTTATTTGTGATACCTTGAGGTTTAAGATTTTATTGAAGGACTTAGGGAATGAATTAGGTCCTGATTTTTTAACTATAGGTTATTAGTGAAGTCATGTTCCCCTAGAAAAATAATCAGATTTTTAGAATGTGTTTTGGTATTTTTGATTGAATATTCTACTTGTTTGTTCATTTGGTGTTTCAATGTTGATGATTGATTTGGAATGGACTCAAAGTTGGGCTTCCTTGCATAGTGGGCTTCTGGATCTCATTAGAAGATATCAAGGACATGATGAGGCTTGTGTGAAGTGGCTGGTGGAGCTTGGATTGGAGTTTTGCCTTCCTTTTTGTTAGCTTTGAGTAGCTTAGGAAATTAGGGCTTTAGGAGAGAGCTTTAGAAATAGATATTTATTCAAATAATGGTTGGTTTTGTTCCCATTCCATTCTCATCCTATGATTCAAAGTCCTCATGTTAAAGTATCATCTCTCCTTTGGAGGGATGTGTGACATTTACAATGAGTTGAACTTTTGAGGATGCCTTTCTCTGATGATTGGTTGAGTGCCAGACATGATTCCTTTGGTTTACTGTCTGCTTCCCATTATCAAACAATCATCTTATTGATTCTCTTCATTCTTGGTGGAGCCTATTGAAGATTGAAGCTTGAAGATGGAGTACCTTTCATTCTCTTGAAGATGATGGACTTGAAGAACAGTTACAAACTATGGACTGGACTACTGTCAGAAGATTGCTTTGCTGTGAAGCTGTGGAAGCTGATGATTTGCTTTCTTCATTGTCTGTTTTCTTTATGTGCAACTGTATTGATGTGACTTGATTGGTGTGATGCATTTAGATTAGGTCATGTAGTTGAATAAGCCTAAGAGCATCTTAAGGGTTGAGCTTCTCCCCTTGCTTGTATTGCATTAGAGGTTGAGTTTCTCCCTCTGTTTGTATTTTTACTGTATGGCTTTGCTTGCTGGTATTCGGTAGAGCTCTGCTCCCATGCCTGTGTGGTTTGTGATTTGCTTGATGGCATTTTATTTTCCTTTATGATTGCAGTTATTCATACTTGGCTTGAGGTTGAGATGAGCTTGTGGAGGCTGATACCCCACACACATTTCCTCCCTCACTTGCATTGCATGCATTTTACAGTCGTTTACTGTTTACTGTTTAAGCTGATGCTTTATCTGTTTCTGTTTACCGTTGACATGACCCCCTAGGAATATCACTTCCTTTGATAAGGAAGTGATGATTAGAACTTTAGGTTGAAACCTATGCATGATAACTTCTAGGAGTTCACTGTTTCAAACCTCAACCATAGGATGAATCCTTGGCATGACAACATTAGGACTTGATAGTCTCCCCATAGAGCCTGTTCTCTCTTCTCATCTCAAACAACAGTAAAAAATGTAATATAGGCAAGTTAGTATAAGCGCATTACGAGCCTTAAGCTATTTGGGTAATGATAATTGAGCGGCCTCCTCTCAATCGTCTAGAATGTTTAGTATACGTCCTTTGGACGATATACGACGCATTCGTTCCCATGTCATAGTCTCTAGTGTTGTGCAAACTACAGACAACTAAAAGACAGTTCTTCCGTAAAAGACAGAAAACAAACTTCAAACCTTTTTGCCCCGTGGGCCCATAATTCAAAAGAAGCTTTTCTGAAGAAAAGAGTGTCGTTAACTCTCAGTTCTACCGCAAACGGTAACGCCTAAGTCTCCAAGGGTCGAGCTGCGTACACCAAACTGCTGGGACTGTTTGTTAACCCTACTCGAAAAAACAAATGAATCTGAATTCCCGTAAGCCGTATTATCCCTAACTACATAAGCTCTGATCTCTCATGCCTGTTAAGAGTACGTAGGCACAATACTGACGTATTGGCGAGCCACCTTCCCCATAACCCGTAGTTAGCCGAACTACGTTGACTCTGATTTGTCATTCTCTGATGAGAATACGTAGGCATATAGTGCGACGCTTTGTCGAGTCATTTTCTTTTCTTTTTAGACCAGCCTTGATAGGTAGATAGTAAACAAACCCGTCAGATAAACACAACAAGCGTGGATCCCATCGAGTACGATGGACGTGAGGGGTGCTAATACCTTCCCCTTGCGTAACCGACTCCCGAACCCAGACAATGGTTGCGATGACCTTGTCTTATACCTTTTCGTCAAGTTTTTCCGATTGTTTACTTTCCCGATCTGAGGGATAAATAACGAAAGGTGGTGACTCTTCTGTTTTGCCGGCACCTTATTTTCGCGGAAGCGACACATACACCCTTCAGCCGGGGTTCAGTGTGATTCATTTGTCTCTTGAGTTCGGTACGCTATCTGTCGATTCCCCGTGAATGTCTAATCACTGCTAGTGAATTTCCGTTTAAAATCCAGCCGTAACTGGCAGTGTTCGAAATCCAATCGTTATTGGTATTCTTTTGGTTGTCACTATATTTTCCTTTAAAGTCCAGTCGTAACTGGCATTGTCTTAAATTCACTCGTTTTTATCTTTTGGTTTGGTCGTTACCAACTTTTTCCCTTTGAAGTCTAGTCGTCACTAGCAAATCCTCTGTGAATTCTGGTCGTTACTAGTTGATTTTCCGTTTAAGTCCAGTCGTAACTGGCAGATGTTCGAAGTCCTATTGGCATTGGTATCTTGTTGGTCGTTACCAACCTTCCCCATTAAATTCTATCGTAACTGGTATCATTTGAAATCCAATAGTTATTGGTATCTTTTGGTTTGGTCGTTACCAACCTCCCTAGCTGAAGCCTAGTAGCTTGCTAGCATTCTCATAACCACATGTGTTGATATAGCCTAATTTGGTCGTCACCATGTTTTTTTTAAAGTCCAGTCGTAACTGGCATTACTTGAAATCCAATCGTCATTGGTATCCGGACTTGGTCGTTACCAATCTCCTTTAAGTTCAGTAGTTACTGGCGCTACTTGAAATTTGGTCGTCACCAATTTCCCCAGTCGAGGTCCTATGTGTTACCGATTGGATTTGAGAAATCTCATTTATTATTATCTCAGGTTGGTCATTATCATTACCTCCGGAAAGTCTAGTGGTTACTAGCACTGTCTGAACTGTTTGTTAAAGCTGAGTGACGTTAGTATCCCCAGTGAAACCTTTGTTCCCCAGTCCGGTCCTGAAGATCTAGTCGTTACAAGTATCCCCAGTGTGTGTGGTCTTGTTTCTAGTCCATTCCTGAAGATCCCGTTTGAACTCTTCACTATAGGAAGTTCCTCATCTGATCATCCCCAATGAGGATCATGTCTCTAGTTCTTCACTTCCCTAGTAGAAAGTCGCTCTTTTCCCCGGTGGAAATCTATCTCTCTCCCCAGTGGAGTGTTCGCTCTTCCCCGATGAGATTGTCATCTTCATTGGAATTCTTGCATCCTCATGTGAAATTTTCCTCTTAGTTATCACTAGTCATGTTGGAACTATTGATTGTTATACCTCGATTTTCCCCAGTGTTGGATCCACAAAACCTGGTCCCCGTGAGTAGTTACTCGTTGTTTTGTTTTTCTGTCCTCTGCATATGTCCTGCATCCAAGCATCATAAGGCATCATTTAGAATTCATGGCATATCATGACCTGTCCTTTTGCATATCATCGGATCTAAGGGACAAAATTTTTGGTTTTCTATATTTAAATACCTTTCACTGCGATTCTACGAGGATTGTCATCTCTCAGTTCCATCTAGTGAAGATATTTAAATAGGGGCAACTGTTGCACCCCAAATTTTGACCCCTTAGATTCTCATTATCATTTTAGGAGCATACTCATAATTTATCTAACCCTAACCCGGTGCAAGTTTGTCTTTGTCAAGTTACAGATGAATCAGGGTTTTATACAGTCAAATCGAAGCTTCAGGGTGTGTGATCAATCCAAGTTTTAGGCTAATTCAATCATGAAACAAGATCAAGGGTATCATATGATGCCAATTGAGAATCCAATTTGAAGTTCTCACTCCAGAATCAAGAACAGTGCAACCCAGGAGCCCCGATTAGGGTTTTTGACTAGTAAAAGTCAACTGTAGTTTGACTTTGGTGTTGGAAGGTGTTTTTGTGGTGGGATCATAATCCATGAAGTTCATATAGCTTAATAAAGTTCATTCAAGAAGTATCAAAGTCTCAGGAGGTCCAGAGTGTCAACGGACGACTCGGTAGTCACCGATCAATCGTACGGTTGACCGAAAAGTCAACTCTTCAAATTTAAGGAATTGGACTTCAATGTGTGAATAAAAAATGATCCTTATGTCATATTGTACTTGCCTATCAATTTTCATGAACATTGGATCAAGGATGAAGGAGTAATCGAAAAATCGGGAAATTATGGTTTTGAAAGGGGGTAAACCATAACTCCTTAACCGCACATCCAAATGAAGTGGTTCAAAGCTCATTAGAAAGCTCTTGGAAAATCCTACAAAAGTCCCTAAGTGGTCCATGATCAGAAAATGCATAGATTTGGAGTTATGATCAAATTCATTTCAAGAAGGGAAAAAGACTTAGAGAAATTTCACTTTTAAGCTCATTTTTTAGCAACTTTGAGAGATTTTTTGGCCAAGTTCCTTTGGGAATTTGAAAGTCATGAAAACATGAATGTTTTAGATCTATTTGAGGGCTTTCTAAAAAGTACTAGAACATCTCAAAAGAATTTGTGAGCTGAGAGTTATGGATTTGGCAATTTGGTGTTTTCACACTTGAGTCCCACATTGACAAACTTTCAAAAATCATTCCTTTGATCAATTGGACCAATCTCAGCTGTTGAAACATGTTTTATCTGATATGTAGAGACTTTGTAGCATGGAAATACAATGAAAATGCAGAGGAAATGGAATTAGCCAAGTTCGCAAGTGGACTTGCAAGTTGCCTTGCAACTTGCATTAAAATATCATAAACCAAGCAAGAGGTGGAAAGTCAGGTCTGAGCCAGCCATGAGCCTATACACTTTAGCCTGACTTTAGACACACTAAACTCATCATGATACTTGACTTTAAGCTTAACTCCAAGCCAAGAAAGCCTCTTTTTGTAGATTGGATTCAAAAAGTGAAAACCTTTCCTTCTTAAGAAGGAAATCTCCAAATCTGCCCAATACCCCCATTTGCCTATAAACAGAGGCACTCCCCACCTCATAACATACACAATAGCTCTTCTAAAAACCAGAGAAAGCTCAAGCATCTACCCTTTCATACTTTTCTCCAAAATCACCAAAATCACAAAATTGCCAAAAAGCTTCAAAAATCTGCCTTGCTACAATTGCTGCCAAAACCATTTCTCCACACTCAAACACAGCTCAAGCATCTACCCTTTCACACTTTTCTCCAAAATCACCAAAATCACAAAATTGCCAAAAAGCTTCAAAAATCTGCCTTGCTACAATTGCTGCCAAAACCATTTCTCCACACTCAAACACACCAAAAATCATCCCCACAACCCACAAATATGATATAGAAGGTGTTCCAACCATTGAATCACTCAAAAACCTCATTCTCCAAAAAGTCAACTTCCATACCAAGTTACTTTGACTATGATGCACAAAATCTGTCAAAACTTGTTCTAGGCATTTGCTTGATGTTCTAATCACTCAAACACCTCACATATATCATTTCTCAACTGTCTAAAGTATTAAGGATCATTGGTGGAGTTTATTTCTCCAACTGTCTTGAAATTTGCATTCTTGCTTCAAAAAGAAGAAATCTCTAAAGCTAGGTGCATTTGAAGTTTCTCTGGGTTTCTTATTGATCAAACCTGCTCAACACAGTCTACTAGAGGTATGTAAACACTCCATCTTTGCTTTACACCATAATTTCATGTTTTGGCATTTTGAGTTCATCATGTTAAAAATGTGTCATGTGTATGTCTTGTATCAAAATTTTGTCATGAACACACCAGTTGTGATCTCAGGCCTAGAGGTGTTTAAACTTGTGATCAAATTCATCCAACATCATGTATCCAATATGTGTGTGAAGTTAACTTGATCAAAGTTGCTTAGAATGTAGAACTGCATTCTTTCATGGTTGCATCAAAAATGCCAATTTGCAACTCAAACCCTCATTTTTCATGACAGTCCTCTCTTAGCTTCAAATTGTGTTTGAACTCATTCAATATCATGTATGGGTGGTGTGTATATGGTTGGTTCAGTCTAAAAATGCTTGGAATTGAATTTGAGCATCTTCATGCATTTCACAACCTAACTTTGCAACTTGACAGCCAATTTTCGCTACAGCATGATTTGAACTTCATTTTATGTTTGAACACATTTATCTTCCTATATATGACTTGTGTACATGACTAGATTGTTCAATATGTGACTAGAATCAAAACTGAGCATCATGATGCTTTTCACTTGTCAAAGCTTGCACTTTGATCACCACTTTTCATGTCAGCCTGTTTTGAGCCATACCTTTTGTTTAAAATCATCCCCATAACATGTTTTCAATGTGTGTAAGTGATTAATTTTGTCAATTTGTGCATAGAAACTGAATTGGTCATCCAACTTGCATTTAAAAGCATCATTTTGCATTTAACTCACCAAATTTCATATCAGCCCTGTTTGAACCATTTTTCTTGCTTGGACACACTTGTTTGTATATATGAGAGATATGTATGTGATTCATATGATCAAAATGTGCTTGAATCTGGTTTTGAACATCCTACTGCATCATCATAATACCAATTTGCAACTCAAAACTCATTCTTCATCACAGTCTGTTTAGGCTCCATCTTTGTGGTCAAAATCATCCATTATCATGTTTACAATGTGTGTATGTGGCTTATTGGATCAAAGTATGCCTAGAACTTGAATTGGACCTCATCATGCCTCATATTCACAACAACTTGCAACTTGAACACATTTTTTCACAACTGTTTGTTTTTTACCTAAATTTGTGTTGGAAATCTTTCATTAGCATTCTTATCAGGTGTGTGTATGTCTCAAATAACCTGAAAATGTTTGGACTTAAAACTGGACATCAACTTGCATTTCACTCATAACAAATTGCAACTTGTACACCATTTTTCACCACAGTCATATCATGCTCAGTTTTTCTGTGTAAATGCAGTCATCAACATATTTTTGATATGTACATATCATTTATTTAACTTGTATGTGCCTAGAATCAGAACTTCATATCATCATGCATCTCAAACACCAAGTTGCAACATGACATGCCATTTTCATTACAATTTGTTGTGAGCTCAACCTAGGTGTTTAGAATCACTCAGTAGCATATTTGTAACATGTGTGTATGTTTGTATTGATTTGAAATTGGCTGGAGTATGAGTTACCTTTCAAAATGCATCATGCTTTCAAAAATGCAAGTGCTATCGGGTTTTGAAATGGAGGAGTAATTTCAAAAATCTAAAAATTCCATCTTGTTCCTCATGAAAATATACATGATTTAGACTAAAATTTCACCCAAATCCATGGAAAATTGAAGAAGTTATGACCAAAACGCAAATCCAAGTTTTATTCATGTTTTGTGCCCAGCCTGTTTTGAATGTTACCCATATATTTTAATGGGGTGGCATTTACAAATGGATGTATAGCCACCCCAGTGGTAACCAACTTGTCACCTAAGCGCCTTTGACCTTGCATGCATGGGTTCGACCCCTGAGGAGGGCAACCCTTTTACCATTTTTTCCATTTATTTTACCAAACTTCAAAAAATCATATCTCCCTCATTTTTTTTTTATCATTTTGCACCCATTCTTTTTGCATTGTGTTTGTTTTTATGTCTTTTTTTATGTAGTATTTTAAAATTCCATGTTTTCCCAATTTTTCATCCATTTTAACCACTGGCAAGTTAAGTACATTTTTGTGATTGTTTCCACATATGCAGATGAATTTCTCTCTTGTTATACTTGAGAATGTCATGATATGTGTTTACATTCATATCTTTAAATGTTAGTCAACATGCTAGGATTTTATTTTTGGTTGTTACCATGTTCATTTTGCTTCCTATGAGGAATTTACTTGAGCTCGATCTGTCGTCACATTTCTTGCTTAATCAGTTGCTTTGATTATCATCAATGCCTATTTTGTGTTTACTTTTAACATGTTCATTCAATGGTTGTCACCATGCTCTTGCCTTCATCATACCTAAAACTTTGATTAAATGTTTTCTTTCCCCAAGTGATGAAGCTTGTTAGCTCTCATCCAAGTTGCCTCCCTTTTCTCCTTCCAAAGGAAAAGTCTTTCCATTGACCCCTGTGTCATGGATAGCTCATTCACCTTTCTCTTGACTTTGTTAAGTCACTTTAACCTTAGTTTAGAAACCATTAGACTTTTCTTTAAGTCTAAGAAACCCACCTGTACTAGGAGTGTTCTTCAACTAGAACCTAGGATGGATTTTGTCAACTCTATGTAAGAATCATTGTCATGATTTCTTACTTCCCCTTTTAAGTATTACAATTTAGATTAGGGAGTTTTTTCAAACTCCACACAAACATTGTCATGTTTGTTCCCCCTTGAACCTTGATCACCATCAAGTGTTCTTTTGTTAGGTGAACTACGATTACTCTGATTCTATCCTAGTTAGGATACGTAGGCAGAAGATGCGATGTCTTTGCGAGTAAACTTAGAAAACCATCTAGGTCTTTACCCATCCCTTATCCTAACCCCAAACCGTAGCACATTTCACAAACTTAGCAAGCAATCAAACAAAAGGTTCCTGTAGAGTACTACAGATGCTTAGGGTGCTAACACCTTCCCTGGGTATAACCAACCCCCGATCCCCGAATCTCTTAGCGTTGTCGTTACATCACGAAAAGGGTTTTTCTTTCTTTAGACCTTTCCTTTGGATAAAATAAAGTTCGGTTGTAAAAGAATTAAGATTCAAGTTAATTCAATAGCTTGATATCCAATTTTCACCGCAACAGCGACGCTTTCATCTTTTCTTGGATCATCTTGATCTTTTCAGTCGTCTCTTGCACAATCTCAGGTCCGAGCACAACACTCTCGCCTGACTCATACCAACACAAAGGAGTCCTACACCTCCTACCATACAAAGCCTCATATGGTGACATTCCGATACTCGAATGGTAACTGTTATTGTAGGTAAACTCACCCAACGGAAATGACTATCCCACGATCCACTTTGATCCAACACATAAGCTCTCAACGAATCCTCTAAAGACTGGATAGTCCTCTCTGTCTGTCCATCCGTCTGCGGATGATAGGCATAACTCAACCTCAACTTAGTACCCAAAGCGTCTGCAAACTCTCCCAAAATCTCGATGCAAATCTCAGATTTCTATCAGAAACGATATTCAATGGTATCTCATACAACTTCATGACTTCCTCAATATACATCTCAGCTAGCTTCAACACAGAATGATTAATCCTCATTGGTAAGAAATGAGCTGATCTAGTCAATCTATCCCAAAATCACCCAATCGAATCATATCCACCTCACAGTCTTCGGAAAACCCGACACAAAATCCATGGAAATGCTATCTAATTTCCACTCTGGGATATTCAACAGTTGCGTCAGACCCAACGGTCTCTGAGGTTCAATCTTCGACCATCTGGTAAGTCTAACCAGCATATACAAACTCAACCACTTCTTTCTTCTTCCCTGACCATCAAAACAATTCCCTCAAATCCGGTCACATCTTCATAGCACCGGGAAGATATTCAATCTACCTCAATGTCCTTTTTCAGTAATACTTTTTTCCCAACTCAGCAATATCTGGAACACAAACTGTATCACGATATCTCATGATACCATTTCCATTAATCCGAAAATCAACTCTTCGACTTTAATCCATCAAATCCACCAATCTGCCAACTTAATTCAGATTTATGACCTTCTTGAATCTCATCAAGAATACCACTAGTAAGCTCCAACATGCTAAGCTTAACTCCATAAGAAGTCTCTTCACAAACCAAACTCATATCACGAAATTACTCAATAAGTCCTAACTCTTTTACCATCAACATCGGTATATGCAAAGAATCCCAAATCAATGCATCAGCTACCACGTCCACTTTACCCGAATGGTAATTCAACCCAAAGCCATCCTCCTTCGGAAGCCCCATGCCAAACGAACACTCAATTTGTGGGTTATGGTGGAAACACGAACCGCACTTTCTGCACTTGCTACAAAATCCAAACATGTTCCATCAATAAATAACTTAATTCCATGCCACTGCTTCACCATCACATAGAGCATTGAAATAGCTTTCCAACGCTTCAAATCGTGCGTCATTCCGAGTTATGGTTCTCCCATTACGATAAAAATACAAAAACAACATTCTTCTGCCCCAAGACATTTCGCCCGACGAACACAGAGGCGAGCGGCCACTTCCTCCTGGAGCTGTTCGCTAGGCGAAGGACCTAGCGAACCTGACAGTCCGAAATTCTATTTTCAACCGTTACATGACTTCCGGGTGTCCGATTTCGATTCCGTAAAAAGCTGTGATCTCGACATTTGACGTACAACAACAATTTCACACTAAGGAGGCCATTCAACACATCTTCAACTTGGAAATATTTAAAGGTTTAATTATACCAATATTGCATTCCACATCTGACTTTCTCTAATAATCACCAGAAGTCACTGTCCACCTTTAATCTACTCGACCTCACAATATGTTGCCTTAACACACACACACACACCAGACACAAGCCTCAAAGCTACTCAATCAATTTAGTTCTTTGACCATCCAAACAGACATATAATATGGAGCTCTCAATATCAGACTAGTTTCTGTAACTAAGTCGATCACAACTCCACTTCACGTTCTGGCTGTATATCACTACCTCGCCAGGAAAGCTTCGAGACAATCACAATTAACTGGCAAACCACCAACTTCTCCACTTTCATCAACACTCACAGTTTCCATCAAAATAAACATCTCGACATCATCCTACACCGACTCACCAAAACAATTCTGAGCATTGAGCTTAAATCAAAACAATTCACTGCTCACGTCACCTAAGCTTGCAAGACACGCTATCCCATCCAACATGACTCCGTCTACTATTAACAACAGATTAAGGCTGATCAGTTCCTCAATTTGTCAATAAACAGCCGAAAATCATGGTGGGGTATAAACCATCTTTAGCAAACTATAAGAGCGTTCAACCATACACTGAGCCGCCACTTCACACTTACAGCGTCCTGGAGAAGCACAACTTCTCCCCCACTTGTTTCATTCCCACTTCTGCAGACAAAGGTTAGGCAACATGTATCGACAGTGTTTTCACACACATGTCGCATACCAGGGAACAAACAACATTAGACAACTTGGTCGGACGGACCCACCAGGCTCTGATACCACTAATGTAACACCCTTTTTCTACCCCAAAAATATCAAGGCAAATAACACAGAAATTAGAGTGAATAAATAAATCTCATTAAAAAGCCACCAAAAGGGCGTACATATCTCAAAGTCATCAAAATAAGTCAATGCTCTGTAACACACGGGTTTTCTCAAAATACATCAATTTGCACAAAGCAGCGGAACTCAAAACATAACTCAAGGTTTTCCTCATAAGGGAAAATAAGTAAAATAACCCACTGATATAAAACCAACTCAAAGAACCCATCCCGATGTTACATATTAGAGTAAGACCCTCTAAGTTAACCATAAAGGCTAACGACTCTAAAACTTCAAAATACTCCTCGATGACATCCACGGCTAAACTGGATCATCTGCACGTTACCCACGTGGAGGTAACATTCAAACAGGTAGGGTGAGTACAACAATTCATAATAATCAATGTATAACAATTAATGCATAAACGGCGTCATATTCATATTCAACACATTCATATCCTTCAATAAGCCTCGAAGGCCACAACGTCATAATTTATACACAAAGGCTCATAAATGCAAATGAAACATAGACTCAATGCATGTGGTACCAATCATCACAGCGCGATGGACACTGGGCCATCAACCCTCCATAGATCCCCATCAATGGAATCAGAGCACATCAAAATACTTCACATACACACAGTGGGATTGAAGCCAAAGCAATCGAGGTCCTGAACCGAAGTCCGGATGCACATGAATTCATGATGCACATGTCACAATAATCCTCATAAGAATAACATAGGTGCATCATCATTCATCATATTCATCACATTCATCATCATCAATGTTATAGCTCATCATCATAATCATCATCATACATCATGTCATCACAACACATTATAACGCTCATCCTCACACCTCATTTCGTCATATCATTCATCATAATAATTAACCTCACACGTCATGTCATCATATAATTCATCAATACAATTATCATCACATAAATCATCATATCTCATGTTATCACATAATTTGTCATAATAATAATCATCATCTCATAAATCATCATATCTCATGTTATCACATAATTCGTCATAATAATAACCATCATCACATAAATCATCATATAATCACGTCCAAATCACATATTAGCTCATAGTCATCCTCGTATTAGCCCATCCTATTGTTGTGGTGAGAATCGTGATACCAAGCTATTGATTAACTTGAATCTTAATTCTTAAATTCACAACTGGACTTTAATTTATCCAAAAAGGAAAGGTTTAAAGAAATAAAAACCTATAAAAATGCAAAGCAAAAAGCAAGGCCTAAAGCTAAGCAAAGAGAGATCTAAAGGTTCGGGGGTTGGTTATGCCTAGGGTAGGTATTTCACATCCTAAACATCTGTAGTACTCTACAGGAATCTCTTGTTAATATTTGTGTTTGCTAAAGTTTGCTTGCTAAAGAGAAAGTGCTAAGGGTAAAGATAAAGTATAAAGTATGTACAAAGTTTGCTCGCCAAGAAATCGCATCTCGTGCCTACGTATCCTGACGGGAATGGAATCAGAGCAACCGTAGTTTCCCTAGTTAGGGTAAGGAATTCTTGACCGTGGTCAAAGTTCCAGAGGGATGCAAGCACTCATAAGGAAGTACTTACATGTAGTTCGGCGACTCATGAATCTATGTTGAGATTGTTATGGTAGAGGATGTCCACGGCGGGACGCTAAATATGAGTACAGAGACTCAAATCCTAAGGTTAGGATAAAGGTTAAAGGTGTATGTATGTCCATAGCGGGACGCTAAAGGTGAGTACGGCGACTCAAATCCTAAGGTTAGGATAAAGGAGTAAAGGATGTCCACGGCGGGACGCTAAAGGTGAGTACGGTGACTCAAATCTTAAGGTTAGGATAAAGGGGTAAATGAAGGATATCATACGTAAACCAACAATGTCACACAATGTAAACAGAAGGCTCAAAACCTCAAGGGGATAATCAACGCTTTAAAAGGTGAATCGTTTAAACGCGTACAAATAAAGTTGAATTTCAAACTTAAATGTTCAAGGAAACCAAAAATCCAAGTTCAAGTCTTCCTCGAATAAAACTCAAAGAAGAATAAAGTCCAAAGTTTTGAAAATGAAGGAATGAGAAATAGGAGGGTACAAAAACCTAAAATGAATTACAATTTTCCCATAATGAAAAGTGTTTCTAAAATAATAATTTTAGAATTCTTTAATCATCATATGAAAATACACATTAAAACAAGAATTTGGAAAAAAAGAACCACTTAAAAAAGAGTAAAAATGAAGAAGTTATGGAAATTTGAAATTTAAATGGAATAAAATAAAATAAAATAAAACAAGTGCTAAAAATAAGGAAATGCCTCACCCAAGGCTTGAACCCAAAACCTTGGGGTCATAGGCTTAAAATAATGCCAACCCAACCATCATGCGCATGTGAGACTGAATGGAAAAAAGAAGATAAAATATTAAAAACTTGAAAAATCACAAAATTTAATAAAAAAAGTGGCCTCGCTGAGGCTCGAACAGATGTCATTGGCATTACAAGATACTTAAAGTCAAGGCGTTAACCACTTGGGTGGCGATACATCCAATGTATCAAGCCACCCCAATAAAACATATACCAAAATGGCGCATATTTTTCTGGGCAAGGCAAAGTAAGAACAAGGCAAGAATGTGAAAACTTCTCCAAAACAGTTTGATCCCAAAACCCTTAATACTTAACCAAATTCAATGAAATTTAAACCAAAGTTGATTGTTTTTTCATGAGGACTATGATGGTGCAATCTATTTTTCCAAATGATGCCTAAAAAATGAAATTCAAAGGAAAGTGCAATAGAAGCTTGAAATGCATTTTGAAACTTTAATGATCAAAACTGATGAGTTTAGAGCAAATAAGGGTCTGAGCAAATTTCAAATCCATTTCTCATGGATAAATCCAAAGAAAACAACCAGTTTCTGTCATGATTTAGAAAATTGTCATCAAGTTGCAAATTGGTGAAATGCCTTTAAAAGACCATGTAGTATCAATGCACAATGATGGCAAACAAATCTCAATCCCAAATGCCAACAGTCATGCACTCACTATGTACCAATGCAGCAGCTAAAAAAGAACATGCCAACAGAGATTGATCCAAAATCAAGATACTGAGCTGACTGAATTGGTGAACTTGTGCAGAATGTACATCAAGAAACTTAACCAAACCTGCTATGAGTTTAAACCATATGAACCTCAAAAGGCCAAAGTGAATTCTGATGAGAATTCCAGGCAGAGAAACTCTCAACAGGTGGTGGATAGTCAGCTCATATGAGAGGCCAATGATCAAACTCTTATCATGACAAATGAGTTAGTTGTAAAACAAAAGATGTATTATGCAAACAGTGAATGGTGCATAGGTTGGACAGTCTCAAACCCAATCATGGACAGGAGCAGTAAGTTCTAGGCAATTCATCCACCGATGAATTCCACTTACAGTTCCAAAAGCAACAACAGAAAGTTTAATCAAAAGACATTAGAATGAGAAATTGGCATATGAGTTGCAATAAAGAGCATGAATAAACCAAAATAAAGTAATCACAAAGGGTTAAGTTCAAAGGCCAAACACAGGCCTGCTTCAGTTCTAAAACCTGCTGCTTATGATGATTTTGAAGAAAACAGATCTCAAACTCTACTGAGGCAAAATATGACCTTGTGAATAACAATCCAAACTCATGCTTTGTAAAAGGAGACCTTAACAACAGTAGTGGTTTCGACACATTTTGAAATTGAAATAGGTAATTCTAATTCAATTTGTTAGCAAAAGACTAAGCATTGTGACCTATGATGCTAACAAGCAATTCATGACAGGAAATTAAACATGACTCACCAGTCAAGGTAATACACAAATCCACACATACATGTTTAAAACATTTGAAAGCTTGCACATGCTCCACATACATAGTATATGAGGTTTAGACATCAAAATGTCTTGAAAACATGGTGGAAGGGAAAATGACCAATGAAACTGCAACTGTTATTCATGTTTGTCAAGACAAAAATCGAGAAAATCTGGCCAGATAAGCAGACATATTTTGATCAGGGTTGTCAAGTCATGGCAGACTTACTTATGGCACAAGATATGATAAAACAAAACATACAAGACCTAAATATGTTCAAAACAGTTGGGTGCAGAACAAAGGCATGTGAGTTGTAACATGAGTTGGTCACCATATGAATTTTGAAAAGCCAAAGTAAATTTTGATGAGGAGTTTAGTGTTGATAATCATAATGCAAGCAATAAGATATGAAGGCTGGAAAGCCTAATCTCAAACATAGAAATAGCAGCATATTTTTTGGTATCTCAACCAACATCTTAACCTATGCGCAATGAGTTTCAAGCTATATGAATTTGAAAAGCGAAAGGAAGCTCCAGAGATGAAATCAGGTTGACAAACTCTCCAGCAAGTGGAAGATGGTGAGCATTGATAATTGAGAAAAACATAGGTGCAAGCAGTGAATTGTGTACAAGTTAGACAGTTGACTCCAACATGGAAAACAACAACCAGTTCTTGGTATTTCATCCATTGATGAATTCCAAACATGGTGTTTTGACAGGGATGGAGTCATAACAATGATTTAAGAAAAGCAAAAAAATCAAAGCACAGATCAAAGCCAAATGTGGTTTCAAGAAGACTAATGAGCTTTGTTATTGCAAAATGCAAGAGAGAACCAATGACAGTCCAAGGTCTTGTACTACTAATAGCTAGTTTGTCTTGGTATTTCAATCAATATTTATTGATGAATTCCAATTACAACTCAACAAAACTAAAAAAAAGGTCTTGTGATGTAAAAACTGAAGGTGAGAAAATACTTAGAAGGGGGGGCGGGGTTGAATAAGGATTTAGAAAATATTATGGCAATAATAACACAAAGATTTTTATCCTGGTTCGTTGAACTCTACTAATCCAGTCCATCCTATCAAGAGTGATTTGCCTTTCTCCATAAGGACTTAATCCACTATAATCAAATTGATTACAATATCAACCACTAAGAACAACTGTCTTAGTCTTCTCAAGAACTACTGACCACAACTTGGTCTTCTCAAGGAACTTTTACAATCAAATGTAAACTAAACAAGTCTTTAAATGCTTCTAAGAAAGCTATATCACAACTGTGATTTACACTTAAGTTTAAGAACGTATGAAACTATTCAATCAAAGAATAATAATTTGTATGAGAGCTTTGAGAGAGTTTTCAATGAATTTGTCAAAATACGTCAATGTTCGTCAATTGAAGAAAGTTGTTGAAGGCTTTCTTTTATAGACTTAGAAGTCCAAGATGCTGCAAGCTTGAAGACCGTGTACTGCAAAGTAGCTGTAGCCTTTTGTCTTCATATGACTTGACCTTTCCCAGAATTAGAACGTTCAGAGAAATCCTTTTTGCCTGAGTTCTTGTGTCTAGCATAAAATAGGAAAGAGTCGTTTGGCATAACCAACGGATATAACTTTGAATAATCTTCTTCAACAAGTTTCTATTTCACAGCAATCAACATCAGAGCCTTGAGTGATCAGATTCGTTGATGTCATCAGAGTTTGCTGTATCAGAGTATTGCAGCAATTGTGCTTCAGCGTGAGATTGATCAGAGCAGGGTTTGGAGATCAGATTCTCAGTACATGCAGCGAACAGTACTATCAGAGTCTTCTGAAAAACAATGCCTGAAACTCTTCATACAAAGTCTTCAGTCTACGCTTCAGGTGCTTCTGTAGATTCTGCTTCAGAGTCTTCTGTAGGCAGCGCTCAGAGTCTTCTGTAGGGATGCTTCTGACGCTCAGAGCCTTGCGTAGTTCAATGTTCAGATCATTTTTGCTTTCATAAGGATATTAAATTTAATATCTACAACAAAAATACTTGAACATATTTAGAGTATATAATTTCTTAATACAAAATTTCATTAGTGTTATCATCAAAACATAGAGATATAACTAAGAACCAATCCGTGTTCTAACAATCTCCCCCTTTTTGATGATGACAAAAACATAGGAAATTTTGTTCAATAAAGAGATAAATATAACTCCCCCTGAGATTATGAATCTCCCCCTGAATTGAATACTAAGAAAGAATAGAAACTTCCCTTTTTGCATGAGTATTCTTTTCAGAATCAGAGCCTGAATTGTTAAACCTTGATATGGGGATCTCAGAGTTACTTTAATGAATTTTGTCAGATTTATCATTATAGTTCTGAAAGACTAAAAAATCATGTTAGTTGTGATTTGATATGTCTGAATTCCATTCAGGTAAAGTTAATTTGAACATTCAAAATTTCATTTTCTCCCCCTTTTTTGTCATAATCAAAAAGAAACTATTAAAGACAAATAAAAGGAAACAGAGAGAAAAGATACAATCATATAGAGAAAACATTCAGATTCATTCATTCAAATATTCAGAAAAGAAAACATCAAATGAGAAATTCAAAACAAGTGCTCAAACATCAGATAAAGAAAACATAAATCTAAGATTGTTTGGAGAGAAGCATCTTCAGAAGGTGGGTGATCTCAGAAGAAGATTCTTCTTGCTTGGACATCCATTTCTCAATGTTGTCAGTCTTCTGAACTTGTCTTGCCATCCAGGACTTTATCTCAGATTGACCAGCTTCCAGCACAACAATCTTATCTTCTAAGTCTGGGTTCTCTTTCTTAATCTCTGAAGAAGTAGACGGAGCAGATTCTGATGCAGGAGTAGGAGCAGAGTCAATATCCATTGGAGTTGCAGATTCTAGAAGCACAAATTCAGATGATTTGTCCATAATCATCGGAGCTAAAGGATTGTCTTCCAGAATGACTTCAGAAGCAGATCCTTCAACAGTAGCAGACACTCCAGAAGATGAAGGTGCATCCTCAAGAAGCAATGTAGGAGATCTGGTAACATTCCAAAGCATTATTCTGGTAAGCTCAGCGAATCTGATCTTCGTATCATCAGAGCAGACACTCTTCAGATTTGAGGCAATATTGTTGAATCTGGAAATGAACTTATCCCAGCATTCTTCAGAAGCTGCTGGATTAATGCTTGAGATACATTCCTCTTGAATATAATTCAAACTCATCCTTATTTCCTTCTTGAAACTAGCAAATAAGGCATCAACATCTAATCTGGATTTGGGTTTAAGGTAGGCTTCCAGAGGTGTTGGTTTGGGTTGTTCTGGTGAAGGTGGTATGGTGAAAGTTGGAATGATGAACAGAGGACGAGGATAAGAGGGAAAAGAGGGGTGTTCAGATGATGAAGTGACAGTTGTGAATCTGGATGATGATGAAGTGGGAAACATAAATGGTTTGAAACTTGATGCAGAGGGAATGACATCAAAAGGTGTAGAGGTGTATGGGTTAAAAACAGAGTTTTGAGATAACAGAGGTTCTGAAGGAATGATATCTAGTGGTTGTGTAAGATAGGTTTGAAGAACAGATGGAAGGATTGTTGAAGATACAGGTTTATATGGAGTGGTAGGGTCAGATGCTTCTATTCTGGTTTAGACCAAAAGGAAGGGGATTAGAGGGATAAGGTTTGGAAGAAGTAACAAGTACAAACTCAGAAGTTCTGGGTTCATAGCCTCGGAGAGAGGGTGGTGAATAAACTTCTGGTGGCAGGTCAGATTCAGATGAATCAGATGATTGTGATGAATGGCATGATGTGGAAGAGAGTTCAACTAAAGTAGTCAAAGGATAAATATCTAGGACTACAGAATCAGGTATACAAGGTTCAGATGGTTGACAGATTCTAGTTGTGGTTGTTGTTGTTCAGGTTCTTGTGGAGTTGGTTCTGGTTTTGCCGGTGTTGGTTCTTGTGGAATAGAAGTTTGTGGTTCTGGTGGGGGAATTTCAGATGATTGAGGTGCAGGAGTTTGTTTGTCAGATGGTTTAGAAGGTTTTGGATCAGATGTATACTTTTCAGATGGAGTTACTAGAGGTTTCTTAGGTTTAGAAACACGAGGAGGAGAAGGTGAAGGTGATGGTATAGGTTCATGAAGAGTTTGATCAGATGTTAATACCTCTTTTACAGTTTCCAGAATCTCGTCTAGACTTACCTCTGGAGGATTGATCTCTTGCCTCTTGACCTTCTTAGGCTTGATAGTAGCAGCTTCACTATTAGCCTTCCTCTTGGGTTTAGAAGGTTCTTCTGCATCAACCTTTTGCTTCTTCTTATGTCTGGCCTCATAAAGATCTGGAGCAGGTTCACCTGCCTTCTGAACCAGATTTGCTGGCAGAGGAATTCCTTCATTCAGACACGAAGTAATGTAATCCAGAACAATCTCCCTTGGTTCATTATGAAAGAACATAGGAAAATTTGCAACTGGAACTCTTCTTTAAGTGACCTCTTCAGAGTTGAATTTCTTTGGAGCAGAAGTAACTTCTTCTACAACTTTCATCCTCTGAAGGATCTTCCCGTTTAGAGGTTTTCCAACTATAAAGGCTAATTCTTCCTTCATTCCAGCTTCAACCAGATGACCAACAAGACCATTCTCAGTCAGAATATCTGAGATAAGTCTTCCCATTAGAATCCAGTTTCTAAGCTTCTGGTGTTTGGTTCTGACCTCTTCCCTTGACTGTTTAACATGTGTCCGCAGATGATTAAACAGAAGATATGGCAGATCCACCTTGGTACTCTGACTCAGACAATACATAAAGTATAGCTGATCAGTGTTAACATAATATGGAGAATTGGAAGATTTTCTGTGATGAATGCAGCTCAAGAAAATCTTGGCCCAGATCCTGTAAACTGGCTTCAGATCCTTAACCTTGTTAGAAGCTACTCCAGATAGCAAACTTCTCTATATACTTTAGTCATGTCCACACGCCCAGATGGTAGATTAGTCACTCCATCAGTCTCCTCATATCCTATGAGGTTCCTTATCAGATCTTCAGTAATGATAATTTCTTTGCCCAGAACAAATGAAACTATGAATTTAGGGCAACAAGAAGCATGTATCCAGAATTCCTTTACCAGACGAGGGTAAACTGGTCCAATTAGCCTGTCAAAGAACTTAGTCCAACACTGTGCATCAACAATGGGACGAAGGTCATACCCATTTTCTGCAAACGATTCAAAATTGACAATGGACTCACATAAAACTTCCAAATTGTCAACAGGTGTGAGTAGTGTTCTCATTGGTTCCTTAAATGCAACAACACCCATGTTTGATGAAGAAACAACAGCCATTGAAGATTGGAACTGAGTTGAGGTTGAAGATGAAGTAGCCATGGAATTTCTTGAAGTTTTAGGGTTTCTGAGATGTTTGGGTTTGAGAGAGAGATGGAAGCAATGAACCAAGAAGAAATGCATACAATGTGTATGTGAGAGTGAAAAATGTGAAGTGTGTAAAATTGTGGCATTTATAGAAGAAATTTAGGGCAAACAAAAGGTCACACGATCAGCACGCTTGCAATTAGCATTTAATGAAAAGAATATAATCATTTCAAAGCATTAACGGTTCTGACAATTGGGGGGAAAAACAAGAAACCAAATATTCAAACTTTACCTCATACGTCTTTTCAGTATGGTGCACTCCATCTTTTCAGATTCTGAGTTACACGTGTTTGCTTGCATGTGCTTCTGAAAACTCTTTGAGAAATGAAACGTTAACCAACGTTCAGATCCTCTGAGACTTGTTAGTTCAGATACACATAGAAATAATAATTGAAGAAATTAAATAAATGACAGATGAAATACATTAGAGTTTAAACATTTTGCATATGAGAAAGTTGCTTCTGATAAATATTATTCTGGACAGAATTCCATACCAATATTTTTCAGAATAAACTTAAACCTATCTTCAGCAAGGGGTTTTGTGAAAATATCAGCCCATTGATGATCTGTATCAACAAAGTCTAAGTTTATAATACCCTTCTGAACATAGTCTCTAATGAAGTGATGTTTAATTTTTATATGCTTAGCTTTAGAGTGTAAAATAGGGTTTTTAGATAAGCATATAGTAGAAGTATTATCACAGAATATAGAAATATTACTCTTAAAGATTTGATAGTCTTCTAGCTGACTTCTCATCCAGAGCATCTGTATGCTACATCCAGCAGCAGCAATATATTCTGCTTCTGTAGTTGATAGAGCAATTGTAGGTTGTTTCTTGCTGTACCATGAGATTAAATTACTTCCTAGAAATTGGCAACTTCCAGAAGTACTTTTTCTTTCAACTCTGTCTCCAACGTAATCAGCATCACAAAATCCAACTAGTTTAAACTCATCAGATTTTCTGTAACACAAACCCACATTAGAAGTACCTTTCAGATACCTTAGAATCCTCTTAACAGCTGTTAAGTGTGATTCTCTAGGATCTGATTGGAATCTTGCACACAAGCATACACTGAATAAAATGTCAGGTCTAGAAGCAGTTAAGTATAGAAGAGATCCAATCATACCTCTGTAGAGTTTCTGATCTACTTTCTTACTTACCTCTTCCTTACCAAGAGTGCTTGTTGGATGCATAGGAGTCTTTGCCATCTTACTATCAGTCATGTTGAACTTCTTCAGAAGCTCTTTTACATATTTAGTATGATGAATGTAAGTTCAATCTGGAGTCTGGTTGACTTGAATTCCCATAAAGAATCTCAATTCTCCCATCATGCTCATCTCAAATTCAACCTGCATACATTGAGCAAACTCCTTTCCCAGCGTAACATTGGTAGATCCAAATATAATATCATCTACATATATTTGACAAATTAACAGATCTTTCTTAAATGTTTTACAGAAGAGAGTTGTGTCCACTTTGCCTCTGATAAAATTTTTCTCCAGAAGAAAATTACTTAATCTTTCATACCAAGCTCTGGGAGCTTGTTTTAAACCATAAAGAGATTTCTTAAGTTTAAAAACATGTACTGGAAATTTATCACTTTCAAAACCAGGAGGTTGGTGAACATAAACTTCCTCTTCTATAATCCCATTTAAGAAGGCACTCTTAACATCCATCTGATATAGAGTGATGTTATTTTGTATAGCAAAAGAAATGAGTAAACGAATAGACTCTAACCTAGCCACATGAGCATAAGTCTCTGTGTAATCAATTCCTTCTTGCTGGCTATAACCTTGAGAAACAAGCCTTGCTTTGTTTCTTTCAACTTCTCCTTTTTCATTCAACTTGTTTCTGAAGACCCATTTAGTTCCAATAATGTTGAATCCTTTTGGTCTTGAAACCAAATCCCAAACGTCATTTCTTGTGAACTGATTGAGCTCTTCTTGCATGGCAATTATCTAGTCATTGTCTTGCAGAGCTTCATCCACAGAAGTTGGTTCAATAACTGACACTAAACTAAATAATGACGCTTCAGATGATCTGAGGTAGGATCTTGTTCTTATAGGGTCATCCTTCTTTCCAATTATTACATCCTCTGGGTGAGAGGCCTTGATTCTGGAAGATAATCCTCTAACATTTGATTTTTCAGAGATATTCAAGTTGTTCATTTGAGAAGCTAAAGGAGTTGCATCTGGCGTTGCTTCTGGCTCTTTCACTTGAACCTTTTCTGCCTCTGAGCCTTCAAAGTCTGTGAGAATTACTTCTCTATCTGGAGAATTTTCAAACTGCTTTGGCTTTTGAATGCCAAGCTTATCATCAAATCTAACATGTATAGATTCCTCCACAATCTGTTTTTCAGTATTGTATACTCTGTAGCCTTTAGAGCGTTCAGAATACCCAAGCATGAAACACTTATGTGCTTTAGAATCAAACTTGTTTAGATTCTGTTTAGTGCTCAACATATAACATATACATCCAAAAGGATGAAAATAAGAAATGTTGGGCTTTCTGTTCCTCCACAATTCATAGGGAGTCTTTTCCAGAAGAGGTCTTACAAACACTCTGTTCTGAATATAACAAGCTGTGTTTATTGCTTCTGCCCAAAAATGCTTTGCCAGATTAGTCTCGTTGATCATGGTTCTGGACATTTCTTGCAAAGTTCTATTTTTCCTCTTTACAACTCCATTCTATTTTGGAGTTCTAGGGCAAGAGAAATCATGAGCAATGCCATTTTTATTAAAATATTTTTCAAAATATTTGTTTTCAAATTCGCCACCATGATCACTTCTGACTTTAACAATTTTAAAATCTTTTTCATTCTGGACTTGTTTGCAGAAGTCAAAGAACACAGAATGTGACTCGTCCTTGTGTTTTTGGAATTTCACCCATGTCCATCTGCTATAGTCATCAACAATGACTAATCCATACTTCTTGCCTCTGATGGATGCAGTTTTCACTGGTCCAAATAGATCAATGTGAAGTAACTCTAATGGTCTTGAAGTTGAAACAACATTCTTAGTTTTAAAAGAAGATTTTGAAGATTTTCCTTTTTGACATGCTTCACAAAGAGCATCTGAGTTGAACTTCAACTTAGGAAGTCCTCTGACCAGATTAAGTTTATTAATCTGAGATATACGTCTCATATTAATATGACCAATCTTCTGTGCCAGACCCATTGCTCATCATTAACAAACATAAGGCATTTAACATTTTGAACCTTAAGTTCTGAAAGATTGATTTTATAAATGTTGTTCTTCCTCTTTCCATTAAATAGGATTGAGCCATTCTTCTGACTAACAGCTTTGCAACATTTTTGATTAAAGATTATGTCATAACCATTGTCACTTAATTGACTTATGGACAATAGATTATGCTTTAATCCTTCTACAAGTAAAACATTAGATATAGAGGGAAGGTTACCATTGCCAATAGTACCAGAGCCAATAATCTTGCCCTTCTGATTTCCTCCAAACTTGATGTCTCCTTCAGATTTAAGCTCCAGGCTTTGGAATATAAACCTTTCTCCTGTTATGTGACGTGAGCAGCCAGAGTCCAGGTACCACGATTGGCGTCTTGACTTTGTTGCTAAATACGTCTGCAACAGGTATTATCTTATCCTTAGGTACCCAAATCTTTTTGGGTCCTTTTGGGTTAGTTGCCTTAAAAGTTTGTCTGAACTTCTGTCTTTTTACAACAGGTTTGTTCTGACTAACTTTTGGTTTAAACACAGGAACGTTCTGATCAGAACATGTGTGTTTAATATCATTCAGATGACCAAACTTAAAATGAGAATATAAGGGAGTCTTCTTAATGATAAGTTTATCAACAGGCGTTGGATTTAAATCCTTTCCAGAGGAAGATTCATATCCAATGCCTTTCCTGTTGTTTCTGCTAACTCCATAGATCATTGAAGCCATCTTGCTTCTATCTATGCTTTTAGCCAGAAACTTCTGAAAACTGTAGTCATATTCTTCTAAAATATTTTTGCACTTTGACTTAGTTTCAGATTTAGAGTCTTGTTGAGCTTTTTCAAAATTGTTTTTCATTTTCAAATTGTTTTCTTTGAGCTCATCAACTTCTGACTTTAACAGACTATTCTCATATTCAAGATTGCATTTAAGCTTCTTGCATTTGAGCTTAATCTGGTTATAGTTTTTCAGGACTTCTGATAAAACCTTAATAAGTTCTTCCCTAGAGAGATCAAAAAGTACCTCTTCTGAGTCAGATTCAGAATCAGATTCAGATCCAGATGATCCTTCATCCTGATCTTCTACTCCAGCCATCAGTGCCATGTTGGCACATTCTTCTTCTGACTCTGATGAAGATTCAGATGCATCTAAATCATCCCATGTAGCCATCAGAACTTTCTTTTTATGCTCAGGCTTCCTTCTTGGCTTCTCCTTCTGAAGCTTTGGGCATTCATTTTTGTAGTGCCCAAGTTCCTTGCATTCATAGCAAACAACCTCCTTTTTTCCAGATCTTTTGTGTCCAGAGGACTCTTTGCATTGATTTGGCTTCTTGAAGTTCTTGAACTTCCTCTGTTTATGCTTCCAGAGTTTGTTGATCCTTCTGGACAGCAGGGACAATTCATCTTCTTCTTCAGAAGAAGACTCTTTAGAACTTTCTTCTAACACCTGCAACGCTTTAACAGATTTGTTAGATTTTAAAGCAATTGACTTACCTTTCTTTTGAGGCTCGTCTTCTTCAAGTTCAATCTCATGGCTCCTCAGAAAGCTGATCAGTTCTTCCAATGTGATCTTGTTCAGATCCTTTGCTAGCTTCAGAGCAGTGACCATGGGTCTCCATCTGATTGGCAAGCTTCTGATGATCTTCTTCACATGATCAGCAGTTGAATAGCCTTTGTCCAGCACTTTTAATCCAGCTGTGAGGATCTGGAATCTAGAGAACATAGCTTCTATAGATTCAGATTCTTCCATTTTAAAGGCTTCATATTTCTGGATCAGCGTCAGAGCCTTGGTCTCTTTAATTTGTGAGTTCCCTTCATGAGTCATCTTCAAAGACTCAAACAAATAAAATGTTGTTTCTCTGTTGGTAATCTTCTCATACTAAGTATGAGATATAGCATTTAATAAGATTGTTCTTGCTTTGTGATGATTTCTGAACTCCTTCTTCTGGGGTTCAGTCATAGATTTTCTATCAATTTTCTTGCCATCCCCATCAGTGGGGTGAACATAACCATCAATGACTAAGTCCCATAGATCAACATCATAACCAAGGAAGAAACTCTCTATTCTGTCCTTCCAATAGTCGAACTTCTCCCCATCAAACATAGGGGGTTTTGTGCTAATTCTATCCCTTTCTTTATATCTGTTGTTGTTGTTGGATGTTGAAGCTTCAGCCATAATATCAACCAAGAAATATATCAAGAGTTTTCTCAACTGGATATTTTCTGTTCACGGTGAAGTGATAGCACACACAGAACCGGAGCTCTGATGCCAACTGAAGGTGAGAAAATACTTAGAAGGGGGGGGGGGGGGGGTTGAATAAGGATTTAGAAAATATTATGGCAATAATAACACAAAGATTTTTATCCTAGTTCTTTGAACTCAACTAATCCAGTCCACCCTATCAAGAGTGATTTGCCTTTCTCCACAAGGACTTAATCCACTATAATCAAACTGATTACAATATCAACCACTAAGAACAACTGTCTTATTCTTCTCAAGAACTACTGACCACAACTTGGTCTTCTCAAGGAACTTTTACAATCAAATGTAAACTAAACAAGTGTTTAAATTCTTCTCAGAAAGTTATATCACAACTGTGATTTACACTTAAGTTTAAGAACGTATGAAACTATTCAATCAAAGAATAATAATTTGTATGAGAGCTTTGAGAGAGTTTTCAATGAATTTGTTAAAATACGTCAATGTTCGTCAACTGAAGAAAGTTGTTGAAGGCTTTCTTTTATAGACTTAGAAGTACAAGATGTTGCAAGCTTGAAGACCGTGTACTGCAAAGTAGTTGTAGCCTTTTGTCTTCACATGACTTGACCTTTCCCAGAATTAGAACGTTCAGAGAATCCTTTTTGCCTGAGTTCTTGTGTCTAGCATAAAAGAGGAAAGAGTCGTTTGGCATAACCAACATATATAACTTAGAATAATCTCCTTCAACAAGTTTCTATTTCACAGCAATCAACATCAGAGCCTTGAGTGATCAGAGTCGTTGATGTCATCAGAGTTTGTTGTATCAGAGTATTGCAGCAAGTGTGCTTCAGCGTGAGATTGATCAGAGCAGAGTTTGGAGATCAGATTCTCAGTACATGCAGCGAACAGTACTATCAGAGTCTTCTGAAAAACAATGCCTGAAACTCTTCATACAAAGTCTTCAGTCTACGCTTCAGATGCTTCTGTAGCTTCTGCTTCAGAGTCTTCTGTAGGCAGCGCTCAGAGTCTTCTATAGGGATGCTTCTGATGCTCAGAGCCTTGCGTAGTTCAATGTTAAGATCATTTTTGCTTTCAGAAGGAAATTAAATTTAATATCTGCAACAAAAATACTTGAACATATTTAGAGTATATAATTTCTTAATAAAAAATTTCATTAGTGTTATCATCAAAACATAGAGATATAACTAAGAACTAATATGTGTTCTAACAAAAACATGATTAAGGAGGCTTTAGTTGAAAAACAGAAATAAAAGCCTTTCTTAATCCAAACTATAGCAGGCTAAGAACTTCAAACCACATGAATGGTTACAGACCAAACTAAAATCTGCTGTTGTCAAAGACTGACAAACCTCAAAGCAGAAGTTGGCAACTAGCTTTTGGTGTTTCAATCAATGTCCATTGGTGAATTCCAACCATAGCTCTAACAACATGTTAAAAACAAGGTAAAAGTAAACCAAACAAAAGTGTTCTTGCTAACAGATACAAACACATATATTGATCACCATCCTCAGTTTCAAACAGAACTCCTCAACTGAGAATCACATCATGACCAAACTTTTAATGATGAGAAACTAGAAGGAAGACAAACCACCAGTTACAGTGAGCTGACAAACTTAAACCTCAAGGACAACAGCAAGACAAAACTCAAACCATGATGAATTGGTTCAGCAGTAAGGCATTATGCCTTAAACTAATGTCCTCCTCAAGACCAACCGGCAAATACAACCCTAATGTGGCACTGTTAATCATCATAGGCCAATGTGTCTTTCAACAAACCTTGTGAATCATTTCAACATAACTATGTCAAACAAACTAAATCCTAGCACAGGACCCTAAGGACAACCACACACCAATCCAATAAAAGACATGCCCAATGCAAAAATTCTAAATAAGTTAAACAGATTCAGATAGGAGCAAGCCAAGGATAAACAACAATTTTAAACATGCCCTCAAGGGTTGACACAATTTTTTGACTGCAATCCCTCTAATGACAAAAACTACTTCAGGCTAACTAATATAACAAAAACCTAGCATTTAAACTAAATCCTAACAACAACTAACATGACAATGTACAAACCAATCTCAACCACAAAACAATATATGGCAATGCATACTAGTGAATGAGTTCAAAATAACACACCTCTTGTAGTCCTCACTGTGCTAGCAGCCAAGAAAACCAGAGATCCTTCCCTTTTGAGCAAGCTTGTGATGTTACTTCCTTTTGAAGAAAAGTGCAATCTTGTGGACAGTTTGAGAAAATGAGATTCTTGCTGTTGTTTGAAACTAGGAACAACTAATACCTCATAAATATGGAGTGTCTAAAGTGTCAAAATGATGAAAAATGACTTGTGTGGTGATTTGGCTTGAAATGTGCATAAAAGTCAAACTATGGTGTGTAAACAGTTGACTTTTTTATCCATGTATTTTTTGAGGAAACCAATGGTGGGAATAGCTTCTGAGGGTCATTTTAAGGGTGTGTATATGGTTTTTGAAGTGTTTTTGGATTGGAAACAAGAACTGGTGTGAAAAATGCAAAGTGACACTTTTTGGTGTTTTTTGTGAAGTTTCTTTACTTTCAAGCAAAGGGAGGAAGAAAGAGAGCTATGTATTTGTGATATTCTTGATAGCTCTAGTGTCCAAAATAGAGCGGGAGGAAACCTCTATTTATAGGCCATGAAGGGGTTTGGGCAGGTTTGGATTTGTGGTTTGCAAGTTGGATTTTGGATGGAAGATTTTAGCAAATCCAAGTATAATTGATTTCTGCAGATGAGGCTTGTTTCCAAGGTGTTTAGTCCCCTAAAAACAACCAACATTGAGTTTTGAGAAGTGACTAAAGAGTGAGCAAGGACAACCTACCTGCTGCAGCCACCAAACACTCTCTCTCATGTGTAACTTTTGCATTTTTTCTTATTAAACTAATGTGTCTTGTCAAGAACTTGAGATTTGCTTGGATTCTTGTCTGATCCAGTCCAAATTACACCCTAATACATCTCATTAAAGGTCATTCCATGGTTAGAGATGAATTTCATAGTTGGAAATCAAGTTCATGTTGGGTTTTGGCAAGTTGACAAACTAGTGCACAAGCCCAACTTTCTCACTTCATAACTCTCAGCTCACAAGGGCTATGGAAGATTTCTAGTACTCTTTCGAAAGCCCGCATGGAGCTCTACATCTTTTATGTTTTCATGATCTTAAGATTCCAAGTGGAACTAGGTCAAAAATCCCCTCAAAGTTGGCTGAAAACATGATTTGCAAGGCCAGAAACTTAGAATTTTTCGAAGTGTTTTCTCCCTCTTGTGATGATTTTGGATATAACTCCAAATATATTCATTTTCTGCCCATGGACCACTGTGATACTTTTGTAAGAATTGTCAAGACCTTTCCAACAAGCTTTGAACCACATCATTTGGATGTGTGGTTAGGAAGTTATGGTCTGGCCCCTTTCAAAACCCTAATTCCCGATTTTTGCGATTACTCCTCAATCCTTTATCCAATGGTCATGAAACTTCATGTATAGGTGTAATATGAAATTAGGAACATTTTTGATTCACACGTTGAGGTCAAATTCCTTATAGTTGGAGAGTTTACTTTTTGGTCAACGAAACGATCGATCGATGACTACCGAGTCGCCTGTTGACGTTCTGGGTCTTCTGAGGCCTTGAAACTTCTTGAGGAGAATTGAATAAGTTATATGAGCTTCATGGACCATAATTTCATCATTGTAACACCTTTAAATCAAAAGTCAAACCACAGTTGACTTTTCCTGATCAGAAACCCTAATCGGGGATCCTGAACTACACTGTTTTTAATCTTCGGGTGACAATCTCAAATTGGGCTCATGATTGACCTAATGGAGTATTATTGATGGTGTAGAGACTTTCTTCATGGATAATCAATCCAAGGCATTGACTGATTAAACCGTCGAAACTTCGATTTCCGATTGTACGGAACCCTGGTTCACCTGTAACTTAACAAAGACAAACTTGAAGTAGGTTATGGTTAGATAAAAAATGGAGGTGATCCTAGAATGATGATGAAGATCTAAGGGGTCAAAATTTGGGGTGCAACAGATGCCCCTATTTAAATATCTTCACCGGATGGCAATGAGAGATGATAATCCTCATAGAATCGTAATGAAAGGTATTTAAATATAGCAAACCAGAAATTTTGTCCCTTAGATCCTATGGTATGCAGAAGGACAAATGTTGAAATACAATGACAACTAAATGATGTTTTATGACGCCTGGATGCAAGACAAATACAGACGCACGAGCAAAAATAAAAGAACGGCATAACAATGAGCAACTACTCACTGGGGACCCGGCACACTGGGGAAACAACAAACATCATCCATGAATGGAACTGGATGGAAAAGAGTCACAACATTCAAAATATGAATGAATTAGGTGAGGATAAATCTGGGAAATATAACAAGGACAGATAAACAAACACCAGATACATTCGGAAGAACATCAAATGAACTCTGGAATATACCAGAGATACTCGGAAAAACATCGAATAAACTCCGGAACATATCTAAAGAAGCACATTAAAGACATATATTTTGAAGGTTCATCTGAAACATTTTAGAAGGGTATTTAAATGTACGGGAAAAGGTTTGAAGACATATCTGGAAGAACATCAGATAAGAAACAAAGGAGTTCTGAAAGAAAATCAGAACAAAAGATATATATATATATATCCGGAAAAACATCGGAAAGATTCTGGAAAAACATCAGAATCTAAAGGGAGTATCTGGAAAAACATCAGAACAAAGACTCAAACTGGAAAACATCAGAGAGAGAAACATATCCGAAAAAACATCGGATAGATTCTGGAAAAACATCAGAATCAAGGTAAATATCTGGAAAACCATAAGATAAGTTCTGGAAAAACATCAGAACAAAGACTCAATCTGGAAAAACATCAGAGAGAGAAACATATCCGGAAAAACATCAGATAGATTCTGGAAAACCATCAGATAAGTTCTGGAAAAACATCAAAACAAAGACTCAATCTGGAAAAACATCAGATAGAGAAACATATCCGGAAAAAAATTGGATAGATTTTGGAAAAACATCAGAATCAAGGTAAATATCTGGAAAACCATCAGATAAGTTCTGGAAAAACATCCGAACAAAGACTCAATCTGGAAAAATATCAGATAGAGAAACATATCCGAAAAAACATCAGATAGATTCTAGAAAATCATCAGAATCAAGGTAAATATATGGAAAACCATCAGATAAGTTCTGGAAGAACATCAGAACAAAGACTAAATCTGGAAAAACATCAGAGAGAGACAAACAAAGGTGACATTCAAGAATAGCGTTGGATAAAAGGAAACCAGACATCCAATAATGGCTTTGAATGAAAGGTATAAACATAGTATCTGAGAATAGTATTGGATGTATATAGGAACAGACATATCCGGAAGAACAATCGGATAAGAAATGTCATATCTGGAAAAACATCAGATAGACACGACACAAAAATATGTTTGGTAGGTGCCAATTAAGTTGGACTTTGACCACAAGGTAAGACGTGGATAAAACACGACCTCGGGAGAAATGAAAATAAGGATGAAACACTCATGTTATGCATATGAATATGAATTATGCAGATGATATATGATCAAAATGCAAATGCATACACCGACAACAAGGCTCGACTCTTTTGGTGAGAAGACAAGACTGGAAGACTGATTCCTCAACACAGAGATCACTGCCATTCTTCTTGGGGACTAAAGATGCTACCGCTGAACATATCTCTGCCACACTGGTAAAATGTGTCAAATTGATGATCCTTGAAGGAAGGGCGAAGAGCTTCCTGGGGATTCTTCAAGTAAACTGCCCCAGTTTAGCTGTCTGTTGTAGGTAAACTGATAATTGCTTCATCTTGTTGAAGGTGAAAATGACTGATCCACTGCATGCTTGGAAAACCTGCCCCAGTCTAAGTCTTGAGATATCTTCTGGATAAAACACATTTGAGAAGACATTGCCTTGAACAAATATTGAACCGATTCTTCGACAGGATGTGAAAAGAACTTGCCCCTGATAGGATCACTGACCAAGTTTCTCAACTATTTGAAAATTCCTTGAGAGGAAAGCTAGTTTGCAAACAAAAGTATTCATACAAACATGGTAATGTAAAGTTCATGCAACTTTTGAAATCAAAATCATTCTTGAAAGATGCAAAATAAGTGAGACACTGGTCAGAACACGGTGGTTCAAGATACTTAAAAGTGAAAGGTAAAGCAAAAAGGTATGATGCCAAAACAAATGATCTACAAAGATATTTTGGAGTCATTTTACGCAACCTTGATGTAGTATGCTTTCAAAATAACCTTGTTTCAGTTAGGTCTTTTGAGGGTTGTAACGTGGCCGGGTTCACGGTTTAAGAAACAAAGGATAAAGGCTCAAAGTTTATTTGTGCCCACCCAATCTACGTGATGATCTCCATTCCTATGCTCAGCTAACTCAGAATATGCACTTAGGTTCCTATAGGAATTGCACTGATTATAGCCATGATAATGGTCCAGAAGTCCAAGGACCCTTGAGATGGCAGTCACTGCTTCTTTACAACATTTGGTTATTTTGACATTGAGGACTTTCAGGGTGAAGATTTTAAAGATCTCCCTTTTTTACTATCCCTAACTTTTGCCTGAATTGTTTCTTGCGAAGACTACAGTCAGCGGGATGCCCCAGTTTTACCTAAGTCTCCTTCATAGGTTTTGACTTAGCGGGCTTTTTAATAAATTTTTTTTTGAAAGAAAGTGGCTGCCTGGCTTAATGATTACGGTGAACCATCATCAGCTTTTGGCTTGACAAAACATCTTCGACACTTACTTACTGTGTGCGAAGGAAAATTGTGGTTGCAACCTTTATATGAAGGGTGTATTGCAGGAAAGCACAACCAAGTTAACTGAGAAACTACCCTGCCCCAGGTTAAGATTGCGGTTTTTTTATAAAGAAAGAAACTCTTACTTCTGGGCTCAAAGGGGTTAACGGGGGATTATCTTCCTTATTTCTCCAGTGTTTGGGATTTGAAATAATGCCTTACATCGTCAACAAAGTTTGATTGAAAGCATACTGACAGCAGTTATGGGTATAACATTTTTATCATCCTCCATCAAATATTTGCATATCAAAAGTTTAAACAAAAGGTGTATATTTTTAAAAGATAAAGCATAAAGATGTGAATTTTAGACAAAATGAATTGAATAAAAAGTTGCAATGCTCATTCATTAACATAAAAGTACAAACATAATTTGAAGGCAAACAGCTTAAACAAAATGAAGGAAAGTACAAACAACAAGAAACAAAAAGGCCTACTGACTAAATCAGGACAAGGATGAGCCGTCTTGTCTAAACATTGGCGTTTTAGGAAGGTAACCTGCTAAAGTCAGTCTGAATCTTCACCTTTGATGTACTGGTAAGGGATTGTTCTGGACATTTGGATGACTATCCTTAAAATCAAGGATTCAAGTTCTAATCAACTCACGCACTCTGGCTTTCAGTGCATAACAATGTTCCAAGTCGTGGCCTGAGGCACCCTCATGAAAAGCACAATGGAGATCAGCCCTAAATCCAGCTGGAGGAGGATTAGGAGGAGGTTGCAAAGCCTTTGTAGTGATCAGCCCTTGTTGAACCAGATCAGGATAAAGTTCTGTGTATGTCATGGGAATATGATCAAATTGATTTCTATTTCGATACTGGTTCTGTCCAACAGTTGGACGTTGAGGAGTCTGAGCTGGTCGTGGAGCAGCAGCAGCAGTAACGACAGTAATAGTAGAGTGATTATACCTTGGTTGGAGACTGGGATTTCTCACTTCAACCATGACAGTGTTGGTTTGATCTTCTTTCTTCTTATGGAAGGCCCCAAAGGATTTCTTCGCACCACTTGAAGATTCAGCGACTTTGGAGACTTTACCATTTTTCATTCCTTCTTCTAACCTTTGACCAATAGTCACCAGATCTGTAAAGCTTGAAGATACACTTCCAATCATCTTTTCCCAATAAAGAGGGGACAGAGTATCCATGAACATTCCAGTTAATTCCTTCTCTGCTAGAGGGGGTTTAACCTGGGAAGCTAATTGTCTCCACCGCTGCGCATACTCTTTGAATGACTCTTTCTCATTCTGAGACATATTTTGAATTTGACGGTGATCAGGAGCCATTTCTAAATTGTATTTATATTGCTTCATAAAAGCGTTGGCGAGATCTTGGAAGCAGTGGATGTTGCTATACTCTAAGTTCATATACCATTTGAGAGAAGCACCACTCAAGCTGTCCTGAAAGCAGTGGATGAGCATCTTCTGATTGTTGGTGTAGGCTGCCATCTTTCGGGAGTACATGACCAGATGGGCTCTTGGACATGAGTGACCCTTGTATTTCACGAACTCAGGAGTTTTAAACTTAGCAGGCATAACGAGGCCAGAAACTAAGCACGTGTTGTCTGCATCAACGTTGAAGAGGTCAGTACCTTCGACAACTTTGAGTCTCTTATCTATGTTCTGAAACTGTTCACGGACAATCTCAGGCTCAACAAAATCCTCATGATCTTCTCCTTGAGCACTGGCAGCATGGTAGTCAAAGAAAGGAGTCTCAAAAGGAGTTCGACCATTCTGGGAAACAGTATGGACCACAGGTCTGGCTTCTGTAAAGACGGGGGCTTGAAAAACAGGCCTGACAGTTGAACCGATCATAGCAGTAGATGCAAGGGGTGGAGAGTAGTTGGGAGTTAAACCAAACTCTGGCCAAGTTGAAGGAGGTATTTGAACAAGAGCAGGATCAGCACTTGAAACTTCCTGAAGGACGGTCCTTTGAGATGGCTCTCCTCCAACAATCAATACTTGAAGCATCTCGGTGAGCTTAGTCATGCCTGACTTTAATTCATCGATCTCCATTCGGATTTCTGCGTTGTGTACTTCTTGCTCTGACATCTTGCATCTATAGTTGGCTCTAGTCCGATATCGGTGTCGAGGAATCAGTTTGACGACTCAAAGGCACACTGGAAGATGGAGACAACTGGAGATGAGCGACTGGACAAGTAGAGGTGTGCAACAAACTGTGCAAAGATGCAAATGCAATGCAATGCTATGCAAGACTGGATGCAAAACACACATAACAGGATCAAAGGTTTGAGATCACAGCATGAGGTCTGGGTAAAGAACCAACCACAGGGTATGTACTATGGGTAAAACACCTTCATAACGGGTTCTAACAAAGTTCCCAGAGTCCTCGACCCATCTTTCGGATATTATCGACACACCAACTACTTGGAAATCAACAATATTCTCATGAGAGTCTCGTCTGAGTGTAGTATCGCGTATCAACTACTTCGGGAATACTCCCTCATAGCCATCGCACTACGTCCTAAATGGCCAAGTGGGGGTAAAAAGTAACTAAAAGTCCTCAGTGTCACAAGTGTTTCACCCCAAAATTTTCCCAACATTTCTTTGCCTAGCCTATGCTTCATTTCATTCACATTATCATTATCATTTGCATTTCATTGACATGTATACAGGAGATCAAGAGGTATGATTACCAATTAAGAGCTATAAAAGACTATGGAGCTAGCTAAGAAGGTTATTCAAGTGTTCAAGGGTTGATATCCTTGTCAGAGAAGTTAAAAGACCCTCAGAGATAGTGGTTGAAGCCAAGAGTGTAGGTCTCCTAACTTGAGAGTTGTGGGAAGCCATCAAATGATTCTGAAGCCATGAAGATAGACTTGAGGTCTTGAGAGAGCTCATGAGAAGTGTTGAAGATCACTTTGAGGCCTAGACAGGTCACTGTGCAAGATTAAGAAGCCTCAGCCATGAGTGGTGCAGCTAGGGTTTAACTGGGTCACCCTAGGTCAACTGATGATTTGAACAAGGTTGAGACCTAATTCAAGATCCATGTGATCATGGATTGATGCATTGAGATGTTATAAGGATGATTCCAAGGTCAACTCATCATGATTGAAGAGTTTGAGAAGTTTCAAGCTAGGGTTTCTAAGGCTTGACAGTGTAAAATCCCCTAGTTTGACCCCTATCTTCAAGGCAGTTTAGCTCAAGATGTGATTGTCATCTCATCTTGCCCCCAACATGAATGTTGTAGAGCATGATCTTAGCTTTAATTTTTTTAGTGCTAGAAGTCCTTTATAGGATTTGTAGAACTCAAGTTATGACTTTGACAAGTTACAGGTCATCTGAGGTATGTGAATTTGGGGGCTTGAAAGTTGTCCAACTTGCATGAAACTTTTTCCCTAGAAGGATGATTCCTATGAACTTTTGGTCAACATGAATGTTGTTCCTTATTCTCTTAGCTTTCTAGAGAGTACTATAAGTCCTTGATAGGATTTGTATAACTCAAGTTATGGCTTTGACAAGTCAAGGGCATTTTGGTCATTTGGAGATTACAGGTCATTTCAATCATAAGGCCATAACTCCTATTTCCAAGCTTCAAATGGGAAAATGTTCAACATCAAACTTGTTCAAAATGATGTTTTAAGGCTAGTAAAGAGGTCATGAGATGTTGGAAGTGCTTGTAGCTCAAAGTTGCAAAAATGACCTAAAACAAGGGTATATAAGTTAAATTAACCCAGGTTGGAAATTGATATTTTTGATCTACACATCCAAACCAAGGCATGTAATATATCATTTTGACTCTAAAAAACATTTTAAGAACTTTGGTTTAGCCACATTTTTGAGTTGAGGTGTAATTGGTGGACTTGCTTTGAAAAGTAGTTACTTACATCTTAAGTAACATTTGCAAAACACATGAGAGATCAATACACAAGCTTCCAAGGCATTGTAACACATCTAATATCTCATTTGGAGATATTTTGGGACCATAACAAGCTGCTGCAACAAGTGAAACCAGAATTGGTGTGAGTATGGCATGAGATGGTATTTTGATGACATGAGAAATTCAACATCTCCTTGGATGGTTCCAGAAGATTCTAGAGAGGTCCAACATCATCTATATATTGATTAGAAGGGGTTCAAGTGCAAGGTTGGTGAGAATTGAGGGAGAGAAGAGAGTTTGCAACTTCACATTGTTCATTGCAACTTGAATTTTGTTTTAGCATTCCACACCATTTTGATCCTTCCTTTTGATCCTAACAACTTTCTTGGATGTGTGTGAGTGTTTCCATAGCAAATCCCAAGCAAATCCATGGCTGAATCATGTATGAGCAATTGAATTTCAGCACCTGCAAGTCACCACCGGGTTTGGAGTTCCAAGCATTTTCCATCAATTATCTTGCATACAGAAGCAAGAACTTGGTACATTGAATGATTCTGGAGCAATAGAAGGGTTGAATCGAAGAATTGCCACATCTGTTATTCAAGAATCCACAGGTTGGTAACTTTCATCCCTCACCTTAATTTAAGAAGAATTACCTCAATTTGTTAGGTTAGATTGATAGTATGTGGTTAGGAGATCGTTTCTTGAAACTTAGAGAGGATTTGGTGATGATCAATGAGGTGACACAATTTCTGTTTGGATCAAGAACATGCTGGATATTGAGAGATAATGTGAGTGTTATAGCGAGAAGTGATCAGGGTAATGTGGTGAACATTTTAGACCAAACAATTTGAAGAATAGTGATAATTGAAGTTTGAGCATAGTTTTGATTCTTGGTCGTGTTTTAGGTTAGAGGTTGATTCAATAAATTCTGAGGCTAGGGTTAGATTCAGTGTTCAATTTAGAGTGATTTAGTGTTTTAGATCTTGAATTTTGATGGAGATTTCGTGAGATGCGAATGTGATAAAGAGGAGTATGAGAGCTCTGTTTCAATGGAGGTTCTTCCCTCTACAATTGTTCAAATGAAGGTGATGATGTTAACACCCTTGGATCAACGAGACTCTTTGACCCCAAAACAAGATCTCACGGCCCAGCTTTGTCCTCAGATTGTGAAGGGTTCAGAAACATTGAAACGCACCGTTTCATTTAAACGGTGGCATTGGGCTTAAGTCTGAAACAACTATCAACACCCCCTTGTTGGGCCCAATCCATGAATTGAACTAATTCTCATTGCTATCTGCACCGTGCATTTATCTTTTTCTTTTGATTTTCTTTAATTTCTTCATTTTATACATGGTTCTTGATTAAATCATATAAAATTGAAAAATGATCCAATTAACCCCATTCTTTTTTCATTATATTCATGATTGAGTCTAGTATTTTTGAGATAAAAATACTTTTATTTCATGCATTTTCTGATTTTATGGGAATTTTCATATTTTAATTGATATTAAAATAGTTATGTTTGATACTTGATGTTGATGAATTTTGTGTGATCATGTGATGATGATTTTGACCCTGATTTTTTGTGAGTAGTTAGCATAGATATGCATGCTCCCCATAGAATTTTCTAACCTTTTTGTGATGAGCATAGGAGGTAGTTTAGGTTGAAACCTTTAGAAGCTCCATTTTTAGGGTTTATGTTTGATACCTTTGGATTTAGGACTTAATTTTAGGACTTAATAGATGATTTAGTCCCTGGTTTTTGTATGAGGCATTCTTAATTAAATTAGGATCCCTTAGGAATTTTTGTAGAAATTTCTAAGCTAGTTTACTATTTTTGATTGATTTTAGTTTAGGTACTAGTTTTAGATGATTCTAAGGCACTAACTCAACTAGATTAACATCTTTAGTTCCCTTAGATTAGGGTTTTGCTTTGCTTGTTCCTGGATGTTGATGAAGACAAGTTGAAGATGCATTGGATTGCTTGAAGAGGCTTGGATTTGAAGATCTTCCCTTCTTGTGGTGTAATTTTGATTAGGTTAAGATTAGGGTTTTGTAGGCAGAGCTTCTAGATAGTTCTCTTCCTTCATAAACATGGAATATGTTGATCAATTCCATCCTTCCCTATGATGTAAGGTCCCTTGTAAAGGCCTCATCCCTCCTTTGGTAGGATGTGTGGTTCTTTGCAAATTGGTAGAACCTTTGAGGGTCCCTTTCTCTGATGACAGGATGCTCAGTGGTGACCTTTGGTCTTCACTCTGCTACCAATCATCCAAACTTTGCTCTTGATAGATGAATATTTCTCCCTTGTTAGAGGATGGAGTTCCTTGATTGAAGAAGATTGAAGAATGAAGTTGATACTTCCAGGTGATTGAAGACTACTCTGAGAAGCTGAAGCTTGTAGATGAAGAGGAACTAGTTGATACTGGTAAAGAAGAGAGAGCTGAAGCTTGAAGATCAAGTTGACACTTGTGAAGAAGATCAAATTGAAATTGAGTGAAGAGCTGAGGCTTGAAGAAGAAAGATTGAGTTGATACTTATGTTGATGCATTGAGAGCCTGAAGGAGCCAAGTTGATACTTGATATTAGGAGTGAAGCCTGAAGGTGGAGTTTACTGTAAAGCTGAAGCTTGAGGAAGGGAGAATAAGTTGAGACTTATGTTGATGGGTTGAAACCCTGGAGAAGCAAGTTGATACTTGTCATGAAAGATGATAGCCCTGAAGAGCTGCTGAAGATTGATGACTTGATTGCTGTTAAGTTGGTTTAGTTGTAGGAGTTGTTGATCTGCTTTCTCTCTTGTCTATTTTCTCTTCTGTATTGGTGTGCCTTGTTTGATTTGCTTGATGCATTAGGATAAGTTCATATTTAGACTGACTGTAAGCTAGAAGCATGATTGCACTAGAGGTTGAGTTGCTCCCTCTGCTTGTATTTTTACTGTGTGGCTTTGCTTGCGGGTATTCGGTAGAGCCCAGCTCCCTTGCCCATGTGGTTTGTGTTTGCTTGATAGCATTTTATTTCCTCTGTATGATTGCAGTTATTATTATATCTTGCTTGATAGCATGTTATTTCTTCTGTATGATTGCAGTTATTCATACTTGGCTTGAGGTCGAGACGAGCTTGTGGAGGCTGATGCCCCACACACATTTCCTCCCTCACTTGCATTGCATGCATTTTACAGTCGTTTACTGTTTACTGTTCAAGCTGATGCTTTATCTGTTTTTGTTTATCATTGACATGATCCCCTAGGAATCTCACTTCCTTTGATAAGGAAGTGATGATAGAACTTTAGGTTGAAACCTATGCATGATAACTTCTAGGAGTTCCTTGTTTCAAACTTCAACCATAGGATGAATCCATGGCATGATAACATTAGGACTTGATAGTCTCCCCGTAGTTGAACCTGTTCGTTCTCTCTTCTCATCTAAAAAAAAATTAAAATACAGTAATAAAGGTTAACTGACGTCGTACGTTACGAGCCTTAAGCTATCTGAGAAAGGGTTGCCGGAGAGTTTCTTTTCGACAGCTTGGATGTTTAGTATGGCACCCTTTGGGTGACATGCGACACATTCACTCTTAGGTCATAGTCTCTAGTGCGATACTAGTTGCAAACAACCATAAAAAACAGTTCTTTCATAAAAGACAAAAAACAAACTTCAAACCTTTTTGCCCCGTGGGCCCGTAATTCAAAGGAAGCTTTTCTGAAGAAAAGAGTGTCGTTAAACTTCAGCGCCACCGCAAATAGGCTTTGTCCCTAACTGCTGGAACTGCTGTTTAACCCTACTCGATAAAACAGATGAATCTGAATCCCCGTAATCCGTATTATCCCGAACTACGTAAGCTCTGATCTCTCAAGCCTGTTGAGAGTACGTAGGCATAATACTGATGTATTGGCGAGCCACCTTCCCCGTAACCCGTAGTTAGTCGAACTACATTGACTCTGATTTCTCATTCTCTGATGAGAATACGTAGGCATAAAGTGCGACGCTTTGCCGAGTCATTTTCTTTTCTTTTTCAGACCGGCCTTGATAGGTAGATAGATAAAACCAACCCGTCATATAAACACAACAAGCATGGATCCCATCGAGTACGATGGACGTGAGGGGTGCTAATACCTTCCCCTTGCGTAACCGACTCCTGAACCCAGACAATGGTTGCGATGACCTTGTCTTATACCTTTTCGTCAGGTTTTTCCGATCGTTTCCTTTCCCGTTCCGAGGGATAAATAACGAAAGGTGGCGACTTTTCTATTTTGCCGGCACCTTATTTTCGCGGAAGCGACAGCTGGCGACTCTGCTGGGGACTTGATAGTTTCCTGGGATCCAACGTCCCGTATGCGAGTCAGTTTGGGAATCCAACGTCCCCTGTGAGAGTCAATCCTAGCGCTTGTATGTTTACTTGTTGGGTTGTGTTTACTTATCGCATTTTATTTCCCGCACTTTATTTTCAGTATGATATGATTATCTGTGCTGTTGTGGGAGGGGTATTTTGATGAGTGAAAAGCCAGACCCAGGCTTGAGTGAACATAGCATTAGTTGTGGAAATTAGTGGGCGCGTGCTTGCTTGGCAGACACTAGTGTCTCATGAAATCCACGCTCAGACGAGGTTCTCCCGGTTGACTTCTTTTTCAACCCTTTGGGTTGAGGGGGTTGTTGGTTTGGAGGATTGTCGACTCTGGGGACCGATCATTTGGGATTCAGCCGAGTGAGGCCGCTTCAGGAGATGGTGATGCCACACCTACTGGGTATCGTATCACCCCTCTTGAATGTCTGTGACGCTGATGACCGCATAGGATGTCGGACTTGTGTCAGTTTAGGTCGATGCCTGTGAGCAGGGTTGGGTTTGTTGCAGGAAACTTTGACCTTCAGACTACCTGGTTTTCTTGATAGTGAATCGGTTTCGTTGGTACCGGAGGTTCTCATCATCAGATATATGATTGTTCTTGACAGATCAGGGTTATGGTCCTGTATCAGAGGGCCTTATTTTCAGAGATATGTTTGTTCTTGACAGAGCAGAGTTATGGTCCTGTATCAGAGGACCTTATCTTCAGAGACGTGTAGTTGTTCTTGACAGAGCAGGTTTTGTTGGGATCAAAGGTTCTCATTATCAGATATATGATTGTTCTTGACAGATCAGAGTTATGGTCCTGTATCAAAGGGCCTTATTTTCAGAGATATGTTTGTTCTTGACAGAGCAGAGTTATGGTCCTGTATCAGAGGACCTTATCTTCAGAGATGTGTAGTTGTTCTTGACAGAGCAAGTTTTGTTGGGATCAGAGGTCCTTATTATCAGATATTTGTTCTTGACAGAGCAGAGTTCTGGTCCTGTATCAGAGGTCCTTATTATCAGATGGGTGTTCTTGACAGAGCAGATTTGTGGTCCGATACCCGGGTTTTCTTCTTATCAGATATAGTGGGTGTTCTTGCTAGAGCAGGATTATGGTTTTGTTGATACAGAATCTCCACAGCGCAGCTGTCTTGATCTCCTGCTGCATGATTGCATTTTACATTGTTTTGCATACTCATTTGCATTTCATTAACGTGTGTCTGTGTTGCAGGTACCGTTTCCCCCGATTCAGGATTTCTGGCCTTCTATTGTATTGTTATGGGTTCTCTGAGGAAGACCGTGGCTTACAAGCTCCCTGCCCCTGATGTTGTTCAGCTGACTAGTTTGATTGCTTTAGCAGATGATTCTGTGAGAGATGAGTTCAGAAAGTCTTATGGCAAGCTGCTCAGTTTGGTTCGTAAACCTTCTGCGTTTGAGTTGAATGGGTTGCACGCCTTGCTGCAGTTCTACGACCCTCCGTTGAGATGCTTTACTTTCCAGGACTTTGTTCTCGCACCCACGCTAGAGGAGTATGTTGATTTGTTAGGTGTGCCTATCAAGAGTCAGATGCCCTTTGTTCATATGGATGCTGAGCCTAATCTGGCTAGTCTAGCTCCGTCACTTCATCTGAATGCCTACGAGTTGGTATTGTCTAGTTGGAACAAGGTTCCCGGTTTCTCCTTGCAGTTCTTAGTGGGAAAGGCCCAGCAGTGCGCCAAAGATGGATGTTGGGTCGTGTTCAACGCCATTCTCGCTCTGTGCATATATGGCATCATTCTGTTCCCCAATATGCCCGACTTTGTAGACTTCGACGCATTTCACATATTCGCTTCAGGGAATCCAGTCCCTACCTTGATAGGAGATGTCTACCATTCCATCCACTATAAAAACAAGAACAGAAGGGGTAAGAATGTCTCATGCTGTGTACCCCTGCTCTATAGATGGCTTGATAGTCACCTACCCAAGAGAGGTCCCTTTGCTTCGTCTGTCAGCGAAGGATATTGCCTGGTTCGATAGAGATAGGTTGGGTACTGAGATTATCTTCAGCTGCAGCGGATTTCCGAATGTGCCTTTGATAGGCAGGAAGGGCTGTATCAACTATAATCCATCTCTGCTGGTCCGACAGTTTGCTTATGCTTTGAGAGCTCCGCCGAAGGATGAAGAGGTACAGGAATCTCTGTACCTCACTGGTCTTCTAGAGGGGGGTATGTTATCCAAGCTTCAGCGCGCTTGGAATGGTATCAGTAAGAGGGGAAAACCAGTGCTGGGGAAAAGTAATAGTCAAGCCTACGCTCCGTACGTGACGTGGATCAGAGCCAGAGCAGACGCTATAGGGATGCTGTTTCCTCCTGCCAAGCCAGAAAGCCCTTCAGTGATTGAAGAGCCTACCACCGTGCCTGTTCAGCAGCATAATCGGGTGTTAGCTGAGAGAGATGAGTTGAAGAAGGCAAATGAAGAACTGGAGAAAGAATTGGCGCAACTCAGAAGCGAGAGAAGCGAAGCCGTTCATTCCTTCAAGAGGCAGACAGAGCTGGTGAACCAGTTAGGGACAGATCTGACTAAACAGATAGCTGAGCGTGAGCGCATGGGTCGAGACTTCAAAGCTGTCAACGATGTACTGGCCACGAAGAAGCAGCACTTAGATGAAGCGTATCGGAGGATATCCAAGTTTAACCAGCACTGGAAGGCCACCCTAGCCAACAGGAAAGAGCGGGAGGATAAGCTGATGCAACAGATCTCCAAGCTGAAAGCCCAGGTGAAGGCTAGTGAGAAGAGGTTTGATGAAGAAACCGCTTGCAGATATGCCGTTGAAGGCCAACTTAATAGGGCTCTTGCTAACCTGAAGGAGCGTAAACTGGCGTTTGAATTCAAGAAGCGGAAGCTAGAAGATTGCTTCGGCGAAGGAGCATGGGAAGATTCGGTCGAAGGTCTTCAGTACACCATTATGCAGAGAGAATTACTTGTCGAAGGGTTACTCACTCGGCCTGATCATCCAGAAACGAAGGGGTTGTTAGAAGAGTTTCGCGCCCGTGGCCGTGCTTGACTATTTGTATTCCTTTTGTTTGATCATTGTTGTATGCTGACCATCACCAGGCTTGTTGGTTGAGGTTATGCTATTGATTCATCTTGTACTCACTGACGTTGTGTACTGCTTGATGGGCTTTCTTCATATATGAGATGTTATTTCCATGACTGGACTCAGACTTCTTTTTATCAGCACTGGCACGCAGGCACTAGGATCGGGGGATACCTCCCTAACGCACAGACACACGTTTGCATTTGCATGAAGCATTCGCATAACAAGCACTTTATCGTTTTTCCTAACCCTTTTGTATTGACAGGTTGTTTCAGGTTGTCCCAGGATTGATCAGAGACCTATCCACCGCTATCCGACCAGAGCAAACCAAGCCAGAGTTATGGAGCAAGTGCAAACTGATGTTCATGAACTCCGCGAAAGAATGAATCGCTTCATGGAGCTCATGCAAGCGGTCGCCAACGGCCAGGACCAGCTCAGAACCTTGGTTCAGCCTCTGATTTCAAGGGTTGATAGCAATGGCGTACTCCATGGTGGAACCGTGCCAACCCCTCCACCTGTTGAAACTCCTCAGAATGGCGTCCCCGTGACCAGGGGAAATGGCAGTGCCAACGGCAATGTGATCGCTAATATGGGACTCAATGGTAATACGACGGGCGTCGGTAATGGGAATTTTGAAGCCAACGTCAATGTTGGGCTGGGCAACGGCACTGCGGGTGTTGGAAATCTGCTTGGGCCTCAGCCATGGTTAGAAGACCGTCAAGACGATGTGTTCTCTCTGAGAGGTGCTAAAGGGGAGCTGACTGCTGAAGCACGGCTTAGGTTCAAGGCACTCGAGGACAAGATGAGGAGTATTAAGAACCAGAACACCCTGGGTGTTGATATGTCCAAGTCGGGACTGATCGCTGATTTCAAGGTGCCTCCCAAGTTCAAGGTACCTGACGTTGAAAAGTACAAGGGCACCACTTGCCCTCGCGTCCACCTGAGATCATATTACAGAAAGATGTCAGCTCATTCTGAGGACGAGAAGTTGCTGATGCACTTCTTTCAGGACAGTCTGTCCGGACCCTCCCTCGAATGGTACATGAGTCTGGAACCTACCACTGTTCGCACGTGGAAGGAACTTGCTGAAGCATTTATGCACCACTACCAATACAATAGAGACTTGGCTCCGAACCGAGTCCAGCTGCAGAATCTGTCGCAAAGGAACAACGAGGGGTTCAAGGAATACGCCCAGCGGTGGCGTGAATTGGCAGCCAGAGTTCAGCCGCCGATGGTTGAACATGAGCTTGTGCAAATGTTCGTAGCCACCCTCCCAGGGGTAAATTATGAGAAATTGGTCAGCGGTATGTCTGGAACCTTCTCAGATCTCATTATCACGGGTGAGCACATTGAAAATGGGATCAAACTGGGGAAAATTCAAGGCGATTCATCCTCAGCTGGAGGAGGCAAGAAACCTTATGGTGGCAAAAGACGGGAAGGAGAAATGAGCGTCGTGACGAACGCTCTAAGGAAGGGTAAGGGCCCTCACCAACAGGTGGCCAGCATAACTATCCCGGCAGTTCAACAGCCGCAGCAGCAGCCGCAGCAGCAGCAGCAACTGAATCAACAAGGTTACAGAAAGTATCAGAACAGGGCACCTCTGTCAAGCCGTCACCTCGAGACTCCGCCCATGTCGTACGCACAGCTGTTACAGACTTTGCTCCAGTTACAGTTGATCCAGAAGAGAACCTTGGCTCCCTTGACCAGGGCACCTCCGCCAGGTTATGACGCGAATGCAACTTGTGAGTTTCACTCAGGGGCACCGAGCCACACAATAGAAAATTGCAAAGCCTTCAAGCATAAGGTGTAGGACATGGTGGACGCCAAGATCATCAACTTCTCCGATAATGTGCCAAACGTCACGAAGAACCCTATGCCGAATCATAGGGGAGGTGGAGTAAACACCATTATTGAAGACAAGAGTTTGGATTTGTTGACTGACGTCAGAGATCTGAAGACGCCGCTTAGCTTCGTTAAAGCTAAGCTGATGAAAAGGGGTTTCTTTCCAGGTTGCAGAGAGCTGTGTATGGGCTATGCGACAAGTCCTGATGGATGTGAACAGTTGATAGAGGGGATTCAAAGTCTGATGACTGAGGGAATCCTGCAGTTTAGCCGGAGGGCCGAAGGCGGATCGGGAGAGGTAATGCTGAAGCAAGGTGGTGAGGTTGCCACCATCACCATCCCTCGCCAGACGATAACTATTTCTGCACCCAGGCCGCCCACGATTACCATCACCAAAGCTGGGCCAATACCGTTCGAAAGCACTAATGCTGTCCCATGGCATTACGGGGCAGAGGTCTACTGCAACGGACATAAGTTGGAACTAGAACCATTTGGGTCGTCTGTGGAGAACCTAGCGGGCGTTAGCGGAATTACTCGCAGCGGGAGAGTATTTGCACCACCTGAGGTCGTGGCGGATAAAGCGGACAGAGCTGATGCAACTGATAAAGGTAAAAGTAAAGTCGTTGAAGAGACCCCTCGTGGGGTAGAGAAAGACTTACTTGTTAAAGACGCCGAGGAATTTATGAGGTTGATTAAAAAGAGTGACTACAAGATCGTGGATCATCTCCATCAGACACCCTCGAAGATTTCCATCCTGAATTTGTTGCTGTGTTCTGAAGCACACCGCAACGCACTGCTGAAGGTGTTGAACGCCGCATATGTACCGCAGGAAATATCGGTAAACCAGTTGGAAGAGGTCGTAGCCCACGTGAATGCTGGAAATGGGTTAGGTTTCACTGACCTAGAGCTGACGTCGAAGGGGAGGAACCACAATAGCGCCCTGCACATTTCGATAGAGTGTAGAGGAACGATTATGTCTCACGTGTTGGTAGACACATGGTCATCGCTCAATATCCTTCTGAAGAAGGCATTAATGAAGTTAGATACTCGCGGAGTGATTTGCACACCCAGTGATCTGGTGGTGAAAGCGTTCGATGGAACCAAACGCCATGTTTTCGGGGAGGTGACGTTGCCAATCCAAGTCGGGCCGGAAACGTTCGACGCAATCTTTTACATTATGGACATCATGTCTGCCTACAACTGTCTCTTGGGCCGGCCATGGATCCATTCTGCGGGTGCCGTGACCTCCACGTTGCACCAGAAACTCAAGTATGCTGTCGGAGGTAGCATCGTGACTGTATGTGGCGAGGAAGATATAATGGTGAGCCATTTGTCGTCCTTCAAGTATGTTGAGATGGATGGGGAAATCCACGAAACCCTATGCCAAGCGTTCGAAGCTGTTAAAGTCAAGGACGTAGCTCCTGTAGTCACTGAGAAGCCAGAGATGACTCTCTCTTCCTTCAAGGAAGCCCGGGCCGTTGTCCAAGCCGGATCTACCCCTGGCTAGGGGCGAGTTTTGGAGATACCTAACAAGCAAGACAGGTTTGGGTTGGGATATTCTTCTGCGGCTGAAGCCTCCTCTTCTAGCAGTGCGTCGCGAGGTAAAGGGCCGATCCAGTTTACCAGCGGCGGGGTGATATTTGAAAGCATCAATGCAGTGTCTGAAGACAGCGGAGATAGCGACTGTGACTTAGACTCTTGGATCCAGCCAAGCAAGCCAGGCGAGAGCCTTAACAACTGATCCGTCAAGGATATCATCCAGATGTCAAGCAAAGAGTAATGATTTACTTTTTCCAATCATTGTACAACCCTATGTCCTACCCGGGGCATATTGGTTTTATTGTCAGGGTCTCGTTTGTTTATGTACATGCATTTTGTCAATAAATCAGAAGGCGTTTTTCTTTGTATTCAAATATTGTGATCTCTGTTATTCCTGTTTTATTTTTGTTTTGAAAAACAATAAAATGGCAATGAGGTTTGTGCTAACCTGCATATCCTTGTTTTAAGCTTAACCCTTGTTATTGCAGGATCCACATAACAGATGACATCGACTCTGGACCTTCTACGACTCACTTCGACTTCGATTGCCCGATCTATCAAGCCGAAGAAGAGATTGATGAAGACGAAGACCTTCCCAAAGAGTTGGCCCGCTTGTTGAAACAAGAAGAGAAAGTTATTCTGCCTCACGAAGAAGAGATAGAGATTGTGAATCTGGGTTCTGAAGAACTTGTCAGGAACGTCAGGATAGGGGCTGCATTGCAGAGTGATGTCAAGCGAAGATTGGTCGAGATGCTAAGAGAGTATAGTGACGTCTTTGCTTGGTCATACGAAGATATGCCCGGACTTGATACTGACATCGTGGTCCACCACTTGCCGCTGCGAGAAGATTGCCCTCCCGTTAAGCAGAAGCTTAGGAGGACACGACCAGATATGGCCGTTAAGATCAAAGAAGAAGTGCAAAAGTAGCTTGATGCTGGCTTCTTAGCGGTCACTACTTACCCTCCGTGGGTCGCCAACATAGTGCCTGTACCGAAGAAGGACGGTAAGGTACGGATGTGCGTCGATTATCGGGATTTGAATAGGGCGAGCCCTAAAGATGATTTCCCGCTTCCCCATATCGATGTGTTGGTCGACAATACAACTCAGTTCTTCGTGTTTTCATTCATGGATGGCTTCTCCGGTTACAATCAGATCAAGATGGCGCCGGAGGACATGGAGAAAACTACGTTTATTACACCTTGGGGAACATTTTGCTACAAGGTTATGCCTTTCGGTCTGAAGAACGCAGGGGCCACTTACCAACGAGCAATGGTTACTTTGTTTCATGACATGATTCATCATGAGATTGAAGTCTATGTTGATGACATGATTGCGAAGTCCCAAACGGAGGAGGGACATCTGGTCAATTTGCTGAAGCTTTTTGAGAGGCTTAGGAAGTTCAGGTTGAGGCTGAATCCTAACAAGTGTACTTTCAGAGTACGGTCCGGAAAACTACTGGGGTTTATCGTGAGTAAAAGAGGCATCTAGGTTGATCCTGCGAAGATTAAAGCAATACAAGAAATGCCAGCGCCAAAAACAGAAAAAGAAGTTCGTGGTTTCCTGGGTAGAATAAACTACATCGCAAGGTTTATCTCTCAGCTCACGACCACGTGTGAACCGATGTTCAGACTGCTAAAGAAAGATCAGGCGATTATCTGGAACGAGGATTGCCAGAGGGCATTTGATAAGATAAAACAGTATCTGCAGGAACCTCCAATCTTGATACCCCCAGTGGCCGGACGACCCTTAATCATGTACTTGACAGTTCTTGAGAATAGTATGGGGTGTGTTCTCGGTCAGTACGACGAGACGGGCAGAAAGGAGCATGCCATCTACTACTTGAGTAAAAAGTTCACAGACTGTGAATCTCGTTACTCGATGCTGGAGAAAACGTGTTGTGCACTAGCCTGGGCTGCCAAACGTTTACGACAGTACATGCTCAATCACACGACCATGCTAATTTCGAAGATGGATCCGATCAAGTACGTCTTCGAGAAGCAAGCGCTTTCGGGAAGGATTGCCAGATGGCAAATGGTGTTGATGGAATATGATATTCAGTACGTTTCCCAGAAGGCCATCAAGGGAAGCGTATTGTCTGATTACCTTGCCGAACAGCCGATCGAAGATTACCAGCCGATGAAATTTGAATTCCCTGATGAGGATATCATGTTTCTCAAAGCAAAAGATTGCGATGAACCGTTGCCCGACGAGGGTCCATACAGGCAATCCCAGTGGAAATTGATATTTGACGGGGCGATTAATTCTTATGGAAGTGGCATTGGGGCAATCATCACAACTCCCCACAGATCCCACATCCCGTTTACTGCGAGACTGACGTTTCTGGTCACCAATAACGAAGCGGAGTACGAAGCATGCATCATGGGTCTAGAAGAAGCGATTGATTTGAGAATCAAGAACCTAGACGTATACGGTGACTCGGCGCTTGTGATCAACCAGATTAAAGGGGAGTGGGAGATTCGTCAATCGAATTTGGTGCCGTACATGAACTATGCCAGAAGGCTGCTTCCGTTCTTTGATCGAGTGGAACTCCATCATCTGCCCAGAGCTGAAAACCAGATGGCCGATGCCTTAGCCACGTTGGCTTCGATGTATAAAGTCAATTTTTGGAATGAAGCTCCAAGAATTGTCCTATCTTGTCTTGATAGACCTGCATTTGTCTTTGCGATCGAGGAAGCCTCCGACGGCAAGTCATGGTTCCATGATATCCAGACCTTCCTTATGACTAAGGAGTATCCTGCGGGAGCGTCAACCCAGGATAAGAAGACTCTGAGGAGGCTGTCTGGAAATTTTTATCTCAATCCTGATGGAGTCTTGTATAAAAGAAACCACGATCTCGTGCTACTCAGATGTGTAGATGAGAAAGAAGCGAGTATGCTCATTTGGTACGCACGCCGGCGGGCATGCCATGACGAGGAAGATCCTGAGAGCAAGGTATTACTGGCTGACGATGGAGTCGGATTGCTTTAAATTCGCAAGGAGATGTCATAAATGCCAGGTTTATGCTGATAAAGTTCATGTGCCGCCGTGCCCGTTAAATGTCATGTCCTCCCCGTGGCCGTTCTCCATGTGGGGCATCGACATGATAGGCAAGATCGAGCCCACTGCATCTAACGGTCATCGCTTCATTCTAGTAGCCATCGACTACTTCACCAAGTGGGTGGAGGCAGCCTCATATGCTAATGTGACCAAGCAGGTGGTGGCTAAATTCATAAAGAGGGACATCATCTATTGTTACGGAATTCCCGAGCGGATCATTACTGATAATGGTTCGAATTTGAATAACAAGATGATGAAGGAGCTGTGCCAGAGTTTCAAGATTGAACACCACAACTCATCTCCTTACCGGCCGAAGATGAATGGCGCCGTTGAAGCGGCTAACAAGAACATTAAGAAGATTGTACAGAAGATGGTTGTGACCTACAAAGATTGGCACGAGATGTTGCCATTGGCATTGCACGGTTAGCGTACAACGTTACGTACATCAACCGGGGCAACTCCTTTCTCCTTAGTGTACGGTATGGAAGCGGTCCTACCGTTAGAAGTGGAGATCCCTTCTTTACGAGTTTTGGTTGACGTAAAACTCGACGAGGCAAAATGGATTAAGAACCGACTAAACCAACTCAGCCTGATGGACGAGAAGAGATTAGCATCGATTGCATATGGTCGTCTATACCAAAGCTGAATGAAGAAACCCTATGATAAGAAGGTGCGTCCTAGAAGCTTTCAGACGGGTGATCTCGTCCTGAAGAAGATTCTTCCTCCACACTACGATCACCCGGGCAAGTGGACTCCCAATTACGAAGGTCCGTACGTCGTCAGCAAGGTCTTCTCAGGAGGAGCTTTGTTGTTATCCACGATGGATGGTGAAGATTTTGCATCCCCGGTGAACGCGGATGCAGTTAAAAAATACTTTGCTTAAAAAATGACCCGCTGGGAAGAAAAAGAACATCCAGGCAAAAAGGGGGCATCCCGGCGAACCATAAAAAAGGAAAAGGGTATTGCACCCTAATTTTTGACCTTAAGATTCCACATTATTTTGTATGTTTCTTTTATTTTATTACATGTTATCTTTTACTTGTGTGCACGACTAACAAGTATGTGCAGGGTTATTTTCCTTTTAGGATGCCTCTGGCGGATTTTTTTTTAGATCCTCTTAGGATCAAGAGTTTGGTCCCTTTCAAAACTCTTCTCTTTATCAAGGAAAGTTTGCCGAAACAAGATTCACAAGATTCAGAAGATTTCCCAAAGTCAGCTCACCATTCAAGACTAGGAGGTTTAAATTCAAAATGGCCAGATTCTAAGAGGTTACAGCAAGCGTCAAGGCGTGCAATTCAGTCTAATTCAAGATGCACTTTAGACTCAACTAATCTTGAAGCAACATGTGATCTATCTCAAATTCAACGCTATGATTAAAGTCACAAAGAGTTAGAAGGTGGTGCCCATTTATTTCAGAATCGTGTCTAGTATCTACAAGCATCCGTAGATACTAGCCTATTATTTTAAGATCGTCATGATTTTAGAGTTCGAATCCACCAAGTTTATCGATCAAAGGATACAAGTTTAATCTAGAAAATCTACATGTGCCAAAGAAACAGACGCTACAACTGGATTACAATATTTACAAATGTACTTTTGACTGGATTACATGGCTTTTCAGGAGATCATTCAAACTTAAAGCAATTAGTTTTAATTATAGTTGCTCAGAGTTGTGTTCTTGGACATCTTTCTTCTACGTAGATTGTTAAAAACTTTGTTTCTTGGTCAAGCAATCCTCTAAATAGTTGCAGGCTTAGAGTTTGTGGGCTGGATTATCTATGCCTGGAAATGAAGCAGTAGACAGGGTCCATCTTTTGGTCAAGAAAACTTGTCCCAGGGACAACACCATTCACAAGCTGTTGATGGGAACTGGCCAGGACGAAACAACAATATATGGGTTGGCAAGCAGCTGCGCAAGCCGAAGTCGCATTTAACACTAGAACGGATTGTATTTTCAGCTTATTTGTGACACGTTGACACAAAGGACAAGTACCTAAAAAAATCAGAACAAAGATACAAGGCCACAAATCAGTTTTCAATTCTAAACCAATAACATCACCACCAAATAAGTCATAACAGTCATGCCGGATACAACTCCAAAGCTATGTCATTGTTAAAAGAACCAATGGACGTCATCAACGGAAATGTTTGAATGTGCACGGTACCTGCAAACCAGGAAGGCATAACAAATCGGGACAGCAGTTAACAATCATATTTTTCAGCAGTAATTTGAGTGTGTAATCATATCAAGAAAACAACGCAAGGGTCATTACCACTTGGCATGCAACACTCCGTGCTTCGAAAGCAATGCTTGAACCTCTAGCAACTGCCAAATGGAAACCTCTCTCAGCAACTTCTCGCACAGCAGCAGCAGTTCAGGAAATCTGCAATGCGAGGAATGGGTCAGACGCAAACGTAACATCATATGCGATTTTCTCCATGACTTGGGCATCAGCAATTTCAGAGTAGGCAACAACTTCCTTCGGCGCGTATGCAGCCTGGCCTTAGTCAAAACCAACTCAGTCGAGGAAATCAGATGACTCGTTTAAGCCAGTGTTCTGGTCATGCTAACAGTGCATTATTTAGTACTTCTCAAACAACACCAAATGCCCAGATGATTCCCAACGTTTTAGCCAAAGTATCTTCACGGTCTCATCAGTCGCGGATGCAGTTCAGGTTATCCAAAAACAGTCCTCAACGAAGTCATCCTCCCCAAATGTCGAGTGATCAGATGTTCAACGTTGGAGGTGGCAACCATGGTGGCATGATATCCCTGCAACAGTAACAACAACATTACCTTCAGCCTGCAAAACGAAACAAAATATTAGCAACGGTCGTGAGGCGTTATGGTTTACCATGGATAAGAAAAGCTAGACAACAGTTCGCATTACCTCTGACTCGAGACGAATCACTGCTAAACTCTCACAAACACCGATAGCGGCGACACTTATTTTGAGACATCAGTAGCAAAGTCTTCAGTATCATCTGCAGCGCCACAACCTAGTGCATCACCGTAACCTACAAAACTGTCAACGAAAAGGAGCTTTACATAAGAGTCGTGTCAAGACCTTTTCCATCAAACATACACCACATTCTTCAACCACTACTAAGTCTTCTGCTCAACATGTTTCTGCTGTTGAAGATAATTCAAGGAGAGAATTCAAGAACCTCTTGACCGTCTGATTAGTGAACTGCATAAACATGAAGAAAAATGTCGCATCTGTCAGCAGACGGCTCTCTTATGCAAAAGACAAATGGACTCGTTAAACTGTCTACTTACTCTGGCTTTAGTTTGTTTGAACGTCGTAAAGTCGTACAAGTCCCAAACCATCTGACCCTGGGAATAAGGAGCACAATGGATTAGGTGATAACAAATATATTAAGGTTCTCCTGGCACATCTTAAAGCAGCAAAGGATCGAAATAAGAGAGATACCTGGCACTGTAAACTGATATTCGAGAAGAGGCTACTTCGCGAATATGATGAAGCTGTGACAGATTAGATGTTTGTGCAGATGCCCTATGTACAATTGCAGCATGATTATATTTTGAGCAATTATCCCGTTGGAAAGGATAATACCTCTCAGCCTTCCGCCACCTGTACATGCCAAGTCAGAAGAATAACGGTTAAAGTTTTTCCTTTGAGGATAGAATATTCCGCTCAGAGATCCAATCCAATCCCAAATCCTCAATACGTTGAACCTGGACAGTTAGAGGAATTAATACAATATCAGAGATTTGTTCTTCATTTAACCGGTATTTAACGAGATTGAGGCGAATAGGAAAGTTTTCAAAATAATATCAACAAAGAGGAATTTTATTCAGATCAAGATCAACTCAAAAAGGAAATTCCAAATCAACAATCAATCAGTAATCAAAACTACATTCAAGAGGCGTTATATTTCAAAAGCCTACATAAGGAGGCCACCAGAATCAAATAAAAGGAGAAGACGAAAAAAACACACAGAAAATCTCACAGACAAAGTCCACGAAAATTCAACAATCCCAAATCAAAACCCTAATACATTCAAAAAAGAAGAATTTGCGAAACTTATCTTCTTCGTATCGCTGCCGCTTTTACCAACCAATTTCACGAACATTGAGATCCCTTCCCAAATCCACCGTCAGAACCCCTTTCATGAACGGCGTCGCGAATTCTGTTGTCAAAACAAGTGGTGTCGTCTCCTCCGCTTTCGACCTTCGAAACTCACCAGACTTACGAAACCGCCGGCGTCGTTGGGAATCCTCTCATCCTCATTGCCCCTTTCAAATTCGCGAAAAGCACTGTGAGGATCTTATTTTAACACCTTAATACTCTTTGTTATTTGTTTTGCTTGTGTAGAAAGGGAAGCGAAACTGAAGAAGACGCGAGAAGGTGGTGGACGAAGGGAAGCAAATCGAAGGAAAAGGAGAATGAAAACGAGAAGGAGATGAAGACTGGGAAGGGAATCGATCGGAGAGGGGAAATCAATTGGGATTAGGGTTTACCTTTTTTCTAATTGTGTTTATTATTGTAATACAATCACTAACACACTCACCACACGATTAAGCACTGCTAATCACGCCTAACAACCCTTAATCAATCTTTTATAAAATTAAACCAATAATGCTTTTAAAAATCAACCGTTTAGATAACTAAATTTTGATTAGTAATTTTTAAAATAAATAATAATATATCCTTTCTCTTGGAAATTATTTCATACTTAAAATAATTTTTAAATTAAATTAATAATACCCCCTTTATAAAATTTAATTAAAACAAGTTTAAAAACAGAAACCATTTTCATAATTAATAATAAAACCTTTCATTTAAAAAATATAATTAACTTAACTTTTTTTATATAAAATCAAATTCACTAAAAGTACATTTTCTTACAATTCAAATAATTTATACAACGTTTGTAAATAAAATAAATAATAATTAATATAACTTTTATTTAAGAGATCAAAAATGCAACTTTTTACTAAAATCAAATCAACATTTTCTCACAATTCAAACCGAAATCAATCAATCGATCTAAAACTAATCAATATCGTAAAAATATAAAATCAATTCGTGCACATTCACACTTCACGACACATGCACTTACACTTAGCGCTTTCATGCGTATTTTTCTAGTTATCTTTATCTGCTTTATCTTATTCACAATGCACACACACTCACTTAGCGCTCTCATGCGTTCGTGTATGGTTTATCCTTCTGCAATTTACTCTTCTGCAATTTATTCTACCACATTTACATTACCATATTTATCTATTCATACATCGCATCCCGTCCAAAGGAAAAACCTACACATAATTCAACGTTGTGTGTAGTTGCACATCATATGCATCATACTCCCCACGATCATTGATCCCATTCAAGTCGATCTTCTTAGGATAGATCCTACCCCATAGGAAGGACCTTGTCTTTATTTTTCTACAACATAGAAACAAACAATCAACACAATACAATCTTACAAACACAATAGAGAATAGATGTTAATCATCTTAAGCGAGATGTAATCTCCACCTCCACAACAATACAATCAAACATGTAGGGACTTTGCCTTAAGAGCGATAAAGGCACACTTGGCGATCATCCGAGTATGTAAGACCTTTTCTTAAGACGATGTAAAGACCATTTCCTACAACCCCCTTTTTTACATCTGTGGTGGTTATATCTCCCTTAACATGAAGATTCGTCTCTTCTCCTAAACCCAATCAAAACAACTACCCTAAACCCGTAGGAACTTTGACCACAGTCAAAGAACTCCTCTAACCCTTTAGGGTGAACTACAACATACTCTGATTCCACTCCCGTAAGGATATGTAGGCATAAGATGCGACATCTTATCGAGTATACTTAGAAAATAAACCCCTAGGTCTTTAACCATTAAGCAGATAAACACTTAGCAGTAAACAAACATAAAACAAGAGGTTCCTGTAGAGTACTACAGAAACTTAGGATGCTAGTACCTTCCCTAAGTTTAACCAACCCCCGAACCTAAACAATCTAGCTTGCATTTGCATTGCATCGTGGGAATTTCGATCTTTATCCCTTCCTTTGGACAAATCAAAGTTCGGTTGCAAAATGAATTAAAGATTCAAACTAATCAATAGTTTGGTATCCAAATTTCACCGCGACAGAAATGGCGACTTCACTGGGGACGTCTCCTAGTGGGTTTCCCTATCTTATTTTATTTGTTTACTGCTTTATATATCTGCTTACCTGCTTAAATGTTTATTTTCTCTTGTGTTTATTCTTTTGGGATTGTTGTCCTTGAGTGGTGAGATAAAGTTCTACACCCGAACTTGAGAGAAATTAGGATAGGATGGGATATATTCGATGAGGCTTATAAGGAGTGGAATTCCTACTAAGTTGAATCGAGAATCCCGCTCAGTTGAGGCCCTTTCGAAATAGTACTGTTGAACGAGCAATCGTGAAGACACTCATTATTTTCGACTTTGGAGCTTATGATATTGAGGACCGTAGTTACCTTAACCCAACTTTGGCCTTTATTAGGACGTAGTGCGAGACTATTAGGAAGTACTTCCGAAATAGTGTTACGCGAAGCTACACTCAAAAGAAGTTCTCTTGAGAATATTATTAATCCTCGAGTAATTGGGAAAATTGATAATATCCGATGGATGGGATGATGATTCTGAGTCCCTTTAGAACCTTGTTCTGCAGGTACAAAACAACCTTTAGTCCTTAAACCTTTGGGAAGGGTACACCTTTGCTCCATGCTCGTTGCAAACCTAGGGCGCCCCTTGTTTGTTTATCTTTATTGTCCTTACGTGAATACTTGTGTTTGTTGCATTCATATAACATCATTTTGCATTGGACTTCATGGGATTTACTTTCGTTTATGGACATTGTAGGTCACTATGGCTTCAGATAAAAGACATACTGTGAAATATACTTTTAAGAGTCCCAAATTGGATGACCTAAAGAAGTTGTGGGGTTTCATCGAAGATCAATAAGAATTCAAGAACAAGTATGGGAAGCTGATATCTTTGTTGGGTTGCTCAGTGAATGAAGGACTTCTTGCCACTCTGCTACAGTTCTATGATCCTCTCTACCATTGTTTCACCTTTCCAGACTTTCAGCTGTTACCTACATTGGAAGAGTATTCTTTTTTGGTTGGTCTACCTATCCTTGAGGAATCTCCTTTTCCCTTCTTGGAAAAGGACCCCGATGAGAAAGATATTGCTAAAGCCCTCCGTTTGAAGGTATCTGACGTCAAAGCCAACCTAGTTACTAAGGATAGGATTCTTGGTTTAAAGACAGGTTTCCTAATCGAGAAGGCTTCATTCTATGCTGATTATTCTAATAAGGCTTCGTTCGAAGCAATTTTTGCTTTGCTTGTTTATGGGTTGTTTCTATTCCCGAGTTTTGAAGGTTTCATCGATCTCAAAGCATTCAAGATCTTTATGAAGAACAACCCAGTGCCAACTCTGTTAGGAAATGCATATCACTCTATACATCTCTGAAACCTTCGTGGTGGAGGGATGATTACTTGCTGTGTACCTTTACTTTACAAGTGGTTTATTTCGCACTTGCCGAAGTCTAGCTCTTTTACAAACATTGGCAAAGAGCATTGGTCTCCAAGAGTTATGGCTCTGACCCATTCCGACATTGATTGGTACAACCGAGTGTATGATGGAGTATTAATCATTGATAGCTGCAGTGACTTTGCTAATGTACCGTTGCTCATCTTTGATGGAGGAATCAGCTACAATCCTATTTTAGCTCGTCGACAGTTGGGATACCCGTTGAAGGAACCTCCCAAGAGTGTTCAAGTAGAGGGTATGTTCTTCAAAGACGATATGGAACTCCGAGGAAAGATTCGACATGCATGGCGTAGTGTACACAAGAAAGGGAAGAGAAGTCTAGGGAAGCCTAACTGTGTGTCTCTAGAACCATACCTCCAGTGGGTCAGAAAAAGGGCAACCAAGCTAAAGATGCCCTATTCCCGTCAAGATCCCATAGCTCCAAGGAGAGAGCCCACTTATGTCTTTATGTCCAAAGCCGAGGAGTTAGATGTGTCCTTAAGGAAGTCTCAACATGAGCTGGAATCTTGGAAGAACAAGTACCATGTAGCAGTGGCAGAAAATGATGAGTGTCAAAAGCAGAAGGCTGAACTTCAAAAGCAGAAGGCTGAACTTCAAAAGGAGAGGGATGAACTTCAGAAACAGCTACAATTGAAGGATGAAGAGCTACTCCCCTGCAAGAAGAGGAAAGTCATGGAGGATTTATTTTTCTCCGACCCACAATGCACTATTTGGAAAATAATTGTGGACAACCTTATCCGTGAGAAGGCGCAACTAGAAGAGCAGCTCAAGCAGCAGCATTCAAAGCTTCTTTAGTGTCTTTACTAGCTTTTATTTAGCTTTTATTTTGGACTCTTTAAAAGAATATTTATGTAGTCCGTTTCAAATTTAATAAAACGTTTTCTTTTACCACAATGCCTATAAATAGAGGAATCCCATGAAGTCCTAATCATCTTGCATTGCATTCTTTTCCATTGTTCACTTCAAGAAACTCAAATTCGTTCTGTAGGTGTTGTAATCATGGATTTCAGAAGAGAAACCCTGAAGTACACTTTTCAGAGTCCCAACCTCGAAAGCTTGAGAGAACTAGCCGAACTCGTCGAGGATCGCTTTGCCTTCGCAGCAGAATATGGAGGAGTTTTCCGTTTCCTTAAGATGAAGATGAAAGAAGGATTGTTGGAAACGTTGGTTCAATTTTATGACCCGATGTATCACTGCTTCACTTTTCCGGACTACCAATTGATGCCGACCTTGGAAGAGTACTCAGAACTCTTGAGGATGCCTGCGACTGTTCGACCCCTATTCACCGGAAGGGAAGACACGCCTAGTCACCAAGAGATTGCAAATGTCACTCATCTCAGCCTAGAAGATGTCCAGACACACCTGATCACCAAGGAAGGAGTCCTTGGGTTCCCCGCCGACTTTTTGATCGAAAAAGTCCGTTACCATGCTGAAAGAAATGAGGCTCTCATCTTGGAAGCCAATTTTGCTTTGTTGGTCTATGGGACTTTCTGGTTCCCTAAAATTGACTACTTTGTTGATATGGATGCAATCAAGCTGTTCATACTCAAGAATCCAGTACCCACCTTGCTTGCTGATACGTACTTTTCGATTCACTCGAAAAACGCCGAAGGAGGAGGGCACATTGTATGTTGTACCGCCTTGCTGTATTCATGGTTCATCGCTCGTTTGACTTGGTATCCGTCCCTTTGGGACGAAGTAGCAATACCTCGATGGTTCGAGATACTTATGGCCCTCACCCATTCACACATTGTTTGGTATGATCCCGCCTATGGAGGCGTGCCTATGATTCCTAGCATCGGAGGATTCCCCAACGTACCGCTTATTGGAAGAGAAGGATGTATAAGTTACAATCCCTCCTTGGCCCATAGACAGATTGGACACCCTATGATCCAAGTGCCTGACCCAGTTTTGTTGGAAGAGATCTATTTCAAAGGAGAAGAGGACCTAGATCTCAAGACTGTCATCATTTATGCATGGAAATACATTGATAGGGAAGGAACAACTGCTTCAGGATACCCCAACTGTGCTGTTTCCGAGGATTATCTGCATTGGGTGCGAGAAAGGGCTCTCGATCTCAAGATGCCTTTTCCTTTTCATGAACCTATGGTATTGTCTGCTCATGACCCCGACTGGTTCGATGTGGATGAAATTGAACAAGTAAGGATTGCTTTAGATGAAGCTCGGAAATTGAGGACTGCTTGGAAGAACAAGTTCCTCACCCTCAAAGTAGAGAAGGAAAGACTTCAGAAGACTCCGGAAATAGAAGTTGCCAGAAAGAGAAAGGCACAAGGAGATTTATTTTCTCCTCATGCCTCTTCAAGTGCTGTCACCAGTGATGATCTCCCTTCAACTACCATGGCTTGGAAGGAGTGTGTGGAACGACTCATCATCGAGAAAGCAGCGCTGCAGGAGCGTATTGACCAGCTGACCAAGGAGCTCCGTACAAAAGAGAAGACTGTGGGATAGAGTTCTAAGTTTTCTTTTGCTTTCGTTGTAATAAACTCTTAAAAGAGTACTTTGCTTTACAGTGTTTCTCAAGAATAAAAAGTTTTTCAATTATCCCACATTATAATACTGAAAAACACTTTGAGTTTCTTGAAGTCTCCTCCTGCATCTACATTATGCATCAGCATTCTGCATTTATCATGGCATTTTACATTTGTGCATGTGTCCTTCCTTTGTTGTGGCTCATTTCGGTTTTCCATCTTTGCTGTCAGTCGCCGTCTCGACCATCTGACCCGGCCGGAAGTATCATTAAAGGATAGTAAGGAGAACAAAGACATGGATCGCATGACTAGCTTCAGAGTAAGGTCTAACCCGACACTTCGCCGTCCCTCCGACAACTTTGTTCCTATGCAACTTCAGCCTGTGCAAGAAAAAGAAGTGGACGACCCTGGGCTTATAGCATTCGAGAATGAGTTTCTTGACTTCAAGGAACGATGGAAGATGATGAAGAGGAACCGTGCACCTGATTTTCGTGCCCGTGACCTACGCCTAGCTCCAAACCTAGTTGTCCCCCCAGGATTCCAAATGCCCGCCTTCGAAGTGTACAAAGGTACAATTTGTCCAAGGTATCATTTGATGATGTTTTGTCAGAAGATGATCGCTTACCTTGGGAACGACAAACTAATGATTCACTGCTTTCAAGAAAGTTTGGGTGGAGCACCGTTAATATGGTATATGAAGCTACAAGTGAATCACATCCAATCTTGGGAAGACTTAGTTGTTGCTTTTGTAGAGCAATACAATTACAGTTTGGGTATAACTCCAGACAATAAAGATGATAAAGGATCTCCCAGAGAATCCACAGCTTCAGTATCCCGCCCTCAACATGAGTATGCAATGCCCGCTCAGCGCGAGCAGCAATTGCCTCCTAAGCGAAGGATGCCATCTCCAGATCAGCACCGACATGTTCGAAGACAGTTTCCGAATCAGAAAATACCTCTGAATACTCTGAAAGAAGAGACCCATTGGTTTGATCTTATCCCATTGACCTACCGTCAATTATGGTTTTATTTCGTCCGAAACTCGGTAATGACACCTAGAAAGACTAGAACCATGAACTCTCACCCACCGTGGTTCAACCCAAACACCAGCTGTGAATTTCATGATGGAGTGTTGGGGCATTCAATCGAAGATTGCAAAGTTTTTCAGGGGAAAGTTCAAGAAATGATCGATAATGAAGTGCTAACCTTCAAAGGAGAAAGACCGATCATGAATGGAATACCATTACGCTGATATAAGCAAAAACTCCAGAAGAACTTTCTATTTCTTTTGTTTGTTTGTGTGTTTATTTCTTTGGTTAAAAGCATATTTGGCATGTAAGTACTTTCTGTTTTGAATAAGTAATGCAATAACTGTTTGTCTTGAAGAAATCCATTCGTTTTCACTCAAATAGTTTTTCAAAATTATTTATAATGTCGACTTTTACCCGATCTCTCGCTCTGACAGAGAATTGGAAGGAGAATGATGAAGTAAAACACATGATCTCTTGTTGTATGCTTCGAATAAAAACCCTACTGATGATGTAAGGCATTATTTTAAACCTCCAACATAGTCAACCCTTTCTTTTAAACCTTGATTGAAGGTCCGTCCTCTTTCTCTCGAACCTTTTCAAACATCATTTCCTTAACCTGGGGCAGGGTAATATCAAAAATGATGAACAACTTTCAAAAATTGGGTGGGCACAAATATACTAACCCTTTCTTCCTCCATTCTATAAGTCATAAATTAAACCCGTATACGACCCTCAAAGTCCTAATTGAAGGAAGGTTTAATTCGAAAGCATACTCGATGAGATATTGTTTCCTGACTCCTTGAGCTATGCTCAAATTTAAATCGGCTTTATAAATAATGATTCAATTTGTATCCTGACTAGTGGTTTCGATCACAAGTTATTGCGATACCCCCTTTTCAAAACTTGAAGACAAATGTGTGTTACGTTAACCATTTCGAAATGGATATTTCTAACGTGCTAAATACGCTTGACATCTTAGAAAGACCACATACAGACATTGATGATGATATTTGAAGACTTTGCTGACTTGGGGCAAGTCATTCTTCCCAAGAAAATTTCATCCGCGCAAGTCTTGGTTTCAACTAGAAGAGGTTCAAGGACTCAATTACCATAAATCAAGGGCAGTTACGTCGAGATTCGGCGAATCTCTAGAGAGTTTGAAAACAGTGGGGCATTTAGACATCATGTTTTCTATAAAATCCTCTCGAGACTTTTCTCTTAAACCATGTGACTTGGGGCATTTGAAGATTGGAGCAAGATGTATATTTCATCCTCAGGAAGCTCAACCCCAACATGTTCAACAACTATGAAGACCCAGGATATTTATTTTATCCCCATGAAACTTCGGGATGGGTGCCTCCGTCTACAATTTCATACAACACGTCAAGCTTATCAAGATGATACATCCCCAAATGGATTGATCACTCTTCCTCAAGAGAAATTTTGAAGTTTTGAAGCAGGATTGGGATCCTACATCTAGTTATCCATTTATCCTCAGTGGTACTTCTATCTTTGAAGATTGGTCGGATGTTTGTTTCGAGACGTTTATCCCGTATTCGGTCATTGCTTTCGTCTGTCTTGTAAGCATACGCATATCATATAAGTAGATAGCATAACATTGGCATTTTGTGCATCCATTGTATGTTTTACTCTATCTCTTCGATTGCGGTTACCCTTGGGTATTTGGGCGTGTCTTACTCCTTCCAAATAGAGTTGTCAGCCCTAAGCAAAAAAAAACTCAATATTTCTATTTCCCCACGAAGTTCGATCCTCGTGGAAGACAATTGTTTCAGTACATTCCCATTGGAGTTTATGCCTCTATGGTTGAGCCTTGCTTGACAGTTTCTCTTCGGTTATTTCCCGAATTGAACTCCGGTCTTTGGCAATCACACCATGAACATCTCCAGCTTTCGAGCATGGATCAAAGGTGCATTTACTTTGTGCTTTGACATGGTGAGGATCACCATTGAAGACGTGACATCTCTTCAGCAATATTACAAGATTTCCTCAACAACTTACAGCTAAATGACAGAAGATCTCTTTATTTGAGCAACTCGTTTTGGGCAGATCTATTCTCAAAACGACAAACAACAATTTCATCAAGGCAATTTGTCCATCCCCAGTGGATTATCTCAAGATTATCAAGTCAAAATAGAGGACATTACAGACACTTCCCCATTTGCGGACTTCTGCTACAACAAATTCATATTTTACAATTACAACAAAGATATTCCTCAGAAACGATCTTCCTCAGAGAGCTCATTATGAGTACTATCAACGACATATCTCCTTACAAGAGGACACTCCACAGATCAACCGGTTTACAGCTCCTCTGAAGATCCCCGATGCATATTCTACAAATTGCCAATACAATACAAACTGCATCTATAATTTACGATTACAAATACAAGATCACATCTACAAAATTCTACAATTACAGATTACATCGACAACATTTACATCAACAACTCTACAATGTTACAATTTACAACATACAATCTACAATGACACTATGGCTCACAGCCGAACATCTACATCAACATTACAATTTACAACTACAGTGACATCTACAATCAACAAATTTACAACCCCTCTTTGAAGACGCTCTCACGAGTTTCCATCATTTTGGGTAGGAACCGAGACCAGCTCATGGTTCCCATACCAGCAAGCAGCTGCGCAAGCCGAAGTCGCATTTAACACTAGAACGGATTGTATTTTCAGCTTATTTGTGACACGTTGACACAAAGGACAAGTACCTAAAAAAATCAGAACAAAGATACAAGGCCACAAATCAGTTTTCAAATCTAAACCAATAACATCACCACCAAATAAGTCATAACAGTCATGCCGGATACAACTCCAAAGCTATGTCATTGTTAAAAGAACCAATGGACGTCATCAACGGAAATGTTTGAATGTGCACGGTACCTGCAAACCAGGAAGGCATAACAAATCGGGACAACAGTTAACAATCATATTTTTTAGCAGTAATTTGAGTGTGTAATCATATCAAGAAAACAACGCAAGGGTCATTACCACTTGGCATGCAACACTCCGTGCTTCGAAAGCAATGCTTGAACCTCTAGCAACTGCCAAATGGAAACCTCTCTCAGCAACTTCTCGCACAGCAGCAGCAGTTCAGGAAATCTGCAATGCGAGGAATGGTTCAGACGCAAACGTAACATCATATGCGATTTTCTCCATGACTTGGGCATCAGCAATTTCAGAGTAGGCAACAACTTCCTTCGGCGCGTATGCAGCCTGGCCTTAGTCAAAACCAACTCAGTCGAGGAAATCAGATGACTCGTTTAAGCCAGTGTTCTGGTCATGCTAACAGTGCATTATTTAGTACTTCTCAAACAACACCAAATGCCCAGATGATTCCCAACGTTTTAGCCGAAGTATCTTCACGGTCTCATCAGTCGCGGATGCAGTTCAGGTTATCCAGAAACAGTCCTCAACGAAGTCATCCTCCCCAAATGTCGAGTGATCAGATGTTCAACGTTGGAGGTGGCAACCATGGTGGCATGATATCCCTGCAACAGTAACAACAACATTACCTTCAGCCTGCAAAACGAAACAAAATATTAGCAACGGTCGTGAGGCATTATGGTTTACCATGGATAAGAAAAGCTAGACAACAGTTCGCATTACCCCTGACTCGAGACGAATCACTGCTAAACTCTCACAAACACCGATAGCGGCGACACTTATTTTGAGACATCAGTAGCAAAGTCTTCAGTATCATCTGCAGCGCCACAACCTAGTGCATCACCGTAACCTACAAAACTGTCAACGAAAAGGAGCTTTACATAAGAGCCGTGTCAAGACCTTTTCCATCAAACATACACCACATTCTTCAACCACTACTAAGTCTTCTGCTCAACATGTTTCTGCTGTTGAAGATAATTCAAGGAGAGAATTCAAGAACCTCTTGACCGTCTGATTAGTGAACTGCATAAACATGAAGAAAAATGTCGCATCTGTCAGCAGACGGCTCTCTTATGCAAAAGACAAATGAACTCGTTAAGCTGTCTACTTACTCTGGCTTTAGTTTGTTTGAACGTCGTAAAGTCGTACAAGTCCCAAACCATCTGACCCTGGGAATAAGGAGCACAATGGATTAGGTGATAACAAATATATTAAGGTTCTCCTGGCACATCTTAAAGCAGCAAAGGATCGAAATAAGAGAGATACCTGGCACTGTAAACTGATATTCGAGAAGAGGCTACTTCGCGAATATGATGAAGCTGTGACAGATTAGATGTTTGTGCAGATGCCTTATGTACAATTGCAGCATGATTATATTTTGAGCAATTATCCCGTTGGAAAGGATAATACCTCTCAGCCTTCCGCCACCTGTACATGCCAAGTCAGAAGAATAACGGTTAAAGTTTTTCCTTTGAGGATAGAATATTCCGCTCAGAGATCCAATCCAATCCCAAATCCTCAATACGTTGAACCTGGACAGTTAGAGGAATTAATACAATATCAGAGATTTGTTCTTCATTTAACCGGTATTTAACGAGATTGAGGCGAATAGGAAAGTTTTCAAAATAATATCAACAAAGAGGAATTTTATTCAGATCAAGATCAACTCAAAAAGGAAATTCCAAATCAACAATCAATCAGTAATCAAAACTACATTCAAGAGGCGTTATATTTCAAAAGCCTACATAAGGAGGCCACCAGAATCAAATAAAAGGAGAAGACGAAAAAAACACACAGAAAATCTCACAGACAAAGTCCACGAAAATTCAACAATCCCAAATCAAAACCCTAATACATTCAAAAAAGAAGAATTTGCGAAACTTATCTTCTTCGTATCGCTGCCGCTTTTACCAACCAATTTCACGAACATTGAGATCCCTTCCCAAATCCACCGTCAGAACCCCTTTCGTGAACGGCGTCGCGAATTCTGTTGACAAAACAAGTGGCGTCGTCTCCTCCGCTTTCGACCTTCGAAACTCACCAGACTTACGAAACCGCCGGCGTCGTTGGGAATCCTCTCATCCTCATTTCCCCTTTCAGATTCGCGAAAAGCACTGTGAGGATCTTATTTTAACACCTTAATACTCTTTGTTATTTGTTTTGCTTGTGTAGAAAGGGAAGCGAAACTGAAGAAGACGCGAGAAGGTGGTGGACGAAGGGAAGCAAATCGAAGGAAAAGGAGAATGAAAACGAGAAGGAGATGAAGACTGGGAAGGGAATCGATCGGAGAGGGGAAATCAATTGGGATTAGGGTTTACCTTTTTTTCTAATTGTGTTTATTATTGTAATACAATCACTAACACACTCACCACACGATTAAGCACTGCTAATCACGCCTAACAACCCTTAATCAATCTTTTATAAAATTAAACCAATAATCCTTTTAAAAATCAACCGTTTAGATAACTAAATTTTGATTAGTAATTTTTAAAATAAATAATAATATATCCTTTCTCTTGGAAATTATTTCATACTTAAAATAATTTTTAAATTAAATTAATAATACCCCCTTTATAAAATTTAATTAAAACAAGTTTAAAAACAGAAACCATTTTCATAATTAATAATAAAACCTTTCATTTAAAAAATATAATTAACTTAACTTTTTTTATATAAAATCAAATTCACTAAAAGTACATTTTCTTACAATTCAAATAATTTATACAACGTTTGTAAATAAAATAAATAATAATTAATATAACTTTTATTTAAGAGATCAAAAATGCAACTTTTTACTAAAATCAAATCAACATTTTCTCACAATTCAAACTGAAATCAATCAATCGATCTAAAACTAATCAATATCGTAAAAATATAAAATCAATTCGTGCACATTCACACTTCACGACACATGCACTTACACTTAGCGCTTTCATGCGTATTTTTCTAGTTATCTTTATCTGCTTTATCTTATTCACAATGCACACACACTCACTTAGCGCTCTCATGCGTTCGTGTATGGTTTATCCTTCTGCAATTTACTCTTCTGCAATTTATTCTACCATATTTACATTACCATATTTATCTATTCATACATCGCATCCCGTCCAAAGGAAAAACCTACACATAATTCAACGTTGTGTGTAGTTGCACATCATATGCATCATACTCCCCACGATCATTGATCCCATTCAAGTCGATCTTCTTAGGATAGATCCTACCCCATAGGAAGGACCTTGTCTTTATTTTTCTACAACATAGAAACAAACAATCAACACAATACAATCTTACAAACACAATAGAGAATAGATGTTAATCATCTTAAGCGAGATGTAATCTCCACCTCCACAACAATACAATCAAACATGTAGGGACTTTGCCTTAAGAGCGATAAAGGCACACTTGGCGATCATCCGAGTATGTAAGACCTTTTCTTAAGACGATGCAAAGACCATTTCCTACAACCCCCTTTTTTACATCTGTGGTGGTTATTTCTCCCTTAACATGAAGACTCGTCTCTTCTCCTAAACCCAATCAAAACAACTACCCTAAACCCGTAGGAACTTTGACCACAGTCAAAGAACTCCTCTAACCCTTTAGGGTGAACTACAACATACTCTGATTCCACTCCCGTAAGGATATGTAGGCATAAGATGCGACATCTTATCGAGTATACTTAGAAAATAAACCCCTAGGTCTTTAACCATTAAGCAGATAAACACTTAGCAGTAAACAAACATAAAACAAGAGGTTCCTGTAGAGTACTACAGAAACTTAGGATGCTAGTACCTTCCCTAAGTTTAACCAACCCCCGAACCTAAACAATCTAGCTTGCATTTGCATTGCATCGTGGGAATTTCGATCTTTATCCCTTCCTTTGGACAAATCAAAGTTCGGTTGGAAAATGAATTAAAGATTCAAACTAATCAATAGTTTGGTATCCAAATTTCACCGCGACAGAAATGGCGACTTCACTGGGGACGTCTCCTAGTGGATTTCCCTATCTTATTTTATTTGTTTACTGCTTTATATATCTGCTTACCTGCTTAAATGTTTATTTTCTCTTGTGTTTATTCTTTTGGGATTGTTGTCCTTGAGTGGTGAGATAAAGTTCTACACCCGAACTTGAGAGAAATTAGGATAGGATGGGATATATTCGATGAGGCTTATAGGGAGTGGAATTCCTACTAAGTTGAATCGAGAATCCCGCTCAGTTGAGGCCCTTTCGAAATAGTACTGTTGAACGAGCAATCGTGAAGACACTCATTATTTTCGACTTTGGAGCTTATGATATTGAGGACCGTAGTTACCTTAACCCAACTTTGGCCTTTATTAGGACGTAGTGCGAGACTATGAGGAAGTACTTCCGAAATAGTGCTACGCGAAGCTACACTCAAAAGAAGTTCTCTTGAGAATATTATTAATCCTCGAGTAATTGGGAAAATTGATAATATCCGATGGATGGGCTGATGATTCTGAGTCCCTTTAGAACCTTGTTCTGCAGGTACAAAACAACCTTTAGTCCTTAAACCTTTGGGAAGGGTACACCTTTGCTCCATGCTCGTTGCAAACCTAGGGCGCCCCTTGTTTGTTTATCTTTATTGTCCTTACGTGAATACTTGTGTTTGTTGCATTCATATAACATCATTTTGCATTGGACTTCATGGGATTTACTTTCGTTTATGGACATTGTAGGTCACTATGGCTTCAGATAAAAGACATACTGTGAAATATACTTTTAAGAGTCCCAAATTGGATGACCTAAAGAAGTTGTGGGGTTTCATCGAAGATCAATAAGAATTCAAGAACAAGTATGGGAAGCTGATATCTTTGTTGGGTTGCTCAGTGAATGAAGGACTTCTTGCCACTCTGCTACAGTTCTATGATCCTCTCTACCATTGTTTCACCTTTCCAGACTTTCAGCTGTTACCTACATTGGAAGAGTATTCTTTTTTGGTTGGTCTACCTATCCTTGAGGAATCTCCTTTTCCCTTCTTGGAAAAGGACCCCGATGAGAAAGATATTGCTAAAGCCCTCCGTTTGAAGGTATCTGACGTCAAAGCCAACCTAGTTACTAAGGATAGGATTCTTGGTTTAAAGACAGGTTTCCTAATCGAGAAGGCTTCATTCTATGCTGATTATTCTAATAAGGCTCCGCTCGAAGCAATTTTTGCTTTGCTTGTTTATGGGTTGTTTCTATTCCCCAGTTTTGAAGGTTTCATCGATCTCAAAGCATTCAAGATCTTTATGAAGAACAACCCAGTGCCAACTCTGTTAGGAAATGCATATCACTCTTGTAATACCCCAAATTTTGCCCTAAGATTTGTCGTCGCATTTCATTGCATTTTTCTTGCATTTAATCAATTACTAACAAATTTATGTAGTCGTTTGACTTTTTGCAGGTAAATATCATATGGCATGCATTTTTTTTCTAAAAAGTAAAAATGGCATAATTGGCAAGAGGACATGTGTAAGGAGTTGTGAGTGTGAGAGGTTGAGAGTTCGAATCTCACCTTTGTCACTTTTTTTGTTTTTTATTATTTTTACTCTAATTTTTTCTATCTTTCATTAAAAAATAACAAAAATAGTTTTTTATTATTATTTAATTATTATTTTCGTATTTTAATTAAATCATTTTTTAAAATATTATTTTTTTCACTTTTTTCTAAATTATTCATAAAAATATCCAAAAAAATCATAAAATAAAAAAATATTGAAAAAATTTTTGTTCTTTTTATAATATTTTTGATTTTAGGAATCAATAGGATTATTAGTTTTTATTTTAAGTTTATTTTAAATTATTTAAATTTGGGCTTTAAAATGGGCTTTAGGGACATTATTGACAATTTGGTGTTAACCCTAATTTGTTCCCTATATATGCATGTGTTGCTTTGTTGAAAAAGGGGAGAATGAAAAAAAACCTAAGAGGAGTGAGTGTCGTTTACCGTTATTTCTATTTCTTCATCTATTACTGTTGTTTCTTTTTCTTCATCGTTTACCGTTATTTCTTTTCCTTCATCTATTACTGTTGTTTCTTTTTCTTCATCTATTACCGTTATTTCTTTTTCTTCATCTATTACTGTTACGTTTATATATATAATTTTTAAATTGTTAGAGTTAATATATATAAGATTAATTTTTGATCGAATTATGTCGATACGATGTTTGCACATTTGTGTGCATGACGCGTGACATTTGTGTTAGTTCGATCTGGTTGCGATGATCGCATTTTTGTGTGAGCAATAATACTGCTTTTTTGCTTAATTTCTTTTTCTTTGCGATAAATTTTGTTTCGTCCGATTTAGATCTGGTTGCGATGAGCGCATTTCTGCGTTAGCAACATTGTTGGGTTATTTGACATATTTAAAATTCATTATTGCTTTATTATTATTATTATTATTAGTATTATTATTATCATTATTTATTATTATTATTATTATTAGTATTATTATTATTATTATCATTATTTATTATTATTATTATTATCGTTATTTATTATTATTATCATTATTATTATTATTATTACTATTATTATTATTATTATCATTAATTTATTAAAACTTGTTATAATATAAAAATCTGTTTTTTAAAATAAATAACATTAACATCTTTTCCAAATTAATATGAAAACCTATTATTTTTAAGAAAAACTTTTTTTTAGATAAATTTAAAATAATAACTAAAATCTTTTTTAAAATAATAACTAGAACCGTTTTTTAAAAAATATATAATAATAACATTAAACCTTTTTTTTTTAAAATAAAACCTTTTTGTTAGATAATTAAATTAAGACTATTTTTGAAATTTTTTTTAATAATATTAAAACCTCTTTTTTTTAACTTAAATCAAAAGCTTTTTTATATATCACAAATAAACAACAAAGAATATCTATAACTTTCGCACTTCCGTTTCATAACTCGCCTGATTACTGTGTGACTCTGTCTACTAACCTTGTGTATTCAATGTGCAGCTTGTTACGTTGCTATTAGTTATTTTAATGTGTTTTTCAATTCAAGTTGTATATAATTGTATCTGTTTCTCATTTGTAACCTCGCGAACCAACAATCGCGTTTACTTTCTGCATTTTATTTCCGATTGTATGATTTAAATTTCTCACACTTTCATCACTATTACTTCTGTCACATTACACCTCCGAAGGATTAGGTCTAGCCGTTTGGCCGCCACGCCAATAGTCCTCAAAACTTCAAACCCTTACAAACCCTAACTTTTCACAAATGTCTCGCCGTGGACAAAAAAATTACAAAACTACCCCTAGCTTTAGGTCAAAGAGTCGCTGCACTCATTTTAGGGTTTCCCGCCGCGGAATCCCTAACCTAACCCTAATGCACTTAACAATTTATAACATAGAGATCGGAGTTTAAGACTCCATGTAAGCGTATCCTTAAGATGCGTTTATTCCCCTTGAGACCTTGACCACAGTCAAGAAGTCTCTAACCTCCCTTTTGAGGGGAACTACAATTACTCTGATTCCATTCCCGTAAGGATATGTAGGCACAAGATGCGATGTCTTGCCGAGTAAACTTAGAATTAACCCCTAGGTCTTTTTTAATTTTCAATCCTTTGTATATACCCTAAAGCAAAATAATTAATAAAATAAATAAAAAAAATAAACAAAAGGTTCCCGTAGAGTACTACGGAAGTTTAGGGTGCTAATACCTTCCCTAAATTTAACCAACCCCCGAACCTTAGATCTCTCCCTTTTAGGTTTTTCCTTTCTTTAACATTTCCTTCGGATAAATCAAAGACCGGTTGTAAATGAATTAAGATTCAAGTTAATCAATAGCTTGACATCCAAATTTCACCGCAACAACTCTATACATCTCCGAAACCTTCGTGGTGGAGGGATGATTACTTGCTGTGTACCTTTACTTTACAAGTGGTTTATTTCGCACTTGCCGAAGTCTAGCTCTTTTACAAACATTGGCAAAGAGCATTGGTCTCCAAGAGTTATGGCTCTGACCCATTCCGACATTGATTGGTACAACCGAGTGTATGATGGAGTATTAATCATTGATAGCTGCGGTGACTTTGCTAATGTACCGTTGCTCAGCTTTGATGGAGGAATCAGCTACAATCCTATTTTAGCTCGTCGACAGTTGGGATACCCGTTGAAGGAACCTCCCAAGAGTGTTCAAGTAGAGGGTATGTTCTTCAAAGACGATATGGAACTCCGAGGAAAGATTCTACATGCATGGCGTAGTGTACACAAGAAAGGGAAGAGAAGTCTAGGGAAGCCTAACTGTGTGTCTCTAGAACCATACCTCCAGTGGGTCAGAAAAAGGGCAACCAAGCTAAAGATGCCCTATTCCCGTCAAGATCCCATAGCTCCAAGGAGAGAGCCCACTTATGTCTTTATGTCCAAAGCCTAGGAGTTAGAGGTGTCCTTAAGGAAGTCTCAACATGAGCTGGAATCTTGGAAGAACAAGTACCACGTAGCAGTGGCAGAAAATGATGAGTGTCAAAAGCAGAAGGTTGAACTTCAAAAGCAGAAGGCTGAACTTCAAAAGCAGAAGGCTGAACTTCAAAAGGAGAGGGATGAACTTCAGAAACAGCTACAATTGAAGGATGAAGAGCTACTCCCCTGCAAGAAGAGGAAAGTCATGGAGGATTTATTTTTCTCCGACCCACAATGCACTATTTGGAAAATAATTGTGGACAACCTTATCCGTGAGAAGGCGCAACTAGAAGAGCAGCTCAAGCAGCAGCATTCAAAGCTTCTTTAGTGTCTTTACTAGCTTTTATTTAGCTTTTATTTGGGACTCTTTAAAAGAATATTTATGTAGTCCGTTTCAAATTTAATAAAACGTTTTCTTTTACCACAATGCCTATAAATAGAGGAATCCCATGAAGTCCTAATCATCTTGCATTGCATTCTTTTCCATTGTTCACTTCAAGAAACTCAAATTCGTTCTGTAGGTGTTGTAATCATGGATTTCAGAAGAGAAACCCTGAAGTACACTTTTCAGAGTCCCAACCTCGAAAGCTTGAGAGAACTAGCCGAACTCGTCGAGGATCGCTTTGCCTTCGCAGCAGAATATGGAGGAGTTTTCCGTTTCCTTAAGATGAAGATGAAAGAAGGATTGTTGGAAACGTTGGTTCAATTTTATGACCCGATGTATCACTGCTTCACTTTTCCGGACTACCAATTGATGCCGACCTTGGAAGAGTACTCAGAACTCTTGAGGATGCCTGTGACTGTTCGACCCCTATTCACCGGAAGGGAAGACACGCCTAGTCACCAAGAGATTGCAAATGCCACTCATCTCAGCCTAGAAGATGTCCAGACACACCTGATCACCAAGGAAGGAGTCCTTGGGTTCCCCGCCGACTTTTTGATCGAAAAAGTTCGTTACCATGCTGAAAGAAATGAGGCTCTCATCTTGGAAGCCAATTTTGCTTTGTTGGTCTATGGGACTTTCTGGTTCCCTAAAATTGACAACTTTGTTGATATGGATGCAATCAAGCTGTTCATACTCAAGAATCCAGTACCCACCTTGCTTGCTGATACGTACTTTTCGATTCACTCGAAAAACGCCGAAGGAGGAGGGCACATTGTATGTTGTACCGCTTTGTTGTACTCATGGTTCATCGCTCGTTTGACTTGGTATCCGTCCCTTTGGGACGAAGTAGCAATACCTCGATGGTCCGAGATACTTATGGCCCTCACCCATTCGGACATTGTTTGGTATGATCCCGCCTATAGAGGCGTGCCTATGATTCCTAGCATCGGAGGATTCCCCAACGTACCGCTTATTGGAAGAGAAGGATGTATAAGTTACAATCCCGCCTTGGCCCGTAGACAGTTTGGACACCCTATGATCCAAGTGCCTGACCCAGTTTTGTTGGAAGAGATCTATTTCAAAGGAGAAGAGGACCTAGATCTCAAGACTGTCATCATTTATGCATGGAAATACATTGATAGGGAAGGAACAGCTGCTTCAGGATACCCCAATTGTGCTGTTTCCGAGGATTATCTGCATTGGGTGCGAGAAAGGGCTCTCGATCTCAAGATGCCTTTTCCTTTTCATGAACCTATGGTATTGTCTGCTCGTGACCCCGACTGGTTCGATGTGGATGAAATTGAACAAGTAAGGATTGCTTTAGATGAAGCCCGGAAATTGAGGACTGCTTGGAAGAACAAGTTCCTCACCCTCAAAGTAGAGAAGGAAAGACTTCAGAAGACTCCGGAAATAGAAGTTGCCAGAAAGAGAAAGGCACAAGGAGGTTTATTTTCTCCTCATGCCTCTTCAAGTGCTGTCACCAGTGATGATCTCCCTTCAACTACCATGGCTTGGAAGGAGTGTGTGGAACGACTCATCATCGAGAAAGCAGCGCTGCAGGAGCGTATTGACCAGCTGACCAAGGAGCTTCGTACAAATGAGAAGACTGTGGGATAGAGTTCTAAGTTTTCTTTTGCTTTCGTTGTAATAAACTCTTAAAAGAGTACTTTGATTTACAGTGTTTCTCAAGAATAAAAAGTTTTTCAATTATCCCACATTATAATACTGAAAAACACTTTGAGTTTCTTGAAGTCTCCTCCTGCATCTGCATTATGCATCAGCATTCTGCATTTATCATGGCATTTTACATTTGTGCATGTGTCCTTCCTTTGTTGTGGCTCATTTCGGTTTTCCATCTTTGCTGTCAGTCGCCGTCTCGACCATCTGACCCGGCCGGAAGTATCATTAAAGGATAGTAAGGAGAACAAAGACATGGATCGCATGACTAGCTTCAGAGTAAGGTCTAACCCGACACTTCGTCGTCCCTCCGACAACTTTGTTCCTATGCAACTTCAGCCTGTGCAAGAAAAAGAAGTGGACGACCCTGGGCTTATAGCATTCGAGAATGAGTTTCGTGACTTCAAGGAACGATGGAAGATGATGAAGAGGAACCGTGCGCCTGATTTTCGTGCCCGTGACCTACGCCTAGTTCCAAACCTAGTTGTCCCCCCGGGATTCCAAATGCCCGCCTTCGAAGTGTACAAAGGTACAATTTGTCCAAGGTATCATTTGATGATGTTTTGTCAGAAGATGATCGCTTAGCTTGGGAACGACAAACTAATGATTCACTGCTTTCAAGAAAGTTTGGGTGGAGCACCGTTAATATGGTATATGAAGCTACAAGTGAATCACATCCAGTCTTGGGAAGACTTAGCTGTTGCTTTTGTAGAGCAATACAATTACAGTTTGGGTATAACTCCAGACAATAAAGATGATAAAGGATCTCCCAGAGAATCCACAACTTCAGTATCCCGTCCTCAACATGAGTATGCAATGCCCGCTCAGCGCGAGCAGCAATTGCCTCCTAAGCGAAGGATGCCATCTCCAGATCAGCACCGACATGTTCGAAGACAGTTTCCGAATCAGAAAATACCTCTGAATACTCTGAAAGAAGAGACCCATTGGTTTAATATTATCCCATTGACCTACCGTCAATTATGGTTTTATTTCGTCCGAAACTCGGTAATGACACCTAGAAAGACTAGAACCATGAACTCTCACCCACCGTGGTTCAACCCAAACACCAGCTGTGAATTTCATGATGGAGTGTTGGGGCATTCAATCGAAGATTACAAAGTTTTTCAGGGGAAAGTTCAAGAAATGATCGATAATGAAGTGCTAACCTTCAAAGGAGAAAGACCGATCATGAATGGAATACCATTACGCTGATATAAGCAAAAACTCCAGAAGAACTTTCTATTTCTTTTGTTTGTTTGTTTGTGTGTTTATTTCTTTGGTTAAAAGCATATTTGGCATGTAAGAACTTTCTGTTTTGAATAAGTAATGCAATAACTGTTTGTCTTGAAGAAATCCATTCGTTTTCACTCAAATAGTTTTTCAAAATTATTTATAATGTCGACTTTTACCCGATCTCTCGCTCTGACAGAGAATTGGAAGGAGGATGATGAAGTAAAACACATGATCTCTTGTTGTATGCTTCGAATAAAAACCCTACTGATGATGTAAGGCATTATTTTAAACCTCCAACATAGTCAACCCTTTCTTTTAAACCTTGATTGAAGGTCCGTCCTCTTTCTCTCGAACCTTTTCAAACATCATTTCCTTAACCTGGGGCAGGGTAATATCAAAAATGATGAACAACTTTCAAAAATTGGGTGGGCACAAATATACTAACCCTTTCTTCCTCCATTCTATAAGTCATAAATTAAACCCGTATACGACCCTCAAAGTCCTAATTGAAGGAAGGTTTAATTCGAAAGCATACTCGATGAGATATTGTTTCCTGACTCCTTGAGCTATGCTCAAATTTAAATCGGCTTTATAAATAATGATTCAATTTGTATCCTGACTAGTGGTTTCGATCACAAGTTATTGCGATACCCCCTTTTCAAAACTTGAAGACAAATGTGTGTTGCATTAACCATTTCAAAATGGATATTTCTAACGTGCTAAATACGCTTGACATCTTAGAAAGGCCACATACAGACATTGATGATGATATTTGAAGACTTTGCTGACTTGGGGCAAGTCATTCTTCCCAAGAAAATTTCATCCGCGCAAGTCTTAGTTTCAACTAGAAGAGGTTCAAGGACTCAATTACCATCAATCAGGGGCAGTTACGTCGAGATTCGGCGAATCTCTAGAGAGTTTGAAAACAGTGGGGCATTTAGACATCATGTTTTCTATAAAATCCTCTCGAGACTTTTCTCTTAAACCATGTGACTTGGGGCATTTGAAGATTGGAGCAAGATGTATATTTCATCCTCAGGAAGCTCAACCCCAACATGTTCAACAACTATGAAGACCCAGGATATTTATTTTATCCCCATGAAACTTCGGGATGGGTGCCTCCGTCTACAATTTCATACAACACGTCAAGCTTATCAAGATGATACATCCCCAAATGGATTGATCACTCTTCCTCAAGAGAAATTTTGAAGTTTTGAAGCAGGATTGGGATCCTACATCTAGTTCTCCATTTATCCTCAGTGGTACTTCTATCTTTGAAGATTGGTCGGATGTTTGTTTCGAGACGTTTATCCCGTATTCGGTCATTGCTTTCGTCTGTCTTGTAAGCATACGCATATCATATAAGTAGATAGCATAACATTGGCATTTTGTGCATCCATTGTATGTTTTACTCTATCTCTTCGATTGCGGTTACCCTTGGGTATTTGGGCGTGTCTTACTCCTTCCAAATAGAGTTGTCAGCCCTAAGCAAAAAAAAACTCAATATTTCTATTTCCCCACGAAGTTTGATCCTCGTGGAAGACAGTTGTTTCAGTACATTCCCATTGGAGTTTATGCCTCTATGGTTGAGCCTTGCTTGACAGTTTCTCTTCGGTTATTTCCCGAATTGAACTCCGGTCTTTGGCAATCACACCATGAACATCTCCAGCTTTCGAGCACGAATCAAAGGTGCATTTACTTTGTGCTTTGACATGGTGAGGATCACCATTGAAGACGTGACATCTCTTCAGCAATATTACAAGATTTCCTCAACAACTTACAGCTAAATGACAGAAGATCTCTTTATTTGAGCAACTCGTTTTGGGCAGATCTATTCTCAAAACGACAAACAACAATTTCATCAAGGCAATTTGTCCATCCCCAGTGGATTATCTCAAGATTATCAAGTCAAAATAGAGGACATTACAGACACTTCCCCATTTGCGGACTTCTGCTACAGCAAATTCATATTTTACAATTACAACAAAGATATTCCTCAGAAACGATCTTCCTCAGAGAGCTCATTATGAGTACTATCAACGACATATCTCCTTACAAGAGGACACTCCACAGATCAACCGGTTTACAGCTCCTCTAAAGATCCCCGGTGCATATTCTACAAATTGCCAATACAATACAAACTGCATCTATAATTTACGATTACAAATACAAGATCACATCTACAAAATTCTACAATTACAGATTACATCGACAACATTTACATCAACAACTCTACAATGTTACAATTTACAACATACAATCTACAATGACACTATGGCTCACAGCCGAACATCTACATCAACATTACAATTTACAACTACAGTGACATCTACAATCAACAAATTTACAACCCCTCTTTGAAGACGCTCTCACGAGTTTCCATCATTTTGGGTAGGAACCGAGACCAGCTCATGGTTCCCATACCAGCAAGCAGCTGCGCAAGCCGAAGTCGCATTTAACACTAGAACGGATTGTATTTTCAGCTTATTTGTGACACGTTGACACAAAGGACAAGTACCTAAAAAAATCAGAACAAAGATACAAGGCCACAAATCAGTTTTCAATTCTAAACCAATAACATCACCACCAAATAAGTCATAACAGTCATGCCGGATACAACTCCAAAGCTATGTCATTGTTAAAAGAACCAATGGACGTCATCAACGGAAATGTTTGAATGTGCACGGTACCTGCAAACCAGGAAGGCATAACAAATCGGGACAGCAGTTAACAATCATATTTTTCAGCAGTAATTTGAGTGTGTAATCATATCAAGAAAACAACGCAAGGGTCATTACCACTTGGCATGCAACACTCCGTGCTTCGAAAGCAATGCTTGAACCTCTAGCAACTGCCAAATGGAAACCTCTCTCAGCAACTTCTCGCACAGCAGCAACAGTTCAGGAAATCTGCAATGCGAGGAATGGGTCAGACGCAAATGTAACATCATATGCGATTTTCTCCATGACTTGGGCATCAGCAATTTCAGAGTAGGCAACAACTTCCTTCGGCGCGTATGCAGCCTGGCCTTAGTCAAAACCAACTCAGTCGAGGAAATCAGATGACTCGTTTAAGCCAGTGTTCTGGTCATGCTAACAGTGCATTATTTAGTACTTCTCAAACAACACCAAATGCCCAGATGATTCCCAACGTTTTAGCCGAAGTATCTTCACGGTCTCATCAGTCGCGGATGCAGTTCAGGTTATCCAGAAACAGTCCTCAACGAAGTCATCCTCCCCAAATGTCGAGTGATCAGATGTTCAACGTTGGAGGTGGCAACCATGGTGGCATGATATCCCTGCAACAGTAACAACAACATTACCTTCAGCCTGCAAAACGAAACAAAATATTAGCAACGGTCGTGAGGCATTATGGTTTACCATGGATAAGAAAAGCTAGACAACAGTTCGCATTACCCCTGACTCGAGACGAATCACTGCTAAACTCTCACAAACACCGATAGCGGCGACACTTATTTTGAGACATCAGTAGCAAAGTCTTCAGTATCATCTGCAGCGCCACAACCTAGTGCATCACCGTAACCTACAAAACTGTCAACGAAAAGGAGCTTTACATAAGAGTCGTGTCAAGACCTTTTCCATCAAACATACACCACATTCTTCAACCACTACTAAGTCTTCTGCTCAACATGTTTCTGCTGTTGAAGATAATTCAAGGAGAGAATTCAAGAACCTCTTGACCGTCTGATTAGTGAACTGCATAAACATGAAGAAAAATGTCGCATCTGTCAGCAGACGGCTCTCTTATGCAAAAGACAAATGGACTCGTTAAACTGTCTACTTACTCTGGCTTTAGTTTGTTTGAACGTCGTAAAGTCGTACAAGTCTCAAACCATCTGACCCTGGGAATAAGGAGCACAATGGATTAGGTGATAACAAATATATTAAGGTTCTCCTGGCACATCTTAAAGCAGCAAAGGATCGAAATAAGAGAGATACCTGGCACTGTAAACTGATATTCGAGAAGAGGCTACTTCGCGAATATGATGAAGCTGTGACAGATTAGATGTTTGTGCAGATGCCCTATGTACAATTGCAGCATGATTATATTTTGAGCAATTATCCCGTTGGAAAGGATAATACCTCTCAGCCTTCCGCCACCTGTACATGCCAAGTCAGAAGAATAACGGTTAAAGTTTTTCCTTTGAGGATAGAATATTCCGCTCAGAGATCCAATCCAATCCCAAATCCTCAATACGTTGAACCTGGACAGTTAGAGGAATTATTACAATATCAGAGATTTATTCTTCATTTAACCGGTATTTAACGAGATTGAGGCGAATAGGAAAGTTTTCAAAATAATATCAATAAAGAGGAATTTTATTCAGATCAAGATCAACTCAAAAAGGAAATTCCAAATCAACAATCAATCAGTAATCAAAACTACATTCAAGAGGCGTTATATTTCAAAAGCCTACATAAGGAGGCCACCAGAATCAAACAAAAGGAGAAGACGAAAAAAACACATAGAAAATCTCACAGACAAAGTCCACGAAAATTCAACAATCCCAAATCAAAACCCTAATACATTCAAAAAAGAAGAATTTGCGAAACTTATCTTCTTCGTATCGCTGCCGCTTTTACCAACCAATTTCACGAACATTGAGATCCCTTCCCAAATCCACCGTCAGAACCCCTTTCGTGAACGGCGTCGCGAATTCTGTTGACAAAACAAGTGGCGTCGTCTCCTCCGCTTTCGACCTTCGAAACTCACCAGACTTACGAAACCGCCGGCGTCGTTGGGAATCCTCTCATCCTCATTGCCCCTTTCAGATTCGCGAAAAGCACTGTGAGGATCTTATTTTAACACCTTAATACTCTTTGTTATTTGTTTTGCTAGTGTAGAAAGGGAAGCGAAACTGAAGAAGACGCGAGAAGGTGGTGGACGAAGGGAAGCAAATCGAAGGAAAAGGAGAATGAAAACGAGAAGGAGATGAAGACTGGGAAGGGAATCGATCGGAGAGGGGAAATCAATTGGGATTAGGGTTTACCTTTTTTCTAATTGTGTTTATTATTGTAATACAATCACTAACACACTCACCACACGATTAAGCACTGCTAATCACGCCTAACAACCCTTAATCAATCTTTTATAAAATTAAACCAATAATCCTTTTAAAAATCAACCGTTTAGATAACTAAATTTTGATTAGTAATTTTTAAAATAAATAATAATATATCCTTTCTCTTGGAAATTATTTCATACTTAAAATAATTTTTAAATTAAATTAATAATACCCCCTTTATAAAATTTAATTAAAACAAGTTTAAAAACAGAAACCATTTTCATAATTAATAATAAAACCTTTCATTTAAAAAATATAATTAACTTAACTTTTTTTATATAAAATCAAATTCACTAAAAGTACATTTTCTTACAATTCAAATAATTTATACAACGTTTGTAAATAAAATAAATAATAATTAATATAACTTTTATTTAAGAGATCAAAAATGCAACTTTTTACTAAAATCAAATCAATATTTTCTCACAATTCAAACTGAAATCAATCAATCGATCTAAAACTAATCAATATCGTAAAAATATAAAATTAATTCGTGCACATTCACACTTCACGACACATGCACTTACACTTAGCGCTTTCATGCGTATTTTTCTAGTTATCTTTATCTGCTTTATCTTATTCACAATGCACACACACTCACTTAGCGCTCTCATGCGTTCGTGTATGGTTTATCCTTCTGCAATTTACTCTTCTGCAATTTATTCTACCACATTTACATTACCATATTTATCTATTCATACATCGCATCACGTCCAAAGGAAAAACCTACACATAATTCAACGTTGTGTGTAGTTGCACATCATATGCATCATACTCCCCACGATCATTGATCCCATTCAAGTCGATCTTCTTAGGATAGATCCTACCCCATAGGAAGGACCTTGTCTTTATTTTTCTACAACATAGAAACAAACAATCAACACAATACAATCTTATAAACACAATAGAGAATAGATGTTAATCATCTTAAGCGAGATGTAATCTCCACCTCCACAACAATACAATCAAACATGTAGGGACTTTGCCTTAAGAGCGATAAAGGCACACTTGGCGATCATCCGAGTATGTAAGACCTTTTCTTAAGACGATGCAAAGACCATTTCCTACAACCCCCTTTTTTTACATCTGTGGTGGTTATATCTCCCTTAACATGAAGACTCGTCTCTTCTCCTAAACCCAATCAAAACAACTACCCTAAACCCGTAGGAACTTTGACCACAGTCAAAGAACTCCTCTAACCCTTTAGGGTGAACTACAACATACTCTGATTCCACTCCCGTAAGGATATGTAGGCATAAGATGCGACATCTTATCGAGTATACTTAGAAAATAAACCCCTAGGTCTTTAACCATTAAGCAGATAAACACTTAGCAGTAAACAAACATATAAAATAAGAGGTTCCTGTAGAGTACTACAGAAACTTAGGATGCTAGTACCTTCCCTAAGTTTAACCAACCCCCGAACCTAAACAATCTAGCTTGCATTTGCATTGCATCGTGGGAATTTCGATCTTTATCCCTTCCTTTGGACAAATCAAAGTTCGGTTGCAAAATGAATTAAAGATTCAAACTAATCAATAGTTTGGTATCCAAATTTCACCGCGACAAAGGGTTCGGGAAAAAATTAGGGATATAAAGAAAAGAATGTACACCCGCAAAGTTGAAAACCCGGATGGGCGACTTTGGCAAAAAAGGGTATCCCGGTGAATCGAAAACCCGGAAGGGCGATTCAGGCAAAAGTTAGGGATTTGAAAAAGCAAATGACTGCGTTCCGCGTGTGGACTTTCATTGTTTAGCGGTTTGGAGGACCTGAGGGTCGTTTATCTGAATCCATCTCTTCTGAAGCTGAAGCGTCGGAGAAGTATCGAAGTCGAGTGGGTCATAGAGGGATCAACTCATGGTGTTCGTCTACGCCTCATTGCCGACATTTGTGTATATACTGATGTATATTTATGTTTTTATTTTTGCGCGGCTTCCTCATTCCAGGAGCTTGCCTCTGTTGTAAAACATTTTTACCCATTCAGCAATTCTGTTTGTTTGTTTAGCATTTATCTGTTTTGCTTGCGAAAAAGAACGCCGATGTTTTTGACAAAATGCGCATACATAAACTTACTGGCCCAGGCCACTGATTGTTGAAACAATGAATTACTTGAACATTGTCACAAGATGATAACCTTGATAGGTCCCTTTGAGAAGGGTATCTTGTCTGTTTGTTTGTGTTGTTACAGGTACAACATATTCCAGGCAGTACGCTGTATGCGTCCCCAAGCAGGATGATTCCTTCTTCTCCAGCAAAGTTCAGCAGCCTCTCCCCGCAGAGTCTGAACGTGAGATCATAAGCATTGATATGTTTTCCCTAAGCAGGATGATTCCTTCTTCTCCAGCAAAGTTCAGCAGCCTCTCCCTGCAGAGTCTGAACGTGAGATCGTAAGCATTGATATGTTTTCCCCAAGCAGAGAAGATTCTCTCCCCAATCAGATGCATCCCGAAGGGTCGTCATCTCCCTAGCTGAGTCACATACTGAAGTGTGCGGTACTCGGAAGTTCCAGGAGAATTGAGATTCCCCATAGAGTCGTGCTCTCCCCTGTAGGAAGGATGATTCCTTCCTTCCCCAGTCGAGTTTGTAATTCCCCAAGAGAGCCGAGTCCTTGGAAAGCAGTTCAGGCCATGATTGGTTCTCCCCAGTAGAGTGTTGAATAGTTGATGCTGTATTTCCCCGCCAGAATCGTTACCTCCAGGGGAGTAGTCGCGGAGGCCGCGCAGTTTATTTCTGCGATTGACATCGCTTTCCTGAGCAGGTCCGGATCCTCGTAGAGCTTCGTTCTCCTGCAACAGTCGACTGAAGTTTGTTTCCCCAGGCGGAGTCCGATTGAGATTGGTGTGACTTCTTCTCCTCGGCAGGATGAGCCCTTCCTCCACCAGAGTGGTTCTTTCTCCTTGACAGGATGATTCTCCCTTTAGCATTTATTTTGCTGACGGGGCCGTAGCATTTTGCATGATTGCATAGCATCTACCCTAGACGCGTAGCATTTCCACCGTGTGGAGCATTGCGCCATCGCTAAAGCATACGCATATGAAGTATGAGCTAGGTTGTTACCATTCTTGTTTTGCAGGTGTTCCTCCGCAAAGCCGCTTGCTCAAGATGATTCTTGAATTCCCCTAGCAAAAGTCGTTTGCCCAAGATGATTCTTGAATTCTCCAGCGAAGGCGCTCGTTTAAGATGATTCTTAAAATCCCCAGCGAAGTCGAAAGAGTTGGTTGCTCAAGTTAACGCTTAGAGTCCCCGGCAGAGTGATTGCTCGGGATGATTCCTGAAATCTCCAGCAAAGTTATTGGTTCAGGATGATTCTTGAAGTCCCCACGGAGTTATTTGTTCAAGATGATTCTTGGTTTCCTCAGCAGAGACGATTCACCCAGAATGATTTCTGGACCCCGAAGCAGAGTGACTTGATAGTTCTCCAGAATCCCCCAGCGGAGATGTGTCATTCCCAGCAGGTTTCTGAACAGCGAAGTTGAAACTTCCCTTGAAGACTTGATGATTGAAGTCCAACCGTATTGACGAATCAGTTCTCTCAGCTGATGCGGAGTGCCTGATGGTAGAAGTTGGATATCCCCAATTGGTTCATGATTGACTGAGAATTTCATTCCCGACTTACTGACGAAGTTCGGCTGACGCCCAAAGATTTCTTTGAATGCCCGATGGCGTGATTAACTTGATTGTTGATCTGATAGGTCCCGAGGAATTCCGATGCCTGACGGCGTGATCGACCGTGTATCGCCGGTTACCGTGTGACCAATCCCCCAGCTAGTTGTCGTGCAGCTAATATTTCAGTTTTCGAAGATTTGTCCCCATCAGAGTACCGTGTACTTGTGTAGTTGGCAAATTTCCGGGTTTGTTGATATTCAACCGTCTCGTACCTTGATTGGTTGAGAGCCGTTCGCTTCTCACCCAGTCAGGTCCGAGCCGTTTGAATAGGGGCAGCTGTTGCACCCCAAAATTTGCCCAACATTTCTTTGCCTAGCCTATGCTTCATTTCATTCACATTAGCATTATCATTTGCATTTCATTGACATGTATGCAGGATATCAAGAGGTATGATTACCAATTAAGATCTATACAAGACTATGAAGCTAGCTAAGAAGGTTATTCAAGTGTTCAAGGGTTGATATCCTTGTCAAAGAAGTTAAAAGACCCTCAGAGATAGTGGTTGAAGCCAAGAGTGTAGGTCTCCTAACTTGAGAGTTGTGGGAAGCCATCAGATGATTCTAAAGCCATGAAGATAGACTTGAGGTCTTGAGAGAGCTCATGAGAAGTGTTGAAGATCACTTTGAGGCCTAGACAGGTCACTGTGCAAGATTAAGAAGTCTCAGCCATGAGTGGTGCAGCTAGGGTTTGACTGGGTCACCCTAGGTCAACTGATGATTTGAACAAGGTTGAGACCTAATTCAAGAGCCATGTGATCATGGATTGATGCATTGAGATGTTATAAGGATGATTCCAAGGTCAACTCATCATGATTGAAGAGTTTGAGAAGTTTCAAGCTAGGGTTTCTAAGGCTTGACAGTGTAAAATCCCCTAGTTTGACCCCTATCTTCAAGGCAGTTTAGCTCAAGATGTGATTGTCATCTCATCTTGCCCCCAACATGAATGTTGTAGAGCATGATCTTAGCTTTAATTTTAGTTCTAGAAGTCCTTTATAGGATTTGTAGAACTCAAGTTATGACTTTGACAAGTTACAGGTCATCTGAGGTATGTGAATTTGGGGGCTTGAAAGTTGTCCAACTTGCATGAAACCTTTGCCCTAGAAGGATGATTCCTATAAACTTTTGGTAAACATGAATGTTGTTCCTTATTCTCTTAGCTTTCTAGATAGTACTAGAAGTCATTGATAGGATTTGTAGAACTCAAGTTATGGCTTTGACAAGTCAAGGGCATTTTGGTCATTTGGAGATTACAGGTCATTTCAATCATAAGGCCATAACTCCTATTTCCAAGCTTCAAATGGGAAAATGTTCAACATCAAACTTGTTCAAAATGATGTTTTAAGGCTAGAAGAGAGGTCATGAGATGTTGGAAGTGCTTGTAGCTCAAAGTTGCAAAAATGACCTAAAACAAGGGTATAAGTTAAATAAACCAAGGTTGGAAATTGATATTTTTGATCTACACATCCAAACCAAGGCATGTAATATATCATTTTGACTCTAAAAAACATTTTAAGAACTTTGGTTTAGCCACATTTTTGAGTTGAGGTGTAATTGGTGGACTTGCTTTGAAAAGTAGTTACTTACATCTTAAGTAACATTTGCAAAACACATGAGAGATCAATACACAAGCTTCCAAGGCATTGTAACACATCTAATATCTCATTTGGAGAGATTTTGGGACCATAACAAGTTGCTGCAACAAGTGAAACCAGAATTGGTATGAGTATGGCATGATATGGTATTTTGATGACATGAGAAATTCAACATCTCCTTGGATGGTTCCAGAAGATTCTAGAGAGGTCCAACATCATCTATATATTGATTAGAAGGGGTTCAAGTGCAAGGTTGGTGAGAATTGAGGGAGAGAAGAGAGTTTGCAACTTCACATTGTTCATTGCAACTTGAATTCTGTTTCAGCATTCCACACCATTTTGATCCTTCCTTTTGATCCTAACAACTTTCTTGGATGTGTGTGAGTGTTTCCATAGCAAATCCCAAGCAAATCCATGGCTGAATCGTGTATGAGCAATTGAATTTCAGCACCTGCAAGTCACCATCGGGTTTGGAGTTCCAAGCATTTTCCATCAATTATCTTGCATACAGAAGCAAGAACTTGGTACATTGAATGATTCTGGAGCAGTAGAAGGGTTGAATTGAAGAATTGCTACATCTGTTATTCAAGAATCCACAGGTTGGTAACTTTCATCCCTCACCTTAATTTAAGAAGAATTACCTCAATTTGTTAGGTTAGATTGATAGTATGTGGTTAGGAGATCGTTTCTGGAAACTTAGAGAGGATTTGGTGATGATCAATGAGGTGACACAATTTCTGTTTGGATCAAGAACATGCTGGATATTGAGAGATAATGTGAGTGTTATAGTGAGAAGTGATCAGGGTAATGTGGTGAACATTTTAGACCAAACAATTTGAAGAATAGTGATAATTGAAGTTTGAGCATAGTTTTGATTCTTGATCGTGTTTTAGGTTAGAGGTTGATTCAATAAATTCTGAGGCTAGGGTTAGATTCAGTGTTCAATTTATAGTGATTTAGTGTTTTAGATCTTGAATTTTGATGGAGATTTCGTGAGATGCGAATGTGATGAAGAGGAGTATGAGAGCTCTGTTTCAATGGAGGTTCTTCCCTCCAGAATTATTCAAATGAAGGTGATGATGTTAACACCCTTGGATCAACGAGACTCTTTGACCCCAAAACAAGATCTCACGGCCCAGCTTTGTCCTCAGATTGTGAAGGGTTCAGAAACATTGAAACGCACCGTTTCATTTAAACGGTGGCATTGGGCTTAAGTCTGAAACAGCTATCAACACCCCCTTGTTGGGCCCAATCCATGAATTGAACTGATTCTCATTGCTATCTGCACCGTGCATTTATCTTTTTCTTTTGATTTTCTTTAATTTCTTCATTTTATACATGGTTCTTGATTAAATCATATAAAATTGAAAAATGATCCAATTAACCCCATTCTTTTTGAATTATATTCATGATTGAGTCTAGTATTTTTGAGATAAAAAATATTTTTATTTCATGCATTTTATGATTTTATGGGAATTTTCATATTTTAATTGATATTAAAATAGTTATGTTTGATACTTGATGTTGATGAATTTTGTGTGATCATGTGATGATGATTTTGACCCTGATGTTTTGTGAGTAGTTAGCATAGATATGCATGCTCCCCATTGAATTTTATCACCTTTTTGTGATGAGCATAGGAGGTAGTTTAGGTTGAAACCTTTAGAAGCTCCATTTTTAGGGTTTATGTTTGATACCTTTGGATTTAGGACTTAATTTTAGGACTTAATAGATGATTTAGTCCCTGGTTTTTGTATGAGGCATTCTTAATTGAATTAGGATCCCTTAGGAATTTTTGTAGAAATTTCTAAGATAGTTTACTATTTTTGATTGATTTTAGTTTAGGTGCTAGTTTTAGATGATTCTAAGGCACTAACCCAACTAGATTAACATCTTTAGTTCCCTTAGATTAGGATTTTGCTTTGCTTGTTCCTGGATGTTGATGAAGACAAGTTGAAGATGCATTGGATTGCTTGAAGAGGCTTGGATTTGAAGATCTTCCCTTCTTGTGGTGTAGTTTTGATTAGGTTAAGATTAGGGTTTTGTAGGCAGAGCTTCTAGATAGTTCTCTTCCTTTATAAACATGGAATATGTTGATCAATTCCATCCTTCCCTATGATGTAAGGTCCCTTGTAAAGGCCTCATCCCTCCTTTGGTAGGATGTGTGGTTCTTTGCAAATTGGTAGAACCTTTGAGGGTCCCTTTCTCTGATGACAGGATGCTCAGTGGTGACCTTTGGTCTTCACTCTGCTACCAATCATCCAAACTTTGCTCTTGATAGATGAATCTTTCTCCCTTGTTAGAGGATGGAGTTCCTTGCTTGAAGAAGATTGAAGAATGAAGTTGATACTTCCAGGTGATTGAAGACTACTCTGAGAAGCTGAAGCTTGTAGATGAAGAGGAACTAGTTGATACTGGTAAAGAAGAGAGAGCTGAAGCTTGAAGATCAAGTTGACACTTGTGAAGAAGATCAAATTGAAATTGAGTGAAGAGCTGAGGCTTGAAGAAGAAAGATTGAGTTGATACTTATGTTGATGCATTGAGAGCCTGAAGGAGCCAAGTTGATACTTGATATTAGGAGTGAAGCCTGAAGGTGGAGTTTACTGTAAAGCTGAAGCTTGAGGAAGGGAGAATAAGTTGAGACTTATGTTGATGGGTTGAAACCCTGGAGAAGCAAGTTGATACTTGTCATGAAAGATGATAGCCCTGAAGAGCTGCTGAAGATTGATGACTGGACTGCTATTAAGTTGGTTAAGTTGTAGGAGCTGTTGATCTGCTTTCTCTCTTGCCTGTTTTCTCTTCTGTATTGGCGTGCCTTGTTTGATTTGCTTGATGCATTAGGATAAGTTCATATTTAGACTGACTGTAAGCTAGGAGCATGATTGCACTAGAGGTCGAGTTGCTCCCTCTGCTTGTATTTTTACTGTGTGGCTTTGCTTGCGGGTATTCGGTAGAGCCCAGCTCCCTTGCCCATGTGGTTTGTGTTTGCTTGATAGCATTTTATTTCCTCTGTATGATTGCAGTTATTATTATATCTTGCTTGATAGCATGTTATTTCTTCTGTATGATTGCAGTTATTCATACTTGGCTTGAGGTCGAGACGAGCTTGTGGAGGCTGATGCCCCACACACATTTCCTCCCTCACTTGCATTGCATGCATTTTACAGTCGTTTACTGTTTACTGTTTAAGCTGATGCTTTATCTGTTTCTGTTTATCATTGACATGATCCCCTAGGAATCTCACTTCCTTTGATAAGGAAGTGATGATAGAACTTTAGGTTGAAACCTATGCATGATAACTTCTAGGAGTTCCCTGTTTCAAACTTCAACCATAGGATGAATCCATGGCATGATAACATTAGGACTTGATAGTCTCCCCGTAGTTGAACCTGTTCGTTCTCTCTTCTCATCTAAAAAAAAATTAAAATACAGTAATAAAGGTTAACTGACGTCGTACGTTACAAGCCTTAAGCTATCTGAGAAAGGGTTGCCGGAGAGTTTCTTTTCGACAGCTTGGATGTTTAGTATGGCACCCTTTGGGTGACATGCAACACATTCACTCTCAGGTCATAGTCTCTAGTGCGATACTAGTTGCAAACAACCATAAAAAACAGTTCTTTCGTAAAAGACAGAAAACAAACTTCAAACCTTTTTGCCCCGTGGGCCCGTAATTCAAAGGAAGCTTTTCTGAAGAAAAGAGTGTCGTTAAACTTCAGCG